>JAUMIR010000001.1:52692500-53292500 GCA_030847615.1 Gambelia wislizenii | reverse complement strand
GCAGTCAACCTTCCTGAATAATACGCTGCACTGGACTACAAACAGAATGTGTGGTCACATTTACAAATTTTCCTGAAAATATTACCTCCATTTTTCCCTGGGCATCATTATGGCCACCATGATTGTTCTCAGGAATCAGCATGGTTGGGCAACTGCCACAGCCCACCACCTCAGAGCCTGCAGTGCCCTCTAGATAAGCCTTGCCCTGGTTGGGGGGGGGGGGCAGGAATTGCATGCAAGCAATGCACAAAATTCTATGCAAACAAGTAAACAGACTAGCAGAACAGGGACAGAGTGCTTTGTTCCACCTTGGTGCCCAGCAGATAAACCAAGCAGGCTTGCCAGAGAAAGCCTTCTCTTCACCACCCCACATAGGAAAGAATCTCCATACCTCCTCAACAAAGGACTCATTTAAAATACATTTGTATGCTAGTGACTGTTATAATGTTATTATTCTACTGTTATGATGCTATTATTTCACTTTAATTGCTATGCCTACCTTCTGAGGAATTCTGGGGTGTGTAGTTTAGTGAAGCCTAAGAGCTCTCTGGCTGAGAATGCTAAATGCCCCTCCCTAAACTGCAAATCCCAGAATTCCACAAGAGGCAGCCAGAGCAGTCAAAGTGGAATAATAGTGCTATAACAGTGTACAGTTGTCCCTCCCTATCCACGGATTTAAGTATTCACAGCTTGAAGATATTCTTTAAAAAATAATAATCCAAAAAGCAAACCTTGATTTTGCCATCTTATATAAGGGATACCCTTTTGCTATGCCATTGCATTTAATGAGACTTGAGTATTTCACGGATTTTGGTATCCACAGAGGGTCCTGGAAGCAAACCCCAGCGAATATGAAGGGACAACTGGTAGTGTGATATTTTCCCTATGGCAATGGGTGCAACCAGGCTAAAGTTTGCACTCTTCATTTTCAACCCGTCTAAGGCCTAGAGACGAAGAGCTAGAAAAATTCAATAATCTCTTCTAGTGCTGCTAAAGAGGAATCCCTGGGCGCTTCCTCAGTTCCCTCGGCCCATCCCTCCTTCATCCCGGCCACGGGAGCTCCTGGCCTCTTTTAGTCTTGCTGGCTATCAATTTTTTTAAAAAATGATTTTAGATTAACTGGTTTTTTTAACTTTACACTGGTTTAATATCTTTTTATGGGGGTGGGTGGTGTTTAGGGATTTTAATTTGCATTTGTATTTTAATTGTTGTAAGCCACCCCGATTGTTTTTAACAGAGGGGCGGGGTAAAAATAAATATTATTATTATTATTATTATTGTTATTTATCTCTTCCCATTTTCAGCAGGTAAGAGCTGCCCTGGCTCACTGAAAACACACCTGGCGCCTTTCTACCCCCAATGGTGCCCACTCTTAAGACCCCCAGCTGGACCCAGCCCTGGCAGCTCCACCCTCGGCCCTCCGCTCTCCTCTCTCGGCCCTTAAGAGGAGGACAAGCCTCGAAACCTCCGCTAGCCGTGGCCGGTGGCCATTAACGCCCTCGCCTCAGGGAATCCCTTTCCCAGCCGCCCCCCGCATTCCTTCCCGGCCCTCGGCCCCCAAACCAGAGGCGCCTCGCCCACTAGACCCCGCTCTCCCCAGCCGCCCAGCCTTCGCCCTCACACACACACACAGCCGCTGGAGGATACGAAATAAACGGAAAGGAAAATCAGGGCGCAGCAATCAATGAGCGAAAAAATGAACACCACCGACTCCATCCCGCTGCAGAGACAGCCGACTCCCACTGGCTCCTACTGGCCACTGTACCGCGCCACGCCTCTCTTGTCCCTCGGCGGCTGCCGTAGACATCAATCGCCGTCCCCCCTCCCTTCCGGCATCCCTTCTTGCTTTCGGTTGCTGTGATTTTTTCCCCTCACGCCCACCACCTGACTCGAAAACAAGGTTCAGCCTGCAGTGCACCTTGGGAATTGTAGTCCTTCTTATTCAGTTGAGCAAGGGGCGCCAAGCTACAAAAACCAATCAAGGGCGTGACCTGAGTCCTGCTAAGGACCCCGACGAAAAGCGGGGGCGGGGAAGTGAGGCCATAACTCTACGGATTGTGGGCTTCGACGGTTTAAGAGGTGTCTAAACCAAGGCCTGTATGGAAATCCTAATTTGTTCTGGTAATCTGTCCTTTTTTTTCCTTGCTGGGCGGAGAGTTTAGAGTTTCTTTTCTGCGCCGAGAGGGTTTTGATGTTTTGGGAGGGGGCCCACAGAGCAACCGCTGCTACCCGGGAGAGCAGGCGCTCCTAGACACCCTATTGGGGCCTGTTCTGTTGGCGGAAGGCGGGGCTTCGTCCTTGGCAAGCGGAGCGGCGTCGAGAGCGGAGGAAGCCGCCATGCGGAGCCGGGGAGGAGGAGGAGGAGACCGCCGGCTGAAGCAGCGGGTCAAGCAGGTATCGCTCGCCTCATGTTTCTTCTGTGGGTCCTTCCTTGCCGGGTTTCACTTTCTATGGTCAGCATTTGGACCTCACCTGAGAGCTAGGCTCAGGTTAAGTCTCTATATTTCTCTTTTTAATCCCACGGCTCCCCTTTGGGATGAAGGAAAGCTTGTCTCTGAAAATATTCAGGCTGCCCTTGCTTCAGTGCCTTTGCCCAGCAGCTGTAAAGAACTATCACACCCACAATACAGTACTAGGTATGGGATAATATAAGTAGTTTATTTTAGTGGCTCTTAACCTTTTCTTTATCAGGGACCCTCTTTAAATATCTTTGCCGTGGACCCCCAAAACTTAGCAAAAGTTTTAAAACTCTAATAGTAATAATAATAATAAGAGTACCTGGTGATAAGCATAATAATACAGTTACATCTTCCGTTAAACCTTCCCTTAGAGGCACTGGAGGGGGAGGGAAGACTTTTTTTCTGCTTCTTCTTGCAAGTTTGGGGCAGGAACAGATTGAATGGCAATGTGCAAGCCAGGCCAGCCAAACAGCCTTTGCCTTGGCTCCTGTCACGTGGCCACTCCACTGCAGGGAGGAGGTGGGCCTGGCAGTCTTCAAGCGTTTGAAGACCCCCCTCCCGTGAGGACATCGCAGACCCCTGGGGGCCCCCAGACCACAGGTTAAGAACCACTGTTTTACTTTATAACAGTGATTCTCAAATTTTGGTCCGCTAGGTGTTTTCTAACCATTGGCCAAGGTGTCTGGGTTTTCTAGAACTTGGAAGGCCAAAACATCCAGAGGACCAAAATTTGAGAAGCATTACTCTATAGAGCTAAATGTTTTTTTGTTGTTAACTGGCCTCAAGTTGTGACCCTATGAATGAGAGACCTCCAAGTCACACTATCCTCAACAGCCTGCTGAGGTCTTGCAGGCTCACAGACGTGGATTCCTGTGTATAGAATACATTTTCAGGCACTCATTACTTGGACAAGTCGCAATGTGTTTACTGACATTTATTTGCAAGTATGTTTTGGGCTCCAGTCCTCCTATGTTTACTCAGAACTGGATCCCTCTGAGCTCCATGGGTTTTTACTTCCCAGTCAGCTCTTAATACTTGGGTGGGGGACTACCAACAAAAGCTAGGTGCTGTAGGCTATATTTCAGAGGAAGGAACTGGCAAAACCATTTTGAGTATTCCTTGCCTAAGAAACCCTATGAAATTCATGGGGTTGCCATAAGCTGACAGGTGACTTGAAGGCACATGTGTGTGCTCCCGCGTACATGCACACACACAGAGTATAGGATTGGAGTCAATGATGGTATGAGATTGGCCTGTTTGAATTTAGTGTTTATTGACATTAGTAAGAGTTGGCTGGATCACATGTTAACAGTAGAAGACATCATATTACACATTAACTCAGTGGCTCAATTACTGAGCCGTAGAAGAGTGAACAGGAATATATCTGTTCCTGTTCCTCTCACCGGCTTTCAGTACCATCGACAATGGTATCCTTCTGGGCTGCCTCTGAGATGGTACCTGGGGGCACAGTTATGCAGTGGTTTCGGTCATTCTTGGAGGGGAAAACTCAAAAGGTGGTCCTAGGGGACTCCTGTTCGATGTTCTGGCCATTGGCCTGTGGGATCCCTCAGGGTTCAGTTTTGTCACCCATGCTGTTTCACATCTACATGAAAGTGCTTGGAGAGTTCATCCAGAGTTTTGGGGTACGGTGTCACCAGTATGGTGATGACACCCAACTCTATCTTTCTTTCCCATCTGATTCCAAGAAGCTGTCTTGGTACTGAACCAATGTTGTCAGTAGTGGACTGGATGAGGGCAAACAAATTGAAACTTAATCCAGACAAGACAGAGGTGCTCCTCGTCAGTTGAAAGGCAGATAAGGGAATGGGGACAGCCAGTGCTGGATGGCGTTACACTATCCCTGAAATCTCATGCTCACAGCTTTTGTGTTCTCCTGGGCTCAGCTCTGAGCTTGGATGCCCAGGTTTCAGCAGTGGCCAGGAGTGTATTTGCACAGCTAGAACTAGTGGGCCAGCTGCACCTGTTCCTTGAGATGCCAAATCTGGCCACAGTGACATGCCTTGATTATATCCCATTTGGGCTACTTTAATGCATTCTACATGGGGCTGCCTTTGGAAACTGTTCAGAAACTTCAGCGGGTCCAGAATACTGTGGCCAGAATGCTAATCAGGGCCAGTTATAGGGAACATGTAACTCCCTTGTTAAAAAAAACTTCACTGGCTACTGGTTTGTTTGTGGGCACAATTCAAAGTGCTGAACGTGACCTATAAAGTCCTATATGGCTTTGGTCCAAACTGTTTGAAAGACCGTATCACCCAATATAAACCTGTCAGAATTTTAAGATCTTCAGGGGAATAATAATAATAATAACGTTTATTTATATCCCGCCTCTCCCATGAGGATTGGTGGGGCAAACATCATTTAAAACATTATCCACAATCTACAAATGTTAAAATAACATCATTAAAACTATTATACAATGGTACATAATTCAAATTCTACCTACAAAAACATCATTAAAATAACAAAATAAGAAAAGGCATAAAACAATTTTTAAAAATAACAGAATAGTAAATCAGAAAGTGACAGCCGGGCATCTAATCTAATCTGGAAAGGCCTGCCAGAAGAGATCCATCTTAATAGCCCTCTTAAACATCCCCAGATTGTCATTGTGTTGGATCTCCTCCGGCAGGCCTTCCACAGTCTGGGAGCAGTAGCGGAAAAGGTCCTCTGGGTGACTGGCCAGTCTAGTTTTAGTCACCTGAAGTAAGTTTTTCCCAGAGGACCTAAGGGTACGGGGCAGATTGTACAGGAGAAGGCGATCCCATAGGTAGCCTGGCTTTAAGCCATGAAGGGCTTTAAAGGTAATGACCAACACTTTATACCTTGCCTGGAAACTAATTGGCAGCCAATGAAGAGATTTTAGTATTGGTGTGATATGGTCACCCCTTGCTGTTCCTGTGACCAGCCTGGCTGCCATATTTTGAACAAGTTGGAGTTTCCGGAGCAGGCATAAAGGTAGCCCCATGTAGACCACATTACAGAAGTCAAGCCTTAAAGTTACCAGCGCATGTACTACCATCTTTAAGTCTTCCATCTCCAGGAAGGGGCGCAGCTGGCATATCAGCCCAAGCTGATAATAAACACCTCTGGCTGTCGCATCTACCTGTGCTGCCATCTGGAGCAACGGATGCAGGAGCACTCCCAAGCTGCGAATGCAGTCTTTCAGGGGGAGTATAACCCCATCCAGAGCTGGTTGACACACCTCCAGACCCAGTTTGAGAGACTTAATAGTAAGTACCTCCGTCTTGTCTGGATTCAGCTTCAGTTTGTTTTTCCTCATCCAACCCATTACCGTTCCAAGGCATGCATCCAGTGGAGACACACCATCCTAGTTGCAGCTGTTGCCGGAGGCATACAGAAATATATTTGGGTGTCATCAGCATACTGATAACACCCTGCTCCATGTCTCCAGATGATCTCTCCCAGCAGTTTCATGTAAATATTAAACAGCATTGGCGATAGCACGGCGCCTTGTGGGACGCTGCGTGTAAGCTCCTTCCTCGAGCAGCTATCCCCAAACATTACCATCTGGCCTCTACCTGAGAGATAGGACTGGAACCACTGAAGCACAGTGCCCCCCATTGCCCAACGCCCTCAGGCATTTCAGAAGGATATCATGGTTGATGGTATCGAAAGCTGCTGAGACGTCCAAGAGTACCAACAAGGACACACTCCCGCTGTCGATACTCAGGCAGAGATCATCCACTAAGGCGACCATAGCAGTCTTCATACCCTGCCCTGAAGCCAGTTTGAAGGCTTTCTCTCAGTCCCGCCATCATCACAGTGAGGACATGAGAAAGAGCCTTCTCAGTGGCTGCTCCCACCTTCTGGAACGCCTTTCTTAGGAGGCTAGGCTGGCCCCTTCCCTGCTTTCCTTTCACCAGCAGGCAAAGACGTTTTTATTCAAGCAGGCTTTTAATTTGTAGCTGTGAGCACAGAGGCTTTTTATTGGCGGGGGGGGGGTGTTTTTATTGTTTTAACTTTTACATGTTTTATATTATTTTAAATTGTCATGTTTAAATTGTTTAACTTTTACTTGTCATATTTTTAACTGTATGATGTATTTTATGCGTTGTGAGCCACCTTAGGTCCTATTCTGAGAGAAAGGTGACATATAAATTAAATACATACATACACACATAATATCCATTCCATAGTATAGGCTTCTGGTTTTCTAAGGGTTGTTTCAAATGTATAATCTATTTCCAGTACAAAAAGTCTGATTTTTTTAGTGTTCCTTAATGCGCATCTTCTTAGTGAAAGAGATATATTGTACAGAATTACTGGAGCCAGTTGTAGGAAGGTTTATCTTTTTTTTTTAATTTATTTATACCCCGCTCTTCAGCCACAAGGCTATCAGAGCAGCTTATAAATTGTTTTAAGCAATAGCTATTTACACGTCTACACTGCATTAAATAGTTTCCAATGTGTGTTAGCTAATTGACCCCCACAAGCTGGGTACTCAATTTACCGACCTACGAAAGGATGGAAGGCTGAGTGAACCTTGGAGCCGGCTGGAATCGAACTTGCGATGTGGTGGCTTGCAGTACTGGCATTTAACCACTACGCCACCAGGGTATGATATGAAAGTGGCTTGTGTTCCAGTTCATGTGTGCTGACTGCATGTTTTTTTAGAAACTTGTAAAAATTTTCAGTATAAAGGGAAACATCTTTCCTATTCGTTCAATTATCTTAGTGCAAGAAAGTTAAAGTAGAATTCAGTGTGAGAAGAACAACTGACACCAAGCCTCAAATTCTCATACATTCAGTCTTCTGATACAACTGTGAGGAGTCTATAAGCTTTTGCTCCTAGTTTGGTTTTTGTGTAATTTGTGATGGTGTCCAAATCTGACAGGCATGGGTAAACCTTCACTGTGATTTGTTTGAAACAGCCATTTTCAGACTACAGTTTCTAAAGCTGGCTTGTTTAAACAAACCACATACATGCATACACACACTAGATTGTTTAGCACAACCGAATGCTCTTACTAGTAAAACTCTCCAACCCATCAACTTCTTCACCTAGCATCAATGCATCTGGAGGCCACCAGAATGCGAAAAGCTGGCTTAGACTGAAGTCCAAAATGTGCAGTATGTGACTCCTGAGTATGAAATATCCTATTCAAATATTGCCTTGATTCTGCATGGAAGAAGTAAGAGTAACCTGCCCTGTAAGGTAGCTTTAATGACTGCTCAGAAGACGTATGTGCAATTCTGTAAATGTTTGGAACGCGCTAAGTAAATACAGTTGGCCCTCCACATTTGCGTGTTTAACTTTTGATTATTTGCAGATTATTTGCTGCTGCCTCTGCTGCTGTCCTGTGCCATTTTTAATAAGGACTGCAAGCTTCATGAGACTGAGAGAGACTGTGTGTGAGGCTTGTAAGTCCCTAATAAAAATGCATAGGGCAGCCGTGGAGGTGGCGGCAAGCCCCACCAGCCGCCCACTTCTGCCTTGCGAATGGACCCCCACCACCTCAAAGATATCTGCAGTGGGTTGAATCCACAGAGCATACTTTTTTTGTCTGTTAAATATGGGTTGGGGGAACCTAAAGATATTCGTGATTTTTCCACTTTCGCAGGGGTCCTGTGCCCCTAACCCCAGTGAACATGGAGGGCCAACTGTTCTCAGAATTACTATTAGGTTTACCTAGAGGTTAAATAAAGCTGCTCTTAGTGATGCTTTTGAGCTTAGAAGAGCAAAATACAGGATTGGTGATATAGTACCATCTGCCTATTACTGTAACGTCCTTGTTTAGGGCTCCACTCTCTCTGCTAGTCAGTAATAATAATAACAATTATTTATATCCCGCTCCTCTACAAAACACAATTGGGGCAGCTTACAATGTTTAAAATATACATTCAAGATCCTCCATCCCACCCACCCCTTAAAATACAATTAGATAATTCAAAAAATTAAGACATAGTCAAGATGTTATAACTCTCACAGTTTTCCTCACAGCCAGAAATGTTGCCTTCCAAAAGTTTATGAATTACAGTTGTCCCTTCATATTTGCTGGGTTTTGGTTCCAGAACCCCCCGTGAATACCAAAATCTGTGAATACTCAAGTCCCATTATATGCAGTAGCATAGCAAAATGGTGTCCCTTACATAAGATGGCAAAATCAGGGTTTGCTTTTTGGATTATTATTTTTTTAAGAATATTTTCAAGCCGTGAATACTTAAATCCATGAATGCCAAATCCGTGGATACAGAGGGACAACTGTAAAATGGCAGGCCAGAAGTATAAAATACTATACACTTGTTCATAGATGATCAGTTGATAAAGATGTAACAGACGACAATACTTAAGTGAATAGTGGAGAGTAGGTTTTTATTTCATGCTGTTTTTGTTAGGTTGAAAAAACTTTAAGTAGAATTTGAGGGGAGTGGTAGACTAGGGGGCTTTCTCATCACTATGGGTTGGATCAAGATTTAGAGTAATGTTAAAGTAGTCTCATTAAATTCAGTTGGATTAAGGTTTGCTTACATCTGGTATGTTAGCTGAAACAGCCAATGGAACAATCTACTCACAAACATTTGTTTGTAAGGATATTCTCAATCTTCCTTTTAATTTATTAGCTGTTTCACTAGCTTTTTGCTGATGTGTGCCCCAGTTGTTATTTGAAGTTGCAGTTGAGCTCACCAACCAGTGCTTGGATCTGTTTGCAAGGAAGCATCCATACTTGAAGTGTCTGGGACACTTCATTCTATGCCATGTTGTGTGAGGCCTTCCTCCCTTGTTCTCATGGAAATGCACAACCCTCCCACCCACCCCCATGTCAAACAGTGAGCTGGAACCATTTCCCACAAACCAGGTCTACTTGCTGGTTACTTCCTAGTAATTCCCCTGCTTTGCTTCTTACATTCATGTGTGTAAGAAGCAGTGTAGGATTCTTCAGTAACAAGATTTAGTTTGACTTTCCATAAGTTTGAGTTTTATTTTAAAAAATGTTAATAGATTGTTCTTGTATGCGGGTAAATTTGCTTAATCCAAATGATTTTGTTTATGCATTTTTTACAATTGCAGTACCTGAGCAGTAATAAATGTGGCCAGTATGTTGACATTGGAATTTTAGCTGCAGATCTGCAAAAAACATACAGGTAAGTAAGACAATTCATTCTTCTACTTTCTTCTGCGAGAGAAAGAGAGAGAGACAGTGGCCTGGTTTGCATACAGTGTTAAGCTGTAGTTAGCATTATGTACCTGAGTCTCAAGGCTCATACATTCCTGCTATCCTCTGGTGTAGCTTTAAGGAGGAAGTTAGAAGTTTTTGCTCTCATTTCAGGCCAACTGCAGTTACATATTATGTCTGAATCTGGGCAAACTGTTATTAGTGTTTCTTATGGTTTATGGAAACAAGCCAAATTCAAATCATGTTTTATAATCCTGGCCTCTTACCCTAATTTATCACATTTGGACTAAACAAATCAGTACTGCTTATTGAAAATGGATGTCAAAATGTGTGATCTCTTCCTTTTGGCCACCGAAAACAGGTGAAGTTGAGACTGCAAATCCAAGAACTACACAAGCTTGTTCTCATAGCACTAAGCTAGGGTTTAATTTTGTACCTAAATGCAGCCATTAAATGAGCACAGAGGTAAGCAAAGTGTAGACCTCCCCCCCCCTTTTTTTTTTTATTACAGTTCTCAACATTCCTCACCATTAATTATGCTGGCTTGGTCTTACAGGAGATGCAGTCTAATGGCATCTGGAGGACTTCAATTTACCCACCCCTATTCTAGTAAATTTAGAATTGGAGATTGAGGATTCTCTTTTTCCCCCCATTGTAGATGTACTATCTCCTACTTTTAACACCTGGAATCCTCTACTGGTGAAGATTCTTGGGATGTCAGGGGGGTGGATGGAGTTACTGAGGAGCTGCCTGACAAATCAGAATATTATAAACATAGATTTTTTGTAATAAGTTAAAATATCTGGATAGATGTCAAACTTTCAGAAATAAGTGCTCATGTATGTTAAAATTGGTTCCCTGATATTATTTCTTAGAGAGATCAAGGTTGCAATCCTGTACTATTTTAGCTTGGAGTTCACTGAATTCAACAAAATGTTCTTTTGAATTGACATGTGTAGCAGGAGTCAGCAAAATGTGCCCCCAGGGCCAATTTTATGGCCCCAAAGCCCCCAGGATCATTTTTTTAATTCCTCAAATGCCTTCTGGAGCATGAGGGGCATTTCACTACTTTTTGACACACACACCCCGACAGGCCATTTTAGATCCAGATGAATTCTTAAAAAAACCAGGAGTGACTTTCACATCTCTTGTTGTAAAAAAGTTTTCTCTGGGATCTAAAATGGCACATTTTAGAAAACATGATAAAAATGTCCCCCTTGCCCTCCACAGGGCATTTGGGTGCAAAGATGGGTTCGGGGGGGCTTCAGGAAGTGCCACCCTCTAAGGTCTCTTAGGGGCTAATATGGGCCACTACCCTCTGACAGTTGCCCACCCCTGATGTCTAGGATTCCGCTGTTAAAAAATTCTGAAGGTGAGCTAATGGTTGAGTGTAGCAATTAGATATAAAGTACTGTATTTCTTTTCAACAAACTGCATCTTACGTCACTCTGTTTTATGTTTGTGTGTTTGACATTTAGCAAGTGTTTATAATGCTGTTATAATATCTATTACTATTCATTCGCAGGGGTTAGGGGCTCAGGACCTCTGTGAAAGTGAAAAAAAATGTGAATACATACAGTGGAGGTGGGGACGGGGCTCCCCAGACTTGTGAAGCAGACAGCTGGGGAGCTCCCTTGATGAAGGGAGTACAAAAAATGTGCACCTGGTGGCTAGGCCCCTCAGCTGCTGCTCTGCCTCCTGAAGCAGTTGCGTGAACATTCACGCAGTAGCCTGCGCTTCCCCAGTAGCCCTGCATTCACACAGTAGCTGGGCGCTGCTGTGCTAGTGCATGGGGAAACGGAACAGCAGAGATCTCGGCTGCCAAGTGCCTCCCAAAGCCTGCAGAGCAGCCGGCTTCGGAGGCACTTAACAGTGGAGTTTGCTGGGGCTCTGCTTCCTCCAAGCCCCATGCTGCTCTGTTAGTGCTTGGGGAAGACAGAGCAGCAGAGATCCCCATCATCAAAAGCCTCCCAAAGCCCACAAAGCAGCCAGCTTTGGGAGGCCATTGGCAGCAGCTATGGCAATTGCTGGTGCTCCCCCATCCTGGGCAGCCTTGGATTTCGGGTGGGGGACAGGAGCAAGCACGTGAATAATCAAATCTGCAGATATCAAACCCGCAAATGGGGGATGACACTGTCATGAAATATAGGATCAGTTTAGCATTTGCATGTGCAGAGTTTCTTCTTTCTTCTGCATACACAGATAAATGAAATTTCAAGAACCATTCTGGGATGAGATAGAAGTCCGGTAACGGTCATATAAATATTGGATTTAGTCTATCTTTGGCTTTAACATGGATAACTGTGGGTTAGGTTATTTTTTCCCCTTATATTTGCATTCTGGATCTACATTGAAAAATATGGTACGTACAAAGCAAAGCCATAAGAGAAATGCTAATTTTTAAAATTAATTTTCAGTGCTGATTATGGGCGAAGAAAAAGAAATGCTTTTAGAATACAGGTTGAGAAAGGTAAGTCTGTTACTGTTATACTTGATGGGAAATTATTACATTATGGGTTGTCTGTGATTAGTCCAGATTTATTTTAGATATTTACCCTTACCTAACTGGATCCTGCTGGTTTTAACCCTTAGGTTGTGGTCTTATTTAGGACAAGCCTTTGAATTTGACTTTTCATCCAAATAAACATAAATAAGATTGTGCTGTACACAGTATTTCCAGCATTTGGTTGTATTAGGTGCAAAATGGAAGGGTGTGGCTGGGGGCGTTCTTAGCACATATTAGACCAGGGGACTCTCTTGGTCCACCAGATATTTTAAACTACAAATCCTTCACCATTTATAATAGTTGCTGGCTGTTTAGGGACTTGAAGTTTGCAGCCTCTGAAGGGCCAAAGGTTCCCCATTCATATCTTAAAGGATAACTCTGATTTTAGCCTGAATCCTTTTGTTAATACCTAAAGGACTATACCTTGTTGAGTCAACAAGATTAACCTAAGTGTTGACGTACCGTTTAGCAATTGCTTCAGTTGGTCTGCTCTGGTTGAAAATGCCAACAGGACTCAGGTCCTTTATCTGTATGTTTTTCCCTTAGTTTTTGGGATCATCAATGATGAGTTGAAAGCTGAGGATTTGGCAGCTCTGGAGGATGAACATCTGGCCAAGAAAGCAAGACACAGAGGGGAAGAAGAGTAAGTTTGAGTTACTTACCAAGAGCCATTATTTTACAAAAAAGAGATGGATAATACCCAAGGCACAACTAGATACAATTAGCTCCATCAGCTATCAGAACAAAGTCTGTTAGTAAAACAGGAAGAGCATAATTCCTCTTTTTCCTGCAGCTGCTCTCCCATGTGCCCTCAAAATCTGCTCTGGAGAGTTTTGGGGGAGCCTTGAGGATTGGGGCAGTTGAAGAGTGGAAAGTCCTCTTGTATGAGTAATTGCCCCATGGTTAAACATTGAGATGTATACCTCCTCCCTTCTTGAACAGGTATTAACTGCTTCTTCCTTCCCATTTTGGAGCTAACTGGCATATTCCATTAGTTCTCTACTGATTCTTGCTAGCCTTAGTCCAAACCAGGCATTCTTCCAGTTACAATTTCTGTGGATTTGTGTACAGTCAATTTTTTCAGCTCGAATTTCTGTAGTATGTGTACTGAGCTCAACTTTATTAGTATGGGAGAAAATTGTGTAAAGGCAGATTGGTTCCATTGTAAATAACACATTTTGACATGGTGCCTTTATTGTTCATAGCGTGAGGTCTTGATTCAAACAGATATAATCACCAGTTGAATGAATTGTTGTTGCCTTCAAATGTTATGCTAAACTTTGACTCTTTAGTTGTTAAACTTATTCTTTCTTTTTCCTAAAGTGATTCAGAAAGCTGCATGGATACCTCTGACACTGATACAGACCTACCTGTAAGTGTACTGCCTGTGGCAATTCTTATAAAATGCATGTACTATTATTTGTTCTGAACATTATTTATAGTTCTAAAATCAAATATATACAGGGGTGTGTATGCTTAAATCTGTAGTGGCCAACCTTCTTTTTGAGGTGAACTATAAGTGAAGCCCAGTGCCATTGTAGATGGAACATGTCACAATGCATATGCAGCTCCTGCCATCTAGTGCCTTAGGATGATTTTGCCTCTAAATCAGGGTTAGGGAATCTGAAGCCATTCAGAGGTCGCTAGTCTTTGAGCAGTCTAGCTAACATGTCCAGTAGCCTGGGGTGCTGTGAGTTGTAGTCCAACAAAATTTAAGCTCACAAGTTCATAATTTCAGGTTCTCAAAGCAGGGCCCTGTGCTAAAGAGGCAAACAAGAAAATAGATCTGATAATGCCATAATCTAGTCACTGACCTTCCTGATCCTGTCAGGAATGGTCCACAGGTTCCTGCTGTTGTGCAGCCTGTTTGTTGGCCGTCTGTGCCTCCTGTTTGTTGGCCGTCTGTGCCATATATTTACACCTGATCTGTAACTGTGTTACAGCCAGCCTTCTTACCTATGTAATTAGCAAGCACTTGTGAACAAGTACCAGAGCCACTAATTGTGCCTGTGTGTCCAAGTCACACATATGCTTTCTTAGTACCACTCTGCCACTAATATAAAAGCAGCAGTGGGACAAGTATCTGTGTAATGTTCTGTCTAGGTCCGCTTCAGCCAACACAAGCTCTCAGCAGATTCAGAAGAACTTTAATTAGCAAGCAGAGTTGATCACAGTACAAATTTGTTGTCAGTACTAGAGAGCATATCTAGTTACACAATATATTAAAATCCCACACAGTACAACCATTACATTTCATACTATTTGTCAGCAACTCAAAGCATTCTGTCTTCCCAGGTTCACCTCCCTTCTTCCCCTGTACCAGATTTCCCCCAAGAACAACCTTAGCCACACATCTGCTCATTGTCCCAGGCTGCAAATGATATACAATCTTACTTTCCACCACCCTCCCAACTGTATATCATGTCCCATCATCCTTCATTATCTAACATGTCAAATAAGCATGATAGGAGCATGGCTGGACCATGATCCTGACTACATGCATTGTTGGCTTTCTCCTCCACTCTTCTCAAACCAGAGATGTCTGCTGAAAAATAGAGGTAATCCATGTACATCATTCCTCCATGATGAGTGGTTGTCTGTTTTTGTGTGTGTGTGTGTGTTTTGTATTTGAAGAGCTTATAGTCTCTTATCCCCCGCCTCCCAGTTTTAAGGAGCCAATGACGTGCATCAGGAGAGAGCAATAGGTCACTGCTGTGGCATTGTACAATATGTTAATTGTGGTATAGTGCAGACTAGCTTCAAGAGGCGAGATAGACAACTGCGCCAGAGAGAAGATGAGCTTTCCTTAAAATGATCTGAAAGTAGATTTATAGATGCTTGTACCTAAGGCAATATATTGAACTCTGAAAGATTTGAAAATAAATAATTTCCTCAAATGGACAGGAGAATATAGCTGAAACAGTTAGAAAAGCCTGGTCCTATTGACATGCTGTACAACTTAACAGGAAGTGAATTATTTGTCCAGACAAAGGATTGGATCTTTGTATTGAGGAAAAGGCAAGACCTGATGGTAAGACGTGAAGTCATTGCAGTTTGGTATTGTTGTCACATTGGTACCTAGCTCCGCAATCTCTTAAAGCTGTTGTATAACTGCTGTCAAATGGACTTCAACTTATGGCGACCCTATAAATGAGACCTCCAAGTCACCCTGTCATAAACAGCCCTGCTCAGTTCCTTCAAACTCAGGGCTGTGGCTTCCTTGATTGACTATCCATCTGTAATGCAGTCTTCCTCTGTTCCTACTGCCTTTTGCCTTGCCAAATATAGTTGTCATTTCTAGTGAGTCTTGTCTTCTCATGATAACATCTAAAGTATGACAGTTTCAGTTTAGTCATCTTGGCTTCTAGGAAGAGTTCAGGCTCAACTTGCTCTAGGATCCATTCATTTGTATTTTTGGCATTCCAGGATATCTGCAGAATTCTTCTCCAGCCCCACATTTCAAATGAGTTGGTTCTCTTTCTCTTTTCAGGCAGGTCTTTTATGATGAATGATCTTCTGGTTTTGTCCTGTCTGTGTTTTTTATTTTATTTTTTATTTTTTGTCTTTTATTGGTTTTATAGTTTTGTAAGAATTGTCAAATTTTGATTATTTTGCTTTGGAAAGTATTGTGATTTCAAAGTGTGCTTAAATACAGTAATGTACTGTCTGGTGTTTATCTGTAGTTCATAAACTGTATTCAAGTGTGATTAGAAAAATAGTTACAGTTTTAAAAAATCAGAATCTTCTATTGACTTTTCTATAAATATTACATCCTTCAGCCCCCAAATCACATGAACACATCTTTGTTGAACTTATACCGGAAAAGAAATCCAGACTGTCTTCCAGCATCTCCTAAAAATGAGCCATCAAAGTCCAACACATCTTCACAAATTGTGATACCTGGATCAAATACCGTTCCTCCACAAGTACCATTTGAGACTAGGATATCAGAAGGTGGATGGTTTGTTGATAAAAACCCAAGCAGAGAGGAAAACTTTTTTATTGATCTTTGTGCAGAAGAAGAGAGTGATGGTGTTAAACAGATGACTGAGGTAACATTTGTAACATTAGTGTGACAATCCTAATCATTCCTGTCTTATCTCAAAAGCTCAGGCTCAAAAACAATAAATAAAAGAACGTATCTAAAATGTACCACATTTTTTTTAGAAACTACATGGTGAAACAAGCTGAAGTCTAAGTCCTTTACTAGATAATCTTAGTCATCAAAAGCAGTTCAAATGATAAAAGTTCTTTTTCCCCAAATGAGCACATTGCAAATGAACATTATTTTACTGTTTTTTGTTTTTTTGTTTTATATGGAGAACAATGACTTTGCAGCCAGACAGCTGAGCAATACTCCCAAGATACTGTAAGCTGGTCAGTCAAAAGGCAGATCAGGGAATAAGGACTCTGCCTGTGCTGGATGGGGTCACACTCCCTGAAATCTCAGGCTCACAGTCTGGGTGTTCTCCTGGATTCCACTCTGAATTTGAATACCCAGGTTTTCACAGTAGCCAGATCTGACATCTCAAGGAACGGGTGAAGCTCATTTGCACAGTTTAAACTTGTGTGCCAGTTGCACCCATTCCTTGAGATGTCAGATCTGGCCATAGTGACACATGCCTTGATTACATCCCATTTGGACTAATGTAATGCACTCTATGTGGGGCTGCCTTTGGAAACTGTTCAGAAACTTCAGTGGGGCCAGAATGCTGACCAGGCCCAGTTACAGGGAACATGTAACTCCCTTATTGAAACAGCTTCACTGGCTACTGGTTTGTTTGCGGGCACAATTCAAAGTGCTGGTCATGACCTATAAAGCCCTATATGGCTTGGATCCAGACTATTTGAAAGATTAAATCTCCTGATATGATCCTACCACAACCTTAAGGTCATCCGGAGGAGGCTTTCTCTCGTTCCCGCCTTCATTACAAGCTTGCTTGGTGAGGACTGGTGAGAGAGCCTTCTCAGTCGCCAGCAGGAAAAGACTTTTCTTTTCAAGCAGGCTTTTAACATATAAGCAGCAGTGCTTGTTTTGTTTGGTGTGTTTTAGATTTTATATGTTTTAATCTGATTTTTTAATATTGTAATTGTATATATTGTATTTTTAATCTGTCGTTTTATGGAAGCCACCTTGGGTCCCATTTTGGGAGAAAGGTGGCATACAAATGAAATAAAATAAAACTGGGGAGGGAAAATTGCAATTATGGGCCACATGTAGCCCCTGGGGTCTCATTTTATAGAACCCCGCCCATTCAATTTTTTTGGCTGAAAAACACCAGGAAAAAAAATCTCAAACCTGTTTGCATCCCCTTGTTTTCCTCTACCCCCACCCCCACCCCTTCTTCACAAACTGGGAAAATACGCCATGTTTCAGCCAATGCCCAGAACTGGAAGTGATACATTGTCATGTCCGGTCCTGCCTGGAGGGACTGGGCATCCTGCAGGGGGAAGTGATTCCCCAACTGTTCTGCAGTTGTCCATCCCTTTTTTAAGCAATAAGGGTTTCAAGCAATCCACCATGCCCCCCTAAGCCCATAGCTTATTTATATCTCAGGTTATTAAGCTGAGAGATGATTGTTCAAACATGGTTGTAAAAACTAACTACATTGCATAGTTGTGCCTTTTTCTTGCTGGGTAGGTTGCTATATAATTTGTGACAGTAGACTTCATTTTTTCTTCATTGTACACTTTGCGCTGTAGAATGCAAAAGACATTTCTTTTCTGGAGGCTCCAATGAAGCACAGGAGCAAGCAAAGGAAAAAGAAGAAAGAATTTCAGGATGTTGAGAAAGAAATAGAGTCTGCTTTGAGGAAACAGAAGGGTAAGAGTGACTTTCCTTTACTTTCATGAAGACTTAGTTCTAACATTTTAAAAGAACATTACTGATCCTGGAGGTATTTTTGTAAATATAACAGCTTGTTCTACACAATCCTTTCTGTCTGTGTTTTCTGTATGCTGGTTGAGAACAGCAGAGCACCTTCCTTCTTGTAATAACTTCAACTTTTTTTGCAGTTAAACCGAAAGTTGTGGAGCTGCGGACCTCTTCAGTGAAATTTGAGGATGTAGGAGGCAATGATGAAACTTTGAAGGTTAGATTTAAGTCATCTCTTTGACAAGATAAATTAATTAAAAATAGTGTATGAGTTCAGTGAAAGCTAAAGGCATCTGCATGATAATCAGGAGTTGTTTGTTACTGTATTATTTGGGTATGAAGCTATTTTTAAATCTTAAGGCCTAAATCCATTTGTTATTCTCAGCTAAAGTAGACAGATAGAAGTAGCAGAATTAATGTGAGTGCTGATTTTCCAACATCCCATTGATTCAATAGATCAACAGAATTAACAATTAAATTTACACAAGTCCTATTTATAATAACTGGTACTGTTTGTGCCTTCTGCTAAAAGACATTATTTTCGGTAGTCAACACTCAATGGTAAGAAAACTAAACTCTGCAAGCCTGCTTAATTGCATAATTCTATATTTGCCAGTTGTACAAGGAAGGCCTGGTCTCTTTGAATTATAGTCTAGTTTGGAATGCACATTATTCATGAGCTTTCAAGCATATCTTGAAATTATACGCTTAAGGACTGGAAATGTCTGTTTTAAAACGAAATCTTTCATTTTAAGGAAATTCTATTCTCGCCACAGTATTACTTTCTGTTTGTGCCTGCCCTTGTACTGAAGGCACAGATCTACACTAACAACATTAATTACTTTTGTCAGATCAACATTGCTTCTGTTTAATGTTTTAACTCTTTACAAACTTTATAAAACAGACCAACTTTCCAATCTTTCCTGTAGGAAGTATGCAAGATGCTGATACACATCCGTCATCCTGAAGTATACAACCACTTAGGAGCTGTTCCACCTCGAGGATTTCTCTTACATGGGCCACCAGGGTGTGGAAAAACATTACTAGCACAGGCAATCGCAGGGGTGAGACTATTTGGCATAAGTGCTTCTTTTTCTGCCTGAAACTGTATATGGTTTAGAACAGGGTTTCTCAACCTTTGGTCCTTTAAATATTTTGGACTTCAACTCCCAGAAGTCTTAGCCAGTATGGCCAATGCTGAGGAATTCTGGGAGTTGAACTCCAAAACACCTGGAGGACCAATGGTTGAGAACCACTGGTTTAGAATCTGAAAGCGTGCAGAGGATGACTGCTGATCTGAATAGGGCCAGAATCTAGCCCAGGCCTGTCTAACATACAGCCTGTGGGCCGCTTGCGGCCCACCAAATGATTTTGTGCAGCCCACAACATGGCCTCCCTACCCACCAAAGCCCGCCACCACTGAATTAGAGACCATTCGAAGGCCAGGGCTCCTGCCTCTGATGCGGCGGGAATCGGTGGCAGGCTTTGGCAGGTAGAGGCCTCCCTTGACTCAGGCCTCCTTTGACTCAGGCCTCCCTACCTGCCAAGGCCCACACCGCCACTGAATTTGAGGCCATTCAAAGGCAAGGGCTTCACAGATGGCCTCTGACACAGCGGGCAGCGGTGGCAAGCGGGAGGCAGCAGCGGGCTTTGGTGGGCCTCCCTTGACAAGGGCCTCCCTTGACTCGGGCCTCCTTACTCGCCAAAGCCCACTGCCTGCCGCTGAGTCAGAGGCCATTCGAAGGCCAGCGCTCCTCAGATGTCCTCGGATGTGGCGGGTGGTGGTGGCGGGTTTTGGTGGATAGAGAGGCCTCCCTTGACTCAGACCTCCCTACCCTCTGACACATGCCACTGGTGAGTCAGAGGCCATTTGAAGGCCAGGGCTCTTCAGATGGTCTCTGACGCCAGGGGGGGCCTCTGCATTCCTGCGCTCCACAGCTGGCCAGCTGCTAGCTATGAAGACCCAGTTTGGCAGTTGGCAGCTCTGGAAGGCAGAGGCCACTTTAGCCCCTGGCCACCGGAGGCTGAAGCGGCCTCTGCCTTCCCTCAGCAGTAGCAGCAGGGATAGAGGTATGGCCACCCCAGCAAGCACCTCCAGGGCAGATTGAGGGAGAGGAGCGCTGTGGAGTGAGCGAGGCACCCAGAAAGAAGGAAGAGGAGGTAATTATACCTTCATTAATTACTTATTAATTATGTATTAATTAATTAGTAGTAGTGATTTTTATAATTAATTAATTATACCTTTGGGAAATGAGCCGCTAAAAATCTATCTGTGGCCCTCAGAAGTTTGGCTTGTTTTAATTTCGGCCCCTACCTACTGCCAAGTTGTGCAGGCCTGATCTAGCCTGTAGAGACTCCTGGCTCACCCCTGCCCCCTATAGGCTACAGTGAGGAATTTCCTCTATTATCTTGAGTCTTTTTTTTAATTTTTTTTTTAATTTTTTTTATTTATACCCCGCTCTTCAGCCACAAGGCTATCAGAGCGGCTTACAAATTGTTTTTAAGCAATAGCTATTTACACATCTACATTGCATTAAACAGTTTCCAATGTGTGTTAGCTTGGACTTAGCTGCCATTTGCAGGAGGTGTCCATGTAAGGAAAGGAGGAGTGAAACCAGTTGCTGAAGAAATACCAGGTGAGGAAGCCATGGGTGAGAAGGAGGTCATGCCCTTTGACAAAATCCATAATCTGAAGGCTAGTTGCCTGCCCCTCAGCTAAAACCATGTATCTCTTTGGGTTTCTAAAATATTCTTGCTCCTAGTTGATCTGGAATTCAACATATTGTAAATTTCATTGTAAAAGCATAAAATCAAGTGCAAGGCCTGAATCAAAAACAAAATCTAAAAAACCCACAGTACATTGTGCAGTGTTTTGAGAGCCTGATCTTGCAGGAGCATAGAGGGAGCCATTTTAGAATACTTCACCTATTGCCGTATCTTTTGTTGTGCTGTCCAGTCTTTGTCTGTTCCTCAAGATCCAGAAAAATTGAGTCTTGTTAGCATGTTTTGTCTTCCTCTTCTTCTTATAGTGCAAGCCTCTCTAGAAGCCACAAGGCTACAGTCTGGGACTCCTCACTGGGTCCCTATTCACTGGATAAAGCACAGCAAGATCTTGTATCACTTTCAGCAAATGACTTTCAGTAATTGCCTGCTGAAACAAGATATGATATTATTCATCATTGTCCCCAGTTCATCCCTATGCTGTAGCAACCTCTTTCATCTTTCTGAAACTTGATAAGTATTTTTCTTAATATAATCTTGTGGGATTCTGTTTTTGTTGTAGGAACTTGAACTACCAATACTTAAAGTAGCTGCTACTGAGATTGTGTCAGGAGTATCTGGTGAATCAGAACAGAAGCTACGGGAGCTCTTTGATCAAGCTGTGGTGAGAGTGCAAGCTAAACCATAAAGTCTTCATGTGCTTTTCATTTTGTTTCCCTTTATCCCAAGTAGCATTTTTCTTTGCTATTACAAGGAAGTTTCGTGTTTCTCCTGTCTTGGCATATAGCTGTTATTCAAGGATGGCTATGTTCATTTCAGCCATGCAGCAGAGTGAAGTAACCTGCTTTTGGTGGCACCAGGTGGTACAGGATGAAGAGTTGATATATGAAGGAAGGAAATAATCTCTTAATAGTGTAAGAAGATTTTTCCAAGTATTTGTCAGACACCAATATGGTGTAATGTTTGGGATGTTGTATTAGGCCTTGTGAGATCCATGTTCTATTCTCCACCAAACCATGAAACTTACTGGATGATTTTGGATCAGTCTCTCTCTCTCAAGAGAGCCAGCATGGTATAATAGTTTGAGTGTTGAACTAGGACTCCTAGAGACAAGGTTTCAAACCTCTGCTCAGCCATAGAAAACCACTGAGTGACCTTGAGCAAGTCACACTATCTCAGCTTCAGGGGAAGGCAGTGGTAATCCTCCTATGAACAGATTTTGCCAACAAAACCCTGTGATAAGTTTGCCTTAAGGTCGCCAAAAGTCGGAAATAACTTGAAGACACACAGCAGCAACTCCCTGATTCTGGCACAGCTTACAGGGTTGTTACGAGGAGAAAGACAGCCATGTCTAGTGCCTTGAGCTCACTCCAAGAAAGGTAGGATATACCATATAGATCAAGAGCGGGCAATGTGGAGGAAAATATCCTCCCACTCAGGCTTCACCAGTGCTGTGCAGCACACTGGGAATGACCTTACATCACTTCTGGTAACCGTTTTCAGCTGGATTTTGGCCAAAAGCAGGCATAGGCAGAGCCAAACATCTACAGTAGTGGGCAGTTTTCTGGCATTTGTGGCTATTTGGAACAAGGCATCACTCCAGAATTTATTTAATTTTTTACAATTTTAGGAGTGGTTGAGGACTTAAGAGGGACTCCCAGCAGACTTCAGCATCTGCATGCAACCTGTGGGCTACACTCTCCACCCCAATATAAATGTAACAAAAAATAAAATGAGTAGGATTGGAGAGGAAGTGCTGTTTGTGCTCCATGTCAGATAGGAGAATTCCATTAGTGAGTACTGTGTTCATTTAAGAGAATTATTTCAGGTGATCTTGCCTTTGGTTAATTAAACAACAAATTTTAAAATGCAAGCAATGTTCATTGCGGTGTGGTGATTAATTTTGAAGTGCAGACACTTACTAAGACAGTCCATGTTACTAAGCCTCTTTTTTTTCAGTCTGTAATTTAATAAGATTTTATATACACTAAAACTACAACAAACACACATAAAAACAAACTACCAATAAAAGAAAATACAAAAACCCAAATACATACAAAGTACTGCAGTTGGCCTTCCACATTCCTGGGTTTCTCTTTCGCAGATTAGATTATTCACACGTTTATAACTGCTGCTTAACTAGTTCAGCCTCCCTGCCGCACTCTTCCTTTCAGTTCTCCTCTCAATCTCCTGTCCTTCCAACATCACCAGACCATCACTCCCTTTCCCAGGGAGTGGGAGGAAGATGAATGGGGAGAGGAGAGAGTTTAAAATCTGGCTGAGGCATCATGGCAAGTTTGGAAAGGGAATTATAGGCTGGCACCATTGACAAGAGTCTGAAGCATGTATGTTGGGGCTTACGCTATTCTGTTTTTCCACTTTCTTGGGGGTTTTGAGTTCCTAACCTCTGCGAATGTGGAGGGCCAGCGGTACTACATACATGCTTCTGTGGCACTATCGACTATATAACCTACTATACTATCTAAATGTTACTTCCAGCTATCTTTTCTATAGTTGTATTTATATATCCTAACATCCACCCCCCTCTCTCTGTTAAGTAAATATTACACTTATTTTATTAAGCATCTCAAATTAATATTCATAACCAGTGGTCTTCTGTTTTTTTCTCAAAAAGTCCAGTAAGATTTCCAGTCCTTCAGAAAAAAAATTACTAATGATTTTACTCTAATAAGAGTAGGTAATTTATTCATTTCTGGTAACTTGCACACTTTCAATAGCCATTTTTCCTTATAAGGTAAATTGTTGCTCTTCCACCTCTTGTCATACAGTAATCTTGTAGCTGTAACCATACATTGAAATATTCTCTCATGACTCTTTTTAAGATGTTTACCTGTCAGTCCCAAAAGAAACACTTCAGGTTTCAATTGTATATCAGTCTTAAGAATTCTCTGCATCAATGTTGCACCCAATATTTTTTAGCCTTTTCACAAGTTTGGAGTGCACATATATTCAGAGTGCCCTTATAAATCTCAGAAAATTTCTCGGGTGTTGTATACCAGTGATACATCATTTTATAAAAATTATCTTTAAGGTCATAACATAATTTCAAACCCTTTGACCACATCCTTTCCCATTGTTCTATTTATTCATTATATCCAAAATTATTAGCCCACTTCATCATGCAGTCTTTTGTTCTTCTTCCATGTCAAATTTTAATTAAAAAATCACAAATTTTACCAATCACCTTTTTATCATTTTGCATAATTACAATTCCAACTCTGTCTTATTTTATTCAAAACCATAGATTTTCTTGTCCATCTTAAATCTTTCAAATAACTACGCTTAAGAAAATCATTGAAAACCAAAACCCTCTATTATGTATTCTCCTTGTTGATTCTCCATACTATCTTGGTATCTTAACCATTTTTTTCTTTCCCTGTTGTTTCTTTTCTGTAAAAATCTTCTTGTGCTGAGACCCAAAAAGGCATTTTATGACACAACTTGGGTTTGTATTTATTCCATATTCTCAGTAGAGCATGTCTTATGTAATGATTGTTAAAATCTACATTGCTTTGACTTTATTGTATCATAGGCATTTGTGCCATCCAAAGCTCAGGTCATGACCTTCTAATTCCAGTTTCTCAGCATTATCAATTCTTTTAGCCACACTAGGCATCTGCAACTTTCTTTATTTCTATGATTCTACCTACATGGATTTCTCTAGAAATTCAAACTTGGAGATGGGGGACATGGTAAATAAATAATTCTTACTTTCTGCATTTGTAGAATGTGAGATCCATCAATTTAATAACACCACATATATCCCAATGGGAAAAAAATCTCTTCTTGTTTCTTTGTTGATGATCAGTGGAAGAGCTCTGCTGAAATCCTTTTATATTTATCCTTTCAGTATTATATTTCTAATCTCATTCATTCTACCCTTTCTTGCTCTTTATTTGTTAGTCTAACTCCAGTCTGACCATGTGATATCCATTCCTGATTGTTATGCCACCCTTAAATGGGTTCATCATGTTGGTAGGGGATACAGGGTGTTGTAGTTAAAAAAAAAATGTTTCTGAGGTTTCTCTCCCCTTCCATCCCAAATCTGTTCTAGGTGGTTGTGGGCACCAGTTTGGGGAAGTATTCTTTAGGCAGACCTCACTCTACTATGTAGAGTTTCTCTGTGTTCAGGTTGCTCATAAAATATGTGACTGGGTGAAAAATGCTACTTGAAGTTCAAAAAGCTGGCAGTTCACAGTACTTCCAACTAGTATTAATCTGAAATTGTAAAAACATAATAAGCTGAGAGTTGTATATAGTTTCTGTGTCAGTACTGATATATTTTTCCCTTACTTCTTAGGCCAATGCCCCATGCCTTCTTTTCTTAGATGAGATTGATGCGATCACACCCAAGAGGGAAGTTGCTTCAAAGGATATGGAACGGAGAATTGTAGCCCAGCTTCTGACTTGCATGGATGGTTAGTTTCCCCACCCATCCCCAGGACTCTTAGTAAATTGCTTTATATATTTTTTTTCAAATCAGATTTTGGTATTCATTTACATTTTAGAGAACTGCGCAGGGTTGTTGGGTTTTTTTTTCTTACCAGGGAGTATGGCAGGCATAGCTTTGCCAAATCTCTTTTTGTAGTAACAAATTCCTGAGAGGAATTTTTCCAAAGAGAAAAAGCAGAACATACATAAACGAATGATCCAGTGGCACCTTAAAATATAACTTATTTTTATATGTGCAAGAGTTTTCACGGCTCAGAGCCCACTTTGTCAGATGTATGTTTCTTCACAGATTGCAGGTATACAGACTAATAGGGTGCTGTCAGAAGAAAACAAAATTTGTTGCGAAAGGTCAAACAGTACAAAGGAAAGCTGTGTTGAAGGGTTATGCATAATCACAGAACCTGGTCAGCTAAATACAAGTTTCAGTC
The DNA here is from genome assembly GCA_030847615.1 of Gambelia wislizenii. NCBI lineage: Eukaryota > Metazoa > Chordata > Lepidosauria > Squamata > Crotaphytidae > Gambelia > Gambelia wislizenii. Next base: position 53,266,878 of record JAUMIR010000001.1, on the reverse strand, counting down.
AGTATAGTTTTGGTGTGCTTTTCATACTAGCAGTTGCTTCTGATGGTGAGGCATTATAAGATCAAATATTTTCTGCAGCTGTTTCTGAAAGCCACAACTTTGTCCTTGATTACTCCCAGTAGGAGAGGAATGATGGGTTTCTTGCCAAGTAGCAAAATGTGGGAAGGTTCAGATAAGCCAGGAGCCTGCAGGGACCTTGGCTTATCAGCTTTAAGCAATGTGGTAGTGTAGAGTACTCAAATAATCCTTTTTTCAGCAGGAGTAGTTTTAAAAATTAGCTTTTTGTTTGCTGTGTTGTCTGAATAGGGGCACAGTTGCTGTTTCCTCCCCCACTCCTTTCCACAAGCCAGGCAAGAAACCCAAAAAGCTAGAATGCCCACAGACTGGTCAGCCCTTACAACTGTGTTCCAAGTAGCCCCACCTTGATTGCCTGTGCTTTTAGGTAATCAGGCACTTTGCATACCTGTGACCTCTTTGGAGGCACTAGAAAACTGCTGCACCTATGAAGTGTTTTTCTTTTGACTTGTTTGCCTTTGCATTGAGGATAAGATAGGAATCTCATATGGTGTGGTGGTTAAGAGCTAGATACCTGGAAAATGTTGATTTAAGTCCTACTTGAACTCGCTAGGGAACTCTAGGCAAGCAGCTGTCTTTTCCAGTCCCTGGTCTACAGTGTTGTTGTTGAGTGCCTTCAGGTTGTTTCCAGCTTATGGTGACCTTAAGTTTTCTTGGCAAGATTTGTTCTGAGGGGGTTTGCCTTTGCTTTCCTTTGAGGCTGAGAGAGTGTGACTTGCCCAATGTCACCCAGTGGGCTTCAGTGGCTGAGTGAGGACTTGAACCCTGGTCTCCAGGGTCATAGTCGAGTGCTCAAACCACTACAGCATGCTGGCTGTCTAGTCTACAATATTGGTCATACTAACTGAGGTTAATATGATTGCAAAGGTAACAGGAATGGTGAATGTATAGAGCTTTCAATACTCAACAGTGTTATAGTAATGCTGAGTAGTATTAGCTAGGAAAGCAATCCCTCTTTTGGTGTTCCTATTTAGATTGTTATGGACTAATTAATTATTTTTAAAATATTTTTATTCATTTTCTCAGAAATTAACATGTACATATAAAATACACAAATTAAAAAAAACATAAATATATAAACACATTAGACAATTAAACAACACATGAAACTTCCCCCTGGAGAAGTACCAGTTTGTTATAAAGGAGTTATATATCATTATAATTCCTTTCCCTCCCCACCTCATTAAATTAACTAAAATTAATTAAATAAATTAGTTAGCTGAATTAACTAAATTTAAAACTAAAACTAGTTAACTAAATTAACTAAAGTTCAAAAGTTCTAAATTTAAAAAAAAAAATTAAATCAGCAACAATAATCATATCCTAATACCAATGGTGTCTCTTTATCACAGGAATAGTAGTAAACTTTTTTTTTACATAAGCATCTTGACTAAGTAAGACAATAACATAGAAATATACAATCAATGAATCTATATAATGTAAAAATTCTAATTAAACAATCACCTTATCTGTTTTCTCTTGTAAATAATTAAAAGGGGATGCCATGTTTGATAAATTTTAGAATTATCTTTATTATCTAACATAAAAGTCAACCTTTCCATTTCCAAAATTTCTATTATTTTTTCTAGCCATTTTCCTTTATCTGGAATTGAAGCCTTTCTCCAATGTCTGGCTGAAACTATCCTGGCTGCTGTAGTCATGTGCCAAATCAGTCATTCCATATGAATTCTAATTTCAAATCTGATCGATTATTCCTAATAGAAAGAGTTCAGTAGTAAGTTCAATTTTCTTTTTTAGAATGTTTAAAATTGAGGCACGTACCATACACCAAAAACTGTGTGTCCGAGCACATCCCCACCATTGGTGGTAAAAAGTACCAATTTCTTTCATATATTTCCAACAGTATATTTTCATATTTTTGCTAATCTAGTAGGAGGAAGGTACCATCTAATCATCATTTTCATAATGTTTTCTTTCAAGTAAAAAGGTCTTGTAAAATTCAAAATTTTTTTCCAGGGTTTTTCCCATTCATCTAAGTTAATACATCGTCCTACAGCCTTAGCCCTTTCGATCATATATTCTTTTGCCTTTTCATCCACCATATCTGCTCTTAACAAAAATTGATAAAGCCTTGACAGGATATGTTTATCTCCTTTCTCGAATACTACTTCAAGATTTGATGGTTTTAAATCTATCCCTCTTTCTAAAAGATCTTTTTTAAACCTCCCTTTAATTTGCATATAAGGCAACCATTGAATGGTGTAGCCTTCTTGATGTACTTGTTGTTCTTTTGATTTTATCATTTCTCCTGATTTGTAAATTAGGTCCTTATATGTAATCCAAATTACTTCTTTCTTCAGACTGTAAATAGACATAGCTTCAGCTGGAGAAAACCACCCTGGAAGATGAGGATATAAGGAATCTCAATATTTGAGCCAGATCTTGTATAATGACTTGCAAATGATGTGATTATTAAATTATCTTAATAAATCAGGCTTCTGATACCATAAATAAAAGTGCCATCCAAAGTGTAAGTCATGGCCTTCTAATGCGAGCATTGTTTTGGTGTCCAGCATTATCCACATTTTGAGCCATGCTAAACAGCTGTCCTCATAATAGATTTTAATATTTGGAAATGCGAAACCTCCTTTATCCTTAACATTTGTCATCGGTTTAAGTTTAACCCTAGTTTTTTTACCCTTTCCAAACAAATTTCCAAAGATCTGACTAATAAATTATATTTATTTTATTCATTTATATACCATGTTTTTCCCAATAACGAGATTCAAGACAGCTTGCAACTTACTAAGAACAATACAGATTAAAAACTATAGAAAAATATAAGTGATATATTAATATTAAGTAAAATAAAGTAATACAATGTAAGTCATACAATATAAAGTATAAATATAAAAGCTACTTTAAAAATTAAATATAAAATATGAATATAAAAGTTACCTTTAAAAGCAATTAAATAATCTGTAAATTGTAAGTCGGAAACAATTTGAACACACACAACAACAAAAGTTAAAACCATTAAAATTCATTAAAAGACCATATAAAAGCCAACAGAATAGCACAGCAAACCATTAAAAGCTCATTCCAATCAATTTCTAAAAGGCTGACAGGATAAGAATGTTTTTATTTACCTGTGGAAGAAGAGCAAGGAGGGAGCCATCCTAGCCTCCCTAGGGAGGGAATTCCAAAGTTTGGGAGCAGCCACCAAGAAGGCCCTCTGCCTTTTTCCAGACAAAGAAGGGTGAGAAAGTAGTGGGATAGAGAGAAGCACCTCTCCTGAAGATCTTAGAGCTCTGATGTGCTCATATAAGGAGATATGTACCTTCAAGTAGCATGGATCTCCATCTTATAGGGCTTTTTACTAGTATATGACTCAAGGCAGGGGTGTGGGACCTTTGGTCCTCCAGGTATTTTGGCCTTTGGCTCCCAAGATCCTCATTGAGCATTGCCAGTGATGTTGGTGTGGTTTATAGAAGTTGTAGTCTAAAACATCTGAAGGGCCAGAGATTCGCCATCCTTGATTTAAGGAGAGGTAAAATTTCATATGTATTTCTGATGTAGCCCAATATTATCCATGTTATTTATTGTGTGACTAAAAGAAAGCTATGGCACCACTCATGCTGTTCTGCATCAGTGTGTACTATAATGTAATCAATAGTAAATCTTCTCAAGCCTAACCACTAACAGTTTGTAGCACAAACAGTGACATTCTGATACAAAGCACAGTCTGTCTCATTAATTGCATATGTGTTTGTTGATCTTTGCCGTTCAGACCTGAATAATCTGGCTGGTGCTGCTCAGGTACTGGTAATTGGAGCAACCAACAGACCTGACTCATTGGACCCAGCCCTAAGACGTGCAGGAAGATTTGACCGAGAAATTTGTTTGGGGATTCCAGATGAAGCATCCAGAGAAAAGTATGTCAGTATTTTTTCTATAAGTTTTTTCTTCTTTTGTGAGTGGGTTCAGATTTTAGCTTACCAGCTCCTGAACTCAAAAGCTTCCCTGGGTGAGCCTACAGCATATGTGGTTCTGCCACAATGACTTAGGGGAATGCTCCCTGATGGGCCATAATTTCTAGAGTCTTTCCTTACCTCATTTTACATTTTGGGCCATTGAGTGGACCATATCCCATGCTAGAGGTGATAGATATGCATTTGTTGCCAGAGCCTGATACATAATTTCTGATATGTGATAGAGTAGGTGAATGATGCCCCCTAGCCCAGTCCACAGGTCTTGTCTGTCTTCATTTTAATAGATCCTGTTTCCCTAGAGCAAAGCAGAAAACTGCCTGGGTGGACCAACATATAATTTTGCTTACTTGTACATTCTCTTTCTGTCTGGTTTTAGGAGTCCTACCATATTTGTCTCAGGGAATTATTGTAATGCAGAGGTGGGAGATTGTTTTTGATCCAGGGGCTGCATTTCTGTAAGCTTAACTTTCCAGAGCCTTTTGCCAGAGTTGAGCAACCTTCTACTCCCATTTGCCCTGTGCACCATTTAGGTTTGAGGGGACATCGTACTGGAACCAGTGGGAGACTTATTAGAAGTTTCATTGCCTGTTGAATAATCAAGGGATGTGTGAGGTGAGGGAAGATTACCCCTGCCATCATCAGCTACAGTCACCTCTCCCCATCCCCATGCCATTGCTTAGCCCCATGTGGCAGTTAGCCATTTTTAAAAGTCTGTTTACTCAACTGGACAGTTTTTTTGCAAACTAATTGCTGTGTGGGCTCAAAAGAGGTGGACGCCATAGGCTGTTTAGGGACATGGAAGTTATGCACCTTTAATTTGTATAGAATGATAGATACGAGGTCTGTCTATTAAATAACAAGACTGTATTGCTAAGTTCTAAAGTCAAGCAACATGATGTTCTGCAGCAACTTGAGGTGGACCCAACCTTTTTCAAAAAATCGTCATTTGTGATGAAACCTGGATCTTCCAGTATGATTCTGAGACAAAACAACAGTCAATGATGCACTGGAAAACACTATCATCACCAAGAATGAAAAAAGCACATCAAAACAAGTCCACATTCAAAGCCATGCTCATGGGGGGGGTTGACATCAAGGGCATAATTTTGGCAGAATGGGTTCCAGAAGGCAGAACAGTGAACGAGCATTATTATAAGGAGGTTTTGACAAAGCTGAGAGAAAGAGTCAGAGAAATGTGGGGAAATGGTTTCATTTTTCATCAAGAATGCACCTACTTACACAGCACTTTCTGTGAAGCAGTTTTTGGCCGATAAACGCATTGTTACACTTGAACATCCTCCATATTCACCAGATTTGGCACCATGCAACTTTTTTCTTTTCCCTAAAGTGAAATCAGTGCTTAAAGGAACATGTTTGAGTCAATTGATTCAGTATGAAGAAAACAGATGGTATGTTGACAGAGCTGACAGAAATTGATCTGTTCCATGCCTTCGACCAGTGAAAAACAAAACTGCATTGGTGTGTGAGTGTGAACAGGGAGTATATTGAAGGGGACAAGCATTGGAATTGTAATACATATAAATAAAGATGGGTGATTTATCAGTCTCGTTATTTAATAGACAGACCTCATAGTTATCAACTTAAGTGGTGTTGAAATCTACATAACTAATTGGTTAGTAAGATTGTCAGGTATGTGAAGTTGAAGACTTTCACGGCCTGGTTTTTTTCCGGGCTGTGAGGCCATGTTCTGGAACAGTTTCTTTCCGACGTTTCGTTTCCATGTGATCCAGTGCCCTGAAAAGTCAGGGTTTTGTTTGCATAGAGAAGGCCATATGTGTAGAGTATACTCTCCTCTCCAGATGATCACTCACCACTTAAAAGGGGAGAAAAGAGAAGATAGCCTACTCCCACACATTCATTCAGATTAACCCTATCCTGAATGCCAGAATAGTTACTACTATTACTATCATTGCTGTTTTGCTTCTTTGTTTAGTTTAGTAGTCTTGTCTCATGTTCTTTTCTTTAGTAGGCCTTCAGAAGATACATTTTTTAAATGAAGATTAAAATGTTTATGAATACCTTTATTTTATCCTCAGAATCCTGAAGACACTGTGTCGAAAACTTAGACTCCGAGAATCCTTTGACTTTGGTCACTTGGCTCATATGACTCCAGGCTACGTTGGTGCTGATCTCATGGCACTTTGCCGTGAGGCAGCAATGTGTGCAGTGAATAGAGTCCTTGTTAAACTGGATGGGGAGAAACATGAAGTAATGAGAAATGGAGAAAGAACACCTGGACAAAACATGAAGAGGAATATAGAAGAGCTTGCAAGAAAGGATACTGAAGAGGCAAATCCACCCACAAAAGTATAGACATATTTAATTATAATCTACTTAAGCTCACTTTAATATTTCTCTGTTTGGCTGTATAAAATAGATTCCCCTTCCTAGGAACAAAAACTATAAGATTTTACTTTAAAAATAAGTAAACAAAAACCCAACAATATAATTTTACGTGAAGTTGAAGGCTTTCATGGCTGGCATCCATAGGTTTTTCATAGTATTTTTCCAAGTTATTCCTGACGTTTTACCTGTATTTGTGGCTGGCGCCTCACAGCCCAGAAGAAAACCACAAAAAACCTATAGTATAATTTTACATTTATTGGGACCATTTAAAATGGAGCCAGCATGGCATAGCGGTTTGAGTGTTGTACTACGACTCAGGAGATCAGGGTCCGAATGCCCACTTGGCCATGAGAACCTATTGGGTGACTTTGGGTAAGTCATACATTCTCAGCCCCAGAAAACCCTGTGATAGGTTCACCTTAGGGTTCCTGTAAGTCAGAAATGATTTGAGGGCACACAACAACAATAACAACAACAACAACGTAGTTGAGCAAGCTTTTGATTTCTACCAAATTCATATTTAGATTCAGTGTGGGGAAGGGAATCTTGTATGCTGCCCTGAACTACTTGGAGCAAGGCTGAAATAAATATAGTGGTAGTAACAATGGGATAAAGATGTATAGTCTCTGTAATTGGTAACATTCTAAAGTTGGAGCGGAGCTTATCAAAGTTATTTTTTGACTTAAAGCTCTTAGAATATCCCAGCCTGCATGCTACTGACAGTATTGTAATCTAGAAGGCAAGTGGGAATTGTGCAGCCCTGGGAGGACTGCAGTTGGACTGCAGTTCCCAGCATTCTTCCTCATTGGCTATGGTGGTTAGGGTTCCTGGATGTTGTAGTCAGACAATATCTAGAGGATTGCACAAGCCCCTTTCCTCATCTATGCTATATTTAAACATTTTTGTATAGCCATTATTGGGACGATGAGTGATTTAGCAAATGCTTTGCTGAAATCAAGATAAATTATGTCCCCAGTATTTTCATAATCCATTAAACTAGTATTCCATTTTTTTTTAACTGAGTAGATAAGTAAGATTAATTTGGCTATATTTATTATTGGCAATGAGAGCCAGTATGGTGCATTGGTTTTGAGTGTTGGAATAGGACTCTGGGAAACCAGAATTCGAATCCCCACTCAGCCTTGGAAACCCACTGGGTGATCTTGGGCACTCAGCCTCAGAGAATGGCAAGGGCAACCCCCCCCCCCACCGCAAACAAATCCTTCAAGGAAAGCCCTGTAAATAATAAAATAATAAAAAATAAAATAAATGTGATAAGGTTGCCATAAGATAAAACCCTGTGATAAGTATTGGAATATATAGTTTGCAATCCAATAAGTGGAAATGTTTTGCTACTCAAGGGTTAACTGAGAAGCCAGATAGGATGTGTTGATGTAACTTCCTAATGTTTTCCTTTGGGGCTTCTAGGGAAAAGGGGAGTGTCTAAGTTTCCTCCTTTGTCTAGAAGCCAGCCACAAGGGTGTTCTCTCTCCACACACATTCACCCACCTCGCCATGTTTTTGATACTGAGAGGATCTCCCTCTCAGGGAGTCCTGCATATTCTTTTGTAGCAATGTAGTTTTTAGACATTTTTATTACTTTTAGTCTATTTTGATGCTGTACTGAATTTTCTGCCATGTGTAGAGCTCTGAAACTGTAAGTAATGAAGCTTTGTACTTTTAAACTACTTTCATGCTTCTTGTGTTTATTTTTGCTAAACAAGTAACTTGGGATAGGATAACGGTGTTTTGGTTATCTCTAAGCTGTGGTTTTTACATGCATGCTAAGATTATTACGGTAAATACTGCTGCGTGTGAATGTACTCTGCTATTTGGCTGTACTTTCCTGGAGTGAGATACAGTGTGGATTGTTTAACAGGGAACATTGGAACTCTGATTTTTAAACACTTCCAATAAGATTGCCATAAGTTAAAAACACCTTCGGAAGTTCTTTACCAGCCTGCACCAAAGGATGAACACCACCATCCCCACATTGCCGTCGGCAAATCTGTGCTCAAGTCTGTTCAGCAGTTCACCTACCTGGGAAGCATCATCTCCTCAGATGCCAAGATTGACAAAGAGATCAATCACAGATTAGCAAAGGCATATAAGCGCATTTCGAAGACTATAAAAGAGTCTGGAGTAATAAACACCTGAAGCGAAGCACAAAAATCCATGTGATAGAGCCCTTGTACTGTCTGTTCTCCTTTACGGGTCTGAAACATGGGTGACCTATTGCCAACATTTACGACTCCTCAAACGCTTTCATCAGTGCTGTATACGTACAGTCTTAAATATACACTGGACTGACTATGTGATGAATGTTGCTGTCCTTGAGCAAGTAGGGATCACCAGCATTGAAGCCATGATATTGACAACACAACTGCGCTGGGCAGGGCATGTTTCTAGGATGGAGGGCCACCGCCTCCCCAAAATAGTACTCTACGGTGAACTCACCACGGGTCCGTGTAAGAGGGGTTCTCCAAAAAGGTGATACAAGGATTCCCTGAAACAACATCTCAGGCTTGGCTAAATTGATCACCAACAATGGTCCACCCTGGCCTCACATCGGGAGGCATGGAGACACACTATCCACAATGCTGCAGTCTTATTTGAGAACTCATGCCAAACAAGTCTTGAAGAGAAATGACAACGCAGAAAGAATCACAACCCAGAAACATCACCCAAGGAGGCCTTCTGCTGTGCTTTCTGCAACCAGATTTGTTTATCTTGGATTGGCCTTTTTTAGTCATCAGCGCACTTGCAGAAAGCGCGGGAGGAGCCCTTCCTGAATCTTCATTTTTGATGAAAAGCCAGAGAGAGAGAAGTTTAAAACAACAAGTTTAAGGTTGCCATAAGTTAAAAACAGTAAGTTAAGGTTGCCTTAAGTTAAAAACAACTTGACAGGACACAACAAGAGCAAATTCTTGTCTAATGCATATTAGTCCAAGTACAGTGTGTTGTAACTGAATGCCTTTCTTCAACATGTTTTCTCCACCTTTAAACTTCATAGGCTTCCTCCCACCTAGTCATACACATTTTTGGATTATTTCCTTCTTCTTTCTTTCCCCTTAGGATGAATTGCAGAGGCTGCTCCAATTGCTAAAGGAACCAGATCCCCTGGGGGAGGATACATTGCAAAAGCTGTCCATTGAGTTGAATGACTTCATTGTTGCAGTCTCTTCAGTGCAACCCTCTGCCAAGAGAGAAGGCTTTGTCACAGTCCCTGATGTGACATGGGCAGACATTGGAGCCCTGGAGGAAATTCGGGAAGAGCTCACCATGGCAATACTGGTAGGAATTAACATTTTTACAAAATGCTTTTAATATATGCAGGGCTACAGACTCTTCCAGAAATTAAGCAGTGTCATGGTGCTACCAGCAATTCTGAACTAGAGGCATTTTATATTTTTTGCTTGGATCTGTACGAGGCAGTAACTGTTTTCTTTGGCTTCATATCCAAAGTACTGTAGTTAGCCAACTACAAACTCGTTTTAATTTAAAATTAAAGCTAAGTGACTTGAATTGTAGCAGTTAAATCATTCAAAAAAGCAAAATCCCAGAACAATTGTTTGGATGCTTCTTTCATTTCCATTACATCAGGCCTTTCCAAATAGCTGACTATTTAAAGAACCTGTCAGTGGTTAAGGACAGCAGATTTTTTTGCAAGGCCAGATGTAATGTCTATTCTGCTGAATTACTTTTGAGGCACATTTGCTTGTGTACCATATTTAGAAAGACTATGCCCATGCAGGAATATGGAAGTAGAATTGATGAAACCTTTTTTTTTTGTCTTGTAGACTTTATAATCAGGCCCACCGTTATTCAGTCCACCCATTAATGAGTAAATTTCCAGGAAACTCAGATCAATTTTATACCAGGTTTTTATGGGAAGACAAGTTCCCAAAACTGTTGCTAAATTTCTTGCAACGGTGACTAGGATTAGAGCTAACTGTATTTTAGGTTAAAAAGCCAGTTGTAAATGTTTTACTATTTAGATCTTTTTTAAAAAAAATTGTCTATTTTCTGCTTTACGTTTGTGTTCCTTTTTTTATGATGGATCTATTGAGTGTAATAAACTTAACTGAATTTAGACAGCTCAGAGATTGTAATATAACATGCAGGTTTTCAGCTCTTCAAAACTCTTCATCAGGCACTCCAGACCAAACTATTTTCTAGGAGAATCTACCAATTTGGCTTCTGTTTTCTTTATTTATGTGATACCCCATCAAAAAAACATCTCTACCTCTGTTAATACTAAAAAAAAAAAAAAACAGTCCAGTTTCTCTCTGTTTTACACCTACTAAGGAACCTGTCTGTTCCTCCTAGGATGGAGACAGTTTCCAATAGCAGCTGGAATTTCAAGTTAGAGTCCACCTTTGTTTGTTTGTTTTTCATCTTAGCAGGCCTCGGAACCTCAGCAGGCCCCTAAGTGCTGTCAGAAACCATTAGCACATGGTAAGGCTAACTTCACAGTCTCCAACCTCCTCCCCCATTCTGTCTTAAAAGTGATTTAAAAGACTCTGTGATTCAAATGTATTTAAATTATATATTTATTTTCTTACTTACTTTCCTTAACAAACAAAGACTGGGTATTCCCTGCCCCTCCTTTTTTGGGGGGTTGGAGCTTTAATTACCACCTAGCCTTACAAGTTTTCCCTAACATGGCTTTTGGAATTAAGAATACCAATGCAAGACTATTATCTTATTTATTGTGTATATTTAATTTATATTGCACCTTTCTCCCAGTGTGAGACCCAAGGCAACTTACAGTCTATCTTAAAATATATTAGCAGTCTGGCACAGATGTTATAATGCACCCCACAGTTTGCAACTAGGAGCCAATCTCAGGAGTGCCACACCAGAAAACCAGCCACTGCTACAAGCTTCCTAGTTGTCTTTCCTAAAAACTGTCCCTCAAAGTGGAAAGCTTCATTTCCCTCTTTTTACAGTAGAAAGGTTGCTGTGGTATATAGGAATTTCCTCTCTCTCTTGAAAGTTTTTTCTTACTCAGCCAGTTTCACAAACAGTCTTCATAGATAATGTTATCATGCCTCCTCCCACAAAGAAACAAGGAGATCTCAGTCTTCTGTGGCGCCTGGTTTTCTTCCTATCATCTCTGGGTAGTCAGATGCACTTAGCTTGATGGCAGTATTCATACAGGTTGAGTATCCCGTGTACAAAATGCTTGGAACCAGAAGTGTTCCATATTTTAGATTTTTATTTATTTTCGATTTTGTAATACTTGTATTTACATAATGAGACATAATGAGGCTGGAGAGAGACTGAGGATCTGTGAAATGGTGGGAGGTGTCTATTCCCTCTATTTCACAGATCGTCGCATCTCTTTCCAGCTGTGTCTCTCCAAGTGCGTTTCTCTCCAGGCTCACAAATACAGCATAGGTACATACTGCACTACTTGTGCAGTAGCTGAAAAAGTTTTGGATTTTGGAGTATTTCAGAATTCCAGATAAGGGATACTCAACCTGTACTACTTAACAGCATGTGAACAGCATGCGTATTGTGTGTCCCATTGTTTTGGTTAAGTATGCTTTAAGACCCAAAGGCAGACAGTGAGAGGTTGCTTTTTAAAGATCTCTTTGCTTTCCTTGACAATCATATAGCACACTTATTTTTAAGCCTTGTTCCATCTGTTAAGATATTTGTCGCGATTGTCGTTGGTTTGGGTTTTTCTGTAAGTAGTTGCTACTGTGATAGAGAGGATAAGGAGCACTAACAATCCAGTTGTCTTTGAGTTACTTTTGGCAGCTTAATTGGCAGTTTATTTTTGGTGTTGTTTTAACAGGGTGCCCTCAGGGAATCCTTCATCTGTGTGTTAACAGTTGCTGAAAATAACTTGTTTTTTCTAGTTTCACTCATATGGGGCAGCTGTTCTGTTACAGGCACCAGTACAGAATCCTGAGCATTTCCAAGCCCTTGGCCTCACATCTCCAGCTGGTATACTCCTTGCTGGCCCTCCAGGTTGTGGTAAAACACTGCTTGCTAAGGTAATTTTGCCTGCTTTGCCAAATTTTGGCTTTCTTTTAAGCCCTATTCAGGGTACTGGTACTTACAAGCTGAGGATTCTGGAAGTTAAGTCCAAACAAATAACTTCTCCAGGCCCTCATGTTATCTTTCTCAACCTTATGGTTTGACATTCATTGTATTATATTATATTGCTGATGTTTGTTTTGTCTTCTGTGTGACACAAATAATTTATAAAATTGACTGCCACAAGTTGTGGTGACAGCCGTTAATTTAGATGGTTTTAGAAGAAGCTTGACAAATTTAGCAGTGCAAAGGCCCATCATTGCCTATTAGCATGAAGGGTATATGGAGGTTCCTGAATCAGAAAGATCTTTTTCTCCTTCTGACATAATATGCTGGAGTAAGGTAATGAAAATGAATGCTGAGATAATTCAGAGCAAACAGAAGCATCTCTTCACAGCATACAGTCGGTAGAAATTTCAACTACAATATGTAATATTTCTCTCTCTCTCTGGCTTTTCTTCGCAAACGAAGATTCAGGAAGGACTTATCCCGCGCTTTCTGCAAGCGTGCTGATGACTAAAAAGGCCAATCCAAGATAAACAAGTCCGGTTGCAGAAAGCACAGCAGATATTTAATGCTAGCCTTAAAAGAAATATTTAGACAGGATAATCTATCAGCAGCTATTATTTATTATGTCCATAGCTTGAAACATTCCTTTTTGGACTACAGCTCCCATGAACCCCTGACTATTATGGCCAATAGCTACACTTGCTGGAATATTCTGGTGTTCGTAATCCAATAAAAGTAACACCTCCAAGCTATAGAGAGCATTATATGGAACTGTTATATTCAGAGCCATGTGCCAGGTGTGGATATTTGAACACCAGATGCAGGGGAGCCATTGCAGGAGATGGCTGTCTCCCTCATGTTATGCTTGTGGGCTACCTAGAAGCATCTAATTGGCCACTGTGGAAAACAAGATGCTGGACTTGATAGACTTTTGGCCTGAACAGACAGGATTTCTTTTATATTTTTAAATTTTGGAAGATTAAAGAGGAGTGAATTTCCTTGATTCTGTTGCCATGTTGTAGAGCTGATTTGGCCCAAAGATATACAGATAATACTTTTTATTACAAGTGCATGCCAGAACTTGTAACCTTGAATTTCTTGACAGGATGCAATTTCCTGCTGGATATTCAGCTCTAAATCCAATTTTACTGCAAACTAACATAAACTTTTTAAAATAAATGGAACTGGTCAGTCATTTTACTTGGTCTGCTCAGGTTGGGACTAAAAGTGCCCTCAGAAGGAAAAGGTAAAACAACAAAAGACAAATTTCTCTGCCAGGTCACACTCTCTAGCTCAGTCTACAGGCCTTTCAGTAATAAGCAGAGATGCTGGCACGTGTCTATAGAAAGCTTTCAGGTGTTGATCTGTAACCTAAAATTCAAGAAATTACAGCTTAGACAAATGCAGTGTTTTATGAATATCACCTTAGCTTAAGGCTCTGGGTTTTCCTCATTTTCTGTCTTGAGATTTGGATTGAATATTATGTTTGTTTCTGTCTATCACTAATGTTAGTCTGAAACATATTGTAAATTATCACCGTTGGAAATTGAGATGATGAAGAACTGGTGCTTGCATCATCATTGAAGGCACTGCTGTACATTACACAGCAGCTTAGATACAGCGAATGAGCGCATAGGATAGTGCCACAGTAATGATGGCCACTTTGTGGAATATATTGAACACAATAAATTGAACACCCTGCCATCACATACACCATGTTATAGATGCTAGGTGAAGACAGTGTTATTTCAGTGTCCTTTTGGACTGGGTGGTAACACTTGCATGTTATAAGTGTTTTCTCCTCCCTGCCCTGGCTTGGATGCTGTTCTCTTTAAACTTTCCTGTTTGGTGATTTTATTTGTAGTCAAGAGATATTTAGGGAAAAGATTGTAATTCCATGGGAGAACACATACTCTGCATACAAAAAGTCCCAGTTCAGACCCCCCCCCCCACATAGGATTAGGGAAGACCGCTGTCAGAAACCCTGGAAAGCCAGTACCAGTCAGTGTATATAATACAGAGCTAGGTGGACCACTAGTCAAGACTCCTTCTTGTGTTCCTTTCTTTGATTTGCTTGTGTGTGTCTATAATTTTATTGTTAAATGTTATGAAGGGCTTTGTAGCTGGGTATGCATGTGTCACTTTAAAAATATGGTATATGAATTGATTATATCCTTTTTTTTTCTTTTTTTTTCTTTTTTTTTTGTAGGCTGTAGCAAATGAGTCTGGGCTGAACTTCATTTCTGTGAAAGGCCCTGAACTATTGAATATGGTGAGATCTCTGTTTTACTGCTCAGTTATCTGATCAAGTTTGAGTGTACTAAAATGTTAAAAGTGTATATTTATGTAACAAAAAATCTTACTGTAAGATATGTTCTTGTCATGCTTGTTAAATTACCAATGGAAATGTTATGTTTAATTTGGTCATTAAAGTATGCCTCAATTTCACAATCTCTGCCTGTTGTGGCTGGGGATACAGTGCACAAACCCTACTCTGTACCTACAGTAAGCTTGAATCAATAGGAGTATAGTGTCGGGATCAAGGGAAGTAATAGTGCCACTGTATTCTGCTTTAGTCAGACCTCACTTGGAATACTGTGTCCAATTCTGGGCACCACAATTCCAGAAGGATATTGAGAAGCTGGAATGTGTCCAGAGGAGGGTGACCAAAATGGTAGAAGGTCTGGAAGCCATGCCCTCCCTATAAGGAGCAGCTTAGGGAGCTGGGTATGTTTAGCCTGGGGAAGAAAAGGTTAAGAGGTGACATGATAGCCATGTTTAAATATTTGAAGGGATGTCATACTGAGGATGGAGCAAGCTTGTTTTCTGCTGCTCCAGAGACTAGGACACATACCAGCGGACACAAACTACAGGAAAAGAGATTCCATCTAAACATTAGGAAGAACTTCCTGACAGTAAGAGCTGTTCGGCAGTGGAATGTATTTCCTTGGAGTGTGGTAGAGTCTCCTTCTTTGAAGGTTTTTAAGCAAAGGCTGGATAGCCATCTGTCAGGAGTGCTTTGATTGTTTATCCCTGCATGTCAGGGGGTTGGACTGGAAAGCCCTTGTGGTCTCTTCCAACTCTATGATTCTAAGGTTAGAGGGAGTGATTTTCGTGAGTGTGTGGTTTGCTCCTTTCTTCATCATGGAGAGTATTTTCAAAGTTCTGAAGCAGTCCTTTAGATAAGCATGTCAAATGATCCAGCTTTATTTTGCTCATCTGTAAAAATAGAGGCTTCACAAAAAAATTGTTTTGTAAAATTCCTGTTTCAGTATGTTGGGGAAAGTGAACGTGCAGTACGTCAGGTTTTCCAGCGTGCAAGGAATTCAGCACCTTGTGTCATATTCTTTGATGAAGTTGATGCTTTGTGTCCTCGGAGATCAGAACATGAGGTGAGCCTAAAACCACTTCCATCCGTTACTTAGCTGAGATGCATGCTAGGAGGTATATAAATGAATAAATTTATCAACTGCCTTTGCTTCTAAAATAGCCCTTCAGTTTAGGGTACCGTTCCTATTATGGAAATGAGAAGCCCAAAGTCTCCATAACTAGTTCATGGAACATTTGGGACTTGATCCCTTATCTCGTAGATCCAAATCCACCACTTAGTACACTGTACCACACACACTTGCTTATCTCCTGCTTTAACATTCAAAGATTTACAGGAATGTGGAAAACTGGCGCTAGCTTCACTGGGTGTGGATATGACATTGAGAAGTCTTCTAACTTGAAACAAAACAAAAATGCAGCAGAATTGTTTATGAGGGATGGATGGAGATTTGAATGGAAAAAAATGGGGGCTGAGGGGACTGTGGCCCCACAGAAATAGCCCTAGAGCTGCATATGGCCCATAGACTACAAGTTGACTGCCCCTTTTAAAACACACACACACAGTGAGAGAGCAGAATTTTTGCTGTTGCCTTGCTTCCACAGGCAGTTAAGTCTGTGTGGGTATTATTGGCTTAATCTTTTTATTAAAAACAAAAAGCAGGGGTTCATCCCATGATGATGTACACAGCAGATAGTAAAAATTAAATTTCACAAGTTCATTTTTGATGTGGTAATATCCCAAGGACAGCTAAGGCTGTGTTCCCTGCTCCACCCACCCCTTTATACCCCCAGCAAATTGTGTTTAGAGGCTTACTGCCTCTGAACCTGAAGGCTGCTATAGCCATCGTGAGTACAGTTGTCCCTCCACATTTGCGGGGGTTAGGTCTGCAAGACCCCCGTGAATGTGAAAAAACCACGAATAAAAAAAATAGGTCACGCCACCGCCCTCCTGAAACCCTCCACCCTCCCAGAAGCGGGAAGGGGGCTTCTAAAGCCCCCCTCGCCACTTCTCTCCCCCCCTTCGCAGCTTTTGGGAGAGTGGGGGGAGGCCCTCCCAAAACCGCGAATGTTAAAGTTGCAAATGTGGAGGGGCAACTGTAATTGCCATTGACTGACTTATCCTTTCATCTCCTTTTCAAAGCATCTAAACTAGTAGTCATCACTACATCTTGTGGCTGTAAATTCTATAAAACAAAAGTGAATGACTATATACAGTCTCTTAAGGCCCTCGCAAAAACTGTGTCACTGATTTTTTCTACCAAATTCCAGCAGTAAGCTGCCCAAAGTCATTAAGGCAAACAACAAATGCTCGTTTTGAAAGGGTTTATTTTTTTTCTGGTGATTTGCCTCTCTGGTGCAAATACTACTGAATTCCAGGACTGGTTGTGAGTGGGTGGTGAGTACACAAGGCAGGGACATATTAGTCCCCAGATTATCTGAAGTTGCCTAACATCAGGGGAACAAATACTTTTGTCTTTCTTGGTTGTGTCCTGCATGGTTTCAAACCAATCTTGATCATAAAGAGAGCTGACAGTTCCCAGAAAACTATGACTATCAGACTCAGATAAAGCTAGAGTTGTAAATCACACTTTGCAGTTATTTAAAATACCAGCTTCTGAGCCTGCCAACTATAATTTCCTGTCTCAGGCATCAGAGACAGCTATATGGGAATCTATCCAGGAAATACTAAATTGTCAAGGAGAAAAGGACAATGCAAGAATGGAGCATGCAAGCACAAATCATATATACAGCCCTCCTTCCACATTCGCGACCTCCACACTCGTGGTTCTGCATATTCACGGTTTGCCGCAAGGGGAGACCGGGGAAAGTGGCGACAGGGCCTCTGAGGCCCCGTCGCCACTTTCAGGAGGGATTGGGGAGGTGGGGGGAAACGACGACGGGACCTCCGACAGCCCCGTGGTTGCTTCAGAAGGGCAGGGGGAGGCGAGCGGAAGCGACAATGGGGCCTCCAGAAGCCCTGTGGTCACTTCAGGAGGGCGGGGGGAGGTGAGGGAAAGCGACCACGGGGCCTCCAGAGGCCCTGTGGTAGCTTCAGGAGGGCGGGGGAGGGCTGTCATTATTCACGGAATTTTCACATTTGTGGGGGTCTGTGGAACCTAACCCCCGCAAATGTGAAGGAACAACTGTACTCTTATTTCTTATGTATGTATGTATGCATGGCTTTAAAATCTAGTATGTATGCACATCCAAACCAGGTCTCTAATTTTAAACTTTGGGGCTTTTTTTGCAAACAGAAATAATGAATGACTAAGCATTGGTAAGGAACAGTATAAAAGTCAGCAGCAATACATTACAACAATGTATTGTTAGTGTACTATCACTTTTGCATAGGTTACTACCCTTTCGAATAGTCACATTTAAAGGCCTGAGACTAAGCCAAATTGGCATGTTCCCTTCATTTGGTCCCACCCTTGACCTAGAGGACTGTCAGACAGAAGATGGAGCAGACTTGTTTTCTAATGCTAGAACCAGTAAGTGGAAACTATTGGATTTGGATTATACATTAGATGGATTTCAAATCACTCTGGGTTTTGGTTAAGCATTAAGAAAAACCCTCGAAAGCCAAGATGTGATGATGGAACAGGCTGTTTCTTGCTTGAACTATCTTGGCAGAATCCAGGAAGCCATCTGTCAGAGGTGCTGTACAGTTGTCCCTCCACTTTCGCGAACTTGACGTTCACAGTTTTGATTATTTGCGGTTTTGGGAGGGCCCCCGGGGCCCCCCAAAACCGCGACATGGGGCCTCCGGAGGCCCCGTGAAAACCCTGGGAGGGGCTGGGGAGGCCGTCACGGGGCCCCCGGAGGCGCTCCGGAGGCCCCATGAAAGCCTGGGGAGGGGGTGGGGAGGGCCGGGAAGGCGAGGGGAGTCCAGGGAAAGTGGCGAGGGGAGCGACAACAGGGCCTCTGGAGGCCTCTGGGTTGCTTGGGGAGGGCGGGGGGCGGCAGGGAAAAGCGACTGCGAGGCCTCCGGAGGCCTCTGGGTCGCTTGGGGAGGGGGGGCGGCAGGGAAAAGTGACCGTGAGGCCTCTGGAGGCCTCTGGGTCGCTTGGGGAGGGCGGGGGGTGGCCGGGAAGAGCAACCACGCGGCCTCCGGAGGCCTCTGGGTCGCTTGGGGAGGGAGGGGGCGGCAGGGAAAAGCGACCGCGAGGCCTCCGGAGGCCTCGGGGGTTGCTTCGGGAGGGCGGGGGGCGGCAGGGAAAAGTGACCACGAGGCCTCCGGAGACCTCTGGGTCGCTTGGGGAGGGGGGGCGGCAGGGAAAAGCGACCGCGAGGCCTCCGGAGGCCTCTAGGTTGCTTGGGGAGGGCGGGGGGCGGCCGGGAAAAGCGACCGCGAGGCCTCTGGAGGCCTCTAGGTCGCTTGGGGAGGGCGGGGGCGGCCAGGAAGAGCGACCGCGAGGCCTCCAGAGGCCTCGGGGTCGCTTGGGGAGGGCGGGGGACGGCAGGGAAAAGTGACCACGAGGCCTCGGGAGTTGCTTGGGGAGGACGGGGGGGGCGGCAGGGGAAAGCAACCGCGAGGCCTCCGGAGGCCTCGGGGTCGCTTGGGGAGGATGGGGGACAGCAGGGAAAAGTGACCGCGAGGCTCCGGAGGCCTCGGGGGTCGCTTGGGGAGGACGGGGGCGGCAGGGAAAAGTGACCGCGAGGCCTCCGGAGGCCTCTGGGTCGCTTGGGGAGGGCGGGGGCGGCAGGGAAAAGCAACCGCGAGGCCTCCGGAAGCCTCTAGGTCGCTTGGGGAGGGTGGGGGGCGGCCAGATAGAGCGACCACGAGGCCTCTGGAGGCCTCGGTGTTGCCTGGGGAGGGTGGGGGCGGCAGGGAAAAGTGACCACGAGGCCTCCGGAGGCCTCGGGGGTCGCTTGGGGAGGGGGGGCGGCAGGGAAAAGCGACCGCGAGGCCTCCGGAGGCCTCGGTCACTTGGGGAGGGCGGGGGGCGGCAGGGAAAAGCGACTGTGAGGCCTCCGGAGGCCTCTGGGTCGCTTGGGGAGGGGGGGCGGCAGGGAAAAGTGACCGTGAGGCCTCCAGAGGCCTCTGGGTCACTTGGGGAGGGCGGGGGGGTGGCCGGGAAGAGCAACCGCGAGGCCTCCGGAGGCCTCTGGGTCGCTTGGGGAGGGAGGGGGCGGCAGGGAAAAGTGACCGCGAGGCCTCCGGAGGCCTCGGGGGTCGCTTGGGGAGGGAGGGGGGCGGCAGGGAAAAGCGACCGCGAGGCCTCCGGAGGCCTCTGGGTCGCTTGGGGAGGGCGGGGGGCGGCAGGGAAAAGCGACCGCGAGGCCTCCGGAGGCCTCTAGGTCGCTTGGGGAGGGCGGGGGGCGGCCAGATAGAGCGACCACGAGGCCTCTGGAGGCCTCGGTGTTGCCTGGGGAGGGTGGGGGGCGGCAGGGAAAAGCAACCATGAGGCCTCCGGAGGCCTCGGGGGTCGCTTGGGGAGGACAGGGGGTGGCAGGGAAAAGCGACCGCGAGGCCTCCGGAGGCCTCGGTCACTTGGGGAGGGCGGGGGGCGGCAGGGAAAAGCGACTGCGAGGCCTCCGGAGGCCTCTGGGTCGCTTGGGGAGGGCAGGGGGAGGGCTGTCATTATTCGCGGAATTTTCACATTCGGGGGGGTCTATGGAACCTAACCCCCGCGAATGTGAAGGGACAACTGTAGTTGAAAAATCATGCATCAAGTAGAGTCAGTCAAGATGGATGACACCTGTTACTCAGTTATTCCAGTTTTTGTCTTCCACATTCCCAAGGCTCTATGCTGCCCATCCCTTCCAGTTGCCTTCTCTTCCACTTCTGATTTAGCTTTTTCAAATCTGTTCTGCTCCTTCTTTGCTTTTGCCTTGGGTTTATCTTAGTTTTGATGTTGAACATAAGGCCTCTGGTGGTGGTTGGATATTGTTGTTTTTTAAAGTGTGTTTTAATAGGCTTGAGCCATAAAAAGATGACAAGAAATCTGATGACTTGGACTAAATTTTTATGTCATTCAGTGTCCTGTTTCACACAGTCTCAAGTAACCCCACAAGCAAGATTTAAAGACAATAATCCTTGCCTTTGGTTCCTCTTTCCCAGCGACCGATATTCAGGGTATACTGCCTTGGATTACAGCAATTCAATTTCACTCATGGCTAGCAGCCTTTGACAACCAATTTTTATATGGCAGATAGAGAAACGGTAGAAAAGCTTTGTATAACTTGTGCATAACTTGGAAAATTCCCTATCTGAGGATCTGAGGGCCCAGTGTTAAGGTAGCAGTCTTACAGTGCAAACCCATATATAGGTCTGTTGAAAAGCAAGTACAACTGAGTTCAGTGGGACTTCATTCAACATATGTTGGTATAGGAATGCAGCTGTAGCTATAAAAATACATTCCTAAAGGGAGTGGGAAGAGAAGGTTGTATGTCTATATTAGAATGAAAAGTTAAAAAAATAAAAATAACTTAGTGCTCCCAAGTCATGTTGCTTGTATAAATTGTGATGAGTTTGGATAAATTTGTTGACATGATTCCCATTAATAAAGATTTTTACAACTTTGTAAAAAAAATACAAACACTTCCAACAAATTATTTATAAAATAATAATTAGAAAAGGAGTGGTAGATCTAAGTACCAACACATGTGGTAATGATTCCAGTTATTACATGCATTGTTTTTTTCTTCAGTATCTTTAATGGTCAGTGGACTAGCTTCTCAAAATAGAATAAAAATTCAGACTTGCATAAATCAGGATTCATGTTCTCATATTTTTTGACATAATTATAATGGGAAATCGTCCCATTAAACACTCTAAATTTGGACAGAACTTTAATTTAATTTCAATTCCTGATGTTATGATACAAGTTCCTGAAAATGTCTGTTAAAATATGAAAGAAATAAAATATGTAAACTGAAGGACTTGAATGCACAGGTAGCCATTTTGTCTGTCCTTCCGGTGGAAGGGCACAGCCCAGGTAGGGAAAGAAAAGGAGGTGAACAACTGGCTCTGCAGATGGAGCTGCTGGGAACAATTTGGCTTCCTGGACCATGGTGTGTGGTTTTATGGAGGTGGCTTCTGGCAAGGGATGTGTTGCACCTCACAGCAGTTGGCAGGAACATTTGCTAAGGGCCTGAAAGATCTGATCAGGAGGGGTTTAAACTAAGTTATGGCGGGGGGAGTGTTCTTGAAGGTAGTAGTTCAAGTGCTGGAGATAAGCCTGAATGTTATACAAAGAACAAGGCAAATAGTACAAGAACCCAACACGGGGAGGGATAAAACCTTTTAAAGGCAGATAGGGAGAATGGCCTATGGTCTTATATGTCTGTATACTAAGGCACAGAGATTGGGAAATAAACAGGTTGAACTTGACCTTTTAGCACAGCAAAACAAATATGATATAATAGGCATCACTGAAACCTGGTGGGATGAGTCTTATGTTTGGAATGTAGTAAAAGAGGGGCATAACCTATTTCAGAGAAATAGACCAAACAGGAAGGGTGGTGGAGTAGCATTATATGTTAAGGATGTGTACACCTGTGAACAGATCCATGACTTAAGTCCTGGGAGCCAGGTTGAGAGCATCTGGGGGGAAATCAAGGGGGGAGAGAAACATCAGGGATGTCATTGTGTGAGTCTGCTACAGATCTCCAAGCCAAACTGAGGTCTTGGATCATGCCTTCCTGGAACAGATGACCACATATTCAGAAAGGACAGATGTAATAGCAATGAGGGATTTCAACTATCCTGATATTTGTTTCAAGTCCAACAAATTCCTCACTTGCCTTGCAGACAATTTCATTGTCCAGAAGATGGAAGAGGCAACTAAGGGATCAGCTGTTTTAGATCTGATCCTAACCAATAGAGATAATCTGGTTAATGGGGTGGAAGTGGTGGGATCCTTAGCGGGGAGTGACCATGTTCTCCTAGAGTTTGTTATACAGAGGAAAGGGGAAGTCAAGCATTCTGTCCTGGACCCAGTGCTATTCAACATGCATTCTAGATTTTAAGATAGCTGATTTCAGAAAATTTAGAGAATTACTAGGTGTGATCCCATGGTCAGGAATACTAAAAGAGAAGGGAGTTCATGATAGAGTGGAGTTTCTTAAAAGGGAGATATTGAAGGGAAATGACCAAAGAAGAATTCAAACAAATAGCCAGCTCATGTAGGGGGAAAATCAGAAAAGCTAGAGCACAGATGGAGCTCAGGCTTGTTAGAGAGGTTGAAAACAAAAAAAAGGGGGCTTTTTTGGTTATGTCTGTAGCAAAAGGAAGAACAAGGAAAATGGTAGGGGCAAGCTAAGGAGTTTTTAAAATGTTTTATTATTTATTTGGAATTTTAATTATATAAATGGTTTAATCTTTTTTAATTTTTATTTATGGTACTGTGTTTTAAGCTAGTGTTGTTTTTAAATGTTGTGAGCTGCCTTGAGTCCCCACCACAGGGAGAAAAGTGGTATATAAATAAATAATAATAATAATAATAATAATAATTGGGCCACTGCGTGGAAAAGATGGTGAAATGCTAACGAGACAGAGAAAAGGCAGAACTACTTCTTTGCCTTGGTCTTCTCCCAAAAGGAGAACAGTGTTCAACCTGTGGGAAATGGAGCAGATGAGGCAGTAGGGGAAATGCAGTACAGAATTGGTAAGGAGGTAGTTCAGGAATACCTGGCCACTATAAATGAATTCAAGTCTCCAGGGTCAGATGAACTACATCCAAGGGTATTAAAAGAACTGGCAGAAGTAATCTCAGAACCACTGTCAATTATCTTTGAGAATTCCTGGAGAACAGAAGAGGTCCCAGCAGACTGGAGGAGGGCAAATGTCCCCATCTTTAAAAAGAGGAAAAAAGAAGACACAAATAATTACCACACTGTCAGACTGACATCAATACTAGGAAAGATTCTAGAGCAGATAATTAAACAGACGGTCTGTAAGCACTTAGAAAGGAATCTCTCTGGCTTTTCTTCGCAAACGAAGATTCAGGAAGGACTCGTCCCGCGTTTTCTGCAAGCATGGAGATGACTAAAAAGGCCAATCCGAGATAGACAAGTCTGGTTGCAGAAAGCACAGTAGAAGGTTTCCTTGGGTGATGATTCCGGGTTGTGATTCTTTCTGCATTGTCGTTTCTCTTCAAGACTTGTTCGGCGTGAGTTCTCAAATAAGTTCTCAAATAATGCAGCATTGTGGATAGTGCGTCTCCATGCCTCCCGATGTGAGGCCAGGGCGGACCATTGTTGGTGATCAATTTGGCCGAGCCTGAGATGTTGTTTCAGGGAGTCCTTGTATCGCTTTTTTGGAGCGCCCCTCTTACGCTGACCCGTGGCGAGTCTAGTACTATTTTGGGGAGGCGTAGAGTACTATTTTGGGGAGGCGATGGTCCTCCATCCTAGAAACATGCCCTGCCCAGCACAGCTGTGTTCTCAATATCATGGCCTCAATGCTGGTGATCCCTGCTTGCTCAAGGACAGCAACTTTTGTCACATAGTCCAGTGTATATTTAGGATTGTGCGTATACAGCACTGATGAAAGTGTTTGAGGAGTCGTAAGTGTTGGCGATAGGTGACCCATGTTTCAGACCCGTAAAGGAGAATAGACAGTACAAGGGCTCTATCACACGGATGTTTGTGTTTCGCCTCAGGTGTTTATTACTCCAGACTCTTTTACTGTGATCACTAAATGTCAACATGGGTTTCTCAGAAACAAGTCATACCAGACTAATCTCTTTTTTTTATAGAGTTACAAACTTGGTAGATGAAGGGAATGTTGTGGATGTAGTGTAACAAAACTATTTCAGTAAGGCTTTTGACAAGGTCCCCCATGATATTCTTGCAAAACGTTAGTAGCCTGTGGGCTAGACACAGCAACTGCTAGGTGGATTGATAATTGTTTGAGCGACAGGACCCAAAGGGTAGTCACCAATGGCTCCTCTTTATCCCGGAGAGAAGTGACTAGCAGGGTGCCACAGCATTCTCTCCTGGACCCAGTGCTATTCAACATCTTTATCAATTACTTGGATGAGGGAATAGAGGGCATTCTTATTAAGTTTGCGGATACGCCAAATTAGGAAGGGTAGCTAATACCCCAGAGGACAGGATCAGAATCCAAAATGAGCTTAACAGATTAGAAGGCTGGGCCAAAATTAAAAAAATGAATTTTCAACAGGGTGAAGTGTAGGGTACTACACTTGGGTAGTAAAAAGGAAATGCACAGAGATAGAGATAGAGATAGATAGAGATAGAGATAGAGATAGGATGGGTGACACCTGGCTTGATGGCACTGCATGTGAAAGGGATCTGGGAGTCTTAGTGGACCACAAGCTGAACATGAGTCAGCAGTGTGATACAGCAGCTAAAAAAGCCAATGTGATTCTAGGCTGCATCAAGTGGAATATAGTGTCTAGATCAAGGGAAGTAATAGTGCCACTGTATTCTGCTTTGGTCAGACCTCACGTGGAATACCGTGTCTAGTTCTGGGCATCACAGTTCAAGAAGGATATTGAAACCTGGACCGTGTCCAGAGGAGGGCAACCAAAATGGTTGGAGGTCTGGAAGCCATGCCCTATGAGGAGCCTGGAAAAGAAAAAGGGGATATGATAGCCATGTTTAAATATTAAGATTGGTTTTGCTGCTTCAGAGACTAGGACACAGAGCAATGGACTCAGACTACAGGAAAAGAGATTCCACCTAAACATTAGGAAGAATTTCCTGACAGAGCTGTTTGACAGTGGAACGCGCTGCCTTGGAGTGTGGTGGAGTCTCCTCCTTTGGTGGTTTTTAAACAGAGGCTGGATGGCCATCTGTCAGGAATGCTTTGATTGTTTATTCCTGCATGGCAGGGGGTAGAACTGGATGGCCCTTGTGGTTTCTTCCAACTTTATGATTGTATGTCCATGAGATTTATACTACAAATAATGACCTCTTTAGTGCTGTGGGAAAAACATTAGGTGCATTCAAATGTGCTCACATTTAATTATAAATCACTCTGCTCAAATAAGATGATTACGTTACAAAATCATGATTAATACTTGCATTGTTCTCGTGTGCTTCTTTATATAACTAAAGATGGGCCAGATAAGACTGAAACATAACTGTGGCACTTTAAGTGCAATCAGATGTTACAGAATCAGATAACTCTCTGAATCATTTCCTCTAACCAGTTCTCCTTCTTGGTATTGCATTGTAATCCTGCAGGCCCTAAATCAGCTGAAATACAGTTTATATCTGTTTTGAAATGTATTCTTTTCTTCCTTAGAATTTTATGCTGTGATGGATGTGAAGAGTAAATCTTTTTGGGTAAAATGATAGTTTAAAATTAGTGTTGCAAATGAGCCAAAATATAATGCTGTATCATCCAGAGGGAAGATAGACCAAGGTTATGAATAGCAGCACACTTCCCCAATCTGGTACACTCCATGTGATGATCAGTTTGTGTTGTCCTTGTCATTTCACTGCATTCTCACTCTTTCAGTCAGGTGCCAGCATCCGTGTAGTGAACCAGTTGCTAACAGAGATGGATGGCCTGGAATCTCGGCGTCAGGTTTTTATTATGGCAGCCACAAACAGGCCAGGTAAAAACAATTAAATATTTGGAGCTAATCTTAGGAGCATCACATGAACTGTTACTTTGTTGCATGTGCCTGTATTTGCCCATAATAAAGGCCAAGATTTAGCTGCTGGGGAGATTATGTCAGTACAGAAATACAGTTGTCCCTTCATATTCGCTGGGGTTTGGTTCCAGGACCCCCCATTGATACCAAAATCCATGAATACTCAAGTCCCATTATATGCAGTGGCATAGCAAAATGGTGTCCCTTATATAAGATGGCAAAATCAAGGTTTGCTTTTTGGATTATTATTTTTAAAAAAATATTTTCAAGCCGTGAATACTTAAATCCATGGATACTAAATCCATGGATATGGAGGGAAACTGTAGATGCTTTCTGTTATCTGTTTATAGTAATGTGATATATATGAGGTTGGGTTTTTCAAATATTATCAAAACTGCTAACAAACTGGAGATCTTTTACCGTTTTATTCCCCGATCACATATTTGTTGCAAAATGAGAAATGTACCTCGGTTCCATATCCCTTAATTTTCTGCTGCCATCAACAAATTTCTAAAACCATATCCTTTTTGTCTGTGCTCAGTAGTAGGGCTTCAGGCATGCGATAAACAGAAGAGGTTTATTTAAACAAGCAAGTTATCGTTTAAAACACATTGACATGTGTTTTAAAATACGGTATTCAGTTATATACAAAAGGGTGTCATGAAGCCAGTGATACTCCTCAATCTGACCCATGGCACTCTCTTTGGCCACATATCTTCCCCCTGGGTGAATGTCATCCCCATTGTGGAATGCTGGATGGGAAGGTTTAAATATGTGAAATCTTCCTTCTAGTCCAGAACTTGATTCAGTGGTTTCCAAATCTTGTTTTCTGAAACCTTTCACTGTCATTTCTAGCCAAAAGCACTTATGGAGAACCATGTCTGGAGTATTGCTAGTTCTTGCAGAATTTTCTCTGATATCAGCTCCTTTCTTCACTCTCTTTCCTTAAACTCTGCTGTTTTCTCCTTCCTTGGGTTTGTTTCTGCCGATCTGCTTAGGCTATGTTTGAGAAAGTATTACCGGTATTCTTTTTGTGGGGGGCCCCTGCAGCTTTATCACCCTGAAAATTATCCAATCATGCTCCAAGGAGCTGCCAAATTTTAGGCCATTTCACCCTGACCCTATTGCGGCAGAAGGGGGGTTGCATTTTCAGAATCAGAACTGACTAGAAGTAGCTTCAGGATTTTTTTTATTTAAACAAAAAAGCCTATCTGGGCCTAAGAGCTAGGAAATCGCCTGAAGTGGATGGTGCAGAGCCTATGTGCCAGATACCTTCCCTGATGGTGCTTTAATAACTGCGTGTCCAACCCACTTGTCCCAGATAGTTTGAGACAGCCCAAGGTAGTGCATTGTCACACACATACATGCTTGGCTTGCAAACTGGTTGCAGTATGGTTCCATGTGTGCAAGCGCAGTCACTACAGAGGCTACTTGGATTCATAGTGAGGCATGCATTAGGTTTGGCTGCATATATATTTTGAGCTGTGTCTCAACACATAATCTGTGGTGTGTTGGGTAGAGTTCATTGCCTCAGTTTTGCTGAACTGGTTCTTCCTACCATCCTGCCCTGCAGCTGTTTCCAGACTTTTGGCTTGGGCTTTGCTGCTGCTGCCTCTTTCACCATGACTTCCAGTTTGACTTTCAACTCAGCCTTCCTGCTTGCTGCATCAGCAACTGCTTTCATGGTTGTCTCTTTTTGCCATAAGAGACATACACTCATGCAGCTGCTTCTTTAGCTCAGCTAAGATGGCTTGAGTTCAAGTCAAAATGGGCAGCTGAGTGCCTAGAAGAAGTTTTGTAAACTTGTTTTTTCCAAGTTGTTTATTTTGTTCTCTGCTTCTTTAGTAACTCTTCCTACAGTGTTGACTTTGCCCTGGTTGTTAGTCTGCTAACTGGCATGTTCTTTCAAACTTGAACGTGTATTGCATTTTGCTAGGAAAAGACAGACTTCCTAGACAACAGTTGGTATTGTGTATATTTGTTATTTAAATGGGCCATAAATTATTGAATCTCACCTTCCTCTGTAGCAATTATAATACTGCATGGATCTTGTTCTACCTCATCTCAGTCTCCTTCTAACTTGTTCCATTGTGGATTTTTCTCAGCTTCATCTGCTGCCTGCTTCTGAGACCTCAATGGTTTGAAATGGGCCTGGCCTCTACCATAATACTGAAGGAGCAGAAAATTTGGAGTATGCACTCTGACAGGCCTGGCTATATGTCTGAGACTTGACTGAAGAATGAAGTTTGGCTGTAGACATGCCATAATGTGTAGGCCAGAGGCATTGAACCTGCCAGATTTTCCCCCTTTTTACTATTCTGGTAACCTTGTACATATCTAAAACCATATCCTCTTTGTCTGTGCTCAGTAGTAGGGCTTCAGGCAACCCATGTTGCCTTGTACATATCTAACTAGATAGCTAAACCCACATCCAGTTACTCTTCCATTTTATTCTTTAACCAGAACGATAACTAATGCTGTAGAGCAATAGTTGATTGAGGAAAAAAGGAATGGGAGGTTGAAGATAAATTGTTATAAAAGAATTGTAGTGAGTTGGCCCTCTGCCATTAGGCAGATGGGTTTTGAAGTCCTTGTTCATCAAACATTTACTACACCAAGCAGTCCAGTGGTTAGTTTGTATTATTGACATTGTTCATTTTTTAATTAGCTTGGTTGGGAAAAGATCAGTTTGAGAAAAGATTGGTTGAGAAAAGATAGGAAGGCTGAATGAAAATGGGCTAGATGAGTTAATTTTCCTGTTATTAACCTGCTTCAGTAGTTCTTCTAACTATTCAAGGAATGGGGAGAGGTGGGTCACACTTGCACATTTTGATTTTCTTTGTATGGTTCTGTACTATATACATTTTTAAATTTATTTTTATTCATATTTTCAAAAAAACATACATTTAAAAACATTCATACATTCAGAAGTTTCAGTTTTCTCATTCATTCACCTCTAGACATAGACATACGTACAAACTTCCTTGTTCCTTTTCAAACCATATTGTTAAATTCATGCTTATCTTCCCCTTTTAACTTTCCATCTCATAGTCCTCTTTTTTCCATTTCCTTTGCTTCCATATTTATTCATAACTTTCAGATCTAACTTATCTCCCATTCTTTCCCCCATCTCTCTTTCCATAGGGGATTAAAGATCTCCCATTCCTTCAGGTCTTTAAATGTTTGACGATTAAAAGAATCGTCAATCTATCCATTTCACACATACCTTGGAGCTTATCTAACCATTCTTCTATCGAAGGTATGTTTGGTGTCTTCCGATACTTTGCATAAAGTATTCTTGCCGCAGGCATAATATATGCTAAAACCCTCCAGTATCTTTTTTGCAATTGTTCATCTATCTTATAGAACATGTTTAATAAATAGATCTCCAGGTCTAATGGATAACTTGTATTAAATATTTTTAATGTTATTCTGTGAATTCTTCCCCAGAATTTTACTGCCTTAACACATTTCCACCATATATGAAAATAGGTGCCCAAAGCTTTTTGACATCTCCAACATTGGTCAGGCATGTTTTTATATATTTTTGCTAATTTTACCAGGGTTAAATGCCATCTCATCATCATCTTATATATATTTTCCTTTATGTTGTAACTTCTTGTAAAAAATAGATTTTTCCCCCACGATTTTTCCCAATGTTCCAAGAGAATTTCATGGCCTTGCACCCTATCATATAAGGTTTGATAATTTCCTGTTCTTGTTTTAATTTCAATATTATTTTATACAACTTAGTAACATCCTTGTTCTTACTTCCTTGTATTAGCTCATCAGATTGTGTTGTTTCTGTCTCTATTCCCTTGAGCCTTTGATCTATCTTAAATTTTTCTAATAATTGTTTATATAATAACCAATGACATTCCTTGTTCTCTGATTTTAGTTCTTCCTGGGTTTTCATTTTATATATATTTCCTTCCTTTTTCAATATATCTTTATATGTTAACCATTTTCCTTTGTGTATAATCTTCTTTTTTATAGTATGCTTCATGGTTGGATAGACATAATGGAGTTTTCAAATATAGTTTTCTCTTGTATTTTATCCAGGTTCTCAATAAAGCTACTCTGATGTAATGGCGTTTGAATTTGCTATGAACTGTTGTTTTATTATGCCATAAATAGGCATGCCAACCAAACCTTGTATTGAATCCTTCTAATTTTAATAATCTAGGATTTTCTAGTTTTATCCATTCTGTCATCCAAGTGATTGCACTGGCATGGTAATATACTTGTAGATCAGGTAGTGCTAAACCTCCCCTTTCTTTTGTTTCTGTCAATATGTGCCTTTTTATTCTAGGTTTCTTACCTTTCCAAATATATTTTGCCAAGTCTTTTTTCCATGCATCCATTACTTTGTCATTTATTATAATTAGTAGGTTTTGAAATAGGTATAACATTTTCGGTATTATATTCATTTTAATTGACGATACTCTTCCCAATATTGATTGATCTAATTCCTCCCACTTCTTTAGGTCTTGCTTAATGTTATTCCATAGATTGACATAATTATTTTCACATAATTCTGAATTCTTATTAGTGATAGTAATACCTTCTCTATCTTAAAACCTGTTGTTCTTTCCAACTCTTGTTCCTTCTGTTTTCTTATATTCCTTGTTAACATTACCATTTTGCCATTGTTTATTTTTAAACCTGCTAGTTTTCCAAATTCTTCAACCGTTTCCATTAATTTTCCTAAGTTTTCACTTGGATTATCCAAAATAAAGACTAGATCATCTGCGAAAGCCTTATATTTATACTCTTGTCCTTGCCATTTCCATCCTTTTATTTGTTGATCTATTCTTATTTTCCTGTTTAGTACTTCCAATACGATGATGAATAATAGTGGGGAAAGTGGACATCCCTGGCATGTCCCTCTTTCAATTTTAAATGATTTTGTTTTTTCACCATTAATTATCACTTGAGCTTCCTGATTGTTATAGATCTTACTTATCCAATCATGGTATTTCTCTCCTATATTCATTCTCTTTAAAACTTGGAGCATAAACTCCCATCTAACATTGTCAAACGCTTTTTCGGAATCTGCAAAAATCATTAGTAACTTTTTCTCATGTTTTTTGTAAAATTCTATTAAATTTATGACTACTCTTACATTATCCTTTGTCTGTCTGCCAGGGAGAAATCCACTCTGGTCTTCATATATCCAGTTTCTTAAGATTTTTTTTTTAATCATTCCACCAATATATTTGCAAATATTTTATAGTCTATATTCAAAAGTGAGATTGGTCTGTAATTTGCTGCTGCTGTTAGATCTTTCCCTTCTTTCAGGATTAAAGTTATGTCAGCCTTACCCCAGGAATCCGGACATTTTCCTCTATTGATTCCATTTAATAGCCTAAATAAAGGCTCTAATAGCTCTTCTTCGAATACTTTGTAGTAGAGTACAGACAAACTGTCTGGTCCGGGGGCTTTGCCAGACTTCATCTTTCTTATTGCGTCTCTAATTTCCAATTGAGGTTTGTTTGTTTAGATCATTTTTTTTTGGTTCACCCAATATCCTAGGTATTTTTTCTTTTTCCAGATATTCTTTTATCTTGGTATCTAATTCTTTTGTATTTTCATGTATTTTATATAGCTTAGTATAATATTCCTTAAACACTCTAACTATGTCTTTTTGCTTTGTGTATCTTGTTTGATCAGATCTTATTTCCATTATTAGATTTTTTTCTCTCTCTCTCCTTAACTTGTGTGCTAACCACTTGCCAGGTCTATTAGATTGTTCAAAGTCCTATTGATGGGCATAATTCATTTTATTTGCTATTTCCATTGTCATATTATTTTCTGTTTGTTTTTTCAGGATTAATAATTCTTTACTTACTTTCTCATCATGAGGTGTTCTCTTCAAAGCTTCTTCTTTCTCCTTGATTTCTTCCTTAAGTTCTTTTTCTTTTCTTTTTTTGTTTACTCTTTTTATATTCAAATTCCTGCTTTAGAAATTGCTTTCTTATAACTGCCTTTCCTGCGTCCCAGACTGTATCTATCGCTGGGCCCTTGTCCAAGTTTTCCACAAAGAATTGTTTAAATGTTTTCCTTATCTTTTCTACTACTGTCTCTTTTTTTAATAATATATCTTTAAGTTTCCAATTATATTGTTTTTTCCTAATTCCTAGTTCCAGAATCACTGGACTGTGGTCCGAGATCAATTTTTGTTGAATTTCTACCTTATATCTTTTAGTAGTATTTTAGATATCAGAAACATGTCTAGTCTGGACCATGTTTTGAATCTGTCCAAATAGTACCTATAGTCTCGTTCTTGGCCGTGTATTACTCTCCAGCAATCTTTTAAAGATAACAGATCCATCATTTCCTTTACTTCTTTTGGTAGCTTTCACTGTGCCCTTTTTTTGGTTGTTTTAGCAAATCTATCTAAGGCTAAATCTAATGCTCCATTCCAGTCCCCATTTTTCATTTCCAGTACTCCTCTGATTTTAATGCACTTCGATCTTTTATAATTCTCCTGCAACAGTTTCTGGTTATCTTCTTGTTCCATTTTGTTTTCTAGTAATTGGGTTCTTTTTCCTAGATAATCTGTTTTTATTTGTAAATCTTGTAATTTTTGTTTATATCTTTCGTAACAGTCTCTAATTGTGACCCAAGTTTTTCTAATTGCTTTTGTAAGGAGATTTTCAGACTACACTTTTATAGTGTTACTATTCCACTTTAACTGCTCTGGCTTCCTCCTGTGGAATTCTGGGGTTTGGAGTTTAGTGAGGCCTAAGATCTCTCTGGCTGAGAATTGTAAATGGTCCTCCCTAAACTGCAAATCCCAGGATTCAAGAGGAGGCAGCCATAGCAAATAAGGGGGAATAGTAACACTATACAGTGTTGTCTGAAAATCTCCTAAATCTACTTTTATTTCCCTCTTCAATTCTCTCATTTCTGATTTTAATTCCAAGCTAAAAATTTTTAAATTCTTTTAATAGTAACATATATT
The DNA here is from genome assembly GCA_030847615.1 of Gambelia wislizenii. Taxonomy (NCBI): domain Eukaryota; kingdom Metazoa; phylum Chordata; class Lepidosauria; order Squamata; family Crotaphytidae; genus Gambelia; species Gambelia wislizenii. The sequence continues at coordinate 53,233,549 of JAUMIR010000001.1, read as the reverse complement.
GTAGATAGCTCTATAGATGAACTCCTAACCTCTTGAGTTTGTGATCTTGTCTGAGCCATCATTTTCTCTGAGATCGGCAATTTCCTTCTATATCTCTGCAGATTATATTCCCCTCAGTTTTTATTTAGATATTTTCCAAAATTAGTTTATATCTAAGTATATATCGATATATTCATATATAAACGTCTTTGCTTATATCTATATCAAAATTATCACCTGCTTATATCGCTTTTGCTGTCTGTGTCTTTGTAAGTAATTCTATATCCTCATAAAAATTCATGAAATTTTAATAATCATTAATTAGTTAACTCCCCCTCCACAGATTCCCCCTTTTTTTCTCTATTAGAAATTCATATACTGTATAATCATGTATTTCTTATCCTTTCAATCACTGTTACCTGAATTCATTTCTAATCATACAGTTCAGTTCATCATGCTCGTATGATACCATTCATAATAATCATTAGTTCATAGTACTCATATAATACTCTCTGGCTTCTCTTCGCAAATGAAGATTCAGGAAGGACTCATCCCGCGCTTTCTGCAAGCGCGCTGATGACTAAAAAGGCCAATCCGAGATAGACAAGTCCGGTTGCAGAAAGCACAGCAGAAGGTTTCCTTGAGTGATGTTTCCGGGTTGTGATTTTTTCTGCGTTGTCTTTCTCTTCAAGACTTGTTCGGCGTGAGTTCTCAAATAAGGCTGCAGCATTGTGGATAGTGTGTTTCCATGCCTCCCGATGTGAGGCCAGGGCGGACTATAATCATATAGTACCTATAATTCATATATATATATATATATATAAAACAGTAAAATTTCTAAATGTCTTTAAACCAAAATGTTTATTTCAAGTTTCAGATTGGTCTATGGGCTAGAAATCTTCAAGTGCCTTTGATACAATTTATCCTCCCCCTATTCCTTTTTTCTGATACCAGACCTCCTCCTTCTCCCCTTTTTTTCTTCACAAGCTTTAACCACTCTATATTCCAGTTTTCAGTTATATCCCCGATCAGAATGTAATCTTCAATTCAGATTCAATCTTCGAATCTTACCCTTTGATTATCACCTCTAACTTCTCTTCTTATAAATTCTAAAAGCAATACAGTCTTTTACCATACTACCCCATCTTCCTAATTTCTCCACCTACACTTTTCCCTTTCTACTCTCCCCTTTCCTGTCTTTTCTTTCCAAATTCTGGTCAGTTTATTTCTCTGTTTACTTCTCTTTTTATAAACATGTATCTTTCCTCTAATTCAAACTTTCATCACTCCTCATTCCCTCCCGTTTCTATTTCTTCGTGCTAAAGTAGACTCTAATTCGTTTCACCTCTACTTACTTCATTTCTCCGGGCTTTCCGACCACTTAATTTTCTACTACTCGGTCCTGTTCCTTCTCCAGCTCGTTCTTTCACCTTCTCCTCCTCCGTTTCAATTCCTTGTTTCTTACTTTTACTCCTCCTTGTTCTCCCCACTTCAAATCAGTTCTAACCTGTTTTTCCATTCAAAAACACTTTACCATCCTTTCTCTCTCGGTTTCTTCTCTTGTACTTCTCCTCTACTTCATACTTTTGTCACGTCCCACACCTTACTATTTCCACTCTTTCCAGGTTTTTTCCCCTTTCCTCCAAGTATTGGTATAGTCTCTGATTCGATTTCTAACGCTTTACCTCTCCTCTGTCTTCGCTTCTTCGGGCTTTCCAGCTACTTGGTCTTCCACTACTCTGGTCTCCGTTTTTTCTCTAACTCATTCTTTCACCCCTCCTCCATTTTGAATCTCTTCTACCTGGTTCAGATTCACTCCACGTCTCTCCTTCTTTGCTCCCACTTCTTCACTTTCTCTCCCCTTTAAATCGGTTCTAGTTTCTTTCCATTTATACACAGTCTCTTATATCTTACAGTATTCTTTAAGTCCTTCCTCTTTAATTAGAGGTATCACCCAACTCCGATAATTCTAGTCTTTCTTCTCTCCCTTTTATTTTAAAGTTCCTCTTTTTTACAGTCTTAGCCTTTCTATTTTATTTCTGTCTCTTTGTTTTCACTGTATCTCTCTCCTCTCGTCGACTTGTTTGCTCTCTTCTCTGTGGCTTCCGTGCTTCCACCGAGCCTTAGTTTCTTAAGGTTGTACCTTAAGCTTCGCTTGCCAAATCGAGTTAATCTCACTCGTTTGGTTTCTATTTGAGCATTATTTATCCGGAACAACAGAATTAAAATAAAGGTGTTTTATATGGTGAGAGAAAAAGCTTGCTTACTCGAGCTTATCTTCTTATAGTATAGTTCTTAAAAGTGGTGGCATCGCTTCTACCACTATGCGGTGGCTCCACTCAGGTGGGATATGGCATCGACCATCACAACTTTTCTCCGTGGATGAAATTTTACTTTCTGCACCCACTAAACTTGGACAAACACAGGTCACTTGCCGCCTCCTCCGCTTGTCTGTTCTCCTAGACAATGTTTACGTCCCAAAGCTTTTATTTAATGGGGAGGTTTTACCCAAGTTTCGCGGCCAGGTTTTCAGAGCTCCTAAAAACCCAGCCTGTCCCAACACCCTCACCACCGGAAGTCCGTTCTGTACTATATAACTTTTGGGAGTCCATCTTCCATAGTCCTTAGCCAGCAGGGTGCATATCGGCCCCAGGGATCTATATACGGCGGTTAAATTGCATCACCAGCTGGGGATGAATACAATTAGGTATTCAGGGGGCCAGTTCTACTCTTGGCTGTGAGGGGGTGCTGGATCCCATCAGCAAAAAGGGTGGAATGCTGTATACCATCTGCTGCATCATTTATCAGCTGTGGAGCTTATCTTATAGCAGTAACATATCAGTACTCAAAACCAGAAGAACTCTTAGGGAAGCCTGGAACTATGCCCAATTCCAGCACAAAACAGTGGGTGGTAGGATGAGATATAACAACGGGTGAAAAAGCCAGGCCTTCAAGAATGCAAGATAAAATAGGTGTAGAGAACCAAGCAAAATAGAGGAGACCTACTAAGGTGGTGGTGGAATTCTTAACTTATGGTATGTGGTATATGGATTGGAGGTCCATAAACCAGGTGCAAAGAAAAGTGATTTTCTTCGTGGTCTCTGTGAATCCACATAATGAGTAATTCCTGCACCTGTGCAGAGCACTTAGGAATGGCTTAGGGAGTTGGGCATGTTTAGTCTGGAGAAGAGAAGGTTGAGAGGGGACATGATAGCCATGTTTAAATATTTGAAGGGATATCATATTGAGGATGGGGCAAGCTTGTTGTCTGCTGCTCCAGAGACTAGGACACAGAGCAGTGGGTTCAAATTACAGGAAAACAGATTCCACCTAAACATTAGGAAGAACTTCCTGACAGTAAGAGCTGTTCAGAAGTAGAATCCACTGCTTCGTAGTGTGGTGGAGTCTCCTTCTTTGGAAGTTTTTAAACAGAGGCTGGATGACCATCTGTCTGGAATGATTTGATTGTGTATTCCTGCATGGCAGGGGGTTGTACTGGATGGCCCTTGAGGTCTTTTCCAACTCTATGATTCTATGAACTTTCTAGAACCTCATTTAGATACTTTTTGGCAGTAGCTCCACCCACTGTCCCTTGACCTATATAAGCTCCCTTCCCACCTCAGTACCTCAGTTCCCTTTTTTCCGCTGTGTTAGCAGCATCTAAGGAACGTTTCTTGAACCTTGTTTGTCTCTTAACAGTTTTGATCTTCGGATTTGATTGACTTCTCTCTCGTTTTGACCTTTGGACTATAGTATCAGTAGCTATTCTCCTTTACTTCAACTTGGACTGTTTTTCAACTACGGTATTAGTTACTCCCTTAGATGTTGTTATTGTTGTTTTTTCCATGGATCTCTGTTTTGGCTCTTAGGCCTCCTTGGGGACCTTGGGAATGACCCACTTCTCTTCCCGGGTTTCCGGCTGTCACAGGTCCGCCTCGATCCCATCGGGCTCACAAGGGACCACTAAGAAGTCGGGTACCGCTCAATACACCTGTGATACCACCAGCAATACTGCTCACGGCGCCACTCAAGACCAGACTGGGGAGCCTGTATGTTCACCGAGGGACCAGCAGAAGACCGTCTGCCTTGCTTCATCATCTTTGGCTGCTGCTCAAGGTGAACCTGGCCCATCTGCCCAAGTGGCCTCTTCAGGGGAGCCTCCTCACAAGAAACAGGAGAGGGCTTCCAAGACTTCTGCAGACCGCTCCCCTTGCCAGGGATGGTTTCGCGAGCATCGAGACAATCATAGTGAGCACTCCCCACTCTGGCAATGGTCCTACAATCAAGGAGAGGACTGTCCTGTTGCTTCTCAGATACTAGCTTCTGCTTCCCTGGCTCAGGGTAGGGTTTCGGCAGCATCACCTGCCTGCTACAGTGAAAGCCTCTCTCACCACAAGTCGCCCAGTGTCATGTCCCATGAGTCTGATGAGGGTTTGGAATCAGAGGAGAAGGAGGACATGGCAGGGAACAGTCCTGTGGACCCTGGCACAGGTTTATCTACACCTGTTCCAGCAGAGGACCCTGCCAATCTGGTGGCTCAAGCAGAAGAAGAGCCTGGTCCTAGGGGGTTGGCACCAGTCCCAGCAGATAGACCTTCCAATTCAGATAAGGATGATGATGATGATGATGATGATATGGACTTACCTCCACCATTCAGCCAGCACAGATCCCAAAAGGAAGCTCGAAGAAAATTGTTGAGGCTTTATCAGAAACACCGGATCATCAAGGAGCACCTGGCAAAGCCTTGATTGCTATATATACACCTTTGGGAGCTATGGCGTCTTTGCCAGAGATCAGCTGATCTTCCTGGTGAAAGCTTCCTGTTGGTGATCTTCGACTTTGTGTTCCTGCTATCTTGACTCCTGCTTAGACCTCAGACTGACCCTGAGTACGCTATTGCCTGACCCTGTGGACCCACGGACCTACACAAACGGACAAAGAGGGCAAAAAATTAGATGCCATAGGCTGAATATTTTATTCTTCTGTATGCCTCCTGACAAAGATTGCAACCTACAGTGCTTGCATGGGAGCTTACCAGAAATTTCTCTGGGACAAGGTAGCTCCCTACCTGAGCAAGCTGCCGGAACAGGACCTGCAGGTCATCAATGTGCTCAAAGACGAAGGCCTGTTGCGGGTGAGTCACCAACGGCAAGCCACCAAACACATCAGCGATTGTACGGGCAAGATCCTGGCCAACTTGATTGTAGTACACCGCCATGCCTGGCTAACATCCTTGGGTCTTTCCAATATGGCACAGTCCGTAATTGAAGACCTGCCATTTGACGAGGTGGGCCTATTCCACATCGAAATGGAGGCGAAGCTGGAGCAAACCCAAAAGATGTGGATTACTTCTAGGAAGTAAGGGCTCCCGTCATTGCACTCTGAACCATGGCAACACTTCAGTGGACAATGCTACCCACCCTCGTTTAGAAGACAATACAGCCCGGCTCCTTCCCACTCTTGGCGACCATCTACTGGTAGATTCCAGCCTCAGCAAAAGTTTTTGGCCTTGTCCTGCCCCAAGCCACAATTTGAAAGAAAGGAACCCGACTCCACAAAACAGTGAGTTCAGCTATGTCACCACTCCATTTTATCCCACACTCTCTTATGCCAACCACCTCCACACCTCTTACCACCACTGGCGCACTATTACATCTAACCAGTGGGTCCCGAGCATCGTATGGAGAGGTTACTTTATAGAATTCAATCACCTCCCCCCATCAGGAGTCTACAGAGTAACCCCTCCTTCTACTCATTCATGGAAAAGGTGGCTACCCTGCTTCAAAAAGCCGCTATAGTGCAGGTGCTGCATGCGCAGGTCCCTGATGGCTTCTTCTCCCGGTAATTCCTGGTGGACAAGGACAGCGGCCTCTGGTCCATCTTGGAGCGCCGTCATTTGAACAAATACATTGTTCCAAAAAGGTTCAGGATGGTCTCATTAGCCTCCATCCTTCCGCTGCTGCAGGTCGGAGACTGGTTTGCGACCCTCAACCTTCGTGATGCCTACTTCCATGTCCACCCCCTCTCCACACAGGCATTTCCTGTCCTTCACCATTGGGACGATTCCAAATACTTCCCTTAAGCCTGTTTACAGCTGTGAGGGTTTTCACCAAATGCGTGTCCGTGGTGGTCGCTCCGGCACACAGGGGTCGTCGTGTTTCCCTACCTCGACAAATGGCTCATTGCCACACCCTCCAAAGAGAAGCATCACTCGGATGTGCGTACGACCCTTTCTCTACTCAACAACTTAGGATTTGTGGTCAATTTGGAGAAATCGTACCTGGAAGCCACTCAAGTCGTGCGGTTTATTGGTGTGCAGCTAGACTCCCCAGTGGGGTGTGCCTTCCTTCTGGACAATTGTTTCCACTCCCTCTGTGCAGTGGTTTGGTATTGTATCGGCAGGCAAAGGTTGTCTGCACAATTCATACAACAAACCCTGGGCTACATTGCATCCACCACTACCGTGACACCTCTGTTCAGGCTCCGAATGCATCCACTACAATCAGTCATGGTTACTCTCCAGGTTCTGGCCTCTCTTCGACAGCCCTCTCATGATGCTTTCCATTCCTCAGCCAATCCTCAGTGGCCTTGTTTGGTGAACAGATCCAGAGATAGTTCAATGCGGCTTACCAATCAGCCCACGCCAGCCCACTCAATCGGTCACCTCCGATGTGCTGCTGACAGGCAGGGGCGCACACTCCCACAGGCTCAAGATTCAGGGACACTGGTCAAAGGCAGAAAGCATTCTGTATATAAATGTTCTGGAGCTTCTGGCAGTGTTCAAAGCGCTCAAGGCGTTTGAGCCCTGTCTCAGAGGCCACCTGTTCCAGGTGCCATCAGACAACACAACGGCAGTCTTCTATATCAACAAATAGGGAGGCACTCGTTCTTGCACTCATCTTGACATGACCATACAAATGTGGGACTGGTGCACAGAGCATCAGATCTCCTTCAGCCCCATTCACCTAGCAGGTACGCAGAACTAAGAACTCAGCCATTCATTCACCTGCAGTCATGAGTGGCCTTTGACTCCTGACGTCTTGAGTTGCCTCTTCACCAATTGGGGGACGCCCTCCATCGATCTCTTTGTGACCAGGATGAATGCCAAATGCCGCCTCTTCTGTTCCAGAGAGCCCAAGTCGCCAAGGAACCTGGGGGATGCCTTTCTGTTCAGATGGACAGGGCCTCTCCTGTATGCCTTTCCACCATTTCTGTTGGTGGCCAGGGTGGTGGCCCAGCTTTGCCAAGACAAGGCCCACTGCATCCTTATAACACTGTGGTGACCACATCAAGCGTGGTTCTCTCCCCTGCTCCTACTCTCCGGAGGAAATACAGAAAGCTCCCTCTCAATCCGGATCTCCTCTCTCTGCAGGACGGGCGGGTTCTTCACCCGGACTTGAAACACCATCAAGCTCATGGCCTGGCTGATTCAACCCTAGATGATCTGTCTGGACCTGTCCATTTGATCGTTGGTGCTGCACAGCGCCCCTCCGCTTTGAAAGTTGGGCCAGACAACCCCCGCGAATGTGAAAAAAATGCGAATAAGAAATGAGCCTGCCAGCACGCGGTTTTCCACCCCAGTCCCTTCCCAAGGCAGCAAGGAGCTTCCTAAGAAGCCCCTCGCTGCCTTGGGAAGGGAGTGGGGTGTAGCGCGAGCGCGCCAGCAGGGTCCTACCCCCCTTCCCAAGGCAGCTGAGAAGCCCCTCGCTGCCTTGGGAAGGGAGTGGGTGGAGAACTAGCGCGCCAGCTGCTTCCCTCACAGCCTTGGGAAGGGAGTGGGGTGTAGCACGAGCGCGCCAGCTGGGTCCTACTCCCCTTCCCAAGGCAGCGAGGAGCTTCCTGAGAAGACCCTCACTGCCTTGGGAAGGGAGTGGGGTGTAGTGTGAGCGTGCCAGCTGGTTCCCACCACCCTCTTCCCAAGGCAGCGAGGAGCTTCCTAAGAAGCCCCTTGCTGCCTTGGGAAGGGAGTGGGGCGTAGTGCGAGCGCGCCAGCTCGTCCCCACCCTGCCTTCCCAGGGCAGTGAGGGGCTTCCTAAGAAGCCCCTTGCTGCCTTGGGATGGGAGTGGGGTGTTGAGCGGGGGGGGTGCAGGCAGCTTTCCGCAAATGATCAAAACCGCGAATGTGAAAGTCGCGAATGTGGAGGGGCAACTCTACTACATTTCTGTTTTGGTGTTGATGATTCTTCTGAGCCAGTATTCTGCTCTTGTTGGACCTACTTATCTTGTGTTTTTATTGTGTCAAACCTGTTTAACCAGGAGACTCCCTCCACCTTCAGGCGTGAGCTTACTAGTCTACCCATTGTGTGGATTCACAGAGACCACAAAGAAGAAGGACAGGTTGCTTACCTGTAACTGTAGTTCTTCTAGTGGTCATCTGTGAATTCACACAAACCCATCCATCCTCCTTTCTAGTGTCCTGCCTGTCTCGGTTCTGAGCTGCTACTTACATATTGGGAACTGAGGTACTGAGGCGGAAAGGGAGCTTATATAGGTGAAGGGATGGTGGGCGGGGCTACTGCCAAGAAAAATGAGGTTCTGGAAATTTCTGAAGTGCTTTGTGCAGGCGCAGGAATTACTCATTGTGTGAATTCACAGATGACCGCTCAAAGAACTACAGTTACAGGTAAGCAACCTGTCCTTTCCCCCCTTCAATTTTCTTCTTGTTACTTTGTAAACAAACCTAGGACAGTCAAACATAATGTTCAGATGTGTCAGAGCATACTCATATTTTTATTTATTAATAAAGTTGAACTTTATACACTTTCACTAAAGTAGACAGATCCCATCAATACTTCCAAATGCAATAGTCAGAGTGTTGGATTTGGGGGATTCAGTTCCTCGCTGAGCCTTGAAAGTCATTGGGCATTCTTGGGACAGTCATTATATCTCAGCTTGACCCTACCTCACAGGTTTATTGTGAGGAGGAAGTGGGGAGGAAGTGAGGCATATTGTAAGGAGGAAGTGGGGAGGAGAGGCAGCATATAAATGTTAAAAAATTAAGCTTTATTAGCTAGCATGGTCCAGTGGTTTGAGTGTTGGGCTACAACTCTGGAGACCAGGGTTCGAGTCCCCACTTGACCATGAAAACGCACTGGGTGACCTTGGACAACTCACACCCTCTCAGCCCTCAGAAAACTCTGTGATAGGGTCACCTTAGGGTCACTGTGAGTCGGAAACAACTTGAAGGCACACAGCAACAATATACCAGAACTGTCAGATTATGAACACTGAGCAAATATATTTTGAAGAACAATGTAACCACTCCAAAATAGAATTTTAATCCTCTGATATTTTTTATAGTTAGTATTATATAAATAAATGGGGAGGTCTCAATTGAAATGAAGGGCTTGAATGCAAAAGGCCTTTTCTTCTACAAGTGCAGTTCTGCATTTCTTCATGAGGTGCAAGTATTTCTTTTTCTTCATGGTCAAGTCATCTCAGTAAACATTGACTTTGTGCACTTTCATGATTGAGAATGATTCATGAAAAATTTATTGTACTTGGAATTGGCTTCAAAATGCATTCTTGTTCATGACTGCTTTGTGCTCTGAAGAAGCAAAGCATATCATTGAAAATTGCCAAGTGTTCTTGTAGATGAGAGGAACCCTGACGTTTTGCAATATACTCTTGCCAGCTGGGTTTTCTAGAAGCCAAGATTGAGACAGATTGATAGAAGACTGGCAATGGACAACTTTGCATGTTGTAGGTTAATCCTCAGTATACCTCAAAATAATTTCAGGATAGGAGAAAATGGCTTAGTGGATTGGTGATCTTACTCAGTGTAAGGTATGTCCACGCGTCCATACATGCTTAGCTTGCTGCTTCCCTTTTTGTTGCACTGATGAAAGAATGATGTGGTAGCACTGGCAAGGTAGGAACAGAGCAGAATGTGTCTGCAGGCTGTCTGTTCAGGTTACCTCGTATCTAGCCCAATGAATAGGTGGGGCTGGTCATCAATACAATGTTCTGCAGTGTAGAATTTATCCTTTCAACTCTCTTTAGAGTTGTACATGATACCATACTAGAGAAGGTTGCAGAAGCATTCTGGTTTACTTCACTGTCATCATGCAATGATTCATTCCATTTTACCTTTTTTTACAAGAAGGGAACCATACTTCAGATATTTTTTGTTTAACTGAAAAACAGTACTGTTGCTATATAACAAGGAGAATGACATCTGGGAGACCAAAAGTTGAGAACCATTTAGTATAAAGTAAATGAACCAGTTGAGTTGTGGTAGCAAAAGCACAAGCTAATAGGCTGGTTCAAACATAAATGACATATTAAGAAACAAGAACAAGACTTGTTGAATTTAGGATTCACGTGTTTGCCTTTTCTTCTCTTCTGAGGAGGGATTCAGAAGTTTTTGCCAAATTGGCTAATCTTAATCCTATATTGTTATTTTAAAAGCTTGTGTTTACAACGCATACTTTAGCTTAACCAGAGTTTAGAGTTTTGACATAACACTAAACTTTGTTTAATCTAAAATGAAAGCAAAGATTCTGATCTGCTTCCAGCCATGCCAGAAAAGAGAAGGAAAGGAGGAGGTGTGAGATCAAGACTTGCTGCAGTTCATCCTCCTAATACTTTGTGCATAAATCCATAATTTAGCAATGGAGGCGAAAGGTATTTACGTAATTGTCTGGGTGTATAAGATTGTATACAGGTTTGTTAAACTATGACATTCCTGTTGCTAGAGGTGCATTGCTTTCGTTTCAAAATTTAGCTTTTTGTTTATAAACCTTCCTGTAATATACCTCCTGAGTATATTTTATTCTCCTTCTGTGCTTTCAATTTTGTATCCAAAGTCTGAATAATACTATTCTCCATCAGATATTATTGATCCAGCTATTTTGCGCCCAGGAAGATTGGATAAAACACTCTATGTGGGTCTGCCACCACCTATGGATCGTGTTGCCATTTTAAAGACTATCACTAAAGTAAGTATTATGAAGAAAAGAGCCATAACATACTAAGTTTTCTTTTGAATGTTTTTATCAAGTAATTTCCTTTCCCTCTTCATGTTCCTTAGAAACATTTTGTCTGTCTAAGCTGCATGCTCAGGTAGAAATGAATGACAAAACAATGTTTTTCTTCTAACTTTTGTCTAGACTTCAAATGTGCATAGTCCTGGTATCAATGCATTTTGACTAGGAAGAAGAAATATATAATAATAGTTCTTTATCTCATAAAAAAATGGGAGACACAGAGGTGATACAGTACAAATAAATTATATTTGCTCGGTATCTTCTCACAAGTCCCAGTTGGCCAGAAAGTGGATTTTATCACCTTTTTAAAACACTGTTCTGAATTGTTCACATGTAATCAGTCTGGATGTATATGTCTTAGGTGTATCGTAAGTGTAATGTTAGCCAAATAGACACTAATCCTCCTTGCATATCTCTCCCCAGGAACTAACCATTCAAATATGCAAATTTACATATGCTCTCCAATAGGGACTCCTCTGGCTTTTCTTCGCGAACGAAGATTCAGGAAGGACTCATCCCGCGCTTTCTGCAAGTGCGCTGATGACTAAAAAGGCCAATCCGAGATAAACAAGTCCGGTTGCAAAAAGCACAGCAGAAGGTCTCCTTGGGTGATGTTTTTGGGTTGTGATTCTTTCTGCGTTGTCGTTTCTCTTCAAGACTTGTTCGTCGTGAGTTCTCAAATAAGGCTGCAGCATTGTAGATAGTGCGTCTCCATGCCTCCCGATGTGAGGCCAGGGTGGAAAACTCAGACACCCCTACCCAACCATTCTCTGAAGATGCCAGCCACAGATGCAGGCAAAATGTCAGGAATAAACTCTTCCAGAACATGGCCTCACAGCCCAGAAAAAACCCCACAGAAAACCTATAGTTGTCATCAGTGTCTGTGCTTCAGATTGGAAGGAGATCTCAAGTGGAATGCCACAGGGTTCTGCACTAGGGCTGACACTCTTCAATTTTTTATCAGTGATTTAGATGATGGGGTGGAGGGAATCCTTATCGAATTTGCACATGATACAAAACTGGGATGAGTAGATAACACATTGGAAGATAGAAATAGAATTCAAAAAGATCTTGATAAACTAGAAAACTAAGCTGAAATTAATAAAATGAAATTCACCAGAGACAAATGCAAAATTCTACATTTAGTCCACAAAAAACAAAGGCATAGGTGTAGGATGGGGGATACTTAGCTTAGCAGTACTAAATACGAAAAGGACCTTGGGATTCTTGTTGATCATAAGTTGAACAGGAGCCAGCTGTGTGATGCTGCAGCAAAGAAAGCAAATGCTATCTTAGCCTGTATTAATAGAAGCATAGTTACCAAATCAAGGGAAGTAATATTCCCCTTATATTCTGCACTGGCCAGGCCTCATCTAGAGTATTGTGTTCAGTTCTGGGTGCCTCATTTTAAAAAGGACAAGTTGGAACAAGTTCAGAGAAGGGCAAGAAGGATAATAAGAGGTATGGAAAACAATGTATGAAGAGAGGTTGAAGGAGCTGGGCATGTTCAGCTTGGGGAAAAAAAGATTGAGGAGTGACGTGATTGAACTCTTTCAATACTTCAAGGGTTGCCACAAAGAGGTGGGTGCTGGCTTGCTCTCTGTTACCTCACAAGGTAGAACTAGTATTAAGCTCTGCAACCACCTCCTGTCTCTGCCTGCAGCTTGGGCCCCTCCAGAGCTAATCTAGAATCTTGCTGCCATCACCCATTGAATTGAATTCCCATTCATAGCAACACAATGGGACATTGCCTGGGTTTCCTTTTCACTTTGGCTCTGCAGGGCTTCATTTCCCACCACCCCTGCGGGGAGAGAACTGAGCAAGGCAAGTGAAAGAGAGTGTGGAGAAAGGATATATTTAAAGGAAGTTTATTCTAAGCAGAAACTATATAGCATAGTAGAGAGATCTCTTCATGAAAGGCACCTTCCTTTCAGGCACACTTAGGAGTTACAAAGTTACAGTCATTCCAGCCAAGTTTATAAAATAAACATAAGCCCTGATGCAACTAAGCTAAAGGGTTCCCTAGTCTACTCATGAGGAGCTGCAGTCCAGATGCACTGAATGTTCATGGGAGCTGGGAGTCTGGCCTTTGGGCTCAGCCTCTACAAGCACGCCCCCCCCCATATCTGGGACAAGAGTCCTGCCTCAGATCTCTCTTTGTTCTTCTCTCTGCCTCCCAGCCCCTGAGGCAGTATTTTTCACCTTTTCACAGAAGCATCTTGAAGCTTCCTCTAGGTGGTTATCTCATTGGTCAGTTATTTCCTGACACTAACCTCAATAAACTGTAACTTAACCTGGTACATCCTTAACCCTTTTTTCCCTGGTTGGCTGTGCTGCCCAGATAATGGGAGAGCCCATTATCATAACTAGGTCTAATGGCTTTAAATTACAGGAGGGTAGATTTCAATTGAACATTAAAAGGAACTTCTTGACAGTGAAAGTGGTTCCACAATGGAACCAATTGCCTAGAGAGATGGTGAGATCTCCTTTTCTGGATGTCTTCAAAAAGAGGCTGGGCAGCTGCCTGCTAGGGATGCTCTAAGTTGAGGTCCTTGTGGGGGGCGGTGTTTGGACCTGATGGCCCATGAGGGCTCTTCCAACAACTGCATTTTTTCCATATGAACCTCCCCGTATTTTGAGATTTTCTAGGAGAGTCCTTCTCTCCATCCCTCCACCCTCACAGGAATGTGGCATGAAGGGAGAGTGGAGAATGCAAATTTGAGGCTTTGCTTGGAGTTGTTCTTACATGCAGATATTACTGAGTCCAGGCAATGTTCATACTATCAGGTCCTAGTATGTACAGATTGCCTGCCATATCCGCAGGCGATACATTCCCACACTTACTGTGAATATTTGAAACTGCAGTAATAGCAGACCACATAGAAGCATGCTGGAGGACCTAGGAAATTCATTAAAATCCCTTGAGGACAGTGGGTGATTTAAAAACTGGCAAGGTGTTCCACAAAACCCAGCTTTCCAGTGCAACCAGTTAAAAGAAAAATGTCTAATGTTGACATCAATAAATCCAAGAATCAGGCACTGAAAGCTTAGCTGTCAGTGCCAGAAGCCAGCTATTAACACTCCTCAGAAACTTACAAAATTGTCTGTCAATGAAAGAGCAGAACTAAATTGATGATGAACCTGCAGTTTGGAAACCACAAGGCTTTTAAGATTGAAAACTACCTTGAAGTGCTAGGTGTATAAATAGCATGTGATGTCCTGAGTCTCTAAACCAGATTTTTGACTTTTACCTGTCTTAATTTTTAGTAAACACATTCAGGGTGTGATGAACCAGGTCATGCACACACATTAACTCCACATGCATGTAAGTTTAACATGGTTTATTGAGCAAGGACATGCATACAGTTTCAGCTCAAAGCCAGTTCTGGCCAGCCTAGTGCTAAGCAGTAGATAAGAATAGCATTTAGGTTTCGATTCTCCCAGCCGCCTAGGAAAAGTTAGTAGGAGGAAAGGGGAGGGGGTGGTCAACCCAGGTGGTCGACCTTGAAGCTAGGCAAAAGAATTCTCTTTCCCAGTCTTCGAGGTGGGCTGGCTGGAATCCAATACTGAGGGGCCTTTGGGAAAGTTCCAGAGGAAACCAACCCCATGTCGAGGCCTAGCCGGGATTCCAGGAGACTTGACTCTTAACACCCAGAATCCCAAGGAGGGCACAACACAGGGGTAGCTGTATTGCACATGCAGCAAAACAAAATCACTTTTTGGGGGTGGATTCTGGATTTTGTTTGATTTCTACCATTTTAGATTTCAACACCAAGAACCCACAGCCAACTTAACAGTGGTCAAGTATTCTGGGAACTGACATCCAAAATATCTGGACAACTGCAGATTGAGAACCACTGATTTAAACTGCTGCTCTGCTCTCACCTTCTATAGGATGGAACCCGACCCCCACTTGACACTGATGTGGACCTTGAAGAAGTTGCTTACAGTCCTTGCTGTGATTGTTATACGTGAGTTGTTGTCCCCCCACCCCAATATTTTTCATTGCTTTCTGTAGGAACTATTTATTTTTAGTCAGTATTCAATTTTATCTATAGGATTCAGCAAAGTTCATCTTCCTTGAGAGGGGAAAAATATGTTTTTTCTCAGTGGGGAGCACTACAGAGCACCCGAACAGCTTGGGTACTTCCTCCACACTTACTCCTGGTAGGCAGGGAAACAACTTCTTTAGAACTGCCTACCTGTGAGGTCATCTGGAGGGACAACCCCCAGCTAGCCAGTTTTGTTTCCTGCCTACGCTTCTGGTAGGATGTCTGTTAGGTGCTCCTTTGTCTGTCAATAATGATGATGATGATGATGATGATGATGATGATAATGGAAGGATTAAGGCGATCACAGCGATACCAACAAGAACGTCTGCAGAAATGCAGAGGAAATTGTCGAAAAATGGGGAGAAGCCCCCTGTCTCAACGAAGGACTTCATCCCTCTGGCTTTGCTCCCCCCGGATGAACCAGGAGCCAGCCAGGTGACGGCTGATACCGATACCCTCCGGGAGGAGGAGGCACAGAGCACCTGTCCTCCAGGAGCCCTCCTGTGCTGTGGCGGACCCTGGCCACCTCGCTGCCCACCACATTGGGGCCGATCTTCCACCTGCTCATGAGGAGGCCACAGTATGTCCTGTGGGAGTCCCCAGGAGCAGGTCCCAGGAGGGAGTTGCAGCACGGGCCATTCCGGCCTGGCTTAGAAATGTGGTAGCCAGGGAAGCGGTGGGCTAGCTGGCGGCAAGCCTAGTCCAGCCCAGCCTGCTTGGACTCACTGGGAGCCTCTGGAAGGGAACCTCGGTCATCAGGGAGGCCCTGCGCCGCCACCCCCAAATTCCCCCGCAGCCACATGAGTCCTTCCAGAGGAATGGAGCTGCAGGGGGAAAGGAAATGAGTGCGCAAGACAGCTAGGAAGACCAACGCTGGCTGGGGAGGAAGGGAGGGAGTGCAGCCATCGTGCTCCCAGTCCGCTAGTGATCCTTGTCCCAGTCAGCTGCCCGTGGAGGTCCAGTCCAGGGGCCAAAACAGGGGGGGGGGCGGAGGATAGGGCCTCCATTTCTGAGATAGAGACCGAGCGCCCCCCCCCCCCTTGAAGCTCACTCGTGAGGGAGATGACACCATTTCTGACCACTCTCCTGAGGGGGAGGGAGATCTTCCACCGGATCGGGTCAGTCAGACCTTGAGGGTGGCAGGTTGTCAGCAGAGGAGGAGAAGGGGACAGTGTATTAAGTTCCACGATTGCACGCCACTTTAGAGTGGATGATTTTCCTGTCCTTTTGAGGAAAGCTGTCAGAAGTTAGGGTCTCAATCCTGTGCCATAAAATAGTTGATTATATCTAAGCCATCCCTCCCAAAATGTCTCACTCCCACCCTACCCTCTAATAGCTAGATACTTGGACATAGGTGCCTCAGAGATGTCAACTACCACCTCTTCTGGCCACTGCTGCCATCAGTGCTTCCTCCTCCCTGTGCAGATGGGGAGAAAGGGCAATTGCTAGTATAATGGATTTTTAGCATAGTGCACCAGCCGGATTGTGGACTTTATCTCCAAGCCAGTGAGTTTAGGTTATTTTTTTCTTTGAAGAGCAACCTCATGTCATGTTGCAAACTGCTGCTTCAGGTTAGCTCAGTTTCAAAACCAGCTTTTTGTATATTTCTTTAACTAGTTTTGTATAATCATGTTTTGTTTAGACCAAAAAATTTGATTATAATGTAATGAATTGATTTGATTGTCTAATTTGATTAATTTACTTTTTGGAATCATTTTAGGCAAGGACTTCAGTCAGTTACATCTAAAAATGTAAGCAAATAGGGATAAGAGACAATAAATTAATAAAACAGGCAGGATGTAACAATGACATTATTCACCTGGAATATTTACATACATCATATTGGTTTTAATATATCAGGATTGTTTAAATAAACTGGCTGAAAAAGTCAGAAGAAAGAAAGGGAAGTTTTGAAAAACTCTTTCACATCATTGGCTAACCATCATGCCCTGATCTTATACTCTCTTGCACCATCCAGCCTCCTTTTCCCACACTGATTTTGCAACTGCATCCTTATCTCTTCCCAAACCAGCTGAAGCCATTACCACCAGTCTCTCTCACACACACAGTTGGCAAAAACCACTCATTAGCAAGCAGTAAGAGAAAAACGCAATTAGAGTCAAGGTTACGGGAAAATAACTGAAAAATGACAGGACCAGACACAGTCAGGGGCTGATCCTGACATATTGTTCAGTGATACCAGCGTCAGTCCCCAGTATGTTTGTGTTGAGCCAGAGTAACTCTTGCCCGCTATCCTGAAGGTCACCTGCCAGCTAGGATTGGTCATACTGAGTTAGGTGGACCAATGGTCTATTTCAGCATAAGACACCTCTCTGTATTCCTGTTTTTCTATAAAGTGCATCATCCTAGCTAGTACTAATCTCTGTTCCCAAAATATATAAATCATACTGAAGGTAGTGCATTTTCAAATTAATCTAAAGGCCCGTGAGAAAATTCAGACTACTTGAAATCCTGCTGTAAAGAATTTGCCTGACACTTCACAGATAAAATTGATCAGATTAATTCTGACTTAGATGCTATAGTAGATACAGGTCCAGTAGATGCAACTCTTGGCCTCTGTCCAGTGTTAATGGATAGCGTTCAGTTTGTGCAGCCAAAGGATGTGATCGGGATCCTTGGAGATAAGAGAAGCCATGACACCTGTTCTAGACCCTTGGCCCTGCTGGCACATTAAAGAGTCTGAGAAACTGGCTGAGTAGGTAATTTGAGTGGTCAGTGCTTATCTACAGCAAGGCAGGGTCCCAGCATGCCCAAAGAAGACCACTGTAAAGCCTCTGCTGAAAAAAACCTTTCCTGGATCCCATCATATTAAATAACTATCCCCACCCCTACCTTTTCTTTTTTTGAGAGAGAGAGTAGACATTTCTGCAATTGCCAAGAGTGCATTTGTATAGTTAAAGCTGCAGCCATATTTGGAAATGTCTGACCTTCCCGGATGACACGTGCCTTAGTTACACCCCATTTAGATTACTCAGTGTACTCTGTGTAATGTGGTGTGAGACTGAAAAGTGTTTAGCAACTGTAATTACCCAATGAGATGCAACTGGATTGTTAACTAAACAGGGGACATACAGCTTGCTTCTTGCAACAGATTCACTGATTGCTGATCCTTTTCCAAGCACAATTCAAAGTGCTGATTATGACCTATATTGCCCTATACAGCTCAGATCCACACTATTTTGTTTTCCAGTATGAGCCTGCTTCTCTAAGTTCTCTGAGGGGAGAGCCTTCTCTCAGTCCCCCTACCTTCACAGGCATGTGAGATGGGAACTCAGGATAGAGTCTTCTTTGTGACTGCTCCCAAGCTTTGAAAGTTCATCCCCAGGGAGGCTAGGATGGTTACTACCTTGCTGTCCTTCTATCAGCAGCTGAAAAATGTTCAGTTCCAACACTGTAATGGGAAATGATTGCAAGGACTTTTAATAGTGTGCTTTTTTGTTGACTTTTATTTTTGTCTTTTGATGGATTTGCTTTGAATGGTTTTAATTCTAAAGATAGCTTAATTGCATTGTAATAATAACTTCATGTATGTTTTTACTTGTTTTCTATCTGCTTTTATCAGTATTTGGCTGAGATCGTGCATCACAAGACATATCTATATCACTTAGCTATGTCACCATAGCTACATTTCCCGATACAGCCCCCCCCAAAAAAAAACCATGTTGTAAGCAGAGCAGGCACCCCTCCAAAACAAATGTAGCCATTTCTGTGTTGTCAGAGGTATGTTCAGCAAAATATTTTCGTGTAGCTGAATGTGCTTGTGACAGACACCTACAGAGACTGCTGGGGGTCCTTGCAAGCTCTCTGCAAACTATGGCCTTGCGGCACATTCAGCTACAAGAAAATAGCTGGGCACATCCCTCTCACCCTCCTGCTCTCTGAAAACATGAAAATGACTTTGTTGGAGGGGGCTGTGCTGATTATAAGGTGAATTGTGGGTGGGGAGTTTGTAGTTGCATAGTCAGAACAGAATTCCAGCCTACACAACTACCATATATTCCGGCTTATAAGACGACCTTTGAGCCCTGGAAAATAGCCTCCAAAATCAGGGGTCGTCTTATACGCCTGATACACTTTGCTTCACCCCCACCACCCGATCTCCTGCCTCTTCGCTCCCTTCACAAACGGAGCGAAGAGGCAGGAGATCGGGCAGTGGGGGTGAGGCAAAGTGTTTCCCGGTTCATTCTCCCCCTCTCCTCTGCCTTCTCCCCCTTTGGGGAGCAACCAAAGACAGAGGAGGGGGGTGAACGCTGCTGGAAAGCCCACCTATTCACCCTTCCTGAAGCCACGATCGGGTTCCCGATCGCAGCTTTGGGGAGGGTGTGGGTGGCTAGGAAGCCCCCCCTCCAGCCACCCTTCCACCCTCTCCAAACCCTCCCGCCCTCCAGCCACCCTTCCACCCTCCCCAAACCCGCGATCGGACTACCGATTGCAGCTTTGGGGAGGACGTGGGTGGCTAGGAAGCCCCCCCAGCCACCCTTCCACCTTCCCCAAACCCACAAAGTTCCCTCCCTGCAGCCCTCCCCTTCCAGCCACCCACCGCCTCCCCAAAACCACGATCGGGCTCCCGATCGTGGCTTCGGGGAGGGAGTGGGTGGCTGGACAGCCCCCTCACTCGAGCCAGCCTTCCACCCTCCGCGAAGCCCCCTCCCTCCAGCCCCCCCTTCCAGCCCCCCAGCCCCTCCCCAAAGCCGCATTAACTTCTGCATCCTGGGATTCGAATCTGTTTTGGAGCATCCTATTGGCAAATTTGACAACTTGAACTGAGGTTATAATCATCATTTTCAAAAAGGGTAGTAGTAATAACCTTTATTAATGACCAGACTGTGTTGCTGTTGTGTGTGGGTTTTTTTTTTTTAAGAAAATCACTCTAATTGCCCTTTCTTCTCTTTTCTTCTCTTCCTGGTGAAAAGTTGGCCTTGTTTTACCTTTTCAAGAAACACTGAGGTTTCCATTTCAAAATGAGAAAAGGATGCACTCATATGCCCTGGATTTCTCCTAGTTTAAGCCATTTCTCCCCCTCCCCCAATCCCCTGATCCAGCCCAGGTCTCTTGAATTTAAAATTTCAGTAATGAGGAGGTAATTCTTATCACGCTACACCTCCATGGATAAAATGGAAACAAAACAAATGCAGATGCTTGTTTCAGCTCCCCCAGACTGCTGAACAAACCAGATACTAAAATATTGTTCAAGATGTTCCAGTTAAAGCTGTTAAGTAACAGGTATCATGAGATTCACTGAGCCATTAAGCACTCTATTAAGCATAATTTATGTAACTACAGTAGGACCCTCATATCCACGGGGGCCTCACAGAAAATAGTGGATGGCTGGGAAGCCCCCTTCTTCCAGCCACCCTTCCCGAAGCCACGATCGGGCTCCCGATCGCGGCTTCGGGGAGGGTGGAAGGGTGGCTGGGAAGCCCTCCCCTCCAGCCACCCTTCCGCCCATCCCCTCCATCTTCATTCCCTTTGCAAAGGGAACGAAGACGGAGGGAGGCAAACCGGGTTCATTCGGCCCCCTCCTCTGCCTTCACCCCCTTTGGGGAGCAACCAAAGGTGGAAGAGAGGGGCGAATGTTCTGGCTGGCTGGCTGGCTGGCTGGGAGAGCCCTGCCAGCTGATCCTGTTCATTTTCCCAACTCAGGAGGAGATCATCGTGAGTTGGGAAACAAAGAGGATCAGCTGGCAAGGCTCCCCCAGCCAGTCAGCCAGCCAGCCAGCCAAATTGGGGGGGGGTCTTATATGGCGAATATATGCCAAACCCTAGATTTTTAGTTGAAAATTGGGGGGTTGTCTTATATGCCCAGTCGTCTTATACACCGGAATATACAGTACTGTAAAAGTGAGTTGCAATGGCAGAAGTCCAACTTAAGGCATTGGATTCACTAACAGGATGCCAGCCTTTGTTTTAACTTTTGTAAGCTGCATTGTTGTCTTATTTGGGGGAGGGGGCTGAGGTATGAATGAATGATAATAGCTGTCATCATCATCATCATTTGCCCATCCAAAGGAACAGGATTTTAAATGTCTGTAGAGACTGCTCTCTTTATATTGATCAATAGATATACTGTTGCTGTTGCTTTTGCATTCTTCACTTTTGTGAAGAATTGTATCCCAAATGACTGTCTTTCTGTTTTGCATTTTTGTAGGGGGGCAGATCTTTCAGCTCTAGTGCGGGAAGCTTCTCTCTGTGCCCTGAAAGAGGAAATGACAATGTTCACTACCACAAACAGGAAAGGTAAAGATGAGGAGATGTAAATACAGTGAGCTGCTAAAGATAGGTCAGAGTCAATCAAACTGACAGGAAAAGTTTTTTTTCTGTTTTGTGGTTTTTCTGTGGCATGATGAGGGTGGGGCTTTAATTTTCATGTCTCGTGTCCTTAACAACTACATAAAACTCCAGTGTTTAGAGAACTAAGTTTTCTGTCTCTTCACATATCCACTGTTTCTAGCACTTCATGATGCTTAGTCCTTACCTATATTGAACTATCACATGTTTTTCAGAACACCTAAATTATTCAAGAAATCTGTTTAAGACAGAAGTGTGCGATAATCTAAATGACAGGATTGATAGGCTGAAGCTTAGCCAAGGATTAGCAGGAAGGCAGGTAGCATAGATCATAAGTAAGGAAGTGGTCTGTAAAGCATTGAGGAGAGAAATGATTCATGCTAAGTTCCATAAGTCATGAAGCCCTGCTACTGTAGTTCATTGCATCAGTGGCCCTTAAGTGCAGTGGCTATCATACAAATTTCAGCAGTGATACACCAACAGGGTGCTTAAATCTGGCTGCTCTTCTTCTTATGACTTTTTGCACTCTGCAGTAGGTAGTTTTTGCAAATAAACTCCTAGCAGAGGACTGCAGCCCAAAATTCTCTTAAATGTGAATCCAGTATTATTTCTACAAGACCTGGCTGTGCATTAATCAAAGCATGTTAAAATTGTGTGATTAGCAGCTATATTTACTTGGATGCTTTACATTTACAGTAGTTTGAAAGTTGTCTTCTTTCAAGCTGCAGTGATCTAATAATCAAAACACTTAAAAGGAAAAATGCAAACAGTTTTTCTGCCAGAAGTTGTCTCTGAAGAAACCATAAGGGGGGGGGGAGTAAACAGTGTTATCAGTAGAGGTCATATAAAAGAATGTACATTGCTTGTTTACTGACTACAGAGAATAAAAAATGCAGCTGGGTGTTTGGAAAAGAGGCTTTTAAAATAACCAAGTAACTACCTGAAAATCAGCTGACTCAAAGCAGTCACATCACAATCAGCTAATTTCTAAACTTATTTGGAGGTATCATAAAATCAGCCGGTGATGTGTATCTCAGTAATCTAAATGCCTCTTTTTGTTTACAGACTTTGTAGTGAAACCAAAAATCAGGGGACTTTTGGAAATGGAATTGCTCTCACTTAGATGCTTTTCCTAGAATGTCTCGTATACAGTATTTTCCTCTCATAATGGTAGCATTAGAAATCATTCAGGAAACAGTAGAGGTTAATACTTTCCTTACTTTTAATTAGTGTCTAGTTAAACCCACCAAATGAAGGCATTCACTGCTAATTTAGCTCCTTTAGATTTTAGGGTTGAAAAATAAAACAAAAATGTTAGCATCTTGAGTTCTGACTTCTCCCTTTGGGATGGGCATCTCTAATACAAATGAAGTATGCTCATAGTTGTTAACATTCTCTTGATTATGTTCATTTTACTGTATCTTTTCATATGTTTTTCTGGCAGGCTGTAGAAGTTGACATCTTACCTAGGAATACAGGAGTTAGAGTAGATCAGTAGACTTAAAAATAAGCATCTGTTATTGTTCTGACTCTTGGAGCCTTTAGCCATTTGGAGCCTGTAGCATTCCTGCAATAGAAGCTTCAGAGATTAATGCTGCAAGAAGTTCCAGACTTGGAAGATTCTGCTCTTGTGACTCCCAAAAATTAAAAACAAACAAGGAATAGGTTCTTAACAGTTCAAGGCTGAAAAACTGAGCCCACCACAGTGGAATATATCAAGCATCCAAGCACTGCTTCTTACATTTTAGCTGGGGTGGTAATGGAATTGTGTAGTGAAACAATCCAATGTGCTCCACTAGATAGATACATAGGCTTCTGCACTATGCCTACAAGAAGCAGACATTCATGTGCAAGGCAAAATAGGGGTACTTTGTGTTGTGGAGAGACTCGTTCTGCTCTGCCATTCAGAATCACCACTGGCTGAATATACATATGGGAAAATATTATTGTTAACCACATATGATGTGTGAATATCTGAAAGATTAACCTCTCCAGCTCAGATATTTATTCTCATAATTAATGTACAGTCTGCCCTCAAATTTCACGCGGGGGTTAGGGGCAGAAGTGGAAGTACCCCTGAAAGTGGAAGAACTGCAAATATAGGGCCACTTTTTAAACCTGAGAGAAAACATTTCTAGGTCCTCCAGCACAATTCTGTGGTCAACATCCAACAGAAGCATACCATAGAATCACACTACAGGATCTAGAGAATGCCTAAGGAGAAAGTATATAGTAAGCTGCAAATAATCAAATCAGCAGATGCTTAACCCAAAAACATTGAGAGATGACTGTACTTCAATTTTAAGCACATAATGGATAAAAGCAATGAAATTCTTCACGTTTTCAACTCCTATTTGAGAATAGATCTGGGAAATGACTTGCCAAGTTGTGTGAATTTTCCCAAAACACTGTGTCCTAATCTTGCCCATTATGATGCACCAAAATCCTCATAAATTCCTGTGCTATCTTCTCAGGCGTGCCTAAGTGATATGATGTTACAATATATTATTAGCCATGGGTGTCCAGTCTAGATTTTTAGGATGGCAACAGCCACCTGGCCCTAATTCAGGTGAGATCATCATGGAGATAGATGAAAATTAAATACTAAGATGGTAAGCTGTCTTGTTAAAAGATAAGTGGTGGTGTTGCTTTTGTCTTTTATTTATTGGCTCAAGTTTCATTTTCAATAAAATTATCATATTTGGAATCAGCTCTACCTGTTATACTATATTCTTCACAGGAGAAATTAAGATTGCCAAAAAACACTTTGAAGAAGCTTTTAAGAAAGTAAAATCTTCTGTATCAAGAAAGGTAGGTTTTCAGTGGTTGACATAAATTATTAATGCAATAGGAGACTGAGAAGGAATCTCTCTCTGTCTTTTTCTCTCTCTCTCTCTCTGGCTTTTCTTCGCAAACAAAGATTCAGGAAGGACTCATCCCGCACTTTCTGCAAGCGCGTGATGACTAAAAAGCCCAAACTAGTCTGGTTGCAGAAAGGTCGAGAAGTAATGTACCTTGTGGTATTCAGTATTGCTGAAAGTTCCGTTTCCTCTAAAGAGCAAGCTGTTCTGTAGCACATGTCCCCCAGACAAACTAGACTGGTCTCCAGATATTTTGGACTCTGGCTAACATGATTAATGGTGAGTGATCATGGGAACTGAAATCTGAAACATCTGGAGGGCATCAGGTTGGGGAAGGCTTCTGTAAGTGAGAATGCACTTGACTGTATATTCACTGCTCAAAGCATAATGGCTCTCTGCACTCAAGCCTCCCATCCAATGTGTCTGGTAGGTTGAACATCACAGCCTTTTGTCTTGCTTCTTCCACCATGTCATAAGTAAAACATAGCTACAGTGAGATTATCTCTACAGTACAAGCCAACAATTGCAGAATGATTAGTAGTAGTGAACAAGCTTTCCTTCATTAATGGGTCCCTGGAAGTTTGAAAAACAGTGGCTTACATGAAAGTGCTCTGCTTAGGAGTTGGGCAGAAGTATTTTACATGTTTATCTATTTATCACCTTTATTGAATTTTTTTCAGGCATTGTGGAACTGCTTGTGTCTAGAAGTTCTCAGTTTCTTAACTGTTCAGGAATACATTCTTCCAGAACTGTTCTTCTGCTCCATTTGCTTTTGAATATCATTCCTCTGCTTTACTAGGTAGAACTAGAGCTTAGGTCACACTTCTGTTTGTTTTCTTTAGTATTCTGTCTAAATTGCCTCAGTATGGTGGT
Organism: Gambelia wislizenii; assembly: GCA_030847615.1. NCBI lineage: Eukaryota > Metazoa > Chordata > Lepidosauria > Squamata > Crotaphytidae > Gambelia > Gambelia wislizenii. Next base: position 53,208,487 of record JAUMIR010000001.1, on the reverse strand, counting down.
ATTTTATTACTAGAAAAATGTTGTCAGATAAAACATTCAAAGCTTTGTATGTGAACTTTTTCCACCACCATGAATATAACAGTTGGGGAATGGAATGTATTTGAAGACTGCTTCAGACTCCCTGCGTATTGAAAAGTATTAAATTAGCAGTGAGGCTGAAAACCTTCTTCATTACATGCTAGCTTTCAACTTGCAGGGGCAATGGAATAGATTCCCCAACTGTGCATTCTCAATACATTACTATATTTGTTTGAATATTGGCTCTAAACCAGATTTCTGATACCAAGGCCATGGTATTGTTTTCTGCATTAAAACTGGGGGGGGGGGTGGACAGACTTCACTTGAAACTTCCATGACACTATAATTTTGGGGCAGTGGTGATGTTTTAGAGATTCTCCTGTGTTTTCGACTGTAATACAATTACATTATGGAATCCTTATATATCCTGAATAACTCGCATGGATGGTGTCACTGCCTATGTATGGCGAAAGTTATGAAGGAAAAATACCACATAAAGTCTCTAAGGGGTACAGAATGAGGTTGTGTTCAATTAAATATGTCTCATTTTTCAAGGCATGCTTGAGCTCCCATCTCATGACTCATTTGTCTATCATATCATCTGCCTGCCTTGAGCACTCAGAATTGGCACCTTGATACTGTTGCAACCTTAATCATGCTTTAAATTTGCCCTGGTATGTAAGCATTATTATATATTTTCAGCCTCTGTTTGAGTAACTTTATGGTAAGATTGTGGTAGCCTTTGAATCAGTCCTGTTTGTACCAGTGCCTTTTGAGTTTGCTTCATTCATTCACCTTCAGATAGTTAAGATATAAAGAAAAGAGATAGCTGGGACAGAAGTTTGTACTGTGACTTGACCTGTACATAGCAATAGCAATAACATTGATATTTATATACCGCTTATCAGTACCAAAGCACTCCCTAAGCGGTTTTACAATGTGTTACCTAATTGCCCCCAACAAGCTGGGTACTCATTTTACCGACCTATGGAAGGATGGAAGATTGAGTCAACCTTGGAGCCCTCTGGGATCAAACTCATAACTTTGTGGCTTGCAGTACTGGCATTTAACCACTGCACCACCAGGGCTCCATTTACATACTCCATTTTGTGAAGGCAAAAAGTCCTTAGTTCCAAGAAACAATTCCAGCAAGCAAAACTGCAGCATGAATTTTAGTCAGCAGTGTTAGTAAAACCATTGGGAGATAGTTTTACACAACAAGGGAATACATGTGTTACCCGTCTAACAAGCGAGATTGTACTGGCAAAGTGCAATGAATATTTGTATTGTTCATTGCCTTAAATATTTTGCCCCCAACCCAACTCATGTTAGTTTTAATAAACCAACTAATCTTATGCACATATAACCTGAAAGGAAACTGTTGAACTGACTGGAACTTAATGTCTGAGTAGGCATAGGTAGGATTGGGCTGGACATTTTAATGAAATCTGAAGCAAATCTGGCATTTGCAGGTTGCGCCTCATTGATTTCAATGGGACTTAATAATGTGGTGGTTTTCAACCTTTTTGATCTCAAATCACACTAATAAAGTGCTAAAATGGTCAAGGCACATCATCAGTTTTTTTAAGGACTCATTTTAAAAAACAAGTGTTAAGATTGTGTTTAACGTTCAATAACTACAATTTTCTGAGGCACTATTAAAAGTACCAAAAGGCTTTAAGCAGGAAACAGGAGGCTGGCTGTTGGACTAGAGGAATCAGTGACCAATCAGCAACCGAGTTAGATGGCAAGATGACCCCCCCTTCTCTACATGACACTTGGCCTTGCTCATTCTTCTTTCCTTCCCACCCCTTTTAGTTCCTGAGAGTGAGAATAATTCTTGGAGTAAAGTCAGGCATACCTGAGTGGATAAGATGAGCTTCTTCCCTTCCTTCCCACCCACTTCCCCATGATGTACAAGGCACAGTCCTGTCTCCCACAAACAATGTTTCTCTGGTGAGGCCCTCAGTTGGCTTTACTCCCTCATCACTTGTCCCCACCAAACCACCTCCCTTCACCGATTTCTTCCTTACCATGTATCCCTCACAAACACAGACAGTCTCCATCCATGGTGGCACATAGCCCACTCTGTTCCTCCATCACAGAGAACTGATGAGCCAAACGCAAGTGCAATTGTCTCCTCAGCAACCACTCTTCCTTGCTGCCGCCCCCACCGTTGACTTGGGAGTGGAGAAACCAGTGAAGAAGTAAGAGGAAAAGGAGTAGTTTCTTTCCCTTCTCACTCTCATTCTTGTCTTTTATCTGTTTTTAGAAGCTGATAGTTAAACTGCACAAATAAAGTCAGATACTTAGCCCAGTGGTTTTCAACCTGTGTAAGCCCTTCTGAGCATTTACTTGTGGCTCACTGATGCAGCACACTTGCAAACCATTCACACAGAGAGATGTGCTATGGCATAGTGGTTGAAAACAACTATAATATGATTAACTTTAGCTGGACTGCAGTCTTTGATTGTATTTAAAATACAATCACCTTTAAATATTTATTTTTGCAGTTGTGATTGATGTGACATAAACAGTACACCCTGTACTTCAGCTTTAAGCAGTATTTGTGTAGTTGTAGTTACTTTGAAACATTTTGTGAATAGTGTGTCCTCTCTAATTACTGCTTACTTGGAAAAGTGTGGTATATGTCTGTAACCCTCTTCTACTCTTGTCCAGACAAATCTGATTTGGCGTAACTGCTGTGCCTGCAGCACTTCTACCTTCATGTTGGGGGTTGGGATGGGGAAGTCTGGCACATAGAAAAATGAACCTCCTGATGTCCCCTCGATTATTTAAGGTAGTATTGGGAGTTTTAGGGAATTACCCACTTCGACTCTTCTTAGTCTTGTTGTAAGGAGTGGAACCAGAACAATGCTACTAGACAAAGGGGCCAATTCTTTTCATTTTTTCTGTGACAAAGTTAACACAAAGCTTGTCCTCTTAAATATTGTAGCCTAACTGAATGAGTTTGTTTTTTATGTTTTCTTCTCTTCATTGACATTAGGACCAAGTAATGTATGAAGAACTGCGACAGTCACTAAGCAGGTGATAGTGGATGAGAATGGTGACATGTTATTTCCCATGAAGAATTCTCCTGACAGTCTGTTTCCCAGGCAGCTGTTTGTGAAGCAGAACCTATCTAGCTTAACCACTACTCTTTCCATTGCTTAACTCCTCCAAGAATCTTTCTCTCCCTCCCTCTCTCTCTCTTTTGGTACAACAGTCACTTGACAGTTGATCCTGATAAACTGTGCTGGATGCATACACTTCTTCACAGATTTAATATTAAAACTCTTCCATTGTGGCGCATTAAAACATTTCATTTTGTTTTTCAGCTTGTAAATAAACTAAGATATTTAATACGCCAAAAAAAGCAGCATCATTTAAGCTTTTCATAACCTTTATACTCTGAAGAGGAAAGTAAGTAGTCAGGAAATAGAACTAATGGTTACTGTGGAAGCAGCAACTTGTCACCTACTAATGAATTGGGCAGAAGACCCAACTGATGTAAATAGAGCAGTCAGGTCCACACACCAGAATATGTTTTATCAGTCTCTGTCCCTGAATAGTGGGCCTAATGCAACTAAAATCAGCATATGCATAACCATGTGCTTTAGTCTTTCCCATGGATTTTAATGGGATGTAGGCATGATTCAAAGCACTCAACTATACTCCTGGATTCATTAGCTACCACCAACAAAAATATTTGAGGTTAAGTCAGCATAATGATTCCACTCTCAGAAACTTTTTCAGGTGATAAAAATCAAATAGCATGCTCACTCATGCATGAAGCAATGGTTTATGAACAATGCTTTCCACTAAGCTGCCCTTTAAAATTATAAATATGCCCGGGGTGGGGTGGGGTCACAAAACCAGCATGTAGCATATGGCTTACCTATAATTATTTCTACAAAATTATAAAATTGACATGAAAACTCAGAATGCACTAAGTTAATGGGGTGCAAGTGGTGGGATCCTTAGGTGAGAGTGATCATGTTCTCCTGGAGTTTGTTATACAATGGAAAGGAGAAGCCAGGCATAGTCAGACACGCATTCTTGACTTTAGGAGAGCTGATTTCAATAAACTCAGGGAAATACTGGGGATGATCCCATGGTCAAGAATACTAAAAGAGAAGGGACCTCAAGACGGATGGGACTTTCTCAAAAGGGAGATACTGAAGGCACAATTTCAAACAGTACCATTGAGGAAGAAAAATGGGAGGTGTCTCAAGAAACCAGGATGGATGACTAAAGAACTTTCAATGGAGCTAAGTTTTAAACGGAACATGTATAGGAAATGGAAAGGGGGGGAAATCACCAAAGAAGAATTCAAACAGATAGCGAACACGTGTAGGAGTAAAGTCAGAAAAGCTAAAGCGCAGAATGAGCTCAGGCTTGCTAGGGAGGTTAAGAACAATAAAAAGGGTTTTTTTGGGTATGTCCGCAGCAAAAGGAGGAAGAAGGAAATGATAGGGCCGCTACGTGGAGAAGATGGCAAAATGCTAACAGGGGACAGAGAAAAGGCAGAATTACTCAACACCTTCTTTGCCTCAGTGTTTTCAGAAAAGGAAAAGGAGGACCAACCTGAGGAGAATGGAACAGAGGACACAATAGGGGAAATCTAGCTCAAAATAAGTAAAGAGGTAGTACAGGAATACCTTCTTAATCTAAATGAATTTAAATCTCCAGGACCAGATGAACTACATCCAAGAGTATTAAAAGAGCTGGCAAATATAATCTCAGAGCCATTGGCAATAATATTTGAGAACTCCTGGAGAACAGGAGAAGTCCCAGCAGACTGGAGGAGGGCAAACGTTGTTCCCATCTTCAAAAAGGGGAAAAAAGAGGATCCCAACAACTATCGTCCAGTTAGTCTGACATCAATACCAGGGAAGATTCTAGAACAGATCATTAAACAGAGAGCCTGTGAACATTTAGAAGGCAATGCCATAATCACAAAAAGTCAGCATGGGTTTCAGAGAAACAAGTCATGCCAGACTAATCTGATCTCTTTTTTTGATAAAGTTACCAGCTTGGTAGATGAAGGGAATGCTGTGGACATTGCATACCTTGATTTCAGTAAGGCCTTTGACAAGGTTCCCCATGACATTCTTGCAAACAAGCTTGTAGAATGTGGGCTAGACAAGTTAACTGTTCAATGGATTTGTAATTGGTTGACCGGCCGAACCCAAAGGGTGCTCAGCAGTGGCTCCTCTTCGTCTTGGAAAGATGTGACCAGTGGGGTGCCACAGGGTTCTGTCCTGGGCCCAGTGCTATTCAACATCTTTATCAATGACTTAGATGAGGGAATTAGGGGCATACTTATCAAATTTGCAGATGACACCAAATTGGGAGGAGTAGCTAATACCCTAGAGGACAGGATCAAAATTCAGAATGACCTGGATAGACTGGAGAGCTGGGCCAAAGCTAACAAAATGAAATTCAATACAGAGAAATGTAAAGTACAGTCGTCCCTTCACATTCGCGGGGGTTCCGTTCCGCGGACCCCCGCGAATGTGAAAAAACCGCGAATAACGACACCCCTCCCCCCTCCCTCCCCAGGCCTTTGCGGGGCCTTGCTAGGTCCCGCGGAGGTCTCCCCGGCCCTCCCTCCCTCCCTCCCCAGGCCTTTGCGGGGCCTTGCTAGGCCCCGCGGAGGTCTCCCCGGCCCTCCCTCCCTCCCTCCCCAGGCCTTTGCGGGGCCTTGCTAGGCCCCGCGGAGGTCTCCCCGGCCCTCCCTCCCTCCCTCCCCAGGCCTTTGCGGGGCCTTGCTAGGCCCCGCGGAGGTCTCCCCGGCCCTCCCTCCCGCCCTCCCCAGGCCTTCCTGGGGCCTCCGGAGCGTCTCCGGAGGCCCCAGGATCGCCTCCCCAGCCCTCCCCACCCCGTCCCCAGGCCTTCCTGGGGCCTCCGGAGCGTCTCCGGAGGCCCCAGGATCGCCTCCCCAGCCCTCCCCACCCCGTCCCCAGGCCTTCCTGGGGCCTCCGGAGCGTCTCCGGAGGCCCCAGGATCGCCTCCCCAGCCCTCCCCACCCCGTCCCCAGGCCTTTCTGGGGCCTCCGGAGATGCTCCGGAGGCCCCAGGATCGCCTCCCCAGCCCTCCCCACCCCGTCCCCAGGCCTTCCTGGGGCCTCCGGAGCATCTCCGGAGGCCCCAGGATCGCCTCCCCAGCCCTCCCCACCGCGTCCCCAGGCCTTCCTGGGGCCTCCGGAGATGCTCCGGAGGCCCCAGGATCGCCTCCCCAGGCCTCCCCACCCCATCCCCAGGCCTTCCTGGGGCCTCCGGAGCGTCTCCGGAGGCCCCAGGAACGCCTCCCCAACCCTCCCCACCCCGTCCCCAGGCCTTCCTGGGGCCTCCGGAGCGTCTCCGGAGGCCCCAGGATCGCCTCCCCAGCCCTCCCCACCGCGTCCCCAGGCCTTTCTGGGGCCTCCGGAGCGTCTCCGGAGGCCCCAGGATCGCCTCCCCAGCCCTCCCCACCCCATCCCAAGGCCTTCCTGGGGCCTCCGGAGCGTCTCCGGAGGCCCCAGGATCGCCTCCCCAGCCCTCCGCACCCCGTCCCCAGGCCTTTCTGGGGCCTCCGGAGATGCTCCGGAGGCCCCAGGATCACCTCCCCACCGCGGCCCCAGGCCTTCCTGGGGCCTCCGGAGCGTCTCCGGAGGCCCCAGGATCGCCTCCCCAGCCCTCCCCACCGCGTCCCCAGGCCTTCCTGGGGCCTCCGGAGCGTCTCCGGAGGCCCCAGGATCGCCTCCCCAGCCCTCCCCACCCCGTCCCCAGGCCTTCCTGGGGCCTCCGGAGCGTCTCCGGAGGCCCCAGGATCGCCTCCCCAGCCCTCCCCACCCCGTCCCCAAGCCTTCCTGAGGCCTCCGGAGCGTCTCCGGAGGCCCCAGGATCGCCTCCCCAGGCCTTCATGGGGCCTCCGGAGCGCCTCCGGGGGCCCCGTGGACGCCTCCCTGGGCCTCCCCGCTCCCTCTATGTCTTTCACGGGGCCTCTGGAGGCCCCGTGTCGCGGTTTTGGGGGGGCCCCGGGGGGCCCTCCCAAAACCGCGAATAACCGAAACCGCGAATGTCAAGTTCGCGAATGTGGAGGGACAACTATACTGCATTTAGGGCGGAAAAATGAAATGCATAAATATAGGATGGGAGAGACTTGGCTGAATGAGACTACGTGCGAAAGGGATCTAGGAGTCCTAGTAGACCACAAGTTGAACATGAGCCAACAGTGTGATGCGGCAGCTAAAAAGGCCAATGCAATTTTGGGCTGTATCAATAGAAGTATAGTGTCTAGATCAAGGGAAGTAATAGTGCCACTCTATTCTGCCTTGGTCAGACCTCACTTAGAATACTGTGTCCAGTTCTGGGCACCACAATTCAGAAAGGATATTGACAAATTGGAGCGTGTCCAGAGAAGGGCAACTAAAATGGTGAAAGGTCTGGAAACAATGCCTTATGAGGAGAGACTTAGGGAGCTGGGTATGTTTAGCCTGGAAAAAAGACGGTTTAGAGGCGATATGATAGCCCTGTTTAAGTATTTGAAGGGATGTCACGCTGAGGATGGAGCAGGCTTGTTTTCTGCTGCTCCAGAGACTGGAACACGGAGCAATGGGTGCAAGCTCCAGGAACAGAGATTCCACCTCAACATTAGGAGGAACTTTTTGACAGTAAGAGCTTTTCGGCAGTGGAACGCACTCCCTCGGAGCGTGGTGGGGTCTCCTTCCTTGGAGGTCTTTAAACAGAGGCTGGATGGCCATCTGTCGGGGATGCTTTGATTGTGATTTCCTGCGTGGCAGGGGGGTTGGACTTGATGGCCCTCGTGGTCTCTTCCAACTCTGCAATTCTATGATTCTAAGTCAGACACAAAATTACTTTTCCTGGCATCAGGAAATAGAGACCCAATACCTTGGGACCAGATCTTTCTCCTATGGCTAGTCAACAGTATAGTTCTAACAGGGCTTTCCCTTTTTTGTATTTTTCCACTTGCCTATGGGAAGTCCTTTCCAACAAAATTCAAATGCTTTGAAAGTGTTCCTCTTGGAAAAGGCAACAAATAATGTACAAGCAAGTTCTGGTTATAGTCTGTCACAAGCAAAACAGCAAGCCAATAGTTGCTACATTAGACTAGTCTACAGTTGATGAACTACAACTACTTCTATACAGTGGAGGGTTTCAGAAGTCCATATATGTGTATGATCCTAGGGCTTTTCCCCCTTCAAGCCCCAATTTGAATTACTGTCATGTGTTAAGTTGCCTTGACTGTTTATTCGCTGAAGTCTAGACTTTAACCATGTACTTAGCAAGCAGTTTGCATGGTGGTCATAACTGGGTAGAATGAAGGTTTCCCAGTGGGGGAGGCTTCAGAGCATCCGATAGACATTGGGTAAGCTCCTCCCACTAACTCCGAGTAGGCAGGCAAACAAAAGAGAGACCTTTGTACGGCCTCTTCCTGTGAGGTCACCTAGGAGGAGCGACCCCACAATAGCCAGTTTTGTTCCTGCCTACCACTCCGGGTAGACGGCTTTTCCTTGTGCTCCATGGTTTGCCATGTGGCCAGAGCCATTTTGGATTTGTTGTGTTTTCAAATTTAAAAAAAAAAAGAAAGAAAGAAAGAAAAGAAGAAGAAAGAAAAAAGAGGCCTTTTCCTTTGCCTGTTGTTCTGCTTGGCATACCAGCGGCAACAGACCTTGGGCTGGAGTTCATTTCCTTCATGGGAATATATGGAGGGAAGGATCGCTCCCTAGACCTCCAGGGATGAAGATCAATGTGTCGAACAAGGGGGAGAAGCCCCCCGCCTCGACTACTGACTCCAGCCCCCTGGCTTCGCTCCACCCTGCTGGGTTAGGAGCCAGCCAGGTGCAGCCGTGATTCCTTCCCTCCAGGAGGAGGCACGGAGCGCCCTCTTTTATGGGGGATCTCTCCAGCGCTATCATGGCTGCCCTCCGGGGAGGAGGATCCATGGGGCAAATGAGGAGGACAAGCCCTCCATTCAATTTCTGACCCCAGCTACCCTGGCTTCGCTCCCCCTTGCCAGGTTAGGAGCCAGCCAGTTATAGCTGCGAACCCTTCCCTCCAGGAGGAGGAGGTGCAGAGTGCTCCTTTAAACAGGGGATCTCTCTGGCGTTATCGCAGCTGCTCCTGGTCACCCCAATGATTCCTGAGATGGACAGATGCCTCTGCCTCCACAAGCGGAGGCCGCAGTGAGTGTACCAGGGGTCCCCAGGTTCGGGAACCAAGGGGAGGCAATGGGTGCACGACTCGGTGACCAAGGAGAGGGTGGGCTTGCCGGTGGTCAGCCTAGTCCAGCCCACCCTCCGGGGAATTGCAGGGGGATCACTAGCCTCTGGGGAGCTACCAATCTTCCTTTTCCCCTCCTACAACCTGCCTGCTGCCTGCTGTGCTACCCGGCATGGTATGCAGTGCAAAGGAGTCCCCGGTCTCGTCCCCCCGCCCTCCTCCCAAAGTCCTCGTCGCGCCAACACCGGAGGTGTCCGCAGCAACCTTGGCTATCCCTCCCACCCGCGCCAAACCTACGAGAGCCTCTCTGCAGCGGAACTTGGTTCCACAGGCAGGGGAAGAGGACACTAGGGATGGCGACCAGTCCGCTGAGGCGGCTGGGCAGACCAGCGAGAGGCGCAGCGTGATCAACATGCGACCAGGAAGCAGTCGTGGCCGCGTCTCATTCAGGGAGCTTGGGGGCCCAATTCCAGCAGGAAGCGCCGACTTCCTCACGAGCGATCCTCCGGCTTAGAGGCATCTTGTAGAGGAGGCCGAGATCACAGATAAAGGGGAATCTGTGGGCAGTCACATGACCGAGGCTCACGTGGTCGGGGGGGACAGCGTTCGCGAACACAGTTCCCTCTTACCCTCTCGATTCCTGCAGAAGGGCTTCAATCCTACAGCGGTAAGGCTGGCTTTCAGGCCTTGACAAACCTCTTAAGGACTGGGACCCCCTTGAATGGGCTAAGCCCTACATCTATCCTATTCTTCCCAGCAGAGATGGGGGATACCCCTCCTCAGGCAAGGCTCCCCACACAGGGAGACCACCCACCTTCCTTCATTCACAGGGGGAGGGGACATCAGCACCTTTCTCCTTCGGGTACTGTGCTTCCTAGAGACCAGGGCCCCTTGTTCAGGTGGAGCCAGGGAGTGGTAGAGGTCCCAGCAGCAGTGGGACAAGCCACCAGATCAAGAGGAAGACCGTGTCCTCTCTGAAACCTGGCATGATGAGTACCCAGCTTGTGAGTGCAATTAACTAATACACATTGAAAACTGCTTTATGCAGTGTTATGTGTAAATTGTGATTGCTTAAAATGGTTTGGGGGCTGCTCTATTGGCCTGGTGGTTGAGGAGCAAGGTATAGATATCAAATAAATAAACAAGCTAATTGCTCCACACCCCTCTGACAACTCATGGCCTATTCTGTAGATGAGTTCACTATGGCCAAGGCCTGATAGAAGACAGAGACAAGAAGAGGTAGCTAGGAGCCCGGGTTGCAAAGTGGTTAAAAGCCAGTACTGTAAGCCACAAAGCTTGGCGTAGACCTCCAGGGTTGAATCAACCTTCTGTCCCTTCATAGGTTGGTAGAGTTAACTGCCCAGCAAGTTGGGGGCATTCGACTAGCATAAGGTAGAACCACCAGAAAGAGCTTTCTTTTCACCATTGTTAAGCGGTCTGTAATTATCGATGCCATCAAAGGAGGGAGGACAGAAGTCCTAGACAGAAGTTTGGCCCTTGGACTGCTAGAACCTAGACAACATCTTCTTGTCTCCCGCCTGAGGACACTAGACATCGGTGGGGGTATACAAATTCCCACTACGGAAACCAAATCAGAATCACCCAGAAGGTCACTCCTGACTACCAAATCCAAGGCCCAGCCAGGGTCCGGCAAGGCACCGTCTTCGGTCGCTAGCGCCACCTACTGGATGCCATCCAGCAATTGGGTCCCTTGGCTACTCTAGAGGAGGTTCCCCGCGACAGGCAGAGGCAAGTTTGCTACTCCAATCTCTTTGGGTTCTCGAGGGTCTTCCTCAACCCAAAAGGCCTAAATAGGCTTTGTTGCAGTGGAAGGTTCCGCATGGGAACCTTGTGGCATATCTCGGAGGATCTCCGCAGGGAATTACATTTCTTCATCATATCTGCAGGCGGGACTACGCATACCACCCTGAACATGCCTGATTTTGTCTGATACTGGAAGATAAGCAGAGTCAGGCCTGGTTTAGTGCTTGGATGGGAGACCTGGGAATACCAGGGAGGTAAACATTCCTTCACGTCTGAATGGTATTCAGGGTACCGCAGTATGTTTTTCTTTGCTGTGCCTACAACAGCTACCACATTCAGTACAAGGTTCTAACCTTTGTTCCACCTGTGGCACCCAGGTCCTTCATAAGAATCATGGCCACTCACTCTCAATTGTGCATGGTCGCTTGTCGGAGAAGGGCCAGACTATGCATCTACTCTTACTTGGAAGATTTGTAGGTCCCTTCCCTATCCGACTAGCATGCATTCAGGGATGCTCAGAAAATGATCACATTTCCCGCAAGAAGATGGCTTCAAAGAGAAGGGTGAGCTCTTTGAAGGGTTCACCTCAGACCCAAGCTAGAGAGAGTTGTGGCGATAATATGGTCAAGACAGCATGTACCTCGTCCAACCTCAGGGACTATTGATAGGGTCCGTATACTGTCTTCCTTGGGCTCACTTCCAGGCCAGACCACTCCACCAGTTCCTCCTGCTGTTTTCAGCTGGTCATCTCACTCAACCGCCACAGGAAGCACGAATTGTTATGGGAAGTGAGAAACTCCTTCCACTGGTGGGCAACATTGGTTGTACTGGCCGACTTATCTGGAACCCATACAGAATACGGCCCACTGAGGAGAGCAGGTGGATGACAGAAGAGTCCTCTCACGGCACCAACAGGGTGGCCTAGTACAGTCCCTCACATTTCATGATCTGATCCAGGCCAGATCGGTCCTGATCTTCACAACACAATGTGTACACTACACATCAGTCTACACAATAACACAGACCCACATAAATCGTCAGGAAAACACGAGGACAGATCCCGCATGACCAAAGTGAGTCGTGTCATGGGGTGGACGTAGGATTACACCTTTTTTCCTGCAGTGCCAAGGGGACTCTCGGTCAAAGGTGGATTGTCTCAACAGACCTGATCTCGATCAGGGGAGCGGAGCCTGAACCCAGAAGGGTTCGCAATCATTGTGCAGGCATGGGGGAGGCTAACCTGGGACCTCTTCATCTCACTAGTAGAGGCAATCCTTCCCCAGTCTTCTACAGGTTCCTGAGGGAGGGGGACGAGGGAGAGGTTCCCCTGACACGAGCCTACTCATGGAATACCATACACCCATTTCCCCCCGCCTGTCACAATGGTTTCCAGAATCCAGAACTGAACCTGGACAGAGGAAATTGACCTTATACTTGTCGCCGGCGGGCTCAAGGAGGACTTGCTTCTCCCAGATTGGGACCATATTGCATTCCTCAATCGCCATTCAACCAGACCAGACCTTCTCCCTCAGGGTGTTGTTCATCATCTGGACCCAACTTGGCTTGATTTCCAGTCCTGGAGTTTAGAAGGTGTGGTGTTGGAGTCCACAGGGGGCATTCTCCTAGTGGAGTGGACACCTTCATGACATCCAGAGGCGAGCCCAATCAGAGAATCCACGAATTTCGCATTTAGAGCGGTTTTCCCTCACAGGTGTTTTAAACTAGGGAGGTAAAGGCCCCCTGACAAACTTCCGTCAGGTTGACTTTGATGGTGGCTTGCACCCCAATACTGTTAAGAGACAGGTGACAACCGTTGTTTTTGGGCCTCATCCAGGGAAGGTTTCAAGGGCTACTGAAGGGCCTGAGGAACCCAGTTCTTTCTCAGTTTTTCTAAGGGGTCTGAGTGACCCAGCCTTCTGCCGACCCATCGGTCTTCCGTCATGGAACATTTCCGGCTTGGGACACCCGCATGGGTGCCCCCCCTTTTTGGCCCTCTTAGGGATGTCACCCCTTAGCATTGCTTCTGAATGGTCTCTCCTTTTATCCTGGTACCGATTGGAAAAGGGAGGATCTCCCTCAGTTCAGACCAGATGCTGTCATCCAGATTCCAGACCCAGGGTCTACGGTTCATTCCACGGGCCACAGGAATTGGTCTGACCTCAGCCGACAGGGGAACTGGAGGGTATAGGACATACCCTGAACGTCCATAGGGTTATCCACATATACGTCAGGAGGTTTGTTTCAGTCTAAGTATGGGAGCAGGGTTCACCTCCATTTATGTGGGTCCTTTACGCTGAAAAATACTTCTGCTGCCCACTCTAGTTTGAGGGATCAGAGCCCGCATTGAGGGCTGCCTTGGATAACCATATCTTAGGAATCCTGACATACTTGGCCAGGATCACAACGGTGTCTGCAGATAGGAAAAGCATGCTTCCTTTGAAGAGAGATGTAAGGTGGCCTCCTGGTGCTTGTCATCAACTTGCATCAGGCGATATGAGATGGACAGATTTCCTTTGGCAGAGGATGCCTTCAACAGAAGGGTCCTCTGACAGACCTTTTAAACCATCTTAGGAGTTTTCTACGCCAGCTCCCACCCTCATCAGGGGGCTTTTGCACATCCCAATGTCTGCTGGATGCTCTGAAGCCTCCCCCACTGGGAAAAGGAATGTTGGTCTTACCTGTGATACGTTCTTTTCCAGGGGTGAGGCGAAGAGCATCCGTCCCACCCGGGGACACTGGCGAGGTATCATTAATCTATGGTAGTGTTTCATTTTAGGTATATTTTGTCTCAGGAACACGTGGTACAGCTTTTCTATAAACTGGCTATTGTGGGGTCGCTCCTCCTAGGTGACCTCACAGGAAGAGGCCGTACAAAGGTCTCTCTTTTGTTTGCCTGCCTACTCGGAGTTAGTGGGAGGAGCTTACCCAATGTCTATCGGATGCTCTTCGCCTCACCCCTGGAAAAGAACGTATCACAGGTAAGACCAACATTCCTTTCTCACACTGCATTACCCAGAAAGTGCACATGGGAACAAGTATAATAAAGTTTGTTGATGTATTACTTTTGCTGAAATATGTGGGAATTCCAGAGAGGTAGTAACTTCAAAGTGCTCTCCACGAAGATATGAAAAAGTTAACTTAAGACTGGTTTCAACTGACTTTTGTGCACAGTGCTGTTTTGATAGAAGTGCCAGGAAGTATGCAGGACTATATGCAGACAGTTTAGGTATATGGCATACTTGATTAGATATATGAATATACTCTGTTGGTCCACCTCATAATGAAATAGGAAACTAGAAGAAATTTCAATGTATTAAGTACAAAATGAAAGTGCAAGAAATTTTACTGTGCAAATTTAATATAAAACTTATTTCACTATGAATTCCTGGAAAACACAAAGAAGTAATTTAAATAGTGAATAGGAATATAATATTGATTAAGTTTCCTGTAATAGTATGTAGGCCCTTGCTAAATTGTTCTGAAGTCATGTTACAAACTAAACAAAGCACTTGTCTTTCACCTGCATACTAATGCTCCTAGCATTTTATTTTTTATTAAACTGGCCCTACTCACTGATAGTCAAGCACATGTGGAAGTCATCACATTGAGAAGGCTGATGTATACAATGGGATGGAAATATTTAATGGTTAGGTAACATGAACATGTTACCATGCCTTATACCACCTCCCCTGTATTTCATTATTGGCAGCAATATTAAGATGCTTTGTGGAGTCTAGTAGACCAGGGCAGACCAAAAGTGAGGTCAGATGGAGGCCACCAGGACCTGAGGAAGGCGTGGAAAACTACCTTTAGACATACCCAAGATAAGATTAAGTGAAGCCCCCAGGAAACAGGCCAATCAAGTTGGAATGTGCAAATCTTCTCTTGGAAGCAACTGGCAATGAGTCCTATCACAAACCAACAAGTGACCTACACACCCCTCATCCCTAGGAAATGTCCCTTCACACCTTCCCTATCCCACAATATGGAGGTTGTCACAAACCCATTATTCTCTGTCATTAGGACTGGTACCTATAGTCCCTACTTCCTGAATCTATTCCTTTCCAAGCTTTCCACCTTTAACTCTTCATTAGCCTTATGTGGTTCGTGTGTGTATGCAAATGCTTCTGCATTATTTTCCAATAAAAAACATTTTATTTCACTTTAACTTGAGAGTCTCTGCAGGTAATACCAGTATACATAGGTGTAAAGATCCTGGAAGTTACCTGACCTCTCACAGCCACCCATTTGAGGTATAATAATCCCCTTGAATAATTTAAGATTTGGCATCACAAGTGAGCCCCCCACAGACCCCACCTATTTGGGTAACAAACATAGTACCAGTTTTAATTTGTAATATATGTCATGGTCAGTTAATTTAAGAACTGGGTAACATTCTTATGACTACTGTATTACTGACAATTAAAAATGTGAGGAATGGATAGAAGAAAACTACAGCTGTAAGGGCAGATGCTGACATTTATATCCCATTTTTCTCCAAACATGGGACCCAAGGCAACTCACAACATAGCGTCTTCCTTGGTATCTGCTGGGGTTTGGTTCCAGGACTCCCTGTAAACGCTCACGTTCCATTATATACTATGACGTAGTAAAACCCTTATATAACAATGGCAAAATCAAGGCTTGCTTTTTGGAATATTTTGCAGGGAGGGGATATTTTTGAACCGTTGGTTGAATCCATTAACAGAGGGCCGACAGTACAAGAAAAACGATGATAAAACATTAAATAATCCTGTTAACACCACCAACTTAAAATACAAAAGCATTTATGAAATCAAGTCAGAAAGGACTGCAAGGGTCACTGCCATACAGGAATATACTGCTAAATACTCCTTTTAAGCATTAGCTATCAAACTGCTCTAATGATGGGGGAGTCCATCACCTTTTAAGACAGTCTATTCCACTGTTAGGAAGCTCCTCTTAATGCTTAGGTGGAATCTCTCTTGTGATTTTAACACCCTGGTTTCTGTCCCAGTGTCTGAAGCTGCAGAAAACAAGTTTGCTCCACCCTCTAAATGACATCCCTTCAGATGTTCAGATAACTATCAGTTCTCAGTCTTCCCCAAGTTAAACACCTAGCCACTTATGTCATTCCTTGTAGGGCTTCATTTCTACATCTTGTTGTTCCAGATATGTTCGTCAATATCCTTTATAACACAGAAAATAAAAGAACAACACACACACCATTAAAAGACCCTTCTGCACCAGTTAATCTCCAAAAGCCTGTTTTAAAAAAATCCTACCTGCCAGCAGAAGCAGGGTAACAGCACAGCTTCCCGTGGAAGAAAATAGACTGGGAGCAGCCACTCAGGGCTTGATTACACTAGTCACAAACCCCAAATCTGGCTTGATAGACCAGACACCTATAATGACACCTATAGACAAGCCTATAATGAGATATAAAAATTCTGGTGGGATTCACACCAGACTCAGGGAATACCGCCTTAATCTGAATTTTAGAAAATCTGTAGTTTTCTCAAGTTTTCTGGAAACTCCAGAGAGAACTGCCATGCAAACAAGCCACCTGCACCACATTCAGGGATGGGGAAGAGGGGAAGGACAAATGTCATTTGAGGCAGCACCATTTCCCCTGCTCCTCAGCTCCACATCTCATTCCAAAGGCAGAGCCCCAGCAGCAGTCGCTCTCTCTGAGGTCAAAACCTCGGCAAGACCTGCCATTGCAAGGCTAGCCACCCATCCTGGGTTCAGAGGGGGTGACTACTCCTGGTACTTTGCTATTCCGGCACACAGTTGCCCTGCCAAGCTCTGGGAAAAGCAAAGTCCCTGCAGTAGCTGCCCAATCTGGTCTTAGAGAGGTGACTCCTGCTGGCGTTTTGCTTTTCCTGGGTGATTGTGCCTCAGAAAACCAAAGCCCCAGTGGTAGAAGATACCAAAATGGAGCCTAAAGAATAAAGTAAACACATAGTCAGCCAGACAATAATTTTATTAGATTTCTTTCAAACCACTGAAATAATTGCACAACTCCGAAACACTCTTCAGGCACATCTATTCAGACTGATATATTAACTGAGCATCTGTACCAAGAGATGCTTCTGCATGGGACTAGAATGGAAGAGAAGAGAAAGAACACAACTGAAGAAGAAAATAGGTATTTTTGAAACTATTTTAAAAAGCATATTCACTCAAAGTTGTTTGGCAATATGCTGAGAACACTCTCGTGCACATTAACTTGCAAATAGCATGATGTTTGCCATCTAAGAATATTTCCAGAATGATAAAAATCAGATAAGCTCTAGCTATACAGAGAATTTTTAAGACTGGAGGCAAGTACATTGTATTACTAAATTTTGACCCTCATATGAGCTGCTGCTCTCCCCCACCCCCCAAGAATTAACTGTGGAGGACATCTTTTTATACAGTGCAACAGTTAATGTACATATATTATACCTTGGTACTGATGGTCAAAGATTTAAATTGGCAATTCCAATTGCTTTAGTTTAATCAACCTGTGAACCTATGTTTAGATCTATTATGCTGGAGTTGTAGACTTTAGTCGGTACCATCTGGACTATTTTCCCTTATTTTCTAAGTTGGGGTAGAATCCATAAAAATAAGTTATGGTCATCAGTGACAAATGTTAGGGATGGGAGGACTATTTGAATTGCAGCGTAAGATACAAAACTAAAAGGCAGATAAGGTTTATGTTAAATATTTAACTTTTGGCAACACAGCTTATCATGCTTCTATTTGAACACTTTCTGCTTTCAAGATCACATGTAATAGTAAACTTTTAAGGGGCAGTTTTTGAGGTTACTCCCTTTCCACATGAAACTGGTTGAAAATAAGCCTTAACATTTAATCAAGATGAGATTTTAGGGGCAGACAAGTGAGATGGCTAGTAAGGAGCTGTGACTCAAAAGTCCATTTTTGTATTTCAACCATGATTTTAAGAATATCCCAAACTTTCCTATTAGATGAATTAATTTAAAATATGATTTTCTTCACATGCCTGAGAGTTTTGCTACAACAGCTTACTAGTGCTCCTTTTTAGGATATAGGTATTTTATAGTTTCTGGATTGATCTTTTACACATATATGAACTTACTAACCACTGTGAAGAACTAACACTCCAACGCCTATCCCGCCTAAGAAAACAGTCTCTACCAAACTTCAGGACATCTATCTCAGGTGAAGCATCTGTCTGTCTGACATTAATCTTCACAGTTCTGATGTACAGACACAGAAAAGAGAAACCATAAAACTGTTTCCCTGATTTTCCCAGACATACCCATTTCAACTTAATGTAGAGAATGTACACTCAAGAGCTGGCATTTCATGCCCAATAAGTCTATTTTGGAGAGCATGCCTCAAAGGTTTCATATGTGTTTTGCAGTTGAAAATGAGTATTATCTACTACTGTTAGCACCTGGATTCACCAACACACACCTCAGGGTGGGAGGAGTTGCAATTATGAATTTTGTTCGCCTACTTTGAATGGAAACAATTCTAGTTAAATAATATTTTAACTAGATGTTATTTTAGGAATTAATGTTTTGTTAGAAGTACAACTAAGACACAGTATTGTCACTGTGGTGGACAGCAAGTTTCAACATAAGTTTGTGTAGTTTTCATGTACTTAAAAGATTTGAAGAAAACAAATTTGAAGAAAAAAAGATTTGAGTGAACAGCTACTAAACACATTATGTAACATTAATACTAGTATAAACACAGAATATTTAAACATTAAACCAAAATGCAAAACTGGAATATTACATTTCTGGCAATATTTAATTCTTCAGAGATCTTGTTCTAGAATGTACCAATATATATTCATATTTCAGCCTAGGTCAAGATATTGAGCTAATACATATTTGTCAAGCAATACCTTGCACCAGTTACTATAAAATCACATCCCTTGTGTTTGAAGAGGTAAAAAATTTGCTGATAGTTTAATCCTGTTTCACTTCTCCTTTCAGGTGCCTTTTCATGCGTGAGTAGGGACTGATAGTATCATCCATCACAAAGTCATAAAGCACTTTTATCCAGGAGTTATACTGTGGCAGGTGGTCATAGTATTCAGGGGCCATTTTCTTCAGCTGCAAGGGGAGGGGGGAAAAGTATCAATCCAGTACTCTATTTCATATCAATTTAAGAAGAAACATTACATGGATTCAACACACGTGTACAATATTTTAACTTATAAAGTAATAATCCTTCTTCAGCTTTAAAATATGTAGACAGGCTTTGGACATTTTCCAGTCTCTAAAGTAACTGATCATTTCAAAACAATTCAGGACATTATGTCAAGTAGCTACCAGGTCACAATGGCCCCATATTTAATTCTGGCCACTAGCGAAGAAAGACACATGTCACAGGAACAAATTAGAAGCTACCTAAGATTATGGGGATAAGACATTCAAGACCAGGATCCTAATCTAGAGGAAGAAAGATTTACATCACCTGAAGATATGACAATAATCCTTTAACTACTAGATACTTGTTTTACCTAGTATATCACCTATTATCAGTCTCTTTCTTTAGCAGCATAATTGTTTTTATTTCTCTACCTGTGTTTTACCAAAGATAGCTAAGTAATACGTGAATTTTATATTTTGCTAAATGGGAGAAGAGAACCAAACACTATGGTTTTTTTTTATTCCGGCAGTCTCCTACCTCCTCTTACATTCCATTTTAATACTATATTGTTGTTGTTTGCCTTCAAGTCATTTCCAACTTATAGCGACCCTAAGGTGAACTTATCACAGGGTTCTCTTGGCAAGATTTGTTTAGACAGGTTTTGCCTTTGCCTCTGAGGCAGAGAGATTGTGACTTGCCCCAAGTGGTTTTCCAAGGCCAAGCGGGTATTCAAACCCTGCTCTCCAGAGTCATAGTCCAACACTTAAACCACTACACCATGCTGGCTCCCTTAATACTATGACATGTGTATTAAACATTCTGTTTTAATACTAATTCAGCATCAGCCCCCTTCCCCTCTGATAGAAAGTTGAACAGTTTGGTTACTATAATGTAACCAATGTAAATATATTGTCCAACTATGGATTAAAATACACAATTTTAGAAAAAAATGTAATGTGAAGTTTGTCATGAAACTGAACAGTTCCTAACTTCAAACTGACAAGCCTAGCACAGTGGTTATGAGCATGAGCTGCAAATCTTGAGTTCAAGTCTGAACCCAGCATTTGACTGATAGATCTCATTTCTATTCTACCTTTCTTCCAGAATTGGAATAAAGACTGCTTACAACATAAATATTTAGTTTACTGGATGGCAATAGCCTCAGCCCCATCTGTAATAGTACTGGCTGACTTCATGTCAGGAATGGTGAAATGATTGCCCACAAGCCACATGCAACCCTCAAAGCCCCTTATAACCACCACCACGTTTTTAAAAATGGGGGTGAAAACACCCCAGAATGACAAATTACTCTTTCTGGAGCAGCAGTATGCCATTTGAACACTCCACCACAAGGCAACAGACAAAAATCCTGAAAGTGGAAAATGGAAGTAGACTTCCAGTCCCTTCTAAGCTGGATTTTCGCCAACTTTTAAACATAACACTAGTATAGTATTTTTTATTTTTTTTTTACATAAGAGACCACATGAAAACTTGACTATTTAGAAAAAAGTAAAACCAGTTACCGGTAGGTCATCTAACTCACTCAGGGGTGGCCAACTGCTTGTGGCCAGAAGCCACTTTAACATTAACCTGGGTCTGAAGAAAACCCTCATCAAATATATTTTCTCTTTTCAGCTGTAGGAAAATGTTATGTCCAGTAGCACACTCTGTCTTGTGTCCTCTGCAGTTACAGAACCACAAAACTATTTCAGACTGTAACCTATGGGACCCTGGGAAGTGTTATTAGAGGCCATACAAATTTTGGGATTTCATCCCCAGAGAGGGCCTATGCTCAGGGAGAAGATTCCAAATCTGGATGCTCCATTTCAGACTCAATGGAAACCTCCACAGTTCTTACTTTTTCCCAGTTAAAAATTCCAACATCAAGAGGGAAAATGTGGCATGTCAGTGGGCATGCTGGAAGAAACTGAATACACAGACTCCACAGGTCTCCAAACTCATCCTTAAACTGGCTCCTATTTAGTATCTTCTCTGGAGCTGACAAGATCAATTCTTCCCCTCTGGCTTCAAAAAAGAAATTTTGTCATTGTTTTCTTTTTAATGGTCCTGGGAAGAGGCAAAATGCTACTCCTCCCTCTTTTGCCCTTTCAGGATCATGCATCTAGTGTTCTAGATACCTCAGGAGTTTTGCAGTCCAAGAAAAGGTTGCTCTGCCTGAAGCTAAATATGCAGTTGGTCTGAAGTGCTGTTATCTAATAAGCAAAGAATTAAATTTGATGTGTTGCTGTGATTCTAAACAAGACTTGCAAGCCCTAATGAAAGTGTGGGATAGGATTAGAATGCACATTATTTTAATCAACTTTACAATTTTACAAGTATACCTGCCCACTTAAATCTACAAATCACAGTACAGAATCTAAATAGCAGCAGCAATCCGCTTGAGTAGGAGCAAGCTTGTTCACTCCAGATGGGCAAGGAACTAGCTAGTTACAAAAGCTGAAAAGTATACACTATTATGTACTTACCAGTGGAAGGCTTGTTCCAGGAACATTAGGAAAGTCATGGTGTTCATTATGGTAGCCAACATTGAATGTAAGCTTATTAAGTGGCCCATAGTAGGAATATGTTTCATGTCCCTTTAAAAACATATAATGTTCAGCTATGAAATGTCCTGAAATAGGATGCAAGCCCAATCCTAGTATTGCTCCTGCTAGCAAATAGAAAAGTGATTTTATTCCCAGGACATAGTATACCGTAACATCAAAGACAAACTGAATTGACAAATTTATGATTTCAAGTCGAGAGATTGGTTTGGGATTAATATAGAGAGGTCTAATGGCATAAAACAAGGGCTGAAGAATAATCCAAATGAGCTTTCGAAAACGGGTGCAGAAAAACCATCCTTCAAAGTCAGTGGGAATGTCCACATCAACCCCATCACCACCAAGGTAACGATGATGATCCATGTGGTATCTCTTGAAAGATATAGAGTATGGGAAGCCAAGTGGGAGATTGGCAAACATTCCAAACCATCGATTCCATGAAGCTTTACAATTGCCAAAAGCACTGTTGTGAGCAATCTCGTGAATAGCCAGAGTCATGGAATGATCAAGACAACTGCCAAATACGTAGGACCAAAATACAACCCACTTCCAGTCCAAATCTTTAACCAGGTAAAGAGCAACCAGTTGTGCAAACACCATCAGTAGAACTAACCAGACTACATTATAGTCTGGTTTCATCAAGGTTTTTATTTCTGGATGTTTACCTGTTGAGAGATAAAAAGATAAAAATTTCAGATAAGTGTCAACTGAAAGAAGTTCTTCAAAATCCCTGGCATATTTTTTCCCATATTTGGATTTTGCTTTCTATAGGAGCCCACAGATATGCTTGATGCCTTTGCATAATCCTACAAACTAATGCAAATTCCACAGTGGAATACAGTGCAGGAAAAAGTGTGATGTCACAGTGTAGTGACATTTATGTTACTAATACCAGATAACCATTCTTGGGCTAAGATGAGTAAGCATTAACAGCACCAATCACCCCTCAAAATATGATTCCCCTTTCCTCAGAACAAAGATAGATACCATGCAGCCCTCTAGAGGCCACTAAACTCCATTCGTATCAGCCCCAGCCAACTTTAGATATGGTAATAAGTGCAATTAGAAGACTTACAGCCATGCTGTTCCCTTGTTATCACTCAATTTAATTCTGAACAGTTTGCTCAACCAGACCAAGAACATTAATTGCTGTATTAATTGATATATATATATTGCTATCCGGTATGCCAATTCCCACAAGGCAACTTTTACTGCAAGTCAATATGGTTGGCTGCAGCAGACCCAGACAAAAACTAACAAAAAAGCAAGTGTGTCAACCTGAAGGTGAACTGCTAAGGACTGTAATCTAGTTCTACAACATTTAATATTTCCTATCCTTGATAGTTAGTCAGAGTTTGTCCCTTGCATGGTTAATACCAAAAGGCTACAGTATCTCAGCTATTTAACCAAACAGGAGTTAAGTGTTTGATCCCTGTGCTGAGGAAATCCCTAAGTGAACATGCATCTCAAAAAGATAGCTTTATCATCTTGACTAATCTTCCCCTACAATGCACAGCTACAGGGAACACTGGGACATTCTAGGACAGTGTTCCTCACAAATGAGTTGCAAGCTTTATAAATAAACCCAAAATAATTATGACTCTTAATGCTTAAATGGTATGGTGAATACCTCTTTACAACTTTTGTGTTTTGTTGGCATATTGCAATGTTGTTGACGTAAACTAATATGTCAACTAATTCCATATGAATAGGGGCATTACTGATTTTTGCCTAGATGCCTTGCTTTTAAGATGTACAAAATTTACAATAAATGAATGGGTCACCAAACCAAAAAAGCTTGTGAGCCCCTGTTCTAAGACACCTCCTTGAGGTTACATGTGGATGGTATCTAAATCCAGTAGGTCTACACATATGTCACATATTAAGACCACCTGCTCATGTATGTTTTAAAAGATGGAACTGGCAAAATGACCTGAGTATTCCTTGTCTAAGAAAACCATATGAAATGGATCAGTTTCAATCGGTGAGTACCGATGACATGGACAAGCTCCTTGGAAGAGTGAAGAAGTCGACTTACCCTCTTTATCCCTGTCCATTTGGCTGGTCGTCCGGGGGTGGGGGGAGAGACGCATTGAGAGTATTCCTACAGGACACAATCAATGGGTCCTTCAGGGAAGGTATCGTACCATCTTGTTTAAAGGAGGTGGCGGTTAAGCCACTCCTGAAAAAACCTTCCCTGGACTCCCTGGAGAGGAACAATTACAGACCAGTGTCCTTGCTACCTTTTTTAAGCGAGGTAATTGAGAGGGCAGTTGCTTCCAACTCCAAGCCGTCTTGGATGAAACCGATTATCTTGATCCATTTCAAACCAGCTTCAGGACAGGATATGGAGTTGAGGCTGCCATGGTTGCTCTAACTGATGACCTCCGCCTGAACATCAACAGGGATAGTGTGACCCTACTGGTGCTCTTGGACCTCTCAGTGGCCTTTGACACTATAGATCATTCCATCCTCTTGGATCGCCTGAGAGAGTTAGGAATTGGAGGCACTGCTCTGCTGTGGTTCCATTCCTTTCTCTCGGGCAGATCCCAGAAGGTGAGGCTCGGGGACAGTTGCTCTTCCAGAAATGAGCTTAATTCCAGCATCCCTCAGGGTGCCCTCCTGTCCCCGATGCTATTTAACATTTATATGAAGCCGCTGGGAGAGATCATCTGGAGGCATGGAGCTCGGTGTCATCAGTACGCTGATGACACTCAGATATATTTCTCTATGACCAGATTGTCAGCTCAGACTTCAGATGGCATCTCTCTTCTCAATGACTGTCTCAGAGCGGTAATGGATTGGATGAGGAAAAACAGATTAAGACTAAATCCAGACAAAATGGAGGTACTGACAGTCACAGGACTGAAACCAGGTCTGGGAATACAACTTCCAGTCCTGGGTGGAGTCACACTCTCCTCTAAGGACTGTGTTCGCAGTCTGGGGGTACTCCTAGATTCGTCACTTCACATGACTAGTCAGGTGAGTGTGATAGTCAGGAGTGCCTGTTATCAGCTTCGGCTGATAAGCCAGCTGCGCCCTTACTTGGATACAAGGGATCTGGAAACTGTGGTACATGCTTTGGTAAGCTCATGCCTGGATTACTGTAACGCACTCTACATGGGGCTACCCTTGTGCCTAATCCAGAAACTTCAACTGGTACAAAACATGGCAGCCAGGTTAATTACGGGTACCATCTAGGAGAGAGCATATAACACCTGTGCTTAAATCTCTCCACTGGCTGCCGATCAGTTTCTGGGCATAGTACAAGGTGTTGGTTTTAACCTTTAAAGTGCTACATGGCTTGGGTCCATCTTATCTCCGGGACCGCCACATCCCATATGATCCCCCCCCCATGCACTTCGGTCCTCTGGGAGGAACCTGCTGCAGCCTGTGAAAACTAGGCTGTCGCAGACCTCCCAAAGGGCCTTCTCTTCTACAGCTCCCAGACTTTGGAATGGCCTGCTGGACAAGATCCGTCTTATCACTACTCTTGATAGCTCAAAGAAAGCGCTAAAAACGGGTCTCTT
This sequence comes from Gambelia wislizenii, assembly GCA_030847615.1. Lineage (NCBI taxonomy): Eukaryota > Metazoa > Chordata > Lepidosauria > Squamata > Crotaphytidae > Gambelia > Gambelia wislizenii. The sequence continues at coordinate 53,183,266 of JAUMIR010000001.1, read as the reverse complement.
CTGGCAGGCCTTCCCGGAATAACTTCCTGGCTCAAGTGGAGTTGATTGCCTACCCGCCCCCCCCTGCCGCTATTGCTATTTTTTTTTTGTCATAATGTGTATATTGTATTGTACTTTATGTTTGTTTTAATTCTCCACTAGTTTAATTTAGTTTTAAGGGGTGGGAGGGTTAGGATTGGGAAGGATTTTTTTAACTTGCTGCTGTTTTAATCCTGTTTGTACGCTGCCCTGGTTGCCAAGCAGAGGGGCGGGTTAAAAATAAAAAATTATTATTGTTGTTGTTATTATTATTATTAAATTCATAGGCTCATCATAATTCGACAAGCGACGTGAAGGCACGCACGCGCACACACACATATATGAGCATAAACATTGTATTTAACACTTTATCTACTAGTATAATATGCTTTAATTCTGTTGTACACACTTTGAAATATTCAGAACTAAGTCATTTGTAACTATAAATAAAATTGCAAGTTATAATGTAACCCAGAATCCTGAAACACACCAACATGCCACTAGGGCAGTGGTTCTTACCTGGGGTCTGGGGACCCCAAGGGGTCTGCAATGTCCTCACAGGGGGTCTACGAAGGCTGGAAAGTAGCTTGGCCCATCTCCCTGCCTTGGAGTGGCCACTTGACAGGAGCCAAGGCAAAGGCTGGCGGGGGGGGGGGGCTACACATTGACATTCAATTTTCCCCAGCCACAAACCTGCAGGAAGAAGCAGGAGAGAAATCTTCCTTCTCCCCCTCCAGTGTTTCTAAGGGAAGGTTTAATGGATGGTGCAATTGTATATTATTGTTGTTGTTGTTTTAAATTTTGAGTTAAGTCTTGGGGGCCCGCAGCAACAAGATATACAGTATTTAAAGGGGGTTCCTGGTAAAAAGAAGGTTAAGAACCACTCCACTAGGGCACAAAAATCAATGGAGACAAGTAACTGGAAAGCCAGGGACTTAAGTCTGGGCTGTAACTGGCCAAACTTAAACGTTTGCAGCACGATTTCAGGGCCACCGTCCAAGAAGGCAGGCAGGCATCCGTGACAGAGTCCTCCTCAGTTTCCGGGAAGAGAAGGATGATGATAGAACCCCTTTGATCCAGCAACCTTCGATCCAGTGTGGAGGCAGCCAGATGGCGAAAGGTGAAGTGTGGGGGCTGGCAGGACCGATTTAAAGAATTTGGGAGGGGGGCATATGTTTCTCTCAGGTCAATGTAGCCTAACTCAGCCTAAGCTATTCACAGTACAGGATATTCAGATTCAGTATTACTAATAATGTTTTCGTAGGAGGAGGGTTAGTACGGGGCCCCCACAATGATGGGGCCCCCTGCGGATGCTGAGGCCGCTGGGACCTTAAACCGGCCCTGGGGACTGGGGCGTGGCGGCGGGGGCAGCTGAGGGAAGGAAGGAAGGAAGGAAGGGACGAGAAGCATTGCAATAACGGGTCGCCGCCAAGCCCCAGCTTTGCCTATGACTCAGGATGTCTCCTGATGCTTCAGGCTCGCCCTCCCGCCTCCCAGGGGCCTCCTTTCCTCGCTTGAGGTTGGGGGAGGCAGCGCCGGCGCCTGCTGAGGAGAAAGAGTGGCCAGGGCGCCATCTGCCACGGACGCAGCGCGGGGCCAGGAACCCAAGCGCGGAGGTCGTGAGGGGGGGAAGGAAGGAAGGGAGACAGAGGGAGCCCCGCCGCCCGGCCTTGGCCGCTTTGAGAGGAGAAAGCGAACCGGCGAAGAGCAGGAGCGGACTCGCACTTCTTCTTCTCCCAAAAAAGGCGTTGCGGGGGAAGGAAGAGAACGAGCCAGGCGCCTGAGGGGCGGAAGGAGGCGAGGAAAAAAAGCCTTTGGCTGAGGCGCTGGGAAGGAAAGGCAGAGGGTGGTCGAAGTGCGCACTCACTCAGGATCTCCTTGCGCCGGTCGGCGTGCGGCTGGTCCGTATAAACCCACTCGAAGTCCTCCCGCGCCACAGTGTTGCCCATGGCTGAGGGAAGGCCGTCCGGACACACGAGAGCGAGCCCCGGCCTGCCTGGGATTCCGTTCCGCTTTCTTGCCCCGCGTTCTGCCAAATGCAGCTTTGGCCGCTGCCTCGCCTAGAGCGCTCCTTCTTCGTAGAGAAAGGGGGCGTTCCCTCCTGTCGCCACGCCCCTCCCGCCCGGAGGATTGGCTGCTGCCTGTTGTGGCGTCACGGAAAGCGATGAGCGGTTCCTTGGGGTGCGGGGGGGGGGGTACGATTAAAAATTTAAAAGAAACCCTTTTCCTTCTCTCCCTCCTTTCCCTCCCCTTCCTTCTTCATAAAGTTGAGGGAGGGCAGCTTTCTGTTGGTCTTTGTCTCACATCCAAAGACTGAAACGTCATAATATTACCCATTACTATGTTTTGGTATAACATTATTAGATTTTCCTTGGTTTTTTTCCGGGCTGTGAAAAACCAAGGAAAATGTGTGGAAGCCGGCGTGAACGCCTTCGACTTCACATATCACGTTATTGTTCATTATAGATACGTGTTATATAACTATAATTGTTCTGAGGGACGCGGTCGGGTTGAAGGAGCGGTGGTAGAATGAGGGCGGTTTGCCTATTAGGAGATGGGAAGAATGGAGGCGCGCCCACAGTCCCCTCCTCTCCCCTCACGGCGCCCTCAAGAAAATGCTCCACAGTTTTACTCAGCAGACGCGACTCAGAGCCTGTTTTTCCTCCCGCCTCTCCTTTGTCGCACCCTTGAGCCGCCGCCTCGCTTCCCACGTTCCCCTCAGCGCGGCTGCCGCACCCCACACCCGCCAGTGTTTTGGCTGTGGCCGCGCCTCTAAACTCGTGTGGATGTGGTTTCTGAGGGGGTTTCTGCTGCCCTTTCGAAAATGGGCCCTATAGGCCAATGGTTCTTAACCTATGGTGCAGGGACCCCCAGGGGTCCGCGATGTCCTCACAAAGGGGTCCGCGAAGGCCTGCAATGGTGCGGCCATTTGACAAGAGCCAAGGTAAAGGCTGGTTGGGTGGCCTGGCTTGCGTATTGCCATTCAATCCGCTCCAGCCACAAATTTGCTGGAAGAAGCAGGAGAAAAGTCTTCCCTCCCCCCTCCAGTGCCTCTGAGGAAAGGTTTCATGGATTGTGCATTATTATTATTATTATTATTATTAGATATTATTATTAGGTATCAATGTTATTATGGTTTTAAATCTTGAGTTAAGTTTTGGGGGTCCTTGGCATCCAAAAATAATTAAAGGGGGGTCCCTGGTAAAGAAAAGGTTAAGAGCCACTGCTGTAGGTGGGAAAAGTCCACCAAGCATGGATTCTTGCCTTGCAGCTGAAGCTCTGCTGGGTGTGCAGCCCACCTAGCTGGATTCTGTGTTTACCACACCCACACAAATCAAAAACCTTCTTTTATATACAGTACAGAGATACAAAAGCACACACCACACGTACCCCATTCCTCCCTCTTACAGAGACATAGAAACATACACTTCCCTTTCTCACATGCACACAGATGCAACAACACACACATACCTCTCCCTCCCTCCCTCACATACACACACACACACACTCCCCCCCCCTGACATAAATGCAAACACACACCTCAAGCTGCAGGAGTTTCCTGGCTTGCTTTTTGATGATCCTCCACACACAGGCCCAGGCATTCAGCCTTCACAGGTTCCCTTTGTGCGCTGACTTGCTTGCCTTTAACATAATACGGGAGAGACAAAAGGTCAAAAAGAGATCTGAGAGGATTAAAAAAAATAGCTTGATTAAGGGAGATCCTGGGAAATACTGGAGAATTGGTCAACCTCCAGCCTCACCCCAAAGAGATGGCAGCAGCTGCTTATTATCTTTTTAGTTTTTATCCTGTTTTCCCCAGCTGTGGGGCTCAAAGTGGCTTCCAGACATGAAAATAGGTTGTATATGTAGGAATAACAGACAACAAAATATTGGAGGTGGAGCAAAGACAAATATATTTCATGGAAGATGCAGTTAACCCTAACAGACTTCTGGGAAAATATAATGTTTTGGATGGAAGTGTTACTATGTTCTTCTGATTGTGATGGAAAAGTTGTTTTCTGCACCCACCCCCATTCTGTCACCAAGAGACAGAATTTCAGTTTAAGCAGATAAAGAAAAAGCAGTCTGAGTATGTGAAACTAGTTATTGCTTCAAGTAATCACAAGATTCTAACAATGGAGAGGCGGAGGAGGAGAGTTACTTGTTCTGGCGGTGGAATTTACTCTGTGTTATAATTCAAAGTAAGCTAAATTGAAAATACTGCGGGGAAAATGGGAGTGTTTCTGGCTGAAAGCATGTATTGCCAAAAAAGCACGAACAGTAACTTTCAGTTAAGTTTGCTAACAGAGCAATAGAACAAAGTAATATTTTTTACCATGCTGAGGCTAAGGAGAGTTAGGAGGGCAAATGTCCTGGCAGACAAATTCATTACAGACAATCTAAGGAGAGAAACTGGGCTAGAATCTAGCAGAAATATAAAGAAGGGCAGAGACAATGGTGTAGGGACCATTGAGAGAACTGTATAAATTGAGAGAACTGTATAAATCATTTCACCAGATTCAGCTTCTTATACAAGGGCGAGAAAAGCATTTCCTGAAATTTGCCTAGTTGTGTACTCCTTTGCATCTAGTTACTGAAGGAAATGTGATGCCCCAACCAGTTATGCCGGCACACAAATTAAAACTGAACTGCAACACACTGTTACTTTTAAAGGAGTCCTGGAGTGGTTTTTGAATTGTGTGGTCCTGCTTTAAATGACCCTTAAAATACAGTTGCCCCATCATATTTGCTGGGGTTTGGTTTCAGGACCCCCGTGGATACGAAAATCAGTGAATACAGTACTCAAAGTCCCATTGTATGCTCTCTCTCTCTCTCTCTCTGGCTTTTCTTCACAAAGGAAGATTTAGGAAGGACTCATCCCGCGCTTTCTGCAAGTGCGCTGATGACTGAAAAGGCCAATCTGATATAAACAAGTCCGGTTGCAGAAAGCACAGCAGAAGGTCTCCTTGGGTGATGTTTCTGGGTTGTGGTTCTTTCTGCGTTGTCGTTTCTCTTCAAGACTTGTTCGCTGTGAGTTCTCAAATAAGGCTGCAGCATTGTGGATAGTGTGTCTCCATGCCTCCCAATGTGAGGCCAGGGCGGACCATTATTGGTGATCAATTTGGCCAAGCCTGAGATGTTGTTTCAAGGAGTCCTTGTATCTTTTTTGGGGGGGGGAGCACCCCTCTTACACTGACCCATTGCAAGTTCACTGTAGAGTCCTATTTTTGGGAGGCGATGGTCCTCCATCCTAGAAACGTGCCCTGCCCAGCGCAGCTGTGTTCTCAATATCATGGCCTCAATGCTGGTGATCCCTGCTTGCTCAAGGATAGCAACATTCGTCACATAGTCAGTCCAGTGTATATTTAGGATTGTGCGTATACAGTACTGATGAAAGCATTCGAGGAGTCGTAGATGGTGGCGATAGGTGACCCATGTTTCATAGAATCACAGAATTGCAGAGTTGGAAGAGACCACGAGGGCCATCCAGTCCAACCCCCTGCCATGCAGGAAATCACGATCAAAGCATCAAAGCATCCCCGACAGATGGCCATCCAGACTCTGTTTAAAGACCTCCAAGGAAGGAGACCCCACCACACTCCGAGGGAGTGCGTTCCACTGCCAAACAGCTCTTACTGTGGAAAAGTTCCTCCTCATGTTGAGGTGGAATCTCTGTTCCTGGAGCTTGCACCCATTGCTCCGTGTTCCAGTCTCTGGAGCAGCAGAAAACAAGCCTGCTCCATCCTCAGCGTGACATCCCTTCAAATACTTAAACAGGGCTATCATATCGCCTCTTAAGCGTCTTTTTTCCAGGCTAAACATACCCAGCTCCCTAAGTCTCTCCTCATAAGGCCTCATTTCCAGACCTTTCACCATTTTAGTTGCCCTTCTCTGGACACGCTCCAATTTGTCAATATCCTTTTTTAATTGTGGTGCCCAGAACTGGACTCCAGGTGAGGTCTGACCAAGGCAGAATAGAGTGGCACCACTACTTCCCTTGATCTAGACACTATACTTCTATTGATACAGCCCAAAATCGCATTGGCCTTTTTAGCTGCTGCATCGCACTGTTGGCTCATGTTCAACTTGTGGTCTACTAGGACTCCTAGATCCCTTTCGCACGTAGTCTCATTCAGCCAGGTCTCTCCCATCCTATATTTATGCATTTCATTTTTCTGCCCTAAATGCAGTACTTTACATTTCTCCGTATTGAATTTCATTTTGTTAGCTTTGGCCCAGCTCTCCAGTCTATCCAGGTCATTCTGAATTTTGATCCTATCCTCTAGGGCAGTGATGGGCAACCTTTTGAGCTTGGTGTGTCAAACTTCGCCAAAAAACTGAGCATAACTCAGGTGGTGTGTCTCTTAGAGGAAAAAACATTTTTTCGCAATCTCTCTCTGGCTTTTCTTTGCAAACGAAGATTCAGGAAGGACTCATCCCGCACTTTCTGCAAGCGCACTGATGACTAAAAAGGCCAATCCGAGATAAACAACTCCGGTTGCAGAAAGCACAGCAGAAGGTCTCCTAGGGTGATGTTTTTGGGTTGTGATTCTTTCTGCGTTGTCGTTTCTCTTCAAGACTTGTTCGGCGTGAGTTCTCAAATAAGGCTGCAGTATTGTGGATAGTGCATCTCCGTTTCAGATCCATAAAGGAGAATAGCAAAATGGTGTCCTTTATATAAGATGGCAAAATCAAGGTTTGCGTTTTTTATTATTATTTTTTAAAGACTATTTTCAAGCCGTGAATACTTAAATCCGTAGATACCAAATCCGTGGATATGGAGGGACAAATGTACCGGTATTCCCATCCCAAGGTACTGCTTGGCTGGCTTGCACAATCAGAACAACTGTTATAGTTAACTAGAGCTAGCAGGTTGACATGCCTATTTAATAAAGCCTAGCATAATATGTTCCTCTGGTGTTCAGCTGATGTAATTATTAGACAAATATTTATTAATTTTACTGTCATATTGTAGAACAGGCAAAAGTTAGAAGTCCTCTTCCCTGACAGCTGCTGGCAGCTGGACAAATCTCCAGTGCTACTCCCAGGAAGGGAGCCACTGAATGTTGCTCACAATTATCAAAAGCCAGCTGCCAAAGATGAGAACACTTACTGTCCACCTTTCACCTTATTTCTATTAACAGATTTTGCTGGACTTCAACTCCCATCAATCCTAGCTAGTAGTAAGGATTATATTAAAAAAGTAAGGATTATAGGAGTTATAGTCCAATAACTACTGATAGGCTAGAGTTGTCCACTCCTACTTTAGTATCTACCAGATACCTTAAAAATGCTTGGGGGATTGCAGCCCATGGGGAGCATGTGTCCTCCAACACAAATTTGAGGTTCCAGGGTCCTCAGCAATGGGGGGAAATACATTTTTTAAAAACTACAAATGGCATTGCTACATTTTTGGCCCACTCTGGGTTGTAACTTCCTATTTATTATTAGTTAGCCTCTCCTGGACCTAAAAAAGCCCAGCCCTCTTTTATCAAATTTCCCCATAAAGGGTGTGGAGTAATCTTAATTCAAATCATTTTTGGAAAAGGGGAAGCTGCAGACAGGAACACAGTAGTTCCCCACCTCCTGTTAAAAAACATGGAAGTTACTTAAAATAAGGGCCCTTAAATAATCAACTACCACATTATCTTCTCTTATACCCACCCTATTTCTAACACCTTTCCTCATTTACTATATAAATTCCTCTTTTAAATAACTATAGACAATGGGATAGATGGGACATTTTCACTGTAAGGCATGAATGGTGCATTTTAAGCATATAAAATATTTGTTTTTGAAAAAAATCTTATTTTAAAGAACAGTCAGCCTTCTCATTCCTGGGGGTTAGGGGTGCAGAACCCCACAAAACTGGAAAAACCAGGAATACAGTAGAGGCAGGGGCAAAGCTCCTCAGAGGACTCCTCAGGCTTGCAAAATGAGTGGCTGGTGGGGGTTGGTTTCCTGGAGGAGGAGAGAACAAAGAATGTGTACCTGGTGGCCAGGCACCACCCCTGGAGTCTGGGAAATTTTTTTTTAGGGAATTTTTTATTGCAGTAAGACCATTCTACTAAAAAATACACCCTGGGGCCTCTGTGTGCAGGTTCACATAGCAGCCTGCTGACACCAACTATCTCCCAAAGCCAGCTGCTATGTGAATGTGCACATAGCAGCCAGCTTCAGCAGGAGGTGGTTGGCAATTGCAATTGCTGCTCCTTCCTCTTCCTGAAGCTTCACACATTTGTTAGATTTGTTTTTGGTATTTATATTAAACAGATTGCAGCAGACCCCCAGTGCTTCATGAGCTTCTGGTGCAAGACATCATAAAACATTCTGGATGCTCAGTAAAGTTATAAAGCAGATTTTACATTTTAAATGGCAGAGAATACATCTTGGATAAGAAAAGTAGATAGAAAAGTTACCCAACTTAGAGGAAGGAGTCCCTAAAGCTCACTGTGCATGTAAGAGGTCTTGAGGCACAGGTGCCTCATGTTGCTGGCTGCTAGCTTCTGAGACAAAGGGTTGTAAAAACACTAAAACTACTTGGGGGCAAAGAAGGGGGGGGAGTGACTTCTGCAAGCAGGAAGTAAATACAGGTCAGAAACATGCCAACAGAGTTGTAAAGGAGCCCTGGTGGCGCAGTGGTTAAATGCCAGTACTGCAAGTCACCATGTTGCAAGTTCGATTCCAGCGGGCTCCAAGGTTCACTCAGCCTTCCATCCCTTCGTAGGTCGGTAAATTGAGTACCCAGCTTGTGGGGGCAATTAGCTAACACTTATTGAAAACTGCTTAATGCAGTGTAGGTATGTAAATAGCTATTGCTTAAAACAATTTGTAAGCTGCTCTGATAGCCTTGTGGCTGAAGAGCGGGGTATAAATAAATACATTAAATTATTATTATTAAAAGTAAACAAGTGCTGATGCTTCTTCCCTTCCAACAGCATTCACACAGCAGCCCTGCACTTTGGGAGGAAGAGGAGATGAGCGATCACTGATGTGCACACAACAGCAGGCTTGCGGGGGTGACCACAATTGCTGCCCCCCCCAAAAGCTTGATGCTGCTGTATGCACATTCACATAGTAGTGTCGAGCTACAGGAGGAAGTGAGGGACGAGTGATTGCCGCTGCTGCTGACTGCCTCCTGAAGCCGGCTGTTGTATAAATGTGCACACAGCAACCAGGTTCAGAGGCAGTTGCTGGTGGCCATTGCTGATGCTCCACCCTCCCTGAGCCTGATACTGCTGTGTGCACGTTCAGAAAGTGAGGACTTGGAGCAGCAGTACCAAACACCACCTGAAGCTGGTTGCTCTGTGGGCTGTATGTAGCTGTATGGCCTTTTCAGCAGTCTGGTCATTCACCTTTTTTGCCCCCAGCCAGGTAGGCTGGCCAGAATTTAACACTAATTTTCTGATCACCTGCCCCAACATTCAAATCTCCCACTAACTCAGTAGAAGGAGAAAAATTATAACTTGTAACGGAGAGTAGGCATGTCTACATTTGCAGGAATGGAGAAGATAAAGAGAAAAGAGAGGAAACGAGTGAGGATGAGGAGGGACAGGCGGTTGGAGAGGAAGTCCTGACTGAGGAGCAAAGCAAGGGATGCATCGGGGAAATCCTGCCAGAAGAGACAGAAAAGCCAAGTGGTGGCTGAGAAAGGGAGGCTCGACCTGCCTCCTCAACTCTGCCTGGAGTGGCTTCTCATGCAGCCACAAGCTGCTGAGGAACTCTTCCCCCCCCCCTCTCTCTCTCTCTCACACACACACACACACTCTAACAGCCCCACTAAGAGTGTGCCTCCTTTCAGCCCTCCAGTCTGTACTCTCTCCCTCACCCAGAGACAGAATCTGCCCAGCCACCCCCGCCTCTCTTCCCCTTCCTGCCGTTCCCATTGGCTCAAGGCAGAGACGCTGGCTCACTGGTGAGACACCCCTCCAAGACATTGCTTTTGCTTCCCCGCCCCCATTTTCCACATTTGAAGGTACTTGTCTCTTCTTTTTCATTCTTATCTCTGCTGTTTTACACATCAGGGATTCTGAAGTCTGGACAAGAAGGGACTTTTCTCCCAATGAAGCTGTACACTGAGAGGGTCGAAACACTGGTTTTGTTGGAGGTACCAATAAATATAAGTTTATTTTATCGATAATTTACATTTTTATTCCTGTGAGTGGTTGTGTAGGCAGGGCCAAGTGCACTGCTTTGCCCAGGGCCTATAATGCTGTTAAGATGGCCCTGAGGCTGGCCTCTGCATGCCTGAAGCTGGGGTGGGATTGCTATATTGGTTTTTGTTGATTCACTTCCATGCTCCCACCAGCAGCAGCTTGGGCTCCCTGAAAAACCATCGAGAGCAATCACTCCAGATTGGGTGGCAAGAGGTGGGGGGAAGGCTAGAAGTGGATCATCAAAAAGCAATCCAGCAATCCCAGCTTCAGGCATGCAGAGGCCAGCACAGTTGCATACAGCCCACAGAGCAGCCAGCTTCAGAAGGTGGCTGGTGGTAGCTGTGGAAATCTGAGGCTGTTGTGTGAATGTGCCTGGGGCAGCCTTGGGCTTTGGAGGGGTGGTGGCAAAACTGCAAATAATCAAATCCACAGCTGTCAAACCCACAAATGTGGGTGGTCTTTCTCAAAATGTTGTAAGACATAACAAAGAAGTACTGTATTCCTCATCTTTGATCCAAATAAACTCCCCCAACAGTAGTCTTTAAGGGAACTCTCCTGCAGATTAGCATTAGAGGCTCTTCCATTGAAAGTCTCCACAAAAGAGCTTCATACTATAGTATAGCTGATTTATAGAAAAGTGATACAAGGCTTTGATGTCAAATGCAAAGTTACCAGCTCATAAACCCATAAGAAAAAGATAGAAGAATGTAACTAGCATGCTGAGAGGTTCATTACAAATATTGAGGGATTACCTTGAGTTTTAGATAGGCAATCCATGAAAGATAAACACAGCTCAAACTAACAAAGGAAGGAATGCAGACTTGCAGGGAAAAAAGATTATTGAAAAGCTTAGAAAGATTTGTCTGGAATAAGCTTCTTTAAATAAAAAAAACGGACCTTACTTTTTGTTTCTCTTTGTTGATTCTTCTACATTTAAATGGTTGCTTTTCTTTTAACAAGTAAAGATATTGGCCAGAATGCTGTGTCAGCTACTAAGTAGCTGCTGCTGAACTAAGTAAGTTCTCCTGGCCTGACCCACCCCACAAATCTGATAGAAATACTGTATGGTTCAACTGTGCTCTGATCACCAGCAGAATGGTGCTGCTTTTGCCTATGTAGCTGATGCCTTGTAAAGTATGAGTGGGTGGGGGTATGATTGTGGCAATAGGGTCAAAATTGTGACTACCGTAAGTAGCAATCATAGCAATAGCATTGATATTTATATACCGCTTATCAGTGCCAAAGCACTCCCTAAGCAGTTTACAATGTTTTTAGTTAATTGCCCCGCAACAAGCTGGGTACTCATTTTACCAACCTACGGAAGGATGGAAAACTGAGTCAACCTTGGAGCCCCCTGGGATCAAACTCATAACCTTGTGGCTTGCAGTACTGGCAATTAACCACTGCACCACCAGGGCTTCATTTTTACAGATGAGTAAATCCTAGGTAATTGTTTCATATTCACAATTGCTATTTAGTCACAATTTTGACACTGTTGTCACAATCATAACTCCCCTGCCCCCAAACCTACTTTACCAGGCATCACCTGCATGGGAAGGAGATCCATTCTGCTTGTGATCACAGCATGGTTCAATCACATTTCCGTCAGGTTGGGAGGGTCAGGCCTGGAGAACTTACTTGGAATCTTAGAATCATAGAGTTGGAAGAGACCACAAGGGTCATCTAGACCAACCCCCTGCCATGCAGGAATACACAATCAAAACATTCCCAAGAGATGGCCATCCAGCCTCTGTTTAAAAACCTCCAAAGAAGGCGACTCTACAACACTCTGAGGCAGCGCATTCCACTGCCAAACAGCTCTTCCTGTCAGGAAATTCTTCCCAATCTTTAGGTGGAATCTCTTTTCCTATAGTTTGAGTCACTACTCCATCCTGAAGTACACTTACTTAAGTAGATTAAACAGAATTCTGGCCATTATTCCTAATGTTGAAATACAGTTAGGTCTGGAAATAATTGGACACTGACACAAGTTTTGTTACTTTGGCTTACCAAAATAAATTCAAGTTACAGTTAAATAATGAATATGGGCTTAAAGTGCTGTCTGTCAGCACTTTAATTTGAGGGTATTCACATCCAAATTGGAGGAAGTGTTTAGGATTTACAGCTCTTTAATATTTAGCCCCCTTTTTTTCAAGGGACCAAAAGTAATTGGACAATTGACTCAAAAGCTGTTTCACAGAGAGGTGTGGGCTATTACTTCATCATCTCTTCATCAATTAAGCAGGTAAAAGGTCTGGAGCTGATTCTAGGTGTAGCATTCCTATCTGGAAGCTGTTGCTGTGAACCCACAGCATGTGGTCAAAGAAGCTCTCAATGAAAGTAAAATAGGCCATCCTTAGGCCACAAAAAAAAAAAAAAATTCATCAGAGAGATAGCATTAGGAGTTGGCCAAATCAACAGTTTGGTACATTCTGAGAAAAAAAGAACACACTGATGAGATTTGCAACACCAAAAGTCCTGGACATCCATAGAAGAGAACAGTGGTGGATGGTTGTAGCATCCTTTCTATGGTAAAGAAAAACCCCTTTACAACATCCAGCCAAGCAAATACAGAGGGGTCACCACAAAGCTGATTCTGTCTTCTGTCACATCATCAATAAACACTAGTGACCCAGTGCCATTGGAAGCTATGCATGCCCATGCCACCACATTGCCTCTACCGTGTTTTACAGATGATGCAGTATGCTTTGGATCATGAGCTGTTCCAAACCTTCTTCATACTTTTTTCTTCCCATCATTCTGGTACAGGTTGATCTTAAGTTTCATCTGTCTAAAGAATGCTGTTCCAAACTGGGCTGGCTTTCTAAGATATTTTTTGGCAAAGTCTAACCCGGCCTTTCTATTCTTGAGGCTTATGAATAGTTTGTACCTTGTGGTAAACCCTCTGTATTTGCTCTCATGAAGTCTTTTCTTTATGGTAGATTTGGATAATGATATGCCTACCTCCTGGAGAGTGTTTTTCACTTGACTGGATGTTGTGAAGGGGTTTTTCATTACAATGGAATCCTATGATCATCCACCACTGTTGTCTTCCATAGACGTCCAGGCCTTGTGTTGGAGAGCTCACCAGTGCTGTTCTGTTTTTCTCAGAATGTACCAAACTGTTTATTTGGCCACTCCTAATGTTCCTGCTATCTCTCTGTTTGTTTGTTTATTGCAGTCTAAGGATGGCATGTTTCGCTTGTATTGAGAGCTCCTTTTACTGCATGTTGTGGGTTCACAGCAACAGCTTCCAAATGCAAATGCCACACCTAGAATCAACTCCACTCCATTTACCTGCTTAATTGATGACAAAATAATGAAGTAATAGCCCACACCTCTCCATGAAACAGCTTTTGAGTCAATAGTCTAATTACTTTTGGTCCCTTGAAAAAGAGGGGGCTATGTATTAAAGAGCTGTAATTCCTAAACGCTTCCTCCAATTTGGATGTGAATACCCTCAAATTAAAGCTGAGAGACTGCACTTTAAGCCCATATTATTATTTAACTGTAACCTGAATTTATTTTGGTAAACAGCCAAAATAACAAAACTTTTGTCAGTGTCCAATTATTTCTGGACCTAACTGTATCTGATAATTCAAAAACATAATTTCAGACATATGTCAGTTTTTCTAAGAAAATTCATTCTAACAGCTGAATAAGTTATGAATTAACTTGTCCTTTTGAAGAGAAGACAGAGGAGATTTTCACACAGGGCCAAAATGCCCTGTTACTGCCCTGCCACCTCCTCTCCCGTTCCTGCCATGGAATAACGTAAATTTTTCACACACTTACCTTAATTCTGCAGCAGAAACAGGCTCCCCCTCACCTCGCTGGCTGGTTGTAAATGCAGCTGTCGTAAGGCTGCTTTTACGACCAGCCATCTGAAACGTTATCACGTTATCATGTGATAATGACCAGGCGGTAAATTTAAAAATAAAACTCCCCCAAACATAACATCAATTCACCAAGCACAAAAACACACTTTAAATCACACAGTCTAAACAGGGAGGGTAAAATAAAGGGTGCCACTTACCTGGATGTCCAGATCGTACCAGAAAGTGCTAGGAACGGACCTCCCCTCCATGGCTCTCATTTTGGAACAGGAACGGGGCTCCTGTTTGCACACCCGTGATTGCGTGATAGTGATGGAACGGGAGGTCTATTCACGATGAAAAATCATGATTACATTGTTCCAGAATAGTCACAGGAGCAGGATGGATGCAGGACAGAATGGAGTCAACGTCATCCGAAAGGGAAAACCTTTCCCAACCCTGTTCTGTTCCTGCCATGGGATATTATAGCCTGTGTGAAAATCTCCAGAAACAACTTAAAATATCTAACATATATTTGCTCTGCAGTATATATGTTTTTTGAAGCTTTTTATATTGTGTTCCATTCTACTTCTCTGCACATGTGTCAGTCAGAGCTACAAAACTTTTCCTTCCTCTTTCCTGTTATTTCAGTTTCAAGGAAGTCACTAATTAAAAGACAGTTCACTTCCTGTATATGTTTGTCATTACACCAACAAAACCATTATCCTACTTAGAAATAATTTTTAGGGAACCAGTCATTTTGGTTTTAGTGCAGTGAGGGAAGATAGATTGTTTTGAAGAACTTGACAAGTTATTTTCAATAGCAGGATGCAGAGTGGAGAGACATAAGTGAAACATGCAGTGAAGCATAGATTGTTCCTCTTAGAAGCTCCAGCCAATCATGCCTTTTCCCCCCTGCATATTCCATTCCAATCATCCTCTTCTGACTTCCTTTTTTCTTCTTCCCATCAATAGGATAATATTTCTTGACTATGGAGCATGCACACTCTGCAGTAGGCTTTTTTTGAAGCCCTTCCCCACTGTAACCTACAATACCATCATCAGTCACTAAGTGGTAAGCTTCCTAAAGCTTCCCTAGGATGCATCTACACTGTACAAAGAATGCAGTTTAACACCACTTTAGCTGCCATATCTCCATCCTACAGAATTCTAGAATTTGTAGTTTTGTGAGGCACCAGCACTCTTTGGCAGAGGAGGCTCAAGACCTTTGTAAAACTACAAATCCCAGGATTCCATAGGCTGGAGCTACAGTATTTAAAATGTTGTCAAACTGTATTATTTCTTATAGTGTAGATGCACCATTAGAGATAAAGCTGCAGTCAGACCTGAGATATTAATACCTCAACAGTCTCTAGAGAACTCCGTAGTACTTCCCTCTGCAGGACGACTGAATTCTTAAAACAGTTGGGAGGAAGAGGAAAGGAGAGAATGTCTTGCTTCCTCTTCTGAAAGAGCAGAAGTAAAGAAGATATGAAAAAAAAAAGCAGAAGCTTTTTAAAAAAGATCAACAAGGTAGGGATTGAGGCTGAAATTCTTTTGGTGGCATACATCCGTGTAACCATGGCATTGCACAATGAGCTATCCAATGCCTCCCCTGATTGGCCAGGGTGTGTGCTGGAGAAGTTCCTAATGTGTATCTTTCCCTTTTCAGTTTATTTATAACAGGGGTAGGAATTATGTTGCTCTCCAGAAGTAGCTGTACTGTACCTCCTAGCAGCACAAGCCACCTTGGGCAGTTGTGAGGAATGCTGAGAGTTGCAGTCCAATAATATCTAGAGGTTTGCATAAATCCTACACCTAATCTACATGCACACTTTTAGAACTTAGAAACATTAGTTTGGAGAATAAAAATTCCAAGAAGTCCCCTGCTAACACTGTTAGTTGGGAGTTGTAGTTTAAAAACACACACACTTTTCCAAACTCAGCTGTTTTTTTCTTTCTCCACCCTTTCTCCACCCCTCCAGAGGGGATTCTTTAATGTGTAGTTTTTTCTCTGGACCATTTTGAGCAGCAGCGCAGGCACTGTTGTTGTATTTATATCCCACCTTTTCCCTGGATCTGGAGGCATACAAGTTAAAACAAGTACAGATGTGTGAAATTCCACATAATAAAATCATTTAAAATTTACTAAGCAACTGTGAAAAGGAGAGAAGAAAGAATGCACACTATGAAAGTATTTTCTGATACTTAAACCAAGAATAGAATTAAAAGCAATTTTAAAAATACGCATTGAAAACAGCAGCAACAATATAGGCAGACAATACAGTACTTAATTAAAAGCCCATCAGCAGTTAGTTCTCAAAGGCCTATGGGGGGTGGGATTGCCTATGGGGGGTGGTGAAATAGCAAGCAGGGCCTGTAAACGGCACAGTCAGTTTCATATGGGAAAATATGCTCCTTCAGATAACTTAGATGCAGGCTTTATAAGTTATAACCAGCACTTTGAACTGTGCCTGGAATTATGCAAGTACTTTTTATACACTACTGTTAAAACATGGAGAAAATCAGGAAATACAAAATGGAATACAAACATGTTGTACCTCTGTTTTTGCAATATTAAAGGACCACATGTTCTGATCTGCAAAGTTTAACTCTTTTAAAGCTTTCTGGTTTCGCAAGTGTAGTTTCAAGGAGGTGTGGAGGAAGGCTTTGGTCTGCTGCCTGAACTTCTAGCACATCTACTATCAACAAAGGGGGAATTAAACTTTACATACCCTCTGAAATGTCTGTAGGCAGAAGGAAGAACACAAAGTAAGGAATTATAATGTAGTAATTGCTAGGTACTTAGCACACCAGAAATAAAATAGTCAATTGGCAAGGGATTAATACACCACAAAAAATAAGCTTTTTCTTTGCTACTAAGCAACTGTGAAAAGAAGAGAAGAAAGAATTCACACTGTGAAAATATTTTCCAATAGGCACCCATTTGAATCATGATAGTAATACAGTTGTCCCTTCATATTCGCTGGGGTTTGGTTCCGGGACCCCGCCATGGATACAAAAATCCATGAATACTCAAGTCCCATTATATGCAATGGCACAGCAAAATGATGTCCCTTATATAAGATGGCAAAATCAAGGTTTGCTTTTTGGATTATTATTTTTTTAAGAATATTTTCAAATTGTGAATACTTAAATCCATGGATACCAAATCTGTGGATATGGAGGAACAACTGTACAGTGGAGAAGGGCAGTAGTTCAGTAGGGCAGCACATGAATTACCTGCGGAAGGTTTCAGTCTCTGACATTTTCAAGTAGGACACTGGGGAAGATCTCTCTCTGAAAATCTGGAGAGCCACTGCCAGTCTTGGGCTTTCCATATAATACTCAGCCAGATGGACCAAGGGATTGACTTCTTAGCTCAAATGAATAGCCACTGGGCAATTATTTACCAAAATAGGAATGACTAAAAGATCCAAGAGCAAGAAATTTCAGGGAGTAATAGTTTAAGACAGGGTTTCATATTGTTACTCCCACCTTACCCACATTCTAGTGAAATCTGAGGCTCTGGCTTTAGGTCAGGGATGAAGATCATTTAACCTTCCAGCTCTCATGGCTAGGAGGTTCCATGTCAGTGAGGCAGATGAATTTGCTTTGGGTTTTAGTCCAAACTTTAAAGGAACTACAGTAGGACCCCTGTATCCACATTTATTATCCACTGATTCAATTATCCACAGGACACAAAACAGCACACCATAGAGTTTTCCTAGAAAATGTGCCCTCTCTAGCCATTTTCTAGATCCTCCAAGGCAACTCTATGATATTTTAAACTGGAAGTCCCATTATTTTCAATGGTGTTCGCTATTATCCACAGTTTTCAGTATCCACGCCCCCCCAAACCAATCCCCAGTGGATAAGAGGAGACCTACTATATACAAAATATCAAACACTATCCCCAATGTGAAGTCGAAGGCTTTCACGGCCGGCATCCATAGATTTTCCTTGTTTTTTTTCCGGGCTGTGAGGCCGTGTTCTGGAATACAGTTGTCCCTTCACATTCGCTGGGGTTTGGTTCCAGGAGCCCCCATGAATACCCAAAACTATGAATACTCAATTCCCATTATATACACTGGCATAGCAAAATGGTGTCCCTTATATAAGATGGCAAAATCAAGGTTTGCTTTTTGGATTATTATTTTTTAAAGAATATTTTCAAGCCATGAATACTTAAATCCGTGAATGCCAAACCCGTGAATATGGAGGGACAACTGTAGTTGCTTTCTGACATATCACCTGCATCTGTGGCTGGCATCTTCAGAGAATTCTCTGAAACTGTTCCAGGACATGGCCTCACAGCACAGAAAAAAAAAAAAAAACAAGGAAAAACTATCCCCAATATTGATTTAACACTTTGGATAGCTCCTTAAAGTTTGGAATAACACCAAGAGCAGATTCACCATCCCACTTAAATGAAAGCCACTCTGGCCACTGCTCTCCCAGAGTACCTTACCATAGCTGGGTCTTTGGGGAGATGAAGTCCAAAACATCTGGAGGGGGGAAAAAAACCACTGCTACTTTAGGGCATTCTGCACTGAATTCTTCCTTGTTAATGGAAATCTAACTGGAAACCCTACATTAATCTTGCGCTGATTTTTCAACACATGAGACCTGAGTTACCATTTAAGCAGCTTCAGAGAGGCAACTTTTATCAGAAAGTGGCAAGGAGAATCAAATTCCATCTCCTTGCATGCCATTGTTCTGAGGCTTTTCAGGATTCCTCTCAATTGTAATTTTCATGCAGCTTAATCACTGTTTGTACAGTTAATCCTCATGTGCAGTTTGATCACCTGTAGCAAAATAAGGAGTAGAATCCTGATGTGATAAAATCACCTATACTGCTTCAGAAGGGGTAACAGTTCTTTAAGTTGCTGGTTTTGAGGTTGAACATAAACAAAAAAGGCACTGATCAGAATGGAGAATCATGTTCTGTTTGTGCAGGTTAAAGGCTGAGACTATGAGGCAAAAGTACAAGAATATGGTTAAGATTTGTCTGGCGCTTTAAAGTCAGAGCTGAACTCTTCCTGTTACTTGTATGGGGGTGGGGCAGGGGGCATGTATCACATCAAAGCTCCTAGTTCAGAAAGCAGTTTTGAAGACATGGTAGCTATATGCAGTAATCCAATATACTGAAGAAAATAGGATTAGTCATAATATCAGGATGATATGGTAATATCAGGATTCTTTTTTTTTTTTCTGGTGTGGCACCTGTGCACTTTAACAGTTACATCAAAGGGGATGATTCAAAACACATGATAGAAAAAAAAGGTGACAACTCTAACTTTCTTAACATCATCTGCAAGATATTTTTATGCACACCCCTGGTTTCCAAGCAGTTAGAAGTTTAGGGACAGAGTGCTTACCCAGATTTCCTTTGGAAAACTTACTGTTGTTTTTTAGTTTTTGCATTAGTTTACAGCCACACAAATTGGCTACAGATAGAGGCTTCAACAGATAACCAAAGTCCATTGCTCCTGCATCAGGTCTCCTAAAGTGGTGTCAGATCTTCAGAGTCCAAAACTGAGATTTTCTTATTGGTTGTCTGTCTGCTTCAAACCACAATCCTTTTTTTTCTTTCCGAGACAACTAGATTACAACATAATGAGCAGGAGGAAGAGGAAGTATACTCCTTTCAAATATTTTCTAACCATTGTTAATCAGAGAACAATCAACCAATCTATTTAGTCTCCATGGCAACAAATCTGTACAGTAGTTTGGAGGGGAGAACTGTAGTTTGGAGAGGGGAAAGGAAACTTGCAGGTTTCCTATCCTGGCCTATTAAAGTAATATTTTCTCCAAGCCCCAGATCCCAGAGGACATCCAATCTAGCCCCTGGCAAATTTACAACACTCCTATGCTCACAGATTAAAAGCAGCAGTACTGTAAATGAAGTGCACTAAAAGAATTTTGCTGGCAAATAATAGCTTCATAATCTACTGCATCCCAGCATGCCACTATGGCTGTTGACATACTGCAGAAATGATGCAGTTTGACACCACTTTAACTATCGTGGATCCATCCATGGAATCCTGGAATTTGTAGTTTGTTGTGGCACCAGCGCTCTCTGACAGAGAAAGCTAAATCTCTCACAAAACTACAAATCCCAGAATACCATAGTACTGAGCCATGGCAGTTAAAGGGATGTCAAACTACATTTATTTCTGCAATGTGTCAGCAACCTACTTTTCCATGGTGGTGAGATGGCATTTTCCTGTGAGGTTGAGAGTCTATGCTAATAGTAGCATTGCTGCTGGTAGGATCTCCCAAGTCAGGCAGGCTTTTGCTTAGGAGCCAGACTAAATATGCCAAATACCTACTGGGCAGCAGCAAGGAAGAAGAAGACACAAGTGGAGAATCTCTGAGACAATGGCAGTGGCATTTTAGATAACTCTGGTTAGTGGTATTCAAAAGGAGGTACTGGTAAGCCACTCCTGAATGCTTTTTACCTTACAATTCATATGGTGATAAGACAATCCAAAATCAAGCAAGAGATAGTGTTAGAAGATGAGACTCCCAGGTTGGAAGGACCTCAACCAGCTACTGGGGAAGAGCACAGAGCAAACATGAATAGCACTGTGTCTAATGACACAACTGCACTCAGGCTGAAAGGACATTCAGCTGCTGACATGCTCAGAAAAGAAAGTCAAGACCAAAGCTGCACAAGACATATAACAGGAAAATGGAATATGTGAAGCATGAATCAACGGAAATTAGAAATTATAAAATAAGCAATTGAATGTGAAAAACAATGCTTGGCCTGAGTGAGCTAAGAGGGAAGAGGACACTTTCAAAGATAATTACAGAATGTTTTACTCTGGAAATGTCAAACTAAAAAGAAATGGTGTAGTATTAACAGTGAGGCAAGATGTAGCAAAAGCAGCCAGGGGTTGCAAAGTCTCAATAATATCAATAAAACCAATTAATATAGTCATAATCCAGTTATGAAGCAGCATACTGAAGCAGCAGCAGCTGCTGCTGCTGTTGTTGTTGTGTGCCTTCAAGTTGTTTCCAACTTATGACGACCCTAAGGCGAACCTATCACACGGTTTTCTGAGGGTGTGAGTGTGTGACTTGCCCAAGCTCACATAGTGGGTTTTCATGGCCAAACAGGGATTTGAACTCTAATCTCCAGAGTTGTAGTCCAACACTCAGACCACTATGCCATGCTGGTTCTGGTACTGAATCAGAAGGAGAAGAAATAAAAAGATAAAATGGTAGCATCCAGGAGGAAATTGATTGCACACCCAAATAAGACATATTAATATTCATAGGTAATTGGAATATACAAGTAGGATAAAGAACAGAAACAAAAACTGTCAGCGATTTTTGGCCTAGCATCAAGAAATAAAGCAGGAAAGCAATTTAGCAAATTTTCTAAGGCCAACAGTTTATTGCAAAAACATTATTCAGGCTATTCAGACAATTGTGTATGTGGGCATAACTGGATGGCCAATATAGAAATCAAATCAAATCAGTATAGAAATCAACTATCTAATTAGAAGCAGAAAGAAGATGGAGAAGCTTGATTCTTTCTACTAAAACAGGACCAGGAGTAGACTGTGGCACACACTAAACTACTAGTATTAAAATTAGAGTACAGTCGTCCCTTCACATTCGCGGGGGTTCCGTTCCGCGGACCCCCGCAAATATGAAAAAACCGCGAATAACGACTCCCCTCCCCCCTCCCTCCCCAGGCCTTCGCGGGGCCTAGCAAGGCCCCACGGAGGCCTCCCCGGCCCTTCCTCCCTCCCTCCCCAGGCCTTCGCGGGGCCTCCGGAGGGCCTCCGGGGGTCCCGCGAAGGCCTCTCCACCCCTCCCCAGACCTTCGTGGGGGCTCCGGAGAGCCTCCGGGGGTCCCGCGAAGGCCTCTCCACCCCTCCCCAGGCCTTCGCGGGGCCTCCGGAGGTCCAGTGAAGGCCTCCCCACCCCCTCCCCAGGCCTTCATGGGGCCTCCGGAGCGCCTCCGGGGGGCCCGTGGAGGCCTCCCCTCTCCCTCCAGGTCTTTCACGGGGTCTCTGGAGGCCCCGTGTCGCAGTTTTGGGGGGGCCTGGGGGGGCCCTCCCAAAACCGCGAATAACCAAAACCGCGAATGTCAAGTTCGCGAATGTGGAGGGACAACTGTAAAGCTAAAGAAGTAGACTAGATCAATCAAAGTTCCAAAATAAATCTAAAGAACATCACTCTGGAATTTAAAGATCCTGTAAAGAAGAAATTTACAGTACTAAGCTTAATTGACCGAAACCAGAAACATTCTGGGTTAAAACTAGGAACTTATCGGGGAAGAATGCAAAAATAAACAAATAAACCACTGTCTTACAAAAAGAAGAAAAACCCCATTATATGACTGAGTAAACTCTTCAAACAATTTAGGACAGGTGATAAATGTGATAATCAAAAGCAAAAGCAACAGAAATAGAATCAGAATCCTAAATGAAACTTTTTCAGTGACTTACGCTGTTCCCAGCTGTTTCACACTATTCTGACCCTATTTGTGTCACCTTTTTCTTTTGCTCCTGCCAGTAGCATTGCTGACATCAACCTCACAGGAGCACCCAGTTTCACCACCATGGAAAGTCAGGGTTAGATTAGGTGGGGTGTGTGTGTTAATTTTTATGTTTGTGTTTTGTATTATGTTTTCCCTTGTGTGTTGTTTTTAAACTGGAAAATTACTTATTTAATAGCAATTTTCTATTACTGTACTATTAACAAAGAACAAAAAAAAAAGCAATGTTAGGATGCACAAGGCCTTTGTTTTCGAGGATCAGGAATATGTGACCCTCCATAAATTATTGGGCTGCAGCTCACATGGTTCCTCACCATTGTCTGGGTTGGTTAGGACTGGTGAGAGTTTCTGTCCAACAACATCTGGTGGGACGTAAAGTCTCCACTCTTGTCATAAGAGAAATAAGTTGTTGCCTAAAAAGACCTGAATGCTTATACCTTTTTTCAAGTAGTTAGGGAATGTATCATCTTTCAATACAAATATGTGTTTATGAACAAAAAGATTACAATTTCATATTCTTTTTCTAAAGGTTCCAGAGGCTTAAATCTAATTTAACTAATTAGCTAACACGCATTGGAAACTGTTTAATGCAGTGTAGAAGTGTAAATAGCTATTGCTTAAAACAATTGGTAAGCCACTCTGATAGCCTTGTGGCTGAAGAGCGGGGTATAAATAACTAAATAAATACATACATACAAATTATTAGTCCCAACTAGAATAGACTCATTTAATCAGTCTATGCTTATGTAAATTCCATTGATTTAATTACAGTAGTTTACTCTATTTGGGGACTAACAGGTGCATTAGGCCATAAACCTTGATTCCCAAACTCTAGTTGTACAAGTGTTTGGGACTTCAGTTCCAAGAAGCCTCAGCTACCTTGGCTAATGATCAGAGGTTCTGGGAGTTGAAGTCCAAAACACCTGGAAGACCAGCCATAAAGACCTGCCATAAACTACTTGACATATAAAAAGAACAGAGAGTAATGTAGCATACTGTTCCATGCACAGAAACAAGTAGGACCAATTGAATGCAGTGTGACTTATTTCTGATTAAATGAGCATAGGTTGTGCTGTATTGTACTATATTTTCTGCAAAAGGATAATTATCCAGTAAAAGAATTGATTACACATTATAGCAGAAGATGAGCGTGGGGGAGCAAATAAACATATTATTCCATCCGTACATGTTAGACCAGACAGTCTGCTTTATTAATGGAAAGCTTTTCATTTTCTATGTTTCATGATGCGAAAATTGTACATAGCTCTTTTCACATTAAAAATCAGCATGTTGCTGGTATTTTTTAGAAAACAAGACTGGTTGTACTCTTGGCTTGGCATAGTGAGGTATTAGAAGTAGCAGCAAGTGGTTGGAAGCTAGAATTGTTTCATTGCCACCAGTGTTCAATTTCCAGTCTGGTCAAATTCTGACCATGAAATTAGGGTGGGTACAATCTTATACATCTCAAGCACCAAAATCCTGGGCAGTCCTGCTTTTTCTTCCAGAACTTGGAAACATTAGAGCATTTTTGGGATTACGACTGCAAGAGTTCCACTCGTTATGCTGGCTAGGGGTATCTCCAAGTAGCAGTCCAAAAAACCCTAACTTTTCCAAGCTCTGGATTCTATTACATCTATTATTTAACCATGCTATTGTTCTTATGAATAGGCAATTGAGTTGCAGGAAGGTGGAAGATCCCCAATTTTTCCATGTATGCTCAAAGGCAAAGTGGGGATTAAAATCTTTTTTAGTGACATAGAACAAACATTTTACTTGGATGCCAAGTAATTTCTTGCAACAGATTTTCTGACCTCCTTCCACCCTGCTCTTTGAACAGATGATCTCCCATGCCATTATCAGAAAATGCTTTTTAAAGTTTCCAGATAAGTTTGTCATGCAGCTTTGGTGGATAGAAGATACTTTGCAGAAAAGTTCAAATTTCCTTTAGATGTTTGGACTCTCTAATCCTGGGCAGAATCTTCTAAAATAAACTGGTACAACCTCTGCATTGTAGCAATTCCATTTCCCCCTGTCATGAAGCTATAAGTATACAGTAGGACCCCCGCATCCGCTGATTCATTATCCACTGATTCAGTTATCCACGGGACACGAAACAGCACAGTTACAATGGGGTCTTCCTAGAAAATGCCTAGAGAGGCATCCTCTCTAGATGTTTTGCAGGTCCTCCAAGGCAACTCTGTGGTATTTTAAACTGGAAGTCTCATTATTTTCAATGGTCTGTGCTGTTATCCAGTTTTCGGTATTCACGGAGGCCCCTGGAACCAATCCACCGTGGATACGGGGGTCCTGTTGTACTACATTTCAAATAAGATGTGTATGTGCCTTCAAGTCGTTTCTTGATTTACAGTGGCTCCATGAATTTCAGAGGGTTTTCTTAGGCAAGAAATTACTCAGAGGTGGTTTGCTAGTTCCTTCCTCTGAAATATAGCCTACAGAACCTGGTATTAATTACCAGTCTCCCATCCAAATATTAACCAGAAGGTATTTAGGCAGACTACAAATATGGTGTAACAAAGGATAAATGAATTTCTTCTGAAATGTGGGTGTAACTTTTAAAAGTTAATACCGTATATTCTGGCGTATAAGACGACCCGGCGTATAAGACGACCCCCCCAATTTTTAAGGTAAAATGCAGAGTTTGTGATATATTCGCCCTATAAGACGACCCTCCTCTTCCAACGCATAGCCCCCGCATGCCCCTCCTGCGCTCCCTTCCAGGAGGGAGCGCAGGAGGAGGATGCGGAGGCTGTGCGCCCAAATGGGGCACGTTTGCCCCTTCTCCCCACCTTCCAGGAAGGTGGGGAGAAGGGGCGAATCACGGTTTGGCCACGCAGCCTCTGCATGCCCCTCCTGCGCTCCCTTCCAGGAGGGAGCGCAGGAGGGGGATCCGGAGGCTGTGCGGCCAAACGGGGCTTTGGGGAAGGGGGGAGGCTGGGCGGAGGGTGGCTGGGGGGAGGGGGCTTCGCAGCCACCCCCCTCTCCAAAGCGAGCCTTTGGGGAAGGGGGGTGGCTGGGCGGAGGGTGGGCGGGTGGCAGGGAGTAGGGGGCTTCCCAGCCCCCCTCCCTTTCGGGAGGAGGGGTGGATGCGCAGGGGGTGGGTGGGGGGAAGGGAGGAGGGGGCTTCCCCGCCACCCCCCCTCCCTGAAAGCCGCGGTTCTGCTGCTTTCAGGGAGGGGGTGGATGCATGGGGAGTGGGCAGGGGGAAGGGAGGAGGGGGCTTCTCCGCCACCCCCCCTCCCTGAAAGCACGTTTCCATGGCTTTCAGGGAGGGGGGGTGGATGCATGGGGAGTGGGCGGGGGGAAGGGAGGAGGGGGCTTCTCCGCCACCGCCCCTCCCTGAAAGCACGTTTCCGCTGCTTTCATGGAGGGGGGTGGATGCGCGGGGGGGTGGGTGGGGGGAAGGGAGGAGGGGGCTTCTCTGCCACCGCCCCTCCCTGAAAGCACGTTTCCGCTGCTTTCATGGAGGGGGGTGGATGCGCGGGGGGGTGGGTGGGGGGAAGGGAGGAGGGGGCTTCTCCGCCACCCCCCCTCCCTGAAAGCAGCGGTTCCACTGCTTTCAGGGAGGGGGGTGGATGCATGGGGGGTGGGTGGGGGGAAGGGAGGAGGGGGCTTCTCTGCCACCCCTCTCCCTGAAAGTGCATTTCCGCTGCTTTCAGGGAGGGGGGTGGATGCGCAGGGGGTGGGCGGGGGGAAGGGAGGAGGGGGCTTCTCTGCCACCCCCCCTCCCTGAAAGCGCGTTTCTGCGGCTTTCAGGGAGGGGGGTGGATGCATGGGGAGTGGGCAGGGGGAAGGGAGGAGGGGGCTTCTCCGCCACCCCCCCTCCCTGAAAGCACGTTTCTGTGGCTTTCAGGGAGGGGGGTGGATGCATGGGGAGTGGGCAGGGGGAAGGGAGGAGGGGGCTTTTCCGCCCCCGCCTGAAAGCGCGTTTCCACGGCTTTCAGGGAGGGGGGGTGGATGCATGGGGAGTGGGCTGGGGGGAAGGGAGGAGGGGGCTTCTCCGCCACCCCCCCTCCCTGAAAGCAGCGGTTCCACTGCTTTCAGGGAGGGGGGTGGATGCATGGGGGGTGGGTGGGGGGAAGGGAGGAGGGGGCTTCTCTGCCACCCCTCTCCCTGAAAGTGCATTTCCGCTGCTTTCAGGGAGGGGGGTGGATGCGCAGGGGGTGGGCGGGGGGAAGGGAGGAGGGGACTTCTCCGCCACCCCCCCTCCCTGAAAGCCACGCTTCCGCTGCTTTCAGGGAGGGGGGTGGATGCGCGGGGGGTGGGTGGGGGGAAGGGAGGAGGGGGCTTCTCCACCACCCCCCTCCCTGAAAGCCACGGTTCTGCTGCTTTCAGGGAGGGGGGTGGATGCGCGGGGGTGGGCGGGGTAAGGGAGGAGGGGGCTTCTCCGCCACCCCCCCTCCCTGAAAGCCGCGGTTCCGCTGCTTTCAGGGAGGGGGTGGATGCACGGGGAGTGGGCGGGGGGAAGGGAGGAGGGGGCTTCCTAGCCACCCCCCCCAACGCCGCGGTTCCGTGACTTTCGGGAGGGGGGGTGGAAGCGTGGGGGGTGGCCGGGTGGCAGGGAGGAGCACTTTGCTTCACCTCCTGCCTGATCTCCTGCCTCTTCGCTCCATTTGCGAAGAGGCAGGAGATAGGCAGGCAGGTGAAGCAAAGTGTATCCGACGTATAAGACAACTGTCAATTTTGGAGGGCACTTTTGAGTGCTCAAAAGTCGTCTTATACGCCGGAATATACGGTATCATAATATTGGGGTATGTGGCCTGACTGTGGAGGAGGAGGAAAGCATCACTTAATTAAAGTGTTGCCTTATGCTCTATTGTGTGCATTGGAGTGATCAGGAGAGAGATGGAAGGACAGTGTGTTCTGTACCATAGGTCAGCGACTTGTACCACTGAACTTTATCCTCATCTCAAAATAACTCTCTGAGTCATGAGAAATAGGAGTATGAGATTGCTGTTTGATTGACTTACTGGACTCTCGTTTAGCCAAAAATCCAACATGGCAGCCGCAGCCACTTTTCCTTTTTGCTAGCCCTGCCCCCTGTACTCGTCCAGCCAATAGGCAACTATAGGATCTTATGTATACTGACCTATGTATACTGGTACTAACTGATGAGACTCACAGCCAGGAAATAAAATAAAAATAGTTTTTATTGAAAAATAATCACAGGAACACACATACACATCTACTCAAGCTTCAAGCAGTCACACAAGGCTAGCGAAAAATAGGAGGAAGTATTGGGATAGTGGAATAGAGTTTGTGATGATGTGCTATACTATATCTGTCTGAAGAGCAGAGGTTTGTGCAGAGAAGTACAGCAATGTGTGCCTGGTGACACAGCAAACCAACAGACTGAAGGCCTCTGGGGAACTGAACACATGGTGGTATTTTGGGGTGATATTTATATTTAATATTCCCACTGAAGTGGTGTTATGAGTGGAATACAATGTTTGCTGGAGTTTCTCATAGTTAGACAATGCAAGCTCTGTTGTGCTAACGATTGCTAATGGCTGAAACATTAAGACTGATGGGTGTCACACAGCCTTTTATTGTTCTAAGACAGGTGTGAGGGGTAACTAGTTTTGCAAGGTAAAGAGTGTCCGGCCACTTTGATTGAATTAGTGAATGACTCACTTCCAGGAGAATTAGCCCATTTCTAATCTAACTACCAGTCCAAGAGGGGGTCTGCATAATTACTACTTGGGCATGTCTTTTAGGAATTTGGGGTGGCTTCTTCCTTAGTTTTTTGAGCACACCCTGAGTCCTTGCATTTGGGAAGTCCTGGTCTATTGCCAACCATGTGGAAGGCCGATAAATAAGCCAATTTATGAAATATAGCCAACTGATGAATTATTGGAAGAGTGGAGGTATCAGGGCAGGTAACAGCCTGACTGCCTTCCAAGGTTGTAGTGAAGAAGTTGGGGGAAATATTGGATCACAGCTCCCCTCTGCCCTAGACAGCACATCCTGTGGTGAAGAATGCTGGGAGCGGCAAATCAACAACTTCGTAGAGCCACACATTCCCCCATCTGCTGTACAACATCCCTGCCAGGATTTATGTTTGTAAGTGCTTGTACTGAATGAAAATCTCTGGTTGAACTCAGTGATGTATTCAAGTCTTTTACTTCAAGTCTCTACCTTCAAGTCTCAAGCTGAGTCAAAACTACTGAAATATAACTCACAAATAATAAAAAGGAGGAAGGGAGAGGGAGGGGAAAAAGGAAAAGTGGCAGCATCTTTAACACTAATTGGTTTTTATTTTAGCATGACTTTCATGAATATAAACCCAGTTTTTCAGAAGCAGTACAGAGTGATATTAAAGCCTCATGTTATAAAGCATATTTATACTCCCACAACTGTATAAATATGCTATAACCTGAATCTTTGAATTTGAATACTCCCAGGATCTGGGGAGCACTTAGACATTAAACATAAACATTTCAAAGCAGAGAACTTTATCAGCACCAATGTATCTGGCATCTAGGTTAGGGCTTGGCAACTATGGACGGTGTGGGGTTCTTCCTCCCCTGCAGCCCACTGCATTGCTCCCAGCATGACTGTAAGTGATAGAACTTCTGATTCTGGGAAGTGTCAAAAATATAGCTGATTTTGAGGTCTGGAGAACTAGAGAGAGTTCTTTTTCCAGCTTGCCAAACAACAGAACCCTGTGGTGGATTTCCTCCATTCCTCCATGGAGACGCACTATCCACAATGCTGCAGCCTTATTTGAGAACTCATGCCGAACGACAACGCAGAAAGAATCACAACCTAGAAACATCACCGAAGGAGACCTTCTGCTGTGCTTTCTGCAACCTGACTTGTTTATCTCGGATTGGCCTTTTTAGTCATCAACGTGCTTGCAGAAAGCGCGGGATGAGTCCTTCCTGAATCTTCGTTTGCGAAGAAAAGGCAGAGGGATTACTTCTCCCATTGAGGCAGCAGGCCTTCCTGTTTTACAAAATCTGTAAAAATGCCATGTACATATATGGCACTATATAAATAAATGATAATAAAAATGATAATAAGGAGAGACACCCACCATGATGAATTCTAACAACCCAAGCCAGTAAAGCATATTTTTAAAAGTTTCAGTGATAACTGGGGAATCTAGTGAGTTAGGTGAAATTGCTGGAGAAGTCCAACTAATTAATAACAAAGTTTTAATCAAATAGTTCCAAGCTCTAATCTGTACCATACTATTCACTATTCCTCAGTGCAATCACTGTGATGTTTTGATTTCGATAACTCTCTATGAATACAGATTACTGGCTCAAGTCTTTCTAAGGTCTCGTCTATATGAGGGGTAAACAATCCATACAGGGAGTTAAAAATCTGAAAAGGCAGGCATTCGCAAGCATATGAACTGCCTATACGGCTAAAGTCCCCCCTAAACTCCGCACAATCCCCTAGCCCAGCTGGCCACAGCAAGCAATCTACCCAACCGTTTTAAAGCTCCCGCCGCCTATGTTTTTTTCTTTAAAAAGGTTCCTGTGCTGCAGACAGCAATGATTACGTGTTTACAACATAAAAGAAAAAAGAAAAAACAATAAAAATCTCTGTTTTAAGGACGTACAGGACCCTCGCAGCTGGGAATCCAACATGGCGGTCGCTCCCAATTCCTCTCTTTGCTAGCCCTGCCCCTTCTGCTTGGCCAGCCAATCAGATTGCACTTCCTGATCATATGTGTGTGAACGGGAGTGTACAAATGGTTGCTCATTTGGAAGCCACATGGATTTTCCCCAGAGATCCCAATGAAGCCCAGGATACACTGCTCACGGATTTTAGGGTGAGTTTTGCTGCCCCCCCTCTCTGAATGACTCATGTGTTTGAACGGTCATCTGTACAGATCGCTGATTTTTCGCAAGGTGTCCAGATTTTTTTTGCCATATACATAAGACTTCAGAAGCTCTACTGATAAAGTCAAAAGATCCCTTAGCATGTATACTCAGAATGTGTATGAGTTAATAGATGTGCTCTGAGATCTTATCTTGTTAACAGAAGTTTCTCATCCACTGATGTGATACAGAGCTGTGTAGCTTCA
The DNA here is from genome assembly GCA_030847615.1 of Gambelia wislizenii. Classification (NCBI taxonomy): domain Eukaryota; kingdom Metazoa; phylum Chordata; class Lepidosauria; order Squamata; family Crotaphytidae; genus Gambelia; species Gambelia wislizenii. The sequence continues at coordinate 53,152,696 of JAUMIR010000001.1, read as the reverse complement.
GCAAGGGGAGTGCATCATGTATCCTCCCCAGAACATGTCCTGACACCTAACTGACATGTCTCAAGATCTATGACCAGGATACCATAGAACAGTGATGGGCAACCTTTTGAGCCTGGTGTGTCAAACTTCGCCAAAAAACTGAACATAACTCAGGTGGTGTGTTACTTTGAGGAAAAAAACATTATTTTGTGATATTTATTGTATAAATAACATAAATGTATAATTGTTATATATAACTGTATTTAATAAACCAAAAACTGATTATTTAACTTACCTGCTTAGTGACTTCTTTATTCATCTGTCAGTCAGTTTCTTTTGTTGGTCTTGATATTATTTAACTTGTGTGGGGTGCAGTGAACTGAGATAAGTGAGGGGGAGGGGGAATTCTTTAACTAACCTGCCTATTAGTGACTTTTTTGTTGCTGAATTTCATTGGCTAATTCTTCAATTGAAGGTTGGTATTTTGTACACTTCAGGCCCAAACAAGCGCTACTAACTTCATCTGTCAATCTGTTTCTTTTGTTGGTTTTGATATTATTTAACTTGTGTGGGGTGCAGTGAACTAAGATAAGTGAGGGGGGGGGATTCTTTAACTAACCTGCCTATTAGTGACTTTTTTGTTGCTGAATTTCATTGGCTAATTCTTCAATTGAAGGTTAGTATTTTGTACACTTCAGGTCCAAGCAAGCGCTACTAACTTCATCTGTCAATCTGTTTCTTTTGTTGGTTTTGATATTATTTAACCCTGAGAATAAGGCCTCACAAAAGTTTGTAAAGGGAAAAATTGTGAGTAAAGCCATTGCTATATTTTTCAGGGTGCTAAAAGTGTCTGGTAGTCAGTTCCAGGCACTCCAAATTTCCTGTTCGTAGTGGCACTCCTTGATTCTTCAAGCGGTGCCTTTCCAGAATCTCAAGCTTTGACCTCAAGTCGACAAACACCTGAGCCTAGATACTGTCTTGAAATTCTGCAAGTTGCATCTCCAAATCATCAATTTGCATCCATTGGAAACCATTTAATTCCAAACTACTGTAGACTACTACATCAGGATACTTAATTATTTTCATGGTCTGTTCTAGACTTCTAAATTGACTAAATCTATCACTAAACTGGTCAAGTATTGAGTCTAAAACATGCTGGTACTTCATATGCAAGAGTTCCATTTCATTTTGTACAGCTGCACTGGCTTTCTCAAAATACTTTGCTGCTCGAGAAAAATACTTATAAGTTTTAGTTTCTACATCTGTGATGTACCAAGCACACACGCTCACATTCAATCATTAAATTTCTTCATTGGCAAGGATTCGTGTGTCAGGAACATGGAACAAAGCCAAAACTGGATACAACTGAAACAAACCCCCAGATAAACCCCACAGTGTGGGAAAGGCATTTGGGGAGGAACAACGGCCCGGCTTGCACCTGGAAGAATTGACCTTGAGCCACAGTGGAGAGCAGCGTTCCCAGGCCAACAAGGTGGGCTGGCTTCCCTCCAGAACCTCTAGAGGCCTAGGCAAGGGAAACAAGCCAGAGGCAGCCTCATGTCAGGGTCTTCCATGAACTCTACTCCAAAGCCCAGAATTTAGGGGTGAGCCTGACAACATTTTACTTGAAAATTTTAACTTTACCTTCAAAAGCTTTTATGTATCCAAACGTAACGTCAATACTTTTGCCAAAACCTTTTAACTTTAAGTTCAGTTCATTAATAGGAACAGAGAGATCTGTAAAAAACATCAGGGTGTTGACCCACTTATCATCATTAAGCTGAGGAAAGTTCCCCAGATCCTTATTATCAAGAAATACCTTAATTTCTTCAAAGCACTGCACAAAGTGCTCAAGAACTTTGCCTCAGCTGAGCCATCTTACATTATTGTACATCAGCAGTCCACTGTAGGTGGAATCAACCTCCAGTAAAAGTGTTGAAAATTCTCGCTTGTGAAGGGGGCGAACAGCTTTTAAATTAACTATTTTTGTAACAACTGACATTAAGTCGTTTAAGTCAGTGAATCCTGCCTTGGCACATAAAGCCTCCTGATGGATAATACAATGAAAAGGCACAATTGGATGTCCAATAGCTTCTGTAAACAATTTGACAAATCCAACTTTCCCCCCCACCATATTTGGTGCCCCATCTGTCGTCACTGACTCAACTTTAGAGATATCAATGCTTAGGTCACAAAATGTTTGTAGAACAACCTTACATATTTCGCTTCCTGCTGTACTTGTTGGCATTGATACTAACTTTACCAACTCTCTCTCATTTTGAGACCATCAGAATATTGACCAATAATGGCCAACTGAGCATGTGATGTGACATCAGTAGTTTCATCAAGAGAGATCAAAAAATATTTACACTTCCTTAGGTCTCTCTCTAATTGATGTTGTATGTTTATGTTCAGTCTCATTATTTGGTCTTTTATACTATTTCTACTGAGTGGTAACTCAGATATTCTCTTAATAACTTAATCTTTATTCTGCATATCGTGAAATAGAACTGGTGCACATCTTAGGAGAGTTTCTTTAATAAATTCTCCCTCACTGAGCGTTTTTCCATGCTGAGCTATAGAGTGAGCAATGCGCAAACTTGCAGATGTTAAATTTGTAGAGCCTTTCATAAATTTTAGGATGGAATTAGATTGGCTTTAATAAAGTTGTAGGTGCCTGGAAATGTATGCCTTCCTTTCATCTTCACTTTTTTCCAAGAGCTGGGAATGATTAGTTTCAAAATGTCTACAGTCGTCCCTTCACATTCGCGGGGGTTCCGTTCCGCAGACCCCCGCGAATGTGAAAAATCCGCGAATAACGACTCCCCTCCCCCTCCCTCCCCAGGCCTTCATGGGGCCTAGCAAGGCCCCGCGGAGGCCTCCCCGGCCCTTCCTCCCTCCCTCCCCAGGCCTTCGCGGGGCCTCCGGAGGGCCTCCGGGGGTCCCACGAAGGCCTAGCCACCCCTCCCCAGGCCTTCGCGGGGCTTCCGGAGGACCTCCAGGGGTCCCGCGAAGGCCTCGCCACCCCTCCCCAGGCCTTCGTGGGGCCTCCGGAGGGCCTCCGGGGGTCCCGCGAAGGCCTCGCCACCCCTCCCCAGGCCTTCGCGGGGCCTCCGGAGGGTCTCCAGGGGTCCCGCGAAGGCCTCTCCACCCCTCCCCAGGCCTTCGCGGCGCCTCCGGAGGGCCTCCGGGGGTCCCGTGAAGGCCTCCCCACCCGTCCCCAGGCCTTCGCGGTGCCTCCGGAGGGCCTCCGGGGGTCCCGCGAAGGCCTCCCCACCCGTCCCCAGGCCTTCGTGGTGCCTCCGGAGGGCCTCCGGGGGTCCCGCGAAGGCCTCGCCACCCCTCCCCAGGCCTTCGCGGCGCCTCCGGAGGGCCTCCGGGGGTCCCGCGAAGGCCTCGCCACCCCTCCCCAGGCCTTCGCGGCGCCTCCGGAGGGCCTCCGGGGGTCCCGTGGAGGCCTCCCCGCTCCCTCCAGGTCTTTCATGGGGCCTCTGGAGGCCCTGTGTCGCGGTTTGGGGGGGGCGGGGGGGCCCTCCCAAAACCGCGAATAACCAAAACCGCGAATGTCAGGTTTGCGAATGTGGAGGGGCAACTGTATTTATATTCCATGTTCTGCTTACTACCATTTCATTACATAGAACGCAAAATGATCTGCCATTTTTTTCTATAAAGCCATATATCTCGGTCCATGTCTCTTGAAAGGGTTGGCCACTGCTACTACCACTTCCTTTACTTAACCTTAGTTTTTTTATTTTTTGGGTTCTCCATCAGGGGGGCAGGGACAGAAGATAGAACTATAGATAGCGCTTGTTAGGCCTGCAGGCAATTAGGGGTTAACTAGCCTTACTAGCCACAAAATGGTGCATGTAACTGTCTTTTAGGAAAGGGCAGGGTTAATAAGCAGAAATAGGCATTAATAAGGACGCACAACAGTAATAGTAGTGAAATGGAGTCTGCACTATGGAGCAAGATATTGTTCCTTATGTGAATTAAACTGGCTGCTGCTATTTCTAATGGCAGGAAACGGCACCCATAGCATGCCACAGGCCCTCCTCTCTCCCAGCCTTCCCCTCACTTATCTCAGCAATGATCTCACTTATCACACTTATCTCAGCAATCACTTATCTCACCAATGTCGCAGGCTGCGGGGGGGGGGGTGTCCGAGGCAGCCGTCCGCCGCCTTTTGTTCTGCCTCTATCTGCGCTGGTGGGGGCGAACTGGAGGCTTTGTGCTGGGGCCAGCCTATTTATACCAGCCCCATCGCCAGCCTCCGCATCATCCAACTGCGCCGGAAATGCAGCCGGATGTCCCTCCCCTCCATTCTGGGCAGCCAATTGGGGTGCGGCTGACCAGCCCCGATTGGCTCCCTTTTTCCTGGCTCCTTGGAAGGGAGGGTGCTGGCTGAATAGCCTCCGCCCCTCCAGCCCCTCCCCTCCAGCGACCTGACACCCTCCCTTTGTTAACGGAGCATGCTGGCTGGAAAGCCTCCCCTCGGTGACTGGGGCTTCATAGCCCCACCCGCCACTTTCATTCCCCCCCCCGCCCCCCTAAAATGGCGACCGGGGCCTTGAAGCCCTGATTGTCACTTTAGGGAGGGTGGTGAGGTTAGGGGTGGGTGGGGAGGCCTGGCAGCATGTCACCACAGATAGCTACGTGTGTCAGTGGTGACACACATGTCATAGGTTTGCCATCACCGCCATAGAATGACAGCAGAGCAGAAAGTCTTACTGGCATAGTAATGTGGGATTGCTATTGGTTGTCATTGTACACATCACAATTCCCATTTAGAAGATGCAACTTCCACTCATTTAGTTAGATCATGTTACTATCATCGCACAAGTGGCAAATATGTCACTGCTCTCACTAAGTCCTTTGTGCAAGCAGTTTGACTCAATAAATCCTGGCCACAGTGTTCCCTGGCATCAGTTGCCATTGTACCTTCACAAATAAGCCACATTGTCTTCTACCTGATATTGACCAAGCAGGCTTTCCAGTGACTTATTCTTTCTCTCCTTCCTCCTGCATTCCTCAGCATGTCCTCCAAATATGCTCTAGAAGGTCTCTCAGTTCTCTGGAGCAATTACAATGTGTATGCAGGGGGCTGAATAATACAATTCAGCAGTAATGTCCATTTTGCTGAAGTCACCGTTGGATACAGCCCATTGCTTGCTTTGCCTGTCTAGGAGATGATCATGCTACACTGTTATAGTCCTATTATTCCACTTTAACTGCTATGGCTGCCTCCTGTGGATCTCTTAGGCCTCACTAAACAACAAACCACACAATTCCACAGGAGGCAGACGTAGCAGTTAAAGTGGAATAATAGCACTATACCAGTGTAGGAGATTATCACACGGGTGCCTAAAAACATCCCTGTCTTGCTACCCACCCTACCCGCTCCCATCACTGTAACACTTAAAAAAAACCTTTTCAAACACCTACCTTAATCCTGGCATAAAAACTGCCTCCCCCCTCTCCTTGGCAGTGAATGCAGCCGCTGTAAAGCTGCACTCATGTCCCGTAAAGCAAATCCCAGCCATTCTCGCAAAAGAACAATTGTGCAGGAAATTTAAAAAACAAAACAAAACCGAACGTCAAAAGGAAAAGCAAAGCCCCCAAATAAACTTTTAAAATTCCAAGTAACCTGGGGAGATTTAAAAAAAAAGTGTGTCACTTACCTCCTCATCCCAATCACACCTGGAAGTGTTTGGCATGGACCTCCCACAGTGGCTGACATCGTAGCAGCATAATGGGGCTCCTTTTCAGACACCCATGATTCTGTCACAGAGGCAGAATGGGCACTTTATTAATGGTTTAAATTGTTAATAAGAGAAGGCGGGGGCAGGGGGAACAGGAGCAGAATGGGAGCATGACACAATGAGGATGACGTCGTCTGAAAAAGAAGCCTTTTAGCAATCTCCTCTCATCCCTGTGCTGGGATACTTGGTACGCTTGATAATCTCCGTAGTGTGATAAAGACTCTCACACCCACATTGTCTTTCCAGTGGCTTGTCTGAGTGACCCACATGATAGCTTTGGCCATGGAACACCATGAAAGCCATGGAATATTCTGACATTTTTCTCTGTGGAGTTATGTACATGGATCCACTGATAGTCACAACACAATCTATTACTACCAACCTTCTTTTACTAATGAGAACAATGGTGCTCTAACTACTTCCAGTATGCCAATTCAGTACCTACATTATTGACTGCATTTTTGGGGTCTCCGACCCCCATTTCTGAGTATAAATATATGGAATGTACTAGTGAATTAAATATTCAGTTCTATTATTGGAATTGCTTTTAAAATTTTGGAACTGTTTTCAACAAATTCTTAAAGGAATGTTTACCTGTGCTTTTAAATTTTTTCTTTGGTTATCTTTCAATGGCTTTTTAAATGTGGTGTTCTTATCTCATATTTTTCTGCCCTTCCACAGCATTACACAATTAATTCATACTGGCTTTTAATAGGCACTGTCTACATTTTAATTTTTTATCCTAACAATCTTAATTCTTTGCTTAATACTTATTTTGCTTTGGGAAGCATTTATGGCTGCTAGGAGCAACAAGATGCAAGCATTGTTGGTACATGTCTGTTTTAATTACAGTCTGTTCACTAATTGAGGGAGTTTTCCTGCTACAGTACTCAAAGCTTGGGAACTTCTAGATAACAGACCACACAGTCATTACATTAGTCATATATCCCACAAAAAGTATACTTAATTGAGCAAGCTAGAGTGCTGTCGGGAAACAGGGTTGAATCCTGAAATCTTGAGATAAATCAGTGGGTTCAACACCAGCTGGATACACCTTGTAGTGTAGTGCTCTGTGGTCTAGATATGTCTCTCCCTGACTCATGGACTGAAAACATAAGCTAGTGGGACATTACACTAGCATAATGCTAGTGATTTATCTTTCTCTAAATGGGTGCTTTAGCAGTATTTTTAATTTGCATATTGTGGTTTTGGGGAAACCTTTTCTAATTATGTCGAAAGCCATCTTCTATCCAAACATGGAAGAAAGATGATATAGAAATGAAACAAACAAACCAAATTGACAGAAAAAGATGAAGAAGCTACCAGATTCCAGCTCTCTCAGGTATACACAGAAAGTGTATGAAAGCAAGACTGTTCATGTGTCAACCACGTACTAGGTATCAGCTTGCCTTGTTTGGGTACATAATCTGCAGCATGTAAAGAAAACATGCAACGAAAGCCACACTCAATTGCAGTGCCTTTCTTTGCACTGCATTTTCTAACAAAAATAATTTCTATATCCAGAGAATGAAAGTTTAATCCCAATTGTTGTTGTTTTAACACTGAGAATGATCTTTCCAAAGTAATAGTTATGTATTTTATTAATTGTATTATATTCAGTATAAGTGTATTATATTCAGTATCCTCTCCATTGATGCCCCCTTGTCGTGGGAGAGAGGCTTGCGTACTCTAATGACGTTTTGATCTATGCTGGTGGGCATAAAGCCACCAGCAGGGTCTCCCATGCCAGACAGGTCAAAACCGAAGGGTCTGACAAAGAGTGTCAAAGGGCAGGATGGGCTCTCTAGCCTTGTGGCAACCGTCCTAGGAAAAGGAAAACTCTAATCCCAATCCCGGGCAGATGGTGCTCGTCCAACCCTGTAAGGTCAACCATCTAAGAGAAGGAAATTCTAATCAAACCTACAACCCGAGGACCTCGCTGCTACATCCATGCTTGCAAGGACATGGCAGATAAACCTTTGGTTTAAAGGGTGAGGCCAGTTCTGTGCACGCTGTGCTCCACCAGAAAAATCCATTGCACAGGCTCGAAGGACAAATCCAGTTCCAAAAAAGCCCTGTAGCGATAGGCAAGGGACAAAACGACAGGTGTAAAGATGCACTGGAAGCTGCAGACCCAACCCTGCATGCAGGCGGTTCAGGGCATTGGTTGCTCGAGGCTGACCTGGGAGATGACAGTCTTGTTCGGCAGCATCCTGAACAACCAAGCAGCCTTTTTTAAGGAGAGCACTGCTTGCTCCACATGGAGAGGGGCCTAGAAAAGGTGGCCTAACAAAACCTCAACCCCAACTACCTGGTTGGCTAGCTGCTGCCAACGGGCATCTTCTGATGCGGTCAAACCAAGGCAAAGAAACAAAAGCACACACCAGCCTCCAAAGGTATAAATAAACTGACACTTGCATGCTGGAACATCAGAACCATGCGAGACTCTGTAGATAGTGGACAGCCTGAGCGTCATTCTGCCCTAATAGCCCATGAACTATCACGACTTAACATTGACATCGCTGCTCTTAGTGAAGTTCGCTTCCATGAGGAAGGCAGCCTTAAAGAACATGGCGCCGGCTACACACTTTACTGGTCTGGCAAACCCAAAACCAAAAAACATCTTTCAGGAGTAGGCTTTATGATTAAAAACTCCATTGCCTCCAAACTCGAAACCTTGCCAAAAGGATACTCTGATTGCATTATTTCCTTACGCCTCCCACATGTTGTTCTCTTTAGTATATATGCCCCAACTATGCAAGCCGACCCTGTAGAGAAAGACAAATTCTACACAGACCTACACCAACTCATACAAAAAGTCCCTGTAGAAGATAAAAGTATTATCCTTGGTGACTTCAATGCCAGAGTAGGAAAGAACTTCGAAGCCTAGAAAGGTGTCTTAGGCAAGCATGGTGTTGGAAATTGCAATGATAACGGATGCCTCCTTCTAGAGTTCTGTGCAGAACAACAGCTGACTATTACAAACACCATCTTTCAGCAGAAAGATAGCTTGGAAGACAACCTGGATGCATCCCCAATCCAAACATTGGCACCTCATTGACTATGTTCTAGTCCGTCAGAGAGACATTCGTGATGTCCGTCATACCCGAGTGATGCCCAGTGCAGAGTGCCAAACAGATCATCGCCTCGTCAGATGTAAACTAAATCTTCATCTTAAGTTCAAACCTAAGAGGGGTGGCATCTTAAAGAAGAGACTCCAAGTCAACAATCTTCAACAAGCTACCATGAGAGAAAACTTCCAGGCAAATCTACAAACAAAACTTGAAGACCATCCTACAGATCCTTCTCCTACAGTGCTTTGGCAACATATCAAAAGCAATATCCTCCAGTCTGCAGAAGAATCCCTTGGGTTCTCCCACAACAAAAACCAAGACTGGTTTGATGAAAACAATCAAGAGATCCAGGAGCTGTTGGCAAAGAAAAGAACTGCTCACCAGGCATACCTCGCCCAGCCAACCTGCCATGTAAGAAAATCAGCTTTCCGCTTCACATGTAGTAAACTTCAACAAAAACTCTGAGACATGCAGAACAAGTGGTGGATCAATATAGCAGAAAAGACACAACGCTGTGCAGATCTGGGTGATCATACAGGATTTTATGAAGCTCTTAAAGCAGTGTTTGGACCTACTTATCAAGTCCAAAGCTCCTTATACAGTACAGATGGTCAAACATTAATTACTGATAAAGCCTCCATCCTGAATCAATGGGCTGAACATTTTCAAAGTCTCTTTAGCGCCAACCGAGTAGTCCAAGGCTCAGCTATCCAACATATGATACAAAAACTGATGAAAAATGAATTAGACATAGCTCCCACTTTGGAAGAGACCCTTAAAGCCGTACAGCAGATGAAAAACGGCAAGGCAGCTGGGATTGATGGAATCCCACCTGAAGTTTGGAAACACGAAGGTCATGCACTCCACGAAAAATTCCATTAATTTCTTGTGAATTGCTGTGGAAAAGCGGAACTGCCATCAGACCTCTGAGATGCAGTCATCATCACCCTGTACAAGAAAAAAGGAGCAAAATCCGATTGCTCAAGACATAACACTGCTCTCTATTGCAGGAAAAATCCTTACAAGGATACTCCTGAACAGATTAGTTCCTGCTGCTGCAGAAGAACTTCTTCCTGAAAGCCAATGTGGCTTCAGAACCAATAGAAGTACTACAGACATGGTATTTGCCCTTAGACAACTCCAAGAAAAATGTAAAGAGCAGAACAAGGGTCTCTATGTAACATTTGTTGACCTCACCAAAGCCTTCGACACTGTGAGTAGAAAAGGTCTGTGGCAGATCCTGGAAAGACTAGGATGTCCCCCCAAATTCCTTAAAATGATTATCTTGCTACACGAGGGCCAGCGTGGTCAAGTCAGATATGGCAATGCTCTTTCAGAGCCCTTTCTAATAACTAATGGAGTGAAGCAAGGTTGTGTTCTTGCACCAACTTTATTTACAATCTTCTTTAGCATGCTGCTCCAAAGGGCTATGACAGAGCTTGAAGAAGACGACGGCATCTATACACGTTACCGTACTGAAGGTAGCTTGGTTAACTTAAGCCATCTGAGGGCTCACACTAAGACTCTAAATGATCTAGTCCGTGAGCTGCTCTTCACTGATGATGCTGCCCTTGTTGCCCGCACAGAAGCAGCTCTGCAGTGCATAACATCCTGCTTTGCAACAGCTGCAGAGCTGTTTGGGCTTGAAGTCAACCTGAAGAAAACAGAAGTTCTTTACCAGCCTGCACCAAAGGATGAACACCACCATCCCCACATTGCCGTCGGCAAATCTGTGCTCAAGTCTGTTCAGCAGTTCACCTACCTGGGAAGCATCATCTCCTCAGATGCCAAGATTGACAAAGAGATCGATCACAGATTAGCAAAGGCATATAGCGCATTTGGAAGACTTCACAAAAGAGTCTGGAGTAATAAACACCTGAGGCGAAGCACAAAAATCAGTGTGTATAGAGCCATTGTCCTGTCTATCTTCCTTTATGGATCTGAAACATGGGTCACCTATCCCCACCACCTACGACTCCTCGAACGCTTTCATCAGCGCTGTATACGCACAATCCTAAATATACACTGGACTGACTATGTGACGAATGTTGCTGTCCTTGAGCAAGCAGGGATCACCAGCATTGAGATCATGATATTGAGAACACAGCTGCGCTGGGCAGGGCACGTTTCTAGGATGGAGGACCATCGCCTCCCAAAAATACTACTCTACGGTGAACTCGCCATGGGTCAGCGTAAGAGGGGCGCTCCAGAAAAGCGATACAAAGACTCCCTGAAACAACATCTCAGGCTCGGCCAAATTGATCACCAACAGTGGTCTGCCCTGGCCTCACATCGGGAGGCATGGAGACACACAATCCACAATGCTGCAGCCTTATTTGAGAATTCACGCTGAACAAGTCTTGAAGGGAAACAACAACGCAGAAAGAATCACAACCCAAAAACATCACTCAAGGAGACCTTTTGCTGGACTTTCTGCAACCGAACTTTTTAGTCAGCATGCTTGCAGAAAGTGCGGGATGAATCCTTCATGAATCTTCGTTTGCGAAGAAAAATCAGAGAGAGAGAGGGATTCAGTATATACCCTCCCTTTCTAAATATTTTTATAATCTTGGAATTTTACTAAATAAATAAATAAATAAATAATAAAATCTAAAATTAATTAAAAGGTATTTAAAAAGCAGTCCTATTATAAACACTAATTTAAAACAGTTTAAAACACATTTAATACATACTTTAAAGGTTGAAAGTACAACACACCCTTCTGTCACAACCATGCAACAGTCAAAGGTCTGTCTTAATAAAAAGGTACAGTTACCCCTTCATATTCCCTGGGGTTTGGTTCGAGGACCCCTGTGGATACCAAAATCCATGAAAACTCAAGATCTTCTTCGTGGTTGGGTTATTCCTGCGCCTGTGCAGAGCGTTCGGATCCTTCTGGAATCGCTACGCAGAATGTGCATTGAAACATTTTTGGTGTTAACTCCACCCACCCTAACAGTCCCTTATGAGGCGCTCCCTCATAAGGGACTAATTCCCCTCAGTTCCTTTCTTTCCGCCTCATTAGCAGCTTGAAGGAACCTTCATTCGCTAGTTTTTGCCTCACTTTCGATTTGATTGGAATTTTGACTTGGCTTGGATTTTTGACTATGATTTTCTCTCACTCCTTTGGATTTGGCATTTTCTTGGTGATTTTGGTGTTAACTTGGATCGGTTTCTCTTACTGTTTGCTCATCAGATTTGACGACCTCGTGAGTACAATGGCTTTGAGAGCGGCCTTTAAAAGATGTGCCACCTGCCAGGCCAAACTCCTGAGTGCGGATGGCCATTCCCGCTGCCTTATTTGTCTCAGCGAGTCCCATAATGTGGACTCTTGCGTGCAATGCAGGTCCTTCACGCCTCAAGCCCGTAAGCACAGGATGTCCTGCCTGAAATTGTTTTTATACGAAAAGGCTCTAATTCTGACGGCTACCTCGACTCCGGCCTCTGCTGTGGCACCCGCTCCACCAAAACAGAGCTGCTCACCATCTCCAAAGTCAAATCAAATACTCAAAAACTACATCGGTCCCATAGTCCGTCCCGATGCCGTTCGGTTGCTTCGGACCCGGAGGCAGTGCGAGGTTTGCACAAATATGTTGTTCCCTCTGATCCGTGTCTGTATTGAGCACGCTCGACACCTTCAACCTCTACATGGGAGTAGGAACCCTCAACTTCAAAGACTGTCCCTCGGGACCAGGTGCTTTCTGAAACCACCGGTCGGGTTGGTGCTTCAGAGGAAGCCTCAAAGTCCTTAAAAAAGAAGGACAAACACTCCTCTCGGCATGAGGACAGCTCTAAGTCTAAGAGCAAGCTGAAGGATGCTCCCAAGAAGTCGAAGCTGATGACCGTTCCACTGACGGTCCATACTAATACGGCTGCTAAGGCTATTGAAACTGCAGAAGCGCCGCGTGCTGATGATGCCGAGGCCTCTTCGACCCGGCCATCCCCAGCAACAGCTGCTGAGGGAAATCTACCATCCCATGCTCCAACTCCTGCGGCTTCTGTGGAAATTATCACAGTTGAAGTCCCTTCAGGTGCTGATACGGATATGTGTCACCCCAATGGAAATACCATTCACCGGTCGTCGTTGTTTCGAGAGCTCAACTTCTCGAACGCTCCACTTCCGGCGTCGAAGTTGAGGTTGTTGAATCTGAAGACATCACTCGAACTCGTCCCTTTTCACTTAGGATCCATGATGATGAACCTGCTTACTCTGCCTACGACCTGGCACGCTCCATCTACCATGCCGAATTCACTTCACCAACTGGCTCACAGGTCCTAACCACCCGGGCCTTTGACTTCACAGAAATGTACATGGGTTGGAGTGTGTGTCATTCCCCACAACGTCTGGGATTCGTGGAACTGTGGGGTCTAGCTAAGAAGGATGCGGAGAGTCAGGTATCTCCACGTCTGGACCGACGTCCTCTGCCACCGACTCCTCCCACACCACCGCCTTGTACCACCTCTCTTCTCCACGGCGGCCACAGCCCATAGCCTGCAGGTTCAACCTCTACTGTGTCAGAGTCAGAGGATCCATACTTCCCCTATCTGCCGTCTCCACAACCTGTTTTGGTAGAGGATGATTCTGCATCGCCAACAGATGATATCCATGCCTTTTCTGAACAAATGGTTCTCATGTCCCGACTTTGGACCTCAAGATTGTGGAAAAGGAGTCGGAATTGGTGGATCCAATATTCCATCGTATACAGTCAAAGGCACTTCCTACTGCCAGTCTTTCAGTTTTGCCGTCCCTTGTGAAACTTACTCAGGGTTCATGGGAAAACCCCTCTTCGATCCAGTCCACTTGAAAGAAGATTGATAGACTGTATCGGGTTGGAGGTGAACATATAGAATGGCTTCAAACTCATCCTCGCCCCAATTCTGTGGTAGTTGAGGCCTCACAGAACAGAAGGCAATGCCGTCCGCAATTGATGCCGCCTGACCCAGAGGGGCGGAAGCTCGACATAATTGGGAAAAAGATCTACTCCGCTGCTGGCCTGAGTTTCCGTGTAGCTAATTACTCTGCTTGTATGGGGGCATATCAGCAGGTACTCTGGGAGAGGATGATGCCCCTCATCCAAGATATCCCAGATGAAAGATGAAGATTAGCAGAGGCAATCCAGTCAGAAGCGCAGTTACTGGCGGGGCAACAAATGAATTCTCCCTGACATGTTGCAGATTGTGCCGCCAAGAGGATAGCTGGATCCATTGTCCTGCATTGTCACGCGTGGCTCTGGTCCTTGGGCCTCACTCCTCAAGCCTTGGCTACCATCGAGGATTTGCCATTCAATGAGTTGGGCCTTTTCAACGGCTCCATGGATGAAAAATTAGAGTTCACCCAGAAGATGAGGACCACCACCAAGAAGTATGGTATGGCTGCTTCCTCATCTTCTCTATACCGCTCCAGGAGCCGTACCAACTGGCAGGCCTCTACATCTGGCCATCAGTTTAGACAGGGGTTTAATGGCCAATCTTATAGACACTCCCAATATCTGCTGTCCCCTTCGTCAGCCTCATTGGTGAGGAGGCAGGGGTCACGTTATGACACCAACCCCCTGCAAAGCAGAGGTCCAAGGATCAAGCCAGGAGAAAATTTTGAATTTCCACCTCATTCTCTCTCTCTCTTCTAGTTAGACTCCGCTGTTTGGAGATCGACTGTCGACTTTCCAAGAAGTCTGGTCTTCAATAACATCAGACTGCTGGGTACATCAAATCATCCAGAACGGCTGTTGGATTGAATTCGATTCACTACCTCCAATAGGTCGGGTTCGATCAACACTGCCCTCTCCTCCCTGAGGAAGTGCAGATGCTTCTGCAGAAATGGGCCATCGAACCTGTGGACTCTGAACTTCTTCACCTCTGCTTCTTCTCAAGGTACTTCCTGGTCATGAAGAAGAATGGTGGTCTCTGTCCCATTCTCAACCTTCGCGGAGTAAATTGGTATATAGCACCAAAGAAGTTCAGGATGGTTACCCTGGATTCCATCCTATCGCTCCTACAGCAAGACGGCTGGTTCGCTTCCATAGACCTCCAAGATGCCTACTTCCACATCAGGATCCATCCATCCCACAGACGGTTCCTGGCGTTCCAGATCAGGACCGAGTCATTCCAATTCCGGGTCCTCCCATTCGGACTTTTGACCGCTCCAAGAGTCTTCATGAAGTGCATGGCGGTGGTAGCGGCCTTTCTACACCAGCGTGGAAGGTCTTCCCTACATCGACGACTGGCTGATTGTGGCAAACTCTAGACGTCAGTTCGAACTGGACATTGGTCTCACCTTAGATGTGTTAGATGGCCTGGGACTTATTGTCAACACAGAAGTCACAACTCCAACCATCCCAATCCATCCAGTTCACCGGAGCTTGGTTGGATTTGCTTACAGCCGCAGCCTACCTGCCTCAGGACTGATTCGACACCGTTTGGTCCTGGTACTCGAGCCAATCCCAAAGACTTTCGGCCCATGCAGTCCAGGTACTTCTCGGTCACATGGCAGCTACTACCTATGTGACATGCCTCGCCAGACTCCGGTTCTGCCCGCTTCAACACTGGTTACTGCAAGTGTTCAACCCCCTGTGCCACTCCCCGAACAAACTGCTCACCATGCCACGGGCAGTTCAACGGTCACTGGGATGGTGGTTGGCTCCAGAGAATGTCTTGTTGGGTATGCCATTCGACTTCCCTCAACCAAACGTCTCTCTAACAACAGATGCCTCGATGTTCGGATGGGGAGCCCATCTCGAATCCTACGAAATCCAGGGCACTTGGGATGCCAATGAACGGACATGCCATATCAACGTCTTAGAGCTTCTCAGCATCCAGAAGACACTATGGGCCTTTGAGACCCTAGTGATGGACAAGACCGTCCTGGTGGTAACAGACAACACATTGGTGATGTACTATCTGAACAAGCAAGGAGAAACGAGATCCCCTCAGCTTCTTCAACTCACACTGGACATCTGTGATTGGTGCATATGCAGGAACATTTACCTCCAATCCATCCATCTGCCGGGGGAAGAGAACGCTGTTGCAGATGGACTCAGCCGTTCCAGCCTCTCCATCCACGAATGGATGTTACACAGGTCAGTGACGTCAGATCTGTTCTGACAATGGGGAACTCACCAAGTGGACCTCTTTGCATCACCAGAAAACAGACAGTGCCACCAGTTCTGCTCCAGACATTGCACCCCAGAGTCGAGGGGCGACGCATTCCTCTTTTATTGGACAGGACCCCTTCTCTACCTCTTCCCTCCGTTTCCACTGCTGATGAGGGTAATCACCAAACTGCATCAGGACCAAGCAGATGCCATCCTCATCACTCCGTGGTAGCCCCATCAACCTTGGTTTGCAACCCATCTGCATCTAGCCAGTCACTGATTCATCCAACTTCCTACCTGTCCTGATCTTCTCACCATTCAGAATGGGAAGGTCAGACACCCAAATGTACAAGCTCTACAACTAACAGCGTGGAGAGTATGGCCTTGAACTCATCCTCTGGTTCAGAGGGCCAGGGTCACTATGACCTCAGATTCATCCTTGGTTCTGAGGGGCTGGGTCTCTCCATCTCTCCCTCCAGAGGTTCAGACTGTCATCGACGCTGCCAGACAACTTGCAACCCGTAGATCGTATCAGTACAAGTGGAAAAAGTTTGAAGCCTTTCTGGCTGATCAGAGACTGGCTACGGAACCGTACTGCATCCCGACGGTCTTCTAATTCCTTCTCCACCAGTCTACCACATGGCTTTCGCTTTCATCAATCTGGTGCTACTTGGCAGCCATTTCTGTCAAATTCCAGGCTAGAGGTCACCAGTTTCCTTTTACAGATCTGACGGTCAAGAAGTTCTTGAGAGGCTACGCCAACCTTCATCCTCCAGTACTCGAGCCTACACCGACGTGGAGCCTCGAACTGGTCCTCTCGCAGCTGTTTCGACATCCCTTCGAACCCATGGCATCTACTGATTTGAGACTCCTGACTTGGAAAACAGCTTTCCTTATTGCAATTACTTTGGCGTGTTGAGCTGGAGAACTCTGTGCCTTACGTTCGGACTCGCCATACACTGCCTTCCACAAACATAAGGTAGTGCTCCGTCCTGACATCTCTTTCCTCCCGAAGGTGGTGTTGAGCTTCCATCTGAATCAGTCTATCACTCTCCCTGCTCTGATGCAGGACCCGAAGGACGAATTCAAGTGTACCCTCCACTCCATGGATGTCAGGAAGGCTCTCGCCTTTTACA
Organism: Gambelia wislizenii; assembly: GCA_030847615.1. Lineage (NCBI taxonomy): Eukaryota > Metazoa > Chordata > Lepidosauria > Squamata > Crotaphytidae > Gambelia > Gambelia wislizenii. The sequence continues at coordinate 53,135,657 of JAUMIR010000001.1, read as the reverse complement.
TCCAGAGAACTGCTCCCTTCAGGAAGTCACCCAAACTGTTTGTTTCCTATGCCAACTCGAGACTTGGAGAACCTGTTTCTCCACAACGTCTGTCAAAGTGGGTGACATCGACCATAGCTCTCTGCTATGAACTGGCGAAGAAGCCGCTGCCGCCACGGATTTGAGGACACTCGACGAGGGCTGTCTCCACCTTGACAGCTTTCCTCTCTGGGGTGCCTCTAGAGAACGTTTGCAGAGCAGCAACTTGGTCATCACCTTTGACTTTCATTTCCCATTATAGACTTGACAGTTGTTCTAGGAATGAGGCTGCCTTTGGGAAAGCTGGGCTTTTGTCTTCTATTCGATGAGTGAGTGTTAATGTGTTGTCAAGTTACTTGATTGAGATCCTTGATTTGCTGATTATATAGACTTGGTCTGTTTCCTCATGCTTAAGAATCTGCTGTCAATAAATCCAACTACTGGTTTGACTGTGCAGCTGGGTCCTGGTATCAGCATATATAGGACATACCCTCCTCCTGGAGTGAAGCTTGCCAGTCTATCCAACTGTGTGATTCACAGAGACCATGAAGAAGATGGAGAGGTTGCTTACCTGTAACCATAGATCTTCGCGTGGTCTTCTGTGAATTCACACAGACCCGCCCATCCTCCCCTCTATGTCCTACTACATCATATAAACATGCTTAATATTCCTGATGCTGCTGGTTGCGGCGTCATTCAAGGAACTGAGGGGAATTAGGTGGGAGCGCCTTATAAGGGACTGTTAGGGTGGGCGGAGTTACCACCAAAAATGTATCAATGCACATTCTGCCTAGCGATTCCAGAAGGTTCCAAATGCTCTGCGCAGGTGCAGGAATAACACAACTGTGTGAATTCACAGAAGACCACTCGAAGATCTATGGTTACAGGTAAGGAACCTGTCCTCCCATTATATGCAATAGCATAGCAAAATGGTGTCCCTTATATAAGATGGCGAAATCAAAGTTTGTTTTTTGGATTATTATCTTTTAAAGAATATTTTCAAGCCATGAATACTTAAATCCGTGGATATGGAGGGACAACTGTATTTGTAAGCCAGCAAAAGTATACCTTCTTTGCTTTTCAAGTACAGTTTCCCCTCCACATTCGCGAACTCGACATTCGCGGTTTTGATTATTTTCGGTTTTGGGAGGGCCCCCCGGGCCCCCCCAAAACTGCAAAACGGGGCCTCCAGAGGCCCCGTGAAAGCCCTGGGAGAGAGCGGGGAGGGCCGGGGAGGCCTCCACGGGGCCTTTGGAGACCCTCCGGAGGCCCCATGAAAGCCCTTAGGGGGAGGGGGGAGAGCCAGGGAGGCTTCCACGGGGCCTTCGGAGACCCTCCGGAGGCCCCGCGAAGGCCTTGGGAGGGAGGGGAAAGGACAGGGCAGGCCTCCGCGGGGCCTTGCGAGGCCCCGTGAAGGCCTTGGGGAGGACCGGGGAGGCCTCCACGGGGCCCCACAAAGGCCTTGTGAGGGAGGGGGAGGGACGGGGAGGCCTCCGTGGGCCCTTGGGGAGGATGGGGGAGGCCTCCACAGGGCCCCCGGAGGCGCTCCAGAGGCCCCATGAAGGCCTGGGGAGGGCAGTGGGGAGGGCCCGGGAGGCGAGGGGAGTCTGACAACGGGGCCTCCGGAGGCCTCGGGGTCGCTTGGTGAGGGCGGTGGGCGGCCAGGAGGAGCGACCACGAGGCCTCCGGAGGCCTCGGGGTCACTTGGGGAGGGTGGTGGGCAGCCAGGAGGAGCATCCACGAGGCCTCCGGAGGCCTCGGGGTCGCTTGGGGAGGGTGGTGGGCGGCCGGGAGAAGCGACTGCGACGCCTCCAGAGGCCTCGGGGTCGCTTGGGGAGGGCGGTGGGTGGCCGGGAGAAGCGACCGCAAGGCCTCCGGAGGCCTCTGGGTCACTTGGGGAGGGTGGGGGGTGGCCGGGAGAAGCAACCACGAGGCCTCCGGTGGCCTCTGGGTCGCTTGGGGAGGGCGGTGGGTGGCCAGGAGAAGCGACCGTGAGTCCTCCGGAGGCCTTGGGGTCGCTTGGGGAGGGCGGTGGGCGGCCGGGAGAAGCGACCGCGAGGCCTCCGGAGGCCTCTGGGTCGCTTGGTGAGGGCGGTGGGCGGCCGGGAGAAGCGACCCAGAGGCCTCCGGAGGCCTCGGGGTCGCTTGGTGAGGGCGGTGGGCGGCCGGGAGAAGCGACCCAGAGGCCTCCGGAGGCCTCGGGGTCGCTTGGTGAGGGCGGGGGCTGGCCAGGAAAGGCAATCGCGAGGCCCCCGGAGGCCTCGGGGTCGCTTGGTGAGGGCGGGGGGCGGCCGGGAAAGGCGACCGCGAGGCCTCCGGAGGCCTCGGGGTCACTTGGTGAGGGTGGGGGTGGCCGGGAGAAGCGACCGCGAGGCCTCCGGAGGCCTCGGGGTCGTTTGGTGAGGGTGGGGGGCGGCCGGGAAAGGCAACCGCGAGGCCTCCGGGTCGCTTGGTGAGGGCGGGGGGCGGCCAGGAAAGTGACCGCGAGGCCTCCGGAGGCCTCGGGGTCGCTTGGGGAGGGCGGGGGGCGGCCGGGAAAGGTGACCGCGAGGCCTACGGAGGCCTCGGGGTCACTTGGTGAGGGCGGGGGCAGCCAGGAAAGGTGACCGTGAGGCCTCCGGAGGCCTCGGGGTCGCTTGGTGAGGGTGGGGGGTGGCCGGGAAAGGTGACCGCGAGGCCTACGGAGGCCTCTGGGTCACTTGGGGAGGGCAGGGGGCGGCCGGGAGAAGCGACTGCGAGGCCTCCGGAGGCCTCGGGGTCGCTTGGTGAGGGTGGGGGGCGGCCGGGAAAGGCGATCGCGAGGCCTCCGGAGGCCTCGGGGTCACTTGGTGAGGGTGGGGAGCGGCCGGGAGAGGCGACCACGAGGCCTCCGGAGGCCTCGGGGTCGCTTGGGGAGGGTGGGGGGCAGCCGGGAAAGGTGACCGCGAGGCCTCTGGAGGCCTCGGGGTCGCTTGGGGAGGGCAGTGGGCGGCTGGGAGGAGCGGCCGCGAGGCCTACGGAGGCCTCTGGGTCGCTTGGGGAGGGCGGGGGGCGGCAGGGAAGAGCGACCACGAGGCCTCCGGAGGCCTCGGGGTCGCTTGGGGAGGGCGGGTGGAGGGCTGTCATTATTCGCGGAATTTTCACATTCGTGGGGGTCTATGGAACCTAACCCCCGCGAATGTGAAGGGACAACTGTATAGAAAATATAATTGTAAATTAATGAGGGATAACATTTCCTCAAGGTTATTCCTCATTAAGTTACCATTATATTTTTTAATGTAGAAATAATTGCTAAGATTTTTAAACTAGATATAACTACTACAATTTAAATCAGGGCCAGCTCTAGAATAAATAGCTTCCTGGGTGAGAAGCCTTGCAGTCAACTTTGAAGCAATGTCAACTTTTTTTTTTTTTTTTTGCTTGTGTAGGAAATCTAAGCAAAACAGGAAATCCATGTTCTCCTAGTTTTTATCTAAAACAAATGATGTCATACAGTAGGCTCAAAATAGAAAAATAAACATATTTTAAAGTTAAGAGGTGGAAGTTCAGTTTTGTAATATGCAACTAAACACTGGAAAAGAGGTTATAACACTCAATTTGGAGTTTCCCCAACAATTTTATTAATTATCAAAGCCATTTTATTTGTTTGTTATTAATAAATTGTTTTTTACCATATTGGACAATATTTATCATTATTCCTAGTGGATCTGATGCCTGCATGGTCTGGTGAAACTTTATGATGTTTTGAATATATTTAGCCATTTGTGAGTATAGTATAACTGTATTTGTTGTTGCTATGTCCCTTCATGTCATTTTTTACTTATGGTGACCCTAAGGGACCATTTGTTCAGAGTTTTTTTTTCCTTTGCCTTCCTTTGAGCCTGAGAGTGTGATTTGTCCAAGGTCACCTGTGGTTTTCCATGGCAGAGCATGGATGAGAACTCTGGTCTCCAGAGTCATAACCCTACTTTCAAACCACTACACATGCTAGCTCTCCATAAAGGCATCAGATTTTGTCTGATCTTAGAAGCTAAGCAGGGTCAGCTCTGGTTAGTACTTGGATGGGAGACCACAACAAATACCAGGGCACCGTTTACATGATGAAAATGTAGTGAGATGAATTCGTGTCAATCTCTGGTTGTTTACACGTACAGCGTGATGGTCTCAAGCTTTTCGGAAGGGGGCCCACCTTTTATCCCTCAACCAGCGGGACTTTCCATCCCGCAGTTTGTCCTGTTTTTTAAAAAACTCACGGGAGGATTCGGAAAATTGGAAATGTAAACAGCCTGGGACGAGATATCTTGGTACGAAGTGATGACCGGAAATTGTTGTGGACATGGGCAGGCACTTGGCACAAAGAGGGAGGGATTCCTGCCCCTTTTTCAAATTCCTCCAAAAGTTGACGAGGCAATCTTCCATTGTTCTCTGGCCCATCACCTGAGTGGTCACCGAGATGGAAGGCGAAAGCATTACTCGTCCCAGGAGAGGTGGCCACGGGATTTCCTGGTCCTACATGTGTTAGCAATATGGGATGAGCAGAAGGTGCAGGAAAAGCTGAAGGAGTCCCATAGAAATATTGATCTGTTTGAAAAAATTGCGGCCGACATGAGACGCAAAGGGCTTGATCACACCATGGAGGAGTGTAGGACGAAGATGAAACTAATGAGGAAGAATTGTCACCAGGTAATCGACCACAACTCAAAAAGTGGGAACGATGCAGCCAGGATGGCCTTCTTTAAAGAGCTCCACGATATTCTTGGCGGTGATGCCAACTACCGTCTGAAGCCCCTGGGTAGCACCACCGACATAGCTCGGGTATTGCGTGGGTCAGTGACTCCCCATCACGATCCCACCCCCAAAGAAGAACTGGAAATACCCCTGTCTTCCCAGGAGAACTTGGAGTGATACTCTGAGGAATTTTTTTCAACTCTTCCAGGTAAGGGGATTTTTTTTTCTTTTTAAAAAGGTGTTACTGGTTTGTGAAAACGAAAATAAATTAATTTTCCCGTTATCAAACTTTCATCAAGTAAATGTAGCCATGTAGCTTTATTTTGTGTAGCTTGAGATTCTTTTAACCCTGCACCTAAAAATGTAATGTTCTTTTGCCCCAAGAAATCCTGGATGTACTGTTTTTTATTCTAGAAAGCCCATACATTATTACATTCCTTCCTATGTGAAAACCCGTATGTTTAGCTTTCCAATGTTAAACGTTAAATGAGGAGTACTGTGTGTTGCTTTTAGCACCTATTAGGAATTCCGTTTCCAGACAACTACTATAAATCTTCCTCTTGTGTACGTGTAAGGTCTCCATACTATTTATGTATGCAAATGTAGGCAGTTAAAGCCAAGTGGTTTTTTTCCGGTGTTTGTGGTGGACAGAAAGAAAATAGTACTTGCTCCCCTGCTAACTAAGAATGGCAGCCCTCAGATATATTCCAACCAAATTCACTCTACTGTAAAGGGGCTATATTGATTGTGGGCAACATGTGTAACATAAGTGCGAAGATTTATATTTGTAGTAAAACTTATGTGTTTTTTTTTAATGAACTTTTCAGAGGGAAGTACATCTCAGGCTTCTGATGAAACTATCCTAAATCTTACCCTAGTAGAAGGAAATGAATCGAGCTTAAGCCTTGCTGAAAATACCGACATCTCTGCTGCCGTTGATGCTCAAATAGATGCAGTGTGGACCACCCTACCAGTTCAAAACAGTATGTACGCAAGGATTGTTAAGAAATGTGATTTTTATGTAATCCTGACTTCTAAATAAGGAAATATTTTATGATTATGTTTTCTTCCATGTTCCCTTTTATAGTGGCTTCTCTTAGCAATCCAGTGGCATCGCTTTCCCCTGCACAAAGACTACAATTGTACAGAAGGAATAGGCGACCTGCCAAGTCTGCTGAACTTATATCTAACTCCAGAGCAATCGCGAACCAGTTCATAACAAATATGAATAGAAATGCTGATAGGTTTGACCAGAGGTCAAAGACTTTGCAGGAGTACCTGGAGTTCTATCAGCACGAAATAGAGGAAAGTGCCAAAATGCTAGCCACAGTAGACAGAAAAACTGATCTGCTAGGTAAACTAATTTCCCACACAAAATCACCTGTTAATAACCCCAGAAAGGTTCTTGTGAGGAGTTAAAAGCAAAAACCTTACTGGGGACTCTGAAAAGGAGAACAGTCAGCCTGATGACACCCAGGCTCCTTGTACAATTTCTGGCACAGTAAAGTTGGGATTAAGTAGACCTGTATGGAAAATTTGAAAACCTGTACCACTCACATTGTAGGCTGTAGAAGGTGCAGCTGCAATTTTTTCCTATGTGCACTGTCTTTCCATGTAATGATCCTACCATTGAATAAGTTGAAGAACAAATTTTATTATACCAACTTGTACATATATTTAGCATGTGAGTTATATCTGCACTTTGAAGGTATCCTAAATGTAGGCTTCAGTGTAATGATTGCATGAGCTGTGTGTTATACCTTTATTTCCCATTACAGCACGTGCAGGAGGTAGGTATACCTGACACAGTAAAAGAACAGACATTGCTTAATAAATAAACTTTTTTATTAAAAATTGTGGTATTTACATACAAAGGGACAATGAATACCATACATAAAGACTAAATACAGACAAAATAATTTACGACAATTAAAAAAACACAAGAAATAATACATACATTACAAATATTAAAAATAAATTGAAAGTTAAATAAGACATTAAAAACATATATAGTATCAACTTAAATCCCCAAACCCCTCAATATTACCCACCCTCTCAGCCAGTCTCTCGATTGCATCTTGAAACGTACACCCTGAAATAAATGGGGAAAAAAATCTGTCAGTATAAGCACTCACTATGGCAATTATTTAACCGCCCCCCCACGCCCTAACAAAATTTTTAAAATTTATGTCTACCAAGCTCTTCAATCCTGGCTATAATATTGAGCCTGGCCAGCTGTGCTGCAGCTTCTTGCTCCGCAGCTGCTACTGAAAAAATAATTATTAACGTTATCAATAATTTCTATATATTCCCAACTGGAAGCAAGTACAGGTACTGGCCCATGTTCAGTATACAATTTTATCATTTTACCGGGTGGAGGACCATCGCCTCCCAAAAATAGTACTCTACGGTGAACTCACCATGGGTCAGCATAAGAGGGGTGCTCCAAAAAAGCGATACAAGGACTCCCTGAAACAACATCTCAGGCTTGGCCAAATTGATCACCAACAAGGGTCCACCCTGGCCTCACATTGGGAGGCATGGAGACACACTACCCACAATGCTGCAGCCTTATTTGAGAACTCACACTGAACAAGTCTTGAAGAGAAACAACAATGCAGAAAGAATCACAACTCGGAAACATCACCCAAGGAGACCTTCTGCTGTGCTTTCTGCAACTGGACTTGTTTATCTCGGATTGGCCTTTTTAGTGATCAGCGCGCTTGCAGAAAGCACGGGATGAGTCCTTCCTGAATCTTTGATTGCGAAGAAAAGCCAGAGGTGCTGCTTGGTCTGGACTGGGCTCATTTTCCCCACCATCCTCAGAGGAGGACTCGGAAACAGGCTGCCCTGCAGCCCTCATCTGAATATGGACCACTATAGAAAAACAAGAAAACATACACACATGAAAAAGCAGTCATGCAAAGGAATCCCCCCTTACATCATACGAACCTGTGGCTTTTCTTACCTCTAGGCAGCCTGTCTCGCCAGCTTGGCTGCCCTGCATGGACCCACAGGTCATACAGGATGGCATAAAAAGGTGACTGCCATTGGGGGGGGGCTACCATTGTTGGCCTCCAGTGCTACAAAGAACCATCTTTTAAAGTTTTTGAATGTTGAGCAGCACTGGAGACCTGTCCTCTGGTAGCCCCTCATCTGGAGGAACCGCGCTGCCTCGAAAAAGTTGTGGTTCCTCCGGTTAGAGGAACGCATCAGGCAGTCCGGTGCACCGGCCTGCTGGGCCAGGGATTCCAGCAGGAGGTTGGTCTCCCTGGTGCCCCAGACCCGCCCAAACATGCCCCCTACCTCCCTCGGCCATCGTAACACTATGTGGCGGGATGCGGAAACTCGACTTTATATGTTTTGGGGTAGACTGTTACATTTCAAAACAAGCCTATGAAGTTATGAGAAGGTTTATTTTTTAAACTTTTACACCAGTTGTGTTAATCAATTGGCTAGTTAGCGGAGTTACCTCAATTTTGGTATGCGGCTGTGCCTGGAACCTTTTTAAAAAAGGCTAGTTCCTGCTAAAAAACTGCCAATTATTCAAACCGCCAGAAATGAAACAAAGTATTGATGGTGGGCTACTCTCAAGGTTAGGATTTGTATTTTGCAGAAAGAATGAGAGATTGCAAAGCAAGTTGTTGTTATACCAGAGTGAAACTCTATTTCCACTACTGTCCTTGAACATTTTAAGAATGCAATTTATTTATTTGTACAGGGGAATAAAATGACATATTCACAGCGCTGTTAAAGGCAGCATTTAGTGGACTATATTGTGCACTTATCCCAATTTTTTAAGTAGAGACAATTTATTTTTAAACAGTTGTACATTCACAGTTAATATCCCCCATGATGGTACTGCTGCCAAAAGTACTCTTTTAAAGTGTCCCGGACAGCCTCCTCCTGAGCTTTTTAAATAGCATTGTCATTTACCAAAGGAGCTCCTAGCGTGTCAAGCACAAACATCTGAACCCTTCTGTTCGGATCATCAAGGATCCTGCCTTTGGTTTCACATATGTTGTGGAAAATCACACAAGAACATTATCACAGAACACACATTTTCCTCTGCCACTTCTATAGTATACCGTAATGCTCTCCAGCGTGCCTTCAGATGTCTGGAGCACCTCTCCACCATAGAACGTACCCTATTATGGTACTTGTTGTACAGTCTCTGTTTATTATTAGTGGACCCCCTGTATGGTGTCAGTAGCCATTTTCTTATGGGGTATGCTCCATCCACAAGGGTGAACAGAACTTTTGCTGCCCCATTATAGTTATTGTGGGGTTTCCAGGGATGAAAATTCCTGCCTCCACAGTTTCAAAAAAGCCAGAGTTCCTTAGCATCCTAGCATCATGATTCTTGCCGCTCAAACCAATCACTGCATCAATAAAAATCCCTCTGTGATCACAGGTACCTTGTAGAACTACACTGTATTTATTCTTCCTGTTAATAAATTCATTTCCTTGACATACAGGTGGGATAATGTTAACGTGACATCCATCAAGACATGCGATTACTTGAGGGTATCCAAGGGCTGCGATGTCATCCATTACCTGTTCAAGGAGACAGGAAATTAAATACAGAAAGGCTTATTGTAGACACAGCTGAAGCTGAGTATTCGATATTACACATCAGTACTTAAAATTTATTTAATATTATAGGAGAGTATCCTTTTCTATGTGCAGTAGGAGGCCATTTATAATAATAAAAGTATGTATAAAGGTGTTTGTTGTTAGTTACCTAAACACAACAAACATAGCTCAACAGAAGCAATTACTCGGATTTTCACAAACATTTTTTTTAAAGAAATACCTGCCTATGGTCTCCCAGGAAAATACTTCACTTCAGAAGTAACTTCTCCATTGCAAGTACGACCTCAACAAAGATCTTACACACTGTAGCTTTCCCAACACCAAACAGCTGACAAGCAGACGCGTTAGAGCATCGTTGGGCGAGAAGCCACATGGCAATTGCAAGCTGCTTCTCCCCTGGAATGGCTTTCCTCATGTTGGTGTCCACTTTGGCTATCTCCAGACGATGAATGTCCACAAGTTTCATGAAAAGGAAATGCAGCATCCTGAAGTACTGTAGCCAACGTTCATCGGACCAGATACTCATAACAAATTTCTCCCATCACTCCCTCGTAGTTGGGTACACCCACCACTGCCGTAAATGGGATATGGGCAAAGAAGGATATGTAACACGGGGGAATCGATGGCTTCTAAATTCATGAACTCAATACTGAGGTCATTTGATGAAAGCAAGTCTAAATGAAGAAGGAGATGAATAATACGGATCATCTTTCTTCAGTAATTCAGTAATTTAATTCAGTAATGGAGTGCTGGGGAATCAAAGAGTAAAACACCTATGATTGTCTTCTGTATGGTCCAAGAAATAGCCAATCGCTGTGTCCATGGCAGGAAAGTACACCAGAAACATGTTGTACAAATTGTGAAAAAACGAGTAATCACATCCTTGATTGAAAGCAAAAAAATATATCCCGGGATCTTAAAGGCGTGTAAACAAAAAAACACGGGATATGATATCACGTGATATGAAACATATCCCGGAATGTGATACAGTGTAAACAATTATCTTGGGATATACAGTTCAGAGATAAAAATCGTTTAAACAAGGGATGAATTCGCGATCAAGAAATTCCGGAACGCCTCGTAACAGTAAAAAGCATCTAACCGGCGCCCAGGTATCGTAGGCTATATTTTAGAGGAAGGAACTGACAAAATCACCTCTGAGTATTCCTTGCCTACGAAAACTGAATGAAATTAATGGGGTCAACCTAAGTTGACAAGGCGACTCGAAGACACACATGCACACACGCACGCAAACAGACATATAATTGTGAATATCTTAAAATACACCAAATACATGGTGCAAGTTTTTGAAGCTCCACTGGCTTCTTAATCAGGCAAAGGAGTTTAAAAAATCATACAGGAAAAGAAAACAATGATGATGTTAGAGACACAGGCTTACCTTTTGTCAAGATTTTTTTTGTTGTCAATTAAGATGGCCTGGAGGGAGTTCAAGACTGAGATGGGAGACAAAGTCATCTGCATTTCAAAACCCTTCATTTCCTTTTCTTTTTCATAGTCAAAAGTATACTACCTCTGAATATGAGAGAGGATTCAATCTGATTATCATGGTCTCTGGCTTTTCTTCGCAAACGAAGATTCAGGAAGGACTCATCCCGTGCTTTCTGCAAGCACGCTGATGACTGAAAAGGCCAATCCAAAATAAACAAGTCCGGTTGCAGAAAGAACAGCAGAAGGTCTCCTTGGGAGATGTTTTCGGATTGTGATTCTTCGTGCATTGTAGTTTCTCTTCAAGACTTGTTCAGTGTGAGTTCTCAAATAAGGCTGCAGCATTGTGGATAGTGTGTCTCCATGCCTCCCAATGTGAGGCCAGGGTGGACCCTTGTTGGTGATCAATTTGGCCAAGCCTGAGATGTTTCAGGGAGTCCTTGTATCGCTTTTTTGGAGCGCCCCTCTTATGCTGACCCGTGGCGAGTTCACCGTAGAGTACTATTTTTGGGAGGCGATGGTTCTCCATCCTAGAAACGTGCCCTGCCCAGCGCAGCTGTGTTCTCAATATCTGGCCTCAATGCTGGTGATCCCTGCTTGCTCAAGGATAGCAACATTCGTCACATAGTCAGTCCAGTGTATATTTAGGATTGTGTGTATATAGCGCTGATGAAAGCATTTGAGGAGTTGTAAGTGTTGGCGATAGGTGACCCATGTTTCAGACCCGCAAAGGAGAATAGACAGTACAATGGCTCTATACACACTGATTTTTGTGCTTCGCCTCAGGTGTTTGTTACTCCAGACTCTTTTGTAAAGCCTTCTAAATACGCTATATGCCTTTGCTAATCTGTGATCGATCTCTTTGTCAATCTTGGCATCTGAGGAGATGATGCTTCCCTGGTAGGTGAACGGACTTAAGCACAGATTTGCCTACGGCAATGTGGTAATGGTGGTGTTCGTCCTGTGGTGCAGGCTGGTAGAGAACTTCAGTTTTCTTCAGGTTGACTTCCAGCCCAAACAGCTCTACAGCTGTTGTGAAGCAGGATGTTAGGCGCTGCAGAGCTGCTACTGTGTGGGCAACAAGGGCAGCAGCATCAGCAAAGAGCAGCTCACGGACTAGATAGTTTAGAGTTTTAGTGCGAGCCCTCAGATGGCTTAAGTTAAAACAAGCTACCATCAATATGGTAACGTATATAGATGCCGTCTTCTTCTTCGAGCTCTGCTGTAGCCCTTTGGAGCATCATGCTGAAGAAGATTGTAAATAAAGTTGAAGCAAGAACACAACCTTGCTTCACTCCATTAGTTATTAGAAAGGGCTCTGAAATAGTATCGGCCATATCTGACCTGACTGTGCTGGCCCACGTGTAGCAAGATAATCATTTTAAGGAATTTGGGGGGACATCCTAGTCTTTCCAGGATTTGCCACAGACCTTTTCTACTCACAGTGTTGAAGGCTTTGGTGAGGTCGAGAAATGTTACATAGAGTCCCTTGTTTTGCTCTCTATATTTCTCTTGCAGTTGTCTAAGGGCAAATACCATATCTGCAGTACTCCTATTGGCTCTAAAGCCACATTGGCTTTCAGGAAGAAGTTGTTCTGCAATAGCAAGAACTAATCTGTTCAGGAGTATCCTTGCAAGGATTTTTCTAGTAATAGAGAGCAGTGTTATGCCTCGATAGTTTGAGCAATCGGATTTTGCTCCTTTTTTCTTGTGCAAGGTGATGATGACTGCATCTCAGAGATCTGATGGCAGTTCCCCTTTTCCTCAGCAATTCACAAGGAGTTCGTTGAATTTATCATGCAGTACATGACCTCCGTGTTTCCAAACTTCAGGTGGGATTCCATCAATCCCAGCTGCCTTGCTGTTTTTCATCTGCTGTATGTCTTTAAGGGTCTCTTCCAAAGTGGGAGCTATGTCTAGTTCATTTTTCATCGGTTTTTGTATCATATGTTGGATAGCTGAGGCTTGGACTACTCGGTTGCCACTGAAGAGACTTTGAAAATGTTCAGCCCATTGATTCAGGATGGAGGCTTTATCAGTAATTAGTGTTTGACCATCTGTACTGTATAAGGAGCTTTGGACCTGATAAGTAGGTCCAAACACTGCTTTAAGTGCTTCACAAAATCCTCTAAGATCACCCAGATCTGCACAGAGTTGTGTCTTTTCTGCTATATTGATCCACCACTTGTTCTGCATGTCTCAGAGTTTTTGTTGAAGTTTACTACATGTGAGACAGAAAGCTGCTTTTCTTACATGGCAAGTTGGCTGGGCGAGGTATGCCTGGTGAGCAGTTCTTTTCTTTGCCAACAGCTCCTGGATCTCTTGATTTTAATCAAACCAGTCTTGGTTTTTCTTGAGGGAGAACCCAAGGGATTCTTCTGCAGACTGGAGGATACTGTTTTTGATATGTTGCCAAAGCACTGTAGGAGAAGGATTTGTAGGTTGATCTTCAAGTTTGCAGATTTACCTGGAAGTTTTCTCTCATGGTATTTTGTTGAAGATTGTTGACTTGGAGCCTCCTCTTTAAGATGCTACCCCTCTTAGGTTTGAGCTTAAGATGAAGATTTAGTTTACATCTTACGATGTGATGATATGTTTGGCATTCTGCACTGGGCATCATTCGAGTATGACGGACATTGCGAATGTTTCTGTGGCGGACTAGAACATCGTCAATGAGGTGCCAGTGTTTGGATCAGGATGCATCCAGGTTGTCTTCAAGCTATCTTTCTGCTGAAAGATGGTGTTTGTAATAGTCAGCTGTTGTTCTGCACAGAACTCTAGCAAGAGGCGTCCGTTATCATTGCAATTTCCAACACCATGCTTGCCTAAAATACCTTTCCAGGCTTCAAAGTTCTTTCCTACTCTGGCATTGAAGTCACCAAGGATAATAATTTTATATTCTACAGGGACTTTTTGTATGAGGTGGCATAGGTTTGTGTAGAATTTGTGTTTCTCTACAGGGTTGGCTTGCATAGTTGTGGCATATATACTGAAGAGAACAACATGTGGGAGGCATAAGGAAATAATGTGATCAGTGTCCTGTTGGCAAGTTCTCAAGTTTGGAGGCAATGGAGTTTTTAATCATAAAGCCTACTCATGAATCATAGAATTGTAGAGTTGGAAGAGACCACAAGTGCCATTCAGTCCAACCCCCTGCCATGCAGGAATACACAATCAAAGCATCCCTGACAGATGGCCATCCAGCCTCTGTTTAAAGACCTCCAAGGAAGGAGACCCCACCATGCTCCGAGGGAGCATGTTCCACTGCTGAACAGCTCTTACTGTCAAAAACTTCCTCCTAATGTTGAGGTGGTATCTCTGTTCCTGGAGCTTGCATCCATTGTTCCATGTTCTAGTCTCTGGAGCAGCAGAAAACAAGCTTGCTCCATCCTCAACGTTACACCCCTTCAAATACTTAAACAGGGCCATCATATCACCCCTTAACCACATTTTTCCAGACTAAACATACCCAGCTCCCTAAGTCTTTCCTCATAAGGCATGGTTTCCAGACCTTTCACCATTTTAGTCGCCCTTCTCTGGACACACTCCAATTTGTCAATATCCTTTTTGAATTGTGGTATTCTAGATACAGTATTCTAGATGAGGCCTGACCAAGGCAGAATTGAGTGGCAGTATTACTTCCCTTGATCTGGACACTATACTTCTATTGATGCAGCCCAAAATTGCATTGGTCTTTTTAGCTGCTGCATCACACTGTTGACTCATGTTCAACTTGTGGTCTACTAGGACTCCTAGATCCCTTTCGCATGTTGTCTCGTTCAGCCAGGTCTCCCCCATGCTATATCTATGCATTTCATTTTTCTGCCCTAAGTGCAATACCTTACATTTTTCCGTATTGAATTTCATTTTGTTAGCTTTGGCCCAGCTCTCCAGTCTATCCAGGTCATTTTGAATTTTGATCCTGTCCTCTAGGGTATTAGCAACTCCTAATTTGGTGTCATCTGCAAATTTGATAAGCATGCCCCTAATTCCATCATCTAAGTCATTGATAAAGATGTTGAATAGCACTGGGCCCAGGACAGAATCCTGTGGCACCCCACTGGCCACATCTTTCCAAGATGAAGAGGAGCCACTGCTGAGCACTCTTTGGGTTCGGCTGGTCAACCAATTACAAATCCATTGAACAGTTAACTTGTCTAGCCCACATTTTACAAGCTTGTTTGCAAGAATGACATGGGGAACCTTGTCAAAGGCCCTACTGAAATCAAGGTATGCAATATCCACAGTGTTCCCTTCATCTACCAAGCTGGTAACTTTATCAAAAAAAGAGATTAAATTAGTCTGGCATGACTTGTTTCTATGAAACTCATGTTCACCTTTTGCAATTATGGCATTGCCTTTTAAATGTTCACAGACTCTCTGTTTAATGATCTGCTTTAGAATCTTCCCTGGTGTTGATGTCAGCTTAACTGGATGATAATTGTTGGGATCCTCTTTTTCCCCTTTTTTGAAGATGGGGACAACATTTGCCCTCCTCCAGTCTGCTGAGACTTCTCCTGTTCTCCAGGATTTCTCAAAGATTATTGTTCTTAACCTCTATAGCAAGCCTGAGCTCATTCTACACTTTAGCTTTTCTGACTTTACTCCTACACGTGTTCTCTATCTGTCTGAATTCTTCTTTGGTGATTTCCCCCGTTTTCCATTTAAAACTTAAAACTTTCCATTTAAAAATCCATGTTCCATTTAAAAGTTAGCTCCGTTGAAAGTTCTTTAGTCATCCATCCTGGTTTCTTGAGACACCTCCCATTTTTCTTCCTCAGTGGTACTATTTGAAATTGTGCCTTCAGTATCTCCCTTTTGAGAAAGTCCCATCCATCTTGAAGTCTCTTCTCTTCTCTCTTTAGTATTCCTGACCATGGGATCACCCCCAGTATTTCCCTGAGTTTATTGAAATCAGCTCTCCTACAGTCAAGAATGCGTGTCTGACTATGCCTGGCTTCTCCTTTCCATTGTATAACAAACTCCAGAAGAACATGATCACTCTCACCTAAAGATCCCACCACTTGCACCCCATTAACTAGGTCAACCCTGTTGGTTAGGATCAGATCTAAAATAGCTGACCCCCTTGTTGCCTCTTCCACCCTTTTGGACAATGAAATTGTCTTCTAGGCAAGTAAGGAATTTGCTAGACCTTGAAGTTTTGGTCGAGTTAGATTTCCAGCAAATATCAGGATAGTTGAACTCACCCATCACTACTACATCTCTCCTTTCTGCGTGTGTGGTCATCTGTTCTAGAAAGGCATAATCCAATTCCTTCATCTGACTTGGGGGTCTGTAGTAGAGTCCCACAATAACATCCCTGTTGTTTCCCTCCCCTTTAATTTTTATCCAGATGCTCTCCACCTGGCTTCCAGTATTGATGTCATGGATCTCTTCACTGGTATAATTATCCCTGATATATAATGCTTTTCCTCCTCCTTTCCTGTTTCTCTTATAAAGGTTATACCCCTCTATTCCTACATTTCAATCATGCGACTCAACCCACCAGGTTTCAGTAACACCTATTATATTTGCTTTGTTGTGCTAGGATTTCAAGTTCATCTTGCTTATTTCCCATGCTCTGTGCATTAGTGTAGAGACATCTAAGACCATGTGTTCCATTTACTGGCTGCCTGTGCAAGTTTTTTGGCCTCCCACTGTTGGGTCCTTGCATTGTTTGCCTTGTTCCCTCTATGACAGTTTGACTATTTTCTCCAGCCCTTTTGCCTTCCAGAATAGTGTCTCCCTCCCCCGTATGACTCAGTTTAAAGCCCTCCTGATCAAATTCTTGAGACTATTGGCAAAAACATTTCTGTCAACTGGCGTGAGATGCAACCCATCCCTTGCCAGAAGTCCCCCTCATGGAAGCGCAGCCCATGATCCAGGAATTCAAATTGTTCTCAGTGACACCATCTACGGAGCCAGTTGTTTAAGGCGGTTATTTTCCTCTCCCTTCCTGGACCATGCCCTTCAACTGGCAGAAGAATGCCAGATGACAACCTGTGCATCCATTACTTTCAGCTTCCTCCCCAGAGCCTCATAATCTCTTCTGATCTTCGAAAGCTGTGCCTTGCAGTATCATTGGTTCCCACATGGAACAAAAGGAAGGGGTAATGATCCGTAGGCTTGACCAGTCTTGTCTGCCTCTCCGTCACATCACGGTTCTTTGGCCCAGGGAGACAACACACCTCCTGAGACATCTTGTCAGGCCCACAAACCACTGCTTCTGTACCCCTGAGCAAGGAGTCCCCCACCACCACTACACACCTCTGCTGAGGCTTAGCAGTGGCTGTTCCTTGTGATGGTACTCTCTGGGTCCCTTGTTCTGCCCCTGAAGTCTGTCCATGCTGTTCTTCCTCATTGTCCTTGATAAGGGAGAGGGCTTCGAATCGATTCTATAGCTGCAAGCTGCTTGAAGAATCCCTGGATTTTCTTGTTCTTTGTGTAACATTCCTCCAGCTGTCTACCTCCTGTGTCTGTGAAGTGACCATCTCCTCCCCAGCCACTTCCTCTGTGTAGTCCCCATCCAAGACTGTTCATTCTGTTCTGTCCAGGAAAACCTCTTGCTCACGAATATATTGAAGTGTACCTACCCGTGTCTCCAGCTGCTCGACTTTTCCTCCAAGAGGGCTACCAACTTGCACTTGGTGCATGTGAAGTTCCCCACGTCTGTAGACAAGAAGACAAACATCCCACAAGTGTTGCAGGAGACTGCAGCAGTCCCCTCAGTGTCCATGGTGAGAGCTTTTAGGTAATCTAAGAACTCTTAGTTAATGCTAAGAACTCTATCCTGTACTTTTAAGTATGCTGTATTTTTGCTTGGTTGCTCAAATTCGCACGCCATTAGGCTTGCGCCTCTGCAAGGAGTTATATAGAGCTAGGCTCCCAGCTCCACCCCCTAGTGACTCACAGATGTGACTTCCAGAAACTCCACCCCCTCAGCAACAAGCACCCTCTCCCAACAGTTTTAAAAAATTCAAACTCACAGAAGCTCCACCCCCTCAGCCACAAGCACACTCTCCCGACAGTTAAAAAAAAACCAAACTCACCCACTCAAAATGGCTGCCCAGAAGCTGCTCTCCTTCTCCCTGGCAAGAAACTGGCCTGGAAAGCTTCTGCAAGGAGTTATATAGAGCTAGGCTCCCAGCTCCACCCCCTAGTGACTCACAGATGTGACTCACAGAAACTCCACCCCTTCAGCAACAAGCACCCTCTCCCAACAGTTTAATAAATTCAAACTCACAGAAGCTCCACCCCCTCAGCAACAAACACAGTCTCCCAACAATTTTTTAAAATTCACACTCACAGAAGCGCCACCCCCTCAGCAGCAAGCACACTCTCCCAACAGTTCAAAAAAAAAAAATTCAAACTCACCCACTCAAAATGGCTGCCCAGAAGCTGCTCTCCTTCTTCTCCCTAGCAAGAAAACTTGGCAAGAAAGATGTTTTTCAGTTTTGGGTTTACCAGACCAGTAAAGTGTGTAGCCGGCACTGTGTTCTTTAAGGCTGCCTTCCTCATGGAGACGAACTTCACTAAGAGCAGTGATGTCAATATTAAGTCATGATAGTTCATGGGCTATTAGAGCAGAGCGATACTCAGGCCATCCACTATCTGCTGTCTTGCATGGTTCTGATGTTCCAGCATGCAAGTGTCAGTTTATTTACACCTTTGGAGGCTGGTGTGTGCCTTTGTTTCTTTGCCTTGGTTTGACTGCATCAGAAGATACCCGTTGGCTGTGGTTATCCAGCCAGGTAGATGGGGATGAGCTTTCGTTAGGCCACCTTTTCTAGGCCCCTCTTCATATGGAGCAAGCAGTGCTCTCCTTAAAAAAGGCTGCTTGGTCGTTCAGGATGCTTCCGAACAAGACTGTCATCTCCTGGGTCAGCCTCGAGTGACCAAAGCCCTGAGCCGCCTGCATGCAGGGTTGGGTCTGCAGCTTCCAGTGCATCTTTACACCTGTCATTTCGTCCCTTGCCTATCGCTACAGAGCTTTTTCGGAATTGGACTTATCCTTCGAGCCTGTGCAATAGATTTTTCTGGTGGAGCGCAGCATGCACAGAATTGGCCTCACCCTTTAAACCAAAGGTTTAATTTGGCTGTGGCCTTGCAAGCATGGACGGTAGCAACGAGGTCCTTGGGTTGTAGATTTGATTAGTTTCCTTTTCTTAGATGGTTGACCTTACAGGGTTGGATGAGAGCACCATCTGCCTGGGTTTGGGATGTATTTTCCTTCTCCTAGGATGGTTGCCATAAGGCTAGAGAGCCCATCCTGCCCTTTGACGCTCTTTGTCAGACCCTTCGGTTTTGACCTGTCTGGTATGGGAGACCCTACCAGTGGCTATTATGCCACCGCCAGCGTAGCTCAAAACTTCATTAGGGTACGCAAGCCTCTCCCCCACAACAAGTGCGTGGCAGGGGGTTGGACTAGATGGCCTTGTGGTCTCTTCCAACTTTACAATTCTATGATTCTAAGGGGGCGTCAATGGAGAAGTTATCATGGTAAACAGATTTAAACAAGAGTTTTCATAAAAAATGGAGTAGTGTTATACCCACTGTACCTCTACCAATGAGCTGGTATTCCAGCTTCATCCTTATGATTCCTGTTCTTGTGTGGACCTACTCAAAAATAACTAAAATAAAACAGCTCAATTTTATTTGCTATCTGTCAAGTGTCCATATAATTGCTGGAAACATCCCATGGGGGAACTCTGAATTTGCAGAATTATTGAAAATAAAAACAGATGTGCTCCATTCTATTTTGCTGTTTAGAAAAATAAATTTTCTTCTCATTGTTTTGAGCTTTGTCACCATCTGTGGCAACTTTATCAGTAATTCAGGATACTCTGGCAAGCCTGGGGCATGTCCTGCCATTATCTGAGGATGCCAGCCAAAGATGCAGGCGAAATGCAGAAAGAAACTATTCCAGAACACGGCCTCACAGCCCGGAAAAAAAACCCAAGGAAAATCTATGGATGCTGGACTTCACAAAGAGAGTGTGCTTGGAAGCCAGCTTCTGGTTTTGAAAGACAGGTGTTTTTTTCACAGTAAATGTGGAGGGGAGGCACTACAATCTATTTAAAGATTTAATCACCACTCCTGGAGACTTCCAGATGAGGCAATTAACTCTTTTCATCACAAAAAGTGTAGTCTGGTGGAATCTGCAGGGTTTGTTTGGGAGGTGCAAAAACAAACTTGAGGGACTGCATACCACAGTTTGCCCACCCCGACCTAGTCAGATACTTTTGTAAAACCACACATGTGCACACACATATTTTGGCTGTGTACAGTATCCACACATTCCTAACCCAACGTGAGTGGTCTGTTTGTCATCTTATACCAGGGGCGGGTGGGCTAGGGTATTGTGACTATGGAGTTTTTATATTGTAAGCCGCCCCAATTGTGTTGCAGAGGGGTGGGATAGAAATAAATTATTATTATTATTATTATTATTATTATTATTATTATTATATACCAGGACTTGAGTCTCAAGAACAAAATTAAGTGATCTGTATTGGTTTCTTTGGTGCACTTGCTTGTCACAACACCTGAATTTTTCTGCAGACCTGATAGCATGGGATCTTCTGGCAGTAACCACAGAACTCTGCCAACATTGGAGTATTTGGCTTCATAAGGAGCAGAAGCAGGACTGATCTTAAAGGAAGAGCCTTTATGGCTGCAACGGAAACCTGAAATGTTATTGCTTTCTTTTACTGTCTTTGTTCCTATTATTTCTCTGCCTATCTTTTGGTGGGAGAAGCAGAATATGAACTTTTGCTTTATAACATCATAAACAAGATGCAGAACTGTCACCTGTGATTCCATCATTGTCAATTCATAATTTTTGTACTATTTTTGCCTTATGAGGAAGGCAGTAAGATCCAAAAGCTAGCACACTTTTTTGTGCCTTACAGATGGCATAATAAAGGTATTACCAGTATGTATTTTGTCTCATGGTCAACGCCCCTGCATCTTGTAAAATCAAGGAATTGCCTTGGTTCCCCCCCCCCATTTTGCAAATCCCTCTGCTCTGTTTGTGCTGCATCTATATGACTGACAGAATTAACTATACTAGAAAGAATATCACATGCATATCCTGCAATCGAATTTTAGTGACTGAGACATCCAGACATCAATTCAGTTCCATTACTTACATCTGAGATGTAGAGTAAAACAACTGAGATACGTACAAGGCCAGATGAAGATGGTGGAGTCATGGAGCAATTCCAAAACCAAGTCCCTTTTCACATACATGTTTAATGTCCCCCATTGGAAAGCCTACTTTGGAGTGTAAGGGATTTGGTTTGTGACATTGCTGAGAAGAGCTCTCTCCAGGACCAGAGCAATGACTTTCCAACTCAAATAAGGGTGCTGTTCTGGACATCCTCTTTGCCCTTCTCTCTGCTGGCATGGCTGAGTGTTGGAGGCAGCGAGCCCAGTGTGCCATTTACCTCTTTATTCATGGCTATGCAATTAGAAAATGGAGCCAGTGTGGTAGGTAAATGTTACAAACTATTATGTAAGGTGAAAGAAAAGAGAACTATATGTTGGGGGAAGAGGCAGTGACAGCTAGCCCTAAGCACCAGATGCACATTCTGCTGGGAGCAGAATCACCACAGCTGAAGCACGAAGAATGTGCGGCTGGTGCCCGGGCCTTACTGCTACCGCCTCCACTATTGCCCTGGGACTGCTTCTCAGCCTGGCTGCAGTCAATCGCAGGTATGGTAATTAAAAAAAAAAATCTTCATTTTCAATCGATGGTTACTCAGATCCACTGATACCGAGGGCCCATTGTAACAGGCTATCAATTTACCGGTATGTTTTAAAGCACTTTACAAAACTCAATGTAGGAGAAATACACATCTAATCTTGTCAGATTTTACAAGTTAAACTGGGGCAGGCCTGGTTGCTAATTGGAATGGCACCACCAGGAACGTCACGGCTCTCCAGGTAGGACTAGGAAAGAATCTTGCCTAAAACCTTGGAAAGCAGTTACCAGACAGATCTGAGATTTTGACTAGATGGATAAATGATCCAAATCAGTTTAAGACAGCTTCCTATGTTCCTAGAAATGAGTTTTTCACCTTTTAAGAGAGCTACAATTTTCCTTCATCACCACCATAGCATCACATAAGGGCCCATCTATATGAGGGGCAAAATGTGGATTGATGTGTACTCACACAAATTAGATGCATATTTAGACAAATTTGACTTGTCTTAATGGTGTTTGGCAAAATCACAGGCATGCCAGGCTATCCACTTTTGCTATCTCAATGGGCATGTCTGCAATTTAAGATGGCGGACACGACTTTTGTTTTTATTTTCTCCAGTTGCTGCCGCCAAATGGTATTTTTTTTAAAAAAAGGCATATCTAAGGTGTGAAAGTGTGATATGCTGTCTAAATAAACATGAAAAATAAAGGAAAAAGAGTGCTTCATTGCCTTAGCACACTATCACTAAGATGAAAATCCAAGATGGCAGTTCCAGGGCGCTTGCCTTCTTAGCAAGCCCTGGCCCCTGCTCCCATCTGACCAATCAACTTTCTACTTCTGCTTTTCTGGGGAAATGTGAATAAATTTGATTGCATGTCCTAAGGATCAATCATGCACATTCCCCACAGTTTTTAAAAGATTTCGGAAAAGCCCCAAAGGCTGTTCCCTTGGGGTTTATGGTGAATTTGCCCCCACTCCTTCTGAATATGGTGGAATTATGCAGGCTCCCAATAAGATAGGTAGGATTCTAAGCAAATTCTAAGAGGATTAATTTTAACTGTTAGGACAACCCCTAGATTGCAAGCTGATTGATATCTGCTTATACTGATGACAAAATGAAACATTCAGAGACAGTATATTTCCTAAATACCTGAAGGCACCAGATCCCATCTGATATTGAAAGCTAAGCAGGATGAGCCTTGGTTAGTACTTGGATGAGAGACTGCCAACAGATACCAGGTGCTATAGGCTATATTTCAGAGGAAGTGGCAAAACCACCTCTGAGTATTCCTTGCCTAATAAAGCCTATAAAATTCATGGGGTCACAACAATTTGACAGGAGACATGAAGGGACACGTGCGTACACACACACATTTCTCTGTTACCCACCAGTGAAGTCAAACAGCCTTTAATGTGTGTGTTTATACTTGCATGTGACTGTTGCCCAGGAAAGTTATCTTTTTATTTTACTTTTTTAAATAACAAGCTGTATACACCTCAACATGCTTTATCCTGCCTTTTTTTTTTTTTTGGTCTTTCTCAGTATACTTAATAGGAAAAGGAGTAGGAAAGAACCTGAAGTTTTTGTAGTGTGGGAGTTGAAGTATTTTTACTTTTTCAAGATGTGTTGCTTACATTGTTACTACATAATTGTAATTCTCTTTTCTTCAGTGAGAAAGTTCATCATTCAGCCAAATGAAAAATAATTCAAAATAAGAACCCAAATACTGTACTTTTGTTGACCAAACAAAACAGGCAGGAGGAGGCTGTCTCTCGCATCAGCTCACAGTGACCCCAGGGGCGTTTGGGGGAGACTGGGCACAGCAAGAGAGAGAAGGGGTGGGGGAATGTGGGGGCTCTTCAAGGCCCCGCCATGTATGCGGTGGGTATGCCTGATTGGAACTCAACTCTGATCTCAAAGGGTTAATTTTCTCTGAACTCTGGATTCGAGTAATTGCCTGTGCCCCCCCTTCCTCCTCCTTTTCTCATGCAGCTTCTCTAATATACCATAAATTCCGTTGTATAAGACGACTTTTAAACCTTCTCAAAATCTTTTAAAAGTTAGGGGGTCATCTTATACACTGGAATAGGGCTCCCCATTGTGGCTTGGGAAGGACGGGTGGCTTGGCTGGGTGGCTGGCTGGGGGGAGGTTTGCCAGCACCCGCCCTTACTGAAGCTGTGATGGGGAGCCCTATAAGAAGACACCCTGCCCAGCCAGCCACCCCTCTGTACCCCCCCCCCAAAGCCGTGATCAGAACCCCAATCACAGCTTCAGGGAGGGGTGGTGGTAGCTGGAAATCCCCCCCCCTTGAGCCACCCTTCCAACCCTCCCCGAAGCCACGATCGGGTTCCTGATCGCAGTGTCAGGAAGGGGGGCTGGCTGCAAATCCCCCCTCCAACCACCCTTCTACCCTCCCTGAAGCCACGATTGGGATCCGAATCGTGGCTTTGGGGAGTGGGGGTGGCTGGAAATCCCCCTCCAGCCACCCTTCCAATCTCCCTGAAGCCACGATTGGGCTCCCGATCACAGCTTCAGGGAGGGGTGGTGTTGGCTGAAAAGCCCCCCCAGCTAGCCACCCTTACATTCGCCCCTCTCTGCCTTCGATTCCTCCTCAAAGGGGGTGATGGCGGGAGAGGGGCAAATGTACCCGCTTTGCCTCACTCCCTGCCCGGTCTCTTGCGTCTTCGCTCCCTTTGAGAAGGGAGCGAAGACGCAGGAGATGGGTGGCATGTGAGGCAAACCACTACATTTGCCCCTCTTCTGCTTCGATTCCTTTGGGAAGGGTGGATGGGTGGTGACTGGAGGGGGGGAGGCTTTACAGCCAGCACCCACCCTTCCCAAAGCTACGATCGGGGTTCCCATCGTGGCTTTGGGAAGGGTGGATGGGTCGTGGCTGGAGGGGGGAGGTGGAGGGGGGAGTTTGGGATATACAGTTGTTCTGCCATATCCATGGATTTGGCATTCATGGATCTAAGTATTCACGGCTTCAAAATATTCTTTAAAAAATAATAATCTAAAAAGCAAACCTTGATTTTGCCATCTTATATAAGGGACACCATTTTGCTATGCCACTGCATATAATGGGACTTGAATATTCACGGATTTGGGTATTCATGGGGGTCCTGAAACCAAACCCCAGTGAATGTGAAGGGACAACTGTACTCGCAATATAAGAGAGGGAGAGGTAGTCTTATACGGTGATAATATCCAAAACTCTATATTTTAACTTAAAAATTGGGGGGTCGTCTTATATGCCCAGTCATCTTATACGCTGGAATATATGGTAAACTCCAATCCTACTATCCTATACCACAGCTACCTAAAACAAGCCTCCAATGTCAGTTTCACGGGCAATAACCATGATCACCAAATTACTGGGATTGTTCTTAAAGGCAGTGATATAGGAGTGAACTAAACAACAGAGGTGGGAAGACTGTGCCCCCCCCAGATGTTTTGGCCTACCACACTCAACCCATAGTAAGGGATTATGGGAGCTGTAATCTAAAGCAAATAAAGGGGCAAAGCCTTCCTAACCATGAACTACAGGAAGTGGTATGCATATAGCTTGACCCTTCTCATTGGTCATCAATCGGGTCTTTCTCTGACAAATGTCTGGCTGAGGGCCTTTATGTAGATAATCAGATTTCTTTTTATATTTTAGTTATGGTGAACATTTCAACTTTTCCAGATATGGGTGAAGTGCAACTTCCATCAGCCCTACCCATAGAACCAAGAGTGAGGGATTATGGGCATTGCAGTTCAACAACATCTGAAGAGTCATAACTCCCCCATCCCTCTTTTATGTCATCACCCAAATATATCGTGCTGAATACTGACAGTTTCTTTCACAGGGAAGGATGGAAAGAAAGACTCATGTTTACCTTTCTTCTCTGGGATCACCAAGATGGTGACAGAACAATGGAACAATGAAAAGCAAACATATGAAGTTTTGACATATACATGATTAGTGCAGCAACTGCTGGGAAAATTACTATTCTTTTTGCAGATCTGGGAAACATCTGTAGAATTATCTCTCATGAATTATAGTGATGCTGGTTGATACAACTGAGCTTCTTAAAATAAGAAACGTCCAAGTGAATGTTTCAAAATTGTTATTATTATCCTTGAGACAGTTCAGTGTATGTCCACTGCTAACATACAATAGCCTGCTCCCATTTAAAATAAAATTTAAAAACACACAGAGAATAAAAAGGTCTTAAGATAGCAAAACAAGAATTTTTAAAAAATAAAACTCCAAAATCTTGACATTAATTTGTAATATTTTGTTGTACAGAAAACTTACTCCAAATTATGAATTAATAGGCTTTTAACATCTTTTAAAAAGCCCAGAACATTCTTTCGGAAAACTATTCCTTGACAAATAAAAATTAGTATTAAGCTCTCACTTTAAACCAAGGTATTTCAGCAAAATGTCTGCCAAGAACAGCCTTTTGAGCTACCACTCAAATTAAATTTCTCATTCAGTTGTACCAAAAGTCCCAATTAACATCAGATTAAGAAAAAACGTAACAGTCAAGCAACAAAGCGACATTGTTTAGTTAACACCAAATTAAACCATGGACAGTACTATTAGTTGAGAATTTAAAAATAATACAACTGGGGAGGGGGATCACTGTACAATACAACTTGAGGTTGTTAAAGTGACAAATCCAGAGACTGTACAGTGCAAGACATACTTTTCCAGTTACAACTTCAAAATGAAGGGAGTGCAAAAGAAATTAAAGCTTTTTTTTTTTTTGTCTGAAGTCAATTTACTTTTTAGGATAAAGAAAGCTAGAACACAATATTACAGAGAGTTCTTGCCACAGAACAGAAATGTTAAAAACTTGAACCTTAGCAAACCTTTGCATTTGTTGTACATTTAATAGTATTTCTAAACTTCTGACAGGCATCATAGTGTATCCTCAGAAACCCACAGGCAAAAAAGAACCAACCTCTGAAGAAGACCTGCTTTAGCTGAATACCTCTGCTAATCTACAGGCAAGCAGAAGCTGCAGAATAGCTTGGTTTATATAGTCTCCTGCAGAAGTAAGACAAAATGGCTGCACAGAAAAAGAAACAGCTGTGCTGAAAGCATATGCAGAGTCATGGCTAAGACACCAAGATAGTGTTTTATAAAAAGGTGGGAGAGGCCAACAATTTAACAGCAACTTCAGGCAAATGCTTTACCAAGCTGACTAAGCAATGCATGCATTTTCCATGCAAGATAAAAATATGGCTCCAGATGCTTAGAAGTAGGGTATGCATTTGTGAAAACTAGACTGACACCCCTTCTTTGTTAAATTTACAAAACTATATATAACCAATACTGTAAGCTTAAGAAGTCATTTTTACTTGTTATGCAGACTCTCACATATATAAACTACATCTCAGACATTCTAAACAAGGTCACTTGCAACAAAAAGTCAACCTTTCCCCCTCAAAACAATTTTTTTTAGAAGTAGGTCTTTTCAAGTGAATAGGATATCTACTGTTGATCCATTCTTAATTTTGTAATCAATTCTGGGTGCATTTCAGATATTCAGTTCATGGGAACAGATGCATAAACATAGGTTTCACTTTAATAGTTATCTGCACAGAAAATGAAAATTAACTTCTCAGAACATGATAGAGCAGGTCTGGTTAGTACAAATCTATGGCAATTTATAATGATTCTGTGCAGTAGGCCCACTCAAACAGAAGCAGGGCAGGGTTGGAAAATAATGTCTCAGTAATGAGAGAAAGTCACTGTTTAAGTCTATGGAGTTCTGAAGAACCAGCAGCTCGAAA
This sequence comes from Gambelia wislizenii, assembly GCA_030847615.1. Classification (NCBI taxonomy): domain Eukaryota; kingdom Metazoa; phylum Chordata; class Lepidosauria; order Squamata; family Crotaphytidae; genus Gambelia; species Gambelia wislizenii. Next base: position 53,108,389 of record JAUMIR010000001.1, on the reverse strand, counting down.
TGACACCATGCTGTGAACTGCAGGATTTCACCTGCTTGGGCCACTAAAGCAGTGCATTTCCCCGGATGTGTCATTTTCCCCACAGTTATTTATTATTTCGAAGGCGTTTTGACTTTCTAAGGGAACCTATTGATTCAACGGCCTTCTTCCGTTTCCTAGGAGTCTCCTCACTTGGTGCTGACCGCGAGGAATCTCCAACTGCACTTTCCATAACCTCTCGTAGTTTGCGTTCAAGCTCAGCCAGTCGGGCATTCTGCTCACCTATGATCTGGGTTTGTTCAAGCAGTTTCTGATCTTGGTCTTGGAGCTGTTTCTGCTGCTCTTGCACTTTGGTGCGAAGCTCTGAAATTTCACGCCTCAGCACAGTCACACCTGCACCATTGGTTTTAATTTGCTGCTGGAGTTTAGTAACTTCCTGCCTTGATGGGTTTTGTTTGGAGAAGAGCTGCATTGTAGTTAAGGCTGCAGAAGGACCTGGAACTGCATAAATAAGAGATTTAAGCTTTCCCCTGCCTAATTTCAAATTTTAGCATCTCAAAAATGAACATGGAGGTTTGTTAAGTAAATATGAACAGGCAAATGTACTATTCTGCAAAGTAACAAACAAAACATAATATACAAGGCTTCAGGAGGTGGTGGTGTGGTGTTTGAATATTTTAACATTCCCACTTGTCAAGAATACAACTCTGGTTAGAGGAGCTAGGACTCTGCGCTGCAGTAATAGAATGGGTTGCACTATATTCCTTTTAACAGTGTGTTGTTTCAATGTTACATTCCAAACTGTGTATTCGGCCCTGTAAACTTCTACATCAAAAGTGCTTTTCTGTGAGAAACGTCTGGGTCACTAGGATAGCATATAAATGACCAACCATGTTAGCAGAGGCTGATTCTATGGTTCTCTCTCACAAAACTAGTACTCTTCTCCTCCCATCGTACTACTGACCTACGGATGTGTTGATTCCATATGCTGCACTCACATCATCAGTTTTTCCCATATAATTGTGTCATTTAAATGTCACCACAGTCATGCATGAATCATTCACAGAAAGGTACAGTCAGTAGCCTTTTAAAAGGCTTCAATGAACTGGACACATTCTGCAATAGAAGTGTGGTCACCAGCATTGGAAACTGAATTATCTAGCCTCAGGTGAGATAAGATGTGGGACTTAAATTTTTTCACTTACAGTTCCTTTCCACTAGTATCCTTCCCTGCCTCTGTGACCCTACTACTATCTAAATGTTTCTGCTTCCTTCTCTCTCCCTCCATAATTTTTACTTCTCTTTTCCTTGATTTTTACTATGAGTTTTTGCAAAGATGCTCAAATTTTCTAAAAAAACTCATGGTTTTTAAAAACAGAATAACATGGCCAAAGTATACAACTGCATGCACACTGTATCTGCTGTTTACCCTTTTGCATTTTAGAGCATGATACAAAAAGACAAGAGTTGCCCTCTGAAGAATAAGAAATAATATCTAGCATACTGACCAAAGCTGTATACAAAACAGAAAACTGAAGGAAGTGCATCTCATGGAAAAACTGAATGAAATAAAAGCAAGTTACCCTAAGAACTTTGCTAAGCTTCTCACAACTGAAGTGTGGTTTCAGGTTCTAAACATTGCCATCTAAATAATTCATTAACATTTTATGTCAGGGTAGACAACTGCAGCAGTCCAAGGGTCAATTTTCTGTACCTAGAATTCTCCAAGAGATTACATGGATTGCCAAACTTCAAATCCCCAGAAGAGACTGGAAGTATCTTTAATTAACTCAGTAAATTATGAATCCACAAATTTTTCTAGTGATTTCACCTAACTTTCTAAATTCACCAATTAATGCTGAAGTTGAAATATGTTTTAGTGAATTAGGTCATTACAATTTATTGGACTACATTAGGATGACTGCCTCTCCCCCAGTCAGATTTTGGAATGTGACAGAAGGCCTGATGCCTTAAGAGAAGAAATATAGTACAGTGGGCCCACTGTATCTGAGTACAAATACTGCACATTTGAATCTGAGATGGGGAGCAGGCCAGACGCTCATTTCTGCCTTCAAGGTGGTAGGGTTCCTCCACAAGGCAGAAGCAGGCAGCTGGTGGGGCTTGCCACCACCTCCTCTGCTGCTCTATGCCATTTTTAAGTGAACACATTCACAGTCTCTCTGAAAGTCCAGTGAGCAAACACATTCACTCTGTGAGTCTTGCAAAGATACTGCCCAAACACATTCATTTAAAAATGGCAAAAGGCAGCAGCAGAGGCAGAACTCTTGGAATTTTCTCCTGGGCTATTGCAGAGCAGCACGGAGGTTCTGAGCAGCCACTCTGTCAGCTGACTCTGCAAAGGCTCTCTCTCATGCACACTCTTTGGGGATTGGCCGCCCAAAGCACCCACCCACCACTAGGAGCAGCAGCACAGAGTCCATGCAAACTGGTGAGTGATGCGGGCTTGTCTATACGGTCAAAATAATCCTAACAGGATGTGAATGCAGGGTGATCTGTTCATATGGACGTTTGCATCAACACGTGTCATTCGGAAATCCACCTGAAAGTCCGTGTTGAAAGTGTCCAGGGCTTCAATTGAATTTTTAAAAAAGCTCCGTATGACATGCAAATGTGTGATTGTTCAAACATACGCATTCACACAGATACGAACAGGCAGTGTAATCTGATTGTCTGGATGCACGTGGGGGCAGGGCTAGCAAACAGGGAAAGCACCTGCTGCCACCATGTTGAATTTTTGGCTAAGCGAGGGTCTGGTAAGTCAATAAAATAGTGATCTTATACTCTTTCTTTTCCTTTTTGTAAATATGAAATATTGCATGTCCACACCATGTTAAACTGTTTCTTAAAAAAAAATTGGCGGCGGCAGATTTAAAATCATAAGTAAATCACTTGCGGCTGCCATCTTGGCTAGGGGTCATGCGGAGTTTAGGGGGTGGTTTTGACCATTAAGACAGGTTGCACTGTTGCAAATGGCTGCTTTTTCAGTCGTGTTTGTATCCCGCCCCCCTATATAGGCAAGCCCTGACTGAGTGTAGCAACTCAAGTCTATGTACAGCTCTCACCCATGCATAATTTGTGGTAGGAGAAGCAGAAGAAATGCCTTGCAGCCAATCGGCTGGAGAAGAGAGCAGAGCACTGAAGCCGGATGCCCAAAAAACACGCGGTGGTGGAGTTGTGCTCTCTCCTCTTCTTCAGCCAACTGGCAGCAAGGCATTTCTTCTGCTGCTGCCAACACAAAGCATGCAAGGGCAAGACTCAAGGATGTTCATACAGATTCAAGTTGCTAAGGATCACTCACCAATTTGCATGAACTCTGTGCTGCTGTTGCTAGTGGTGCCTGGGTGAATGCTTTGGGCTGGGCCAGGAGTGGGGCAGAAATCAGTGTGCTCTGGCTGGCAGCAGTGGCTCTTCCAAGTGCTGCTGGCATACAGTTGTCCCTCCACATTTGCAAACTCGGCATTCGCGGTTTTGATTATTCGCAGTTTTGGGAGGGCCCCCCCAGCCCCCCAAAACCGAGACACGGGGCCTCCGGAGGCCCCGTGAAAGCCCTGGGACGGAGCGGGGAGGGACGGGGAGGCCTCCACGGGGCCTTCGGAGACCCTCTGGAGGCCCCCTGAAGGCCTTGGGAGGGAGGAGAGAGGGCTGGGAAGGCCTCCGTGGGGCCTTCGGAGATCCTCCGGAGGCCCCGCGAAGGCCTTGGGAGGGAGGGGGAAGGACCGGGGAGGCTTCCGCGGGGCCTTGCAAGGCCCCGCAAAGGCCTTGGGGGGGAGGGGAGAGGGCTAGGAAGGCCTCCGCAAGGCCTTTGGAGACCCTCCGGAGGCCCCGCGAAGGCCTTGGGGGTGAGGGGTGAGGGCCGGGGAGGCCTCTGCGGGGCCTTGCGAAGGCCTTGGGGAGGACCGGGGAGGCCTCTGTGGGGCCCCGCAAAGGCCTTGGGAGGGAGGGGGAGGGACGGGGAGGCCTCCCCGGAGGCCCCGTTGAGGGCTTGGGTGGGAGTGGGGAGGGCTGGGGAGGCATCCACGGGGCCTTGGGAGGGTCTCCTGAGGCCCCGGGAAGGCCTAGGAAGGGAGTGGGGAGGCGGGGAAAAGTGACTATGGGGCCTCCGGAGGCCCCGTGGTCGCTTTGGAGGTGGGGGGCAAACAATATTCACGGATTTTTCACATTCGCGGGGGTCCGTGGAACCTAACCCCTGCGAATGTGAAGGGACGACTGTACTTGCTCCCCTGCCAGCCAAGTTTGGGTGTATGCAGCGGGCTTCCAGTATGGGGAGTCCTTGCTTGCTGATTGGTTGGGTGGCCGATCCCCAAACAATGCATGTGTGAGAGAGCCTTTGCAGGGTGTGCAGACAATGTGGCTGCTTGGAACCTCCATGCTGCTCTGCACTGGCCCATGGAAAAATTCCAAGAACTCTGCATCCACTACTGCTTTTTTCCAATTTTAAGTGAATGTGTTCACAGTCTGTCTGCAAGCCTCGCAGAGTAAATGTGTTCACTCATGAGGTTTTCAGAGAGACTGAAAAAGTGTTCACTTAAAAATGGCAGAGTTGCAGTTTGCTGCCACCTCCGCTGCTGCCCTATGCCATTTTTAATGGGAACCTGTAGATGTACATTTTTCGGTATCTGTGGAGGGTCCTGGAACCAATTTCCTGCAGATACCAAGGGCCCACTGTATTACAATTGAAGGAAATGTGTCATGTGGCTCAGTTGTCAGGCACAGTCATCTTTGTAATTTGTTTGGTGAGATAGCTGGGGGCGAGGTAGGAAGAAGGAGCAGAGATAGAACTTTCTGGAGCCCAGGTCAGAGTAGAACAGCTGCGTTTGTGGAAAAGAACTAACTCTGCGAAAGAATAAAACAGAAGAAAGTGTCTTAGACTGGAGAGGGAGTGATTTATTTGCTTACCAGGAGACCAAGGCCCTCAAGTATCCAGGGCCCTTTAAGAATGTCAGGCACTTACTCTCTATGGACTTGTATAGAAGGACAGTGATCAGAATCTTGCGGGGGGTGGGGTGGGGAAAACGTTTGACTCTTTTCAGTTAACTTCCCCATTATATTCTGGAAGATTTCTGTTTATTGTTGCATAAGATACAATGATTATGTGTCAATATTTGGGATGTACTGAAATGAACCAATTTGCAAGTCTTTAGTTTATTGCTAGACTCTTGCATACCTGGAAAGTTTTCCTCAAACTCATCTTCCATTTCTTTCTCTCTCAGCTCCTCCCTCTCTCCACCCTTCTCATTCTGTTTTTTACTCACTTCCTCCTCACCTACACCTTTTAAATTATACAATTAATGGTGGAGAGAAGAGTGAGCTTGTTAGATGCGTGTGTGTACAGTTGTCCCTCTGTATCCATGGATTTGGTATCCATGGATTTAAGTATTCCCAGCTTTTAAATATTCTTCAAAAAATAATAATCCAAAAAGCAAACCTTGATTTTGCCATCTTATATAAGGGACACCATTTTGCTATGCCATTGCATATAATGGGACTTGAGTATTCATGGATTTTGGTATCCACAGGGGGTCCTGGAACCAAACCCCAGCAAATATGAAGAGACAACTGTATGTGCCTTTAAGTCGCCTGTTGACTTATGGTGACCCCATGAATTTCGGAGGGTTTTCATAGGCAAGGAATACTCAGAGGAGGTTTTGCCAGTTCCTTCCTCTGAAATATAGCTTAGACCACCTGGTATTCATTGGTGGTGTCCCTTCCAAATATTAACTAGGGGTGACCCTGCATAGCTTCCAGGATCAGAGGGGATATGGCACCTTTAAGGTATTTAGGAGTAATGCTAATCATTAAAAACAAAGATGCCACAGACTGTATTTGTAATGTCTGCTTCCTGCATGCAAAACCTGTACGCTGCCACTTGAAGACCACTTCTTGATTGAGAGTGGGGAGACAGAAAGGATGCAGTGACTCAGCTTTGCAGAAAGTATTCTACATATGCTCAGAAAATCTTCAAAATTTCAGATTAAGAATTCTTCCTCTCTTGGTTCAATGACTGATCTTTGTAGCTATCTACTTCTTGCTGTACTTTCAGTGTACCAGTGCCCTCTAACTGAAATAACTCCTAATTTGCCTTCAACGAACAAGGCATTTGAAGAATCTGTGAAGTTTACGTGTTGGTGGGGATGGAAAGAAAAAAAGATGCAGCTGAATGACAAACAGAACTGAAAGCGTTGTAAGATGAGATGCTATGCTTAGGACTGCCTTCCCAAATCTGACAGTTCCAAGACATGTTGTACTTGCATCATCCCTAGACAACAGTAATATTATGGCCTTTGTAATTCATGTGAGGAGAAATTCCAGGTTGGAGGAAGGCAACTTTAAAAGGAACAAAGAATCCTTATGAAGGGGTCAGGAACAAAATGTTTTCCCCTAAGATCAACAGTGACAACCCCCATGCCATTCTCTGTAAATCTCAGTCTGGCTGAACACCAACATTTTAACTGATAAATTAACAATAAATTAATGAAATGAACTGAAATTTCAATTGTTTGTGTTTATGCTATTAAATTAATTTTACAATTTCTAATGTTTAATATTATCAAATTTAATTTTTAAACTTAATTTTTCAAGCATTGCCTGCAACCCATTTTATAGATGAATTGCATTTTCCGGAAGCTTCTAGGATAGGTAATTAACTTTCTTAATTTGGCCAGAAAAAAGGTGGTCTGAGAAGACTGGAGAGTCAAGGGCCAAAATCTTGGGTGCTGCATGTGGCCCCACCCTAACTTATATGAATTATGATCAGAAAGCAGGTTATGAAAAATATAACTTGTTACTTCAGAGGTCATAATGCCAATGGACATCTACTGTGAGGCTATCCTAGATCTTACCTTAGTAGTACTACCTTGGTAAGGATTCACACTCAGACTAGCTGCTGAATTGAAAATTGAAAATATGTCATAAATTTGGAGTTTTAAGTACTGTATATTCCGGCGTATAAGATGACCTTTTCAGCCTGTAAAATCAGCTGAAAAGTCAGGGGCTGTCTTATACGCCGGATACAAGTCCGAGATGGGGCTGTGCCAGCCCCATCTCGGACTGGGAATGACCAAGGTGGCTGGCTGGCGGGGGGAAGCTTGCTAGCCACCTTATCCGCACCTCCAGCACCGCTGCACGGGGCGGGAAGAGCCTTGCTGGATGGGAGGGGGTCGTCTCCGTGGATCTAAGTCACGGAGAAGATCCCCCCACCCAGCGAGGCTGCCCGGGGCGGGAAGAGCCTTGTTGGGCAGGAGGGGGTCTTCTCCGTGACTGAGTCACGGAGAATATCCCCTCCCGCCCAGCGCGGCTGCACGGGCAGGTGGGGAGAGCTTCGCTCCCTTCAGCATGACAATTTAAGTGACAGAAGTTAAAGGAAAATATAGCAATGAATATGCAACTGTAGTATTAAGGAAAATGCAGGGTAAATGCTTCAGAATATAAAAGTACGCATAAGAAAAAGGCTAGTCTGCTAATTCCACAGTTTTTCTTTACTGAGGAAATAGGGCATTGTTGTATCCCAAGTGATGTACTAAATAAAAAATCAAAGGGAAAAAAGTTTAATGGGAATTAAAAACTAACCTACATTCCTGACTTCTGCTAAATGTTTGCCCAGTTTGAGAGTGTAGATTTTGGAAGTATGTGAATTTCAAATCTAAGAGGTCCTTTGAGATTTTCATTTGCTTTTATGCTATCATTGCACATAAGTATGTGGCATGTGTTGCTTCTAGTGTGTGGAATGAATTGCTAGCCTAATGGAAATAAACTATTAATGAGATTGAAGATTGAAGTCCGAGCACTATTTCTTAGTAGTCTGCAGCATCAGTCTTCAGGTTGCATACTTTCTGTTACTTTAAGGTTCCTTGGAAGTAAGAAAGTAACTGGTTCAGATTTTGTTGATTCCCCATGCCAATGATTTTAAGAGATTAATAAAAAATTAAAATAAGATATGTTGGTATTATATCTTCCCTGTGTGATTTTGCTCAGGGGCTAGACTGCATCATGTGCCCCCTCTCACTTAATTGAATCATGTGCCCCCTATCCCAAATGGAAACAGGGGTAATATAAGGCGAAGCAACACCAGAGTATGGTGAAGATTGCAAATGTTATCAAGGAGGATGAACACACAAGCTAAGAGGTTTTTGGCTGAGTCTACAGAGAAGGGCAAGACTTACTCTCTTCCCCCCATACCACATGCTGAGTTATTGAGTGCAAACTACTGAAGTAAGCTGAAGACAAAGAAACAAACAAACAAAGGGGAAGGAGAAAGAAACTGGGACAGTTTAAGAGCAGCTAAAAAAAAGTGGGAGGATGGCTTTGGGGAGGGTGGGTGACGAGGGTCATCTTATATGGCAAGTATACCCTAAACTCTATATTTTGATTTAAAATTGGGGGGTTGTCTTATACGCTCAGTTGTCTTATGCGCCGGGTATATATGGTAATATTCTATAAAGAATCTGGACTTAGCATGACATTAACGTACAAAGGAATTTTTGTGGTGAAATAAAATATCAGAAACATTGAGCTCTCCACCTACTGTCCAAAGCTTCAATCCAAATCATGACATGCTTTCCTAAATATGCAGCTTTACTTTAATAAGTTCCAGGATATCTCCCTACCCTAAGAAGGTCTCTTCAAAACAATTTTGGTTCTGGAGTCAAGAATCAAGTATAGGCCTACTTTTCCTGGTTGCAAGCATCTTCTCCTATCAGCAACAAAAGAGATTATAGCTTTGGTTGTATAAAGCATGAAAAACTATGGATAACTCTTAAAGAAATGGGTTTGCCACAACATTTGATTGTCCTGATGCATAACCAGTACTCAGGACAAGAGGCTACCGTCAGGACAGAATACAGAGAAATGGAATGGTTTCCATTTGGCAAGGGGCTTATCAGAGAAGGCTGCATTTTATCATCCTATTTATTTAACTTGTACACTGAACACTGCATATCATATATAAAGCAGGATCAGAGGAAGAAAGGGTGAAAACTGGAGGAAGAAACATCAACAATTTAAGATATACAGATAACACCATACTACTAGCAGAACATAGCATAGACTTGGAACGTTTACTGAAGAAAATTAAGGAAGAAAGTGCAAAGGTAGGTTTACAGTTGAACATTAAGAAAACAATAATAATGACCACAGATGATCTACGTAACTTTAAAGCAGACGATGAAGACATTGAAATAGTTCAAGATTTTCCATACCTTGCCTCAGTCATTAATCAGAATGGAGAATGCAGTCAAGAAATCAGAAGACTAGGACTTAGAAGGGCAGCACTGAAGAAACTAGATAAGATCCTCAAGTGTAAAGATATATCATTGAGTAGTAAAGTTAGGATTGGTATCGTATTTCCACTTTCTATGTATGGTTGTAAAAGTTGGAGAGTGAAGAAAGCTGATAGGAAGAAAATCAACTCATTTGAAATGTGGTGCTGAAGAAGAGTTCTATGGACACTGTGGACTGTTAAAAAGACAAATAAATTGGTCCTAGTGCAAATCAAGCCTGAACTCTCTCTAGAAGATCACTAAACGGAGACTGTCATACTCTGGACGTATCATGAGAAGGCATGACTGACTAGAAAATACAAGAATGGTAAGGTAGAAGGCAGTAGGAGAAGAGGAAGACTGTATTCCAGATGGATAGACTCAATCAAGGAAACCATGGCCTTGAGCCAGGCTGTTGAAGATGGGGTCACTTGGAGGTCTCTCATTCATAGGGTCACCATAAGTCAAAGTCAACTTGATTGCAGGTTACAAAAAAATAAACATTAAATATGCAAGCAAATAAAATTAAATAAGCAAGCAAGCAAAAATTAAATAAGCAAGCAAACAAACAAGCACAGGTACAGAAAGTACCTTTTCTAAGTGCAGAACTCTTCTCGCAGAATCTTTGTATCCAATCAAAAGTTTCCATTTAAAACCTGTTGGGTTATTGTTTTTTTTTTTAACTGAAGGTCTTAAGTAAGATACTAATATACACCAATTATTACTATCAGAGGAGATAAAAAATCACAAGTAAGTTTCCATTGGCTGCATAATATAAGATGCATCAAGCCAGTTGAAAGAGGTACCTGGAGCTGCTGCTATAAGTCGTCCTGATACATCTGATCCCGGCAACTTCCTTTTTAGAATTGGAACAATCTTTTCATCAAAATATTCCATTGCCATAGATGAAATGTCCCTTAGCTCCTGAAGGACTTCATGGGCTCTCTGTGGAGCTTTAGTAGAATTTACATACCTTAACACACGATATATTTCATCAATTACCTAAAAGAAATGAAAAAAATTAGGACACTGGTAGTGGCAAGTTCAAAGAGAAGCATAACTTTCAATAGGAACTTGGATTTTTGACTGTTTAATTATTAAAACTAAGGATTTTCTATAGTTTATTAAAACTAAGTGAAAGTTTCTTGAAATGACCTAAAAAACGTAGGGGTCATTTACAGTTTTTGATTTGCAAATACAGCAAATCCAATTTTAATCAACATTCTGTAAAAGTTCTCAGTGATTAATTTTGTATACCATAAATCGAAACTCCTCACACCCAGGTAAATCAATCTGTTCTAATAAAGGAACAGCAGACTCACAGAAAACCTCCCCCCCCCCGAAAATAAACAGTTCAGAAAAGCTATGAAAGCTGTCAAATTCCATCAGGCTCTTCAGGCTCAAAACAATATTTAGTCCAAGCAACTTAGCATTACTTGTATTCCATTAAACTTCAATGCAGCAGTTTTTACCTTCCCAGGTATAAAGCAGCAGAGGTTAGAATCCACATACTTCATAAACGTCATATTTAGCAGTGAAAGCCTTGTTTCTACAGCAGCAAGAATATCTGCATGGCGAGCTAATGAGTGATTTCTCCTTTCTGATTCCCGTCTAAAAAACAAAAATACATCCAAGGCAGCCATTTCAGACACTACTGAGATCAGGAAGTAGCAAATAATGTGAAACATTATTGGAAAAGGGCATCCTGAAGTTTTGACCCTTACAGAAATAATTTAGTATTCTGCCAGAAAAAGACTCTGACTCCAGAATGGATGAGCATTAACAGGCACAAGAGCAGAATAGCTTTCGATTTATTTCATTCCAGTACAAAAATGCAACCGAAATTACTGTGAACAAGTCACAGCAAAAAACAGTTGTTATATTATTTTTGAAGTAATTTTCAGACATGGAAATTTCAGACATCAGTTGTCAGTTTCTACTTCCACATCCTTTTACTGTGGTTTCCATGTCAAAAAGCCCACAATGGGTACAGGAATATGTTGTGAGCATGTAAGAATCCTATAGTTTTTCTTCTCCTGCCCTCCTAAAAAGCTCTCTTCAGGTATCATTTAAAAAGAATTTGAGAAAAAGGTCCTCTCTTCTTAAACATTTTTACCACGCTTCCCAGTTTTTCAATTTCTGACATATTATTCACCCTCTGAATCTTGCATGGTGTTATTTCACAATGCATTCTTATTACTTCTACAAGCAGTTCATACATTACTATCAAAGAAAATAGCTGTACAGTTGCCCCTCCACATTCGCGACATTCACATTCGCGGTTTTGATCATTTCTGGAAAGCTGCCTGCGCCCCCCCCTGCTCAACACCCCACTCCCTTCCCAAGGCAGCCAGGGGCTTCTCAAGAAGCTCCTCGCTGCCTTGGGAAGGGGGGGTAAGACCCAGCTGGCGCGCTCGTGCTACACCCCACTCCCTTCCTAAGGCAGCCAGGGGCTTCTCAGGAAGCTCCTCGCTGCCTTGGGAAGGGGGGTGGGAACCAGCTGGCGCGCTCGCGCTACACCCCACTCCCTTCCCAAGGCAGCCAGGGGCTTCTCAGGAAGCTCCTCGCTGCCTTGGGAAGGGGGGGTGGGAACCAACAGGCGCGCTCGCGCTACACCCCACTCCCTTCCCAAGGCAGCCAGGGGCTTCTCAGGAAGCTCCTCGCTGCCTTGGGAAGGGACTGGGGTGGAAAACCGCTCGCCAGCATGCTCATTTCTTATTCACGGTTTTTTCACATTCACGGGGGTTGTCTGCCCCTAACCCCCGCGAATGTGGAGGGATGACTGTACTTGCTTTGTTTTTACAGTAGGTTATGCTTCAGGTTCTACTATCTGTTGTCAAAGGTCAACATGCCTCCATAACACTCAAATATTATCTCAGTATAGTACTAGCAGCAGTTTATTTCATAATACTGCATTAAGAACCTAGATACCAATGACACAGGCCAGTTTTGCTATCCTAGGTTAAGCAAAGTGGAAATGTGAAAGTGAAATACTAAAAGTTCTTGCTACTTTGCTTTTTACTTCAACTCCTTTTCATATGCTAAAACTGTTTTTCAACTTCTAGTAAGGCTGAAACATGACACACACACACACAAGCAAGCACCTATATTTCTGACCTTCAATTTGGTACAGACATTTGTGAAATAAAATAAGGCAGGGCTTTAGCAATTCTGCAATTATAGACAGGACTTTTGCTTCTACAACAACACATACAGTCGTCCCTTCACATTCGCGGGGGTTCCGTTCCGCGGACCCCCACGAATGTGAAAAATCCGCAAATAACGACTCCCCTCCCCCTCCCTCCCCAGGCCTTCGCGGGGCCTTGCTAGGCCCCACGGAGGTCTCCCCGGCCCTTCCTCCCTCCCTCTCCAGGCCTTCGCGGGGCCTCCGGGGGTCCCGCGAAGGCCTCCCCACCCCTCCCCAGGCCTTCGCGGGGGCTCCGGAGGGCCTCTGGGGGTCCTGCGAAGGCCTCTCCACCCCTCCCCAGGCCTTCGCGGGGCCTCCGGAGGGCCTCCGGGGGTCCCGTGAAGGCCTCCCCACCCCCTCCCCAGGCCTTCATGGGGCCTCCGGAGAGCCTCCGGGGGCCCTGTGGAGGCCTCCCCGCTCCCTCCAGGTCTTTCACGGGGCCTCTGGAGGCCCCGTGTCGCGGTTTTGGGGGGGCCGGGGGGGCCTCCCAAAACCGCGAATAACCAAAACCGCGAATGTCAAGTTCGCGAATGTGGAGGGGCAACTGTATATAGTCCTCCTCTATAATTATTTTCTAAAATGTACAATAGGCCAACACTACTTGTACAATCCGATTATGAAGTTATATGCCATTGCCTATACATGTGTATTCTCAGATACATAAATACAATAAGCTGGATCCAGACTCAGTCACTGTAGCACATGATTTGTGTTTTGTTTTTGCTGGTCTGAGGTGGGATGTTTCTTAATCTTTTGTTGTAAACTTTGAAGTATTTCCAAAGTATAGAAAAACAAGAAATAAATACACTGTATTTAAGTGTAATCAAAGAGAAAGAGGAGTTAGGAGAGCAAGAACTCCCAGAAACCAATGGAAGTACTAATGGGAACACTTAGCTCCATTATTAAAGAAAATGTAAAGCTGAAGGAACTGGACAGGAGAAAAATAGAGGTGAGGTGTGTGAAGATGATGAGAGAAAAAGAAAACAAATCCTCTGAAATTAATCTAGTAAGGCAGGAGCTGTGACCAGAGGCTGAAAGCCACAGTGGAATTTGGAGGAGAGTGATCTAGCCTGAATAGCAAGAGACAGAACAGCTGTGAGAAGCAAAGTGTCTCTTGGCATGGGAGATTTACCTTGTCATGTCACCTGACCAACACCACAGCATGTTGTGATCAACATATTGTGTGAGAACATATACAACACTGTAACGGCTCTTATATTGAAACTATTTATGTATAAAGTTGTATAAAATGTTTTAAACTGTTTTAACTCTTTTTAATAGAATTGTTTAATTTTTTTTTTTAACTTTTGTCACATAAGATTGTAGCTGAACTTGATTGTAAGCCACTCTGGCTCTATGCTGGGAGAAATGTATTTATGAAGTAAATAAATAGATAATAAATGAATACAGTCAGGATTCTGCATCCAAGGATCCAACCATCCACATCTTGAAAACATTTTTAAAAAAATTCCAAAAAGCAAACCTTGCTGTTCACCATTGTATATAAGGGACACGATTTTACTATACCGTATATAATAGGACTTCAGCATCCACAGATTTTGGTATCCATGGGGGTTTCTGGAACCAAACCCCACACATATCAAGGGCCCACTGTATTTATTACCTAAACTGTTTAATCTTTAGGGTTTTTATAAGCTATTAAATTGTTTAATATATTCTGCATCTGTTTGAAATTAATTTTTACTTCATTTTAATTTGTTTCAAATTGTGAAGCTGTTTATTATGCTTTTAGTTTGTTTAAATGATGTTTTACTATTTTAAATTGTTTACACTTACTGCATTTGTATGTTGCCCTATCCTAAGGTATAAGACAGGATACAATATTTTAATTAAACAAGTGACAAACTAAATAACCCATGTTTGTATTGATTTTAAATTACTATCACAGATTACCAAACTGCCTGCCACATGACTGTAGACGCAGTGAAACCAAAGGGACTAATTCATTATGGTCAACTTATATCTCATTTATTCGAATGGGTCTCCTCCAAGCATGACCAAGTCTGGATCCATCCAAAATTTTATAATGTAGTTTGTACTCACCATCACCTGGAGAATTATTATAGTATCTCATTGTTGGGAGTACCTCTTCATTGCTTCCCAAATTGCAAAGCAAAACTGACTCTTACAAAGAAAATGGCAGTGGGAAAAACTGAACCTACCCTGAAAATAGTCTACATCTGTATTGTCTTGTAAGCAACAAGAAGGCATACATAGGAGGCAGGGTGGTGGATCCTCCATGCCATTCAGAGGTTTATCTGTCACCATAAATCCTTCCAGCACAAGATGAGAATATCTTCTCCAGTTTTTATATATTTGTTCCATAATGTGCCACAAGAAAGCTTTCTTTGTATAATTTTCTGTACATGCAGAATTTAAAAAGGATTACTTCTGACCTTCAACTGGGATGAGTGCATACCTTGGAAGTTGTGCTTTAACTTGTTTCTGGCACAAATTGTGGTATCTTTCCACTTTTAGAAATCCCTGATTCAACATTCTCTGGCAGACCAAGTCCATTCGCTTACAAACCTACATTGAAAACACAAACAAAATTTAAGCCACCCGAAATAGTTAAGCAGCTGTGAGCATCCTTCATCATTAACCAGTTTATATTAAGCACTGTATGGCTACACAGCAGAAAAACTGAGGATAAATACCAACTGATAAAGAGAACACTACTCTTCGCCCACTCCAAATAATTCGTTCCAAAGCTTTTGTTTTCTAAACATTTCCATCTCATCAGCTCTAAATTTTAAGAGGCGCTAGCTGAAAAACAAAATACAGTGGTCCCTCCACATTCACGGATTTGGGATTCACGAATTTAAGTATTTACGGCTTGAAAATATTCTTTAAAAAATAATAATCCAAAAAGCAAACCTTGATTTTGCCATCTTATATAAGGGTCTCCATTTTGCTATGCCATTGCATATAATGGGACTTGAGTATTCACAGAGTAGGGTATTCATGGGGGGTCCTGGAACCAAACCCCAGCGAATGTGAAGGGACAACTGTACAGCAATGACAGAACTATTAAATTCCCACTAAAAGCTTTCATTATGACAAGCACATCTTCCATGCCATAGCAAGAAAACAGAGCTTTTAATGCTATAAAGATTGCCAATTATATTTGCAATCTTTTTCTTTCACTTATACACACAAATGCAAATAATATTATGCATATATGTCTGTTTTAATGTATTTAAAATATTCTTTAACTTCACATCAGTTCTATGGGTTATGAAAAAAGGTCCTTGAAAATTAATCATTTTTCAGCCCCCCTGTCCAAAAACCCATTACTTTCAGAACTCTAATATGGCCAAATGACATACAGGTATCTTCAATTTTTTGAAAACTTATTTTTTGATGTTGCCTTGTTTTGACAGATCTAAATTATAGCTATGTATTGATTGCACTTTTGCCCCCTGACCCACTCGACCTCAGTCAAGGTGACAAGCTGTTTTTCTCTCTCTACTCAGCATACAGTTTTTCTCTCAGTAGACTTGATGCCATCTAGTGTTCAGTCTTGCATTTGCAAGCTAAAAAAACCACCAATTCTACTTTCTGGATAGGGCTGCAGTCCCTAATCCATCAGATAAGTGGGAGCTTCCTGTATAAACACACATTTAAACCCCAATGACTGCTAAAAAGACAAATAAATAGGTCCTAGAGCAAATCAAGCCTCAACTTTCCCTAGAAGCCAAGCTGACTAAATTGAGACTATCATACTTTGGACATATCACAAAAAGACATGACTCAGTAGAAAAGACAACAATGCTTGGTAAGGCATATGTAAGGCAGTAGGAAAAGAGAAAGACCACATTCCAGATGGATAGGAGATTTTCACACTACACTGTTATAGTGTTACTATTCCCCTTTATTTGCTATGGCTGCCTCCTGTGGAATCCTGGGATTTGCAGTTCAGGGAGGGGCATTTACAACTCTCAGCCAGAGAGATCTTAGGCCTCACTAAACTACAAACCCCAGAATTCCACAGGAAGCCAGAGGAGTTAAAGCAGAATAGTAACACTATAACAGTGTAGTGTGAAAATCTCCATAGACTCAATAATCCCTGAATTTGGGAGACTTGAGCAGGTCTGTTGATGATTTGGAGGTCTCTCATTCATGGGGGTCGCCATAAATTGAAGTTGATTTGAGGGCACAGAATCATAGAGTTGGAAGAAATCACAAGAGCCATCCAGTCCAATCCTCTACCATGCAGGAATACACAATCAAATCATTCCTGACAGATGGCCATCCAGCCCGTTTAAAAACGTCCAAAAAAGGAGACTCCACCACACTACAAGGCAGTGTAGTCCAGTTCTGAACAGCTCTTACTGTCAGGATGTTCTTCCTAATGTTTAGGTGAAATCTCTTTTCTTGTATTTTGACCCCATTGCTCCGTGTCCTAGTCTCTGGAGCAGCAGAAAAGAAGCTTGCTCCATCCTCAGTATGATATCCCTTCAAATATTTAAACATGGCTATCATGTCCCCTCTTAATCTTCTCTTCTCCAGACTCCCTAAGGTGCTCCTCAAAGGGCATGGCTTCCAGACCTCCCACCATCCTGGTTGCCCTCCTCTGGACATGTTCCAGCTTCTCAATATCCTTCCTGAATTGTGGTGCCCAGAACATTCCAGGCAGTTAACAAAGTTAAAGTGAATGTAGATTTTAATGATCACTATGTGAGACATGTGTTGCTTAGAATATGAACTTAATAGCATACTACGAGAACAAAAGAACATCTTTTACAGAGGGTTATGTTCTTTTTTATTATTTATTTTATTGTTAAAATAGACAAACTAACATATTGGACAGACATTAGACAAACTAACATATCGTCAGACAGATTAGCAAAGGCATATAGCGCATTTGGAAGACTTCACAAAAGAGTCTGGAGTAATAAACACCTGAGGCGAAGCACAAAAATCAGTGTGTATAGAGCCACTGTACTGTCTATTCTCCTTTATGGATCTGACACATGGGTCACCTATCCCCACCACCTACGACTCCTCGAACGCTTTCATCAGCGCTGTCTACGCACAATCCTAAATATACACTGGACTGACTATGTGACGAATATTGCTGTCCTTGAGCAAGCAGGGATCACCAACATTGAGGCCATGATATTGACAACACAACTGCGCTGGGCAGGGCACGTTTCTAGGATGAAGGACCATCACCTCCCAAAAATAGTACTCTACGGTGAACTCGCCACGGGTCAGCATAAGAGGGGCGCTCCAAAACAATGATACAAGGACTCCCTGAAACAACATCTCAGACTCGGCCAAATTGATCACCAACAATGGTCCGCCCTGGCCTCACATCGGGAGGCATGGAGATGCACTATCCACAATGCTGCAGACTTATTTGAGAACTCACGCCGAACAAGTCTTGAAGAGAAACGAGAACACAGAAAGAACAACAACCCAGAAACATTACTCAAGGAGACCTGCTGTGCTTTCTGCAACCGGACTTGTTTATCTTGGATTGGCCTTTTCAGTCATCAGCGTGCTTGCAGAAAGCACGGGATGAGTCCTTCCTGAATCTTCTTTTGCGAAGAAAAGCCAGAGAGGGAGAAAACAGACAAACTAACATATTGGACAGACATAAAAAACAAAAACTAAACTGAACTAAAATTAAACAAAGACTAAAAAGACAACACAACAACAACACCCACATAAAATTGACTTCCCACTCTTCTCTGATTGTTTTATACATTTTAAATTATTCACCCTCTCTTTTATCAATAACTTAATAATTAAAGCATTCGTTATAAACTAACAATAATCAAAAACATTTATTTCACATTCTATTATCAACACTATAATCCTTATGATACAAAACCTAAAGTTCCTATATCCCCATTATTTTGCCTTACAAAATCTATAAAAGGTTCCCAATTCTTAGTAAATTTCTCATTTGACTTATTTTTCATTAAGTTTGTAAGTTTGTCCATTGATGCAAGCTCTATTACTTTTTCCATTCAACATATGTTGGCAAATCATTCGTTTTCCAGTTCCTTGCATAGACCAATCTGGTAGCTGTTACTAAGGAAGAAATTAAAATTCTGTATTTTTTCTTCATCTCATTTTCCAAATTTATCATATTCAATAAATATATTTCAGGTTTCTGTTCCAATTTAAATTTTAGTATTTTTCCTATGTATTTATTAATTTTGAACCAGAATTTTTTGGCTTTTCTACATTTCCACCATATGTGGTAAAATGTACCTATCTGATTTTGACATTTCCAGCATTTATTTAAATTTCCTTTATATATTTTTGTTAATTTTTGTGGGGTTAGATACCATTTAAACACCATTTTATAAAAAATGTCTTTAATATCGTATGAACTTGTAAATTTCAATCCTCTCTTCCATATTTCTTCCCATCGTTCTAATTGTATATGATATCTGAAATTCTGTGCCCAATCTATCATGCGTTGTTTTATCTCTTCTTCCTCAGTATCGAATCTTAGTAATAATTTTTACATTTTACTAACCAAATGGTTTTCCTCTGAACATAATAATTTTTCAAATTCTGATTTCTCTCCCTCATATTGAAATTGTCTTAGATCTTCTCTAATTCTTTCTCATAATTGATAATAATTCAACCATGGTATTTTTATTCCCTCCCCTTCTAATTGTTGCTTATCTTTAATTTTCCAATTTCCTTCTTTTTTCCCCAATATATCTCTATATCTCAACCATTTCTCTGTCCTTAGTTCCTTTTTATAGAAAGCTTCTTGTGGTGACAGCCAGCCTGGCATATTTATACATAACCTTTTTATATTTCTTCCAGATCCTGATTAATGATTTTCTAACAATATGATTCTTAAATTCTGCATTAATTTTGACTTTTTCATACCAGAGGTATCCATGCCATCCCATCCTTATCTCATGCCATTCTAAATCTAAGTCTCTTCTGTTTTCTAAAGTTATCCATTGCCTTATCCATGTTAAGCATGTTGCCTCGTAGTAGGTCTTTAGATCTGGTAGACCTAGACCACCCCTTTCTCTTAATCAATAATTTCCATGTGATCCCAGGTTTTCTCCCATTCCATATAAATTTTGATATTTTCTTTTGCCATTTTGTAAATATTTCATTTGACGTTACAATTGATATGGTTTGAAATAAATATATTAATTTTAGAGATTTTTCCCATCAAAGACAAATTTCTATCTTTCCATTTAATTAAATCTCAACTAATTTCTTTCCATACCCTTTCATAGTTGTTAACAAATAACTGTTCTGTTTTATCCGTAATATTTATGCCCAAATATCTAACCATCTTCACAATTTCAAAACCTGATTTTCTATTTAATTCCTCTTTCTCTGTTTTATCCATATTCTTTGTTAAAATTTTTGTTTTTTCTTTATTTTAAATCCTGCAAATTTTCCAAATTCTTCTATTTTTTCTATCAAAGCATCAAAACTTTGTAAAGGGTCTTCTAATGTTATAACTACATAATCGGCAAAAGCTTTCAATTTATGTTCTTCTTTTCTAATTTTAATTTCCCTAATTCTCTCCTCTTTTCTTATATTTGTGTTTAAGATCTAATGCCAATATAAATCATAATGGAGATAATGGGCATCCCTGTCTTGTACCCTTTTCTATTTTAATTATTTCTGTGGAGCTATCATTAATTATTATTTTAGCGTTTTGGTTTGAATATACTGCCTGTGCCCATTTACAAAAATTTTCTCCTAATTCTATCTCATCCATTACTTCTAATAAAAACTGCCAATTTAACTTATCAAAGGCTTTTTCCACATCTGGATGTTGGTCTATAATTGTCTAATAAATTTGGATCTTTATTTTCTTTATGAATTAGTACTATATTTGCTTCTTTCCAGCTATTTGGTATCTGTTTGTTTTGTAGCATATCATTCATTACTTTCTTTAGGGGGTTTATCAATTCCATTACTTTCTACTGTCCAACCCTTCTTCTAGTTGTTCTTCCTTCCACCCTAGATTTCTGGCTAGTAATTCTATGATTTTAGCTCTGATGTTTTCATTTGCCTGCTCCTTCAATCCTCTTAAACGAATCCAAGATTCCTTCTCTCTGTTCCATTAATGCCATCTGATCTCTTTGTCTTTCCAATTCTGCATTCAGATCTTCATTTTATTTCTTTACTATCTGGATATCTTCCTTTTGTTCTTTTACTTCATTTTTAATTTGTAGAAACAGGGAGTGCAATGTATTAAATTTTGAATGAGTTCCAGTTTCTTTTCTGAACTGCCTTATCTCTTCCATGAACTTTTGCATGTATTGGGGTACTCCTTCTTCTGTGGATCCTCTTCTACTTAAGGGATTTTGGGACTCATAAACTTTATTTTTGTATCTTGTGCCTGAAGCAATCTTCTTCTCTCTCCTCTTCCCTCTTCCTTATAGCTTCCCTTCCACTCCTTCTCCATCCCTCCTTCATTTCCAACTCTTATCCTTCTTAATCTTTATCTCTTTCTTTTAGTTCTGGTAACTTTCAGTCTTTCAGTCTCTTTCCTCTTTCTCTCTCTCTCCTTCAATTCAATGCCTTCTTTCACCTCCTCCTCTTCCACTTCTATCAGCCTTCTTCGACTTTCTCTTGCCCTCTTCAACTTCCATGTAGCTTTGTCTTTCACTATTTTTCAACTTTCTCAATCCTTCTTCAACCTTCTTCAACTTTTCTTCAGTTTCAGATTTCCTTCCAAAGAGGGTTATATTTTTCAATGGTTCTCTTACTTACAGTTATCTTAAAGATGGATAAAAAATTATCATATGTTGTGGACTTGTGAAAAAGCTAAAAAGTACTGGGTGCAAATGCAGAGAATTTTAAAGACTAATATACAATTAAAACCTGAACTTTTTTTTTCAGGCACTGATAGATGATCAGTTCAAATGGAGAGATGGAAGAATACTTCAATACATGACCATAGCAGCAAGATTATTATTTGCCCAGAAATGAAAGAGCATTCTTCTACTAAAGAAGAATGGTAGTTAAAAATAAATGAGTTAAGAGAAATGATAAACTGTCTATCTTGATTAGAGTAGGAGGGGCTGGTTCTGCACTTTCGGCTGTTTTGAGCTCTATAGCTTATTTTTATTTTTTTGTTATTTTTTAAAAGATTTGCTTAAGATGTTTGAGATTGGTTGCTAATATACCTATGTTCTGCTGGGTTGCTGTGGGCAGCTGCTACATTTTATCTGAATGTTTTGTCTTCTCTTTCTGAAGGCTTAATTAGCTGACTGGACCTTAGCTTTTCTAGCCGCTATGAGCCCACATTCATAGAAGTTGCCTTTTGCTTTCACATTTTTATATACTTCCAGCTGCCTGTACTTTATGTTTCATTTTTAAGCTGTGGAGACATTTGACACTTCTTTTCTTGCTGGTTCCTGCTAACCACACCAATGTGGTGTGAAATAACAAGTTAAAAGAGATTGAAATGATAATGATAAAATTAATCAAATAGAGAAAAAAAGGAAAGAAGCTAAGGAACTGTAAACTCCCAGAGAAGGAATTGCTATTACTTCCTGGACCACTTATAAACTAAGCTGCATAAAGTCCCCATTCATCTGTTTTGTCTCATGATCACCTATTATCTACTTGCTAGGACCCACAGAAGAAGACATGGTGAACAGAGGTTCAGAATTCCATGCTTTTGATTATAGAGAAAAGTCATTGATAACTTTTTTGAAGATTGGAAACCCTTCATTGACTTTTTGAAAATTAAAAATGAAGGTGATTAAGAGGATTATTGGTTTTGAAAATTAGTATGAATTTAATTTATAGAGGAAGTATAACATCTTAAGTAAAAAGAAGGTAAAAGTTTAGTAAATACCATATAACCACAAAAAAGATAGTTGGAAGTAATTTTCTTTTCTTTTTCTCTATTATATACTGTTGTAGTATACAGTCGTTCCTTCACATTCATGGGGATTAGGGGCGCAAGACCCTCTGCAAAAGTGAAAAAACTGTGAATAAACTCTCCTCCTTCCCCCCAGGGTTTGCTCAGCCTTTGTTCCCTGGGGGTGGGGAAGTGCCGAAGCACAAACAAGCCACAACAATCGCTGAAAAGCCGCTGAGGGTTTCAAGGCCTTCGGTTCCCCACTGCTCCACAAGCAAGGGACGGCTTTGCGGTCAGTGCTGGGAAAGCTGAAGCCTGAAAAAAACCCAAACCTGCGCTGGCCGCCAAGCCGCCGGGGGTGTGCTCAGGCTTCAGCTTCCCCCATGTGCCACGGGAAAGAGGCGGCTAAACGGCCAGTGCCACAGGTTTCCTCCACCTCATTCCCTGCGGTGGGGGGGGGGGAGGAAGCCGAAGCCCGAACAAACCCAAACCCACCCTGGCCACGAAGTTGCCAAAGGTGTGTTCAGGTTTCAGCTACCCCCCCCCCGGGCGCCACAGGGAAGGGGCGGCTTCACAGCCAGCATGGGTTTGGGTTTGTTCGGATTTTGGCTTTCCCCCTGTCATAGGGAACGAGGTGGAGTAAACCTGGGGCGCTCGCCACAAAGCTGCCCCTTCCCTGTGGCATGTGGGGGGGGGAAGCTGAAGCCCAAACACACTTGGCAGCTTCATGGCCAGCGTGGGTTTGGGTTTGGGCTTTCCCCTCTGCCACAGGGAACAAGGCAGAGGAAACCTGTGGCACTGGCCGCAAAGCCACCCATTCTCTGTGGTGCAGGGGGAGCCAAAGCCAGAGCAAACCCTCAGTGGCTTCACAGGCAGCATGGGTTTGTGTTTGTTCACGATTCGGCTTTCCCAGCGCTGGCTGCAAAGCTGCCCCTTCCCTGTGGCGTGGGTGGGGGAACTGAAGGCTGTGAAACCCTCAGCAGCTTTCCATGAATACATAAAACCACAAAAGTCAAAGCCATGAATGTGAAGGGACAACTATAGTTTGTAGTTTATTTTTTCCTTTTGTGTTTTTTTGTATTTTGCTTTATTGTAGTTTATATTCTGTGTTTTTGTTTGTCATATTCAATTTTTAGTGTATGTAGAATTTCAGTAAAAATGATACAGAAAGAAAGTGATCTTGAATAATTTATTTCCAACTTGCTTTTACTTATTCACTTTCATTTTGTTGATAATTTTTTCTTCATATTTGTTAGCGAATTATTTTGAATTATTATTCAGAAACATTTAAAAATACAGGTTGCCCCCCCCATCTGCACAGGACAAGTACCTGCGGTTTCAAATTATCCGTCATTCAAAAAATGTGGCCTCTCAAGGCATTTCCTAGAACCTCCAGCATGACTCTATGGTAACTGCTGGAGGGCCTAGGTTACTATAGAGAGGCTCTATGGTAACCTAGGTCCTCCAGCGTGATTCTATGGGGTTTGCTATTACCCATGGTTTCAAGTATTTGCGTTAAGTCTGGAATCATATCCCCCATGCATATGGGGGGGGGCCTGTAAACGCAAAAATAATTAATTCAGGATTGAACAATCAAGCAACTAGTTTGACATAACATAGGAACTTTTCACCATGTGTTTTTCAATAACAACCCCACCCATGCCAAACCATTAATCAAAATGAAGCTGCTGAAAAGCAGTTTGCAGTGGTGGCCAACCATCTCTGTGTTGAGAAGTTGAAGGCTTTCACAGCTGGCATCCATAGATTTCCCTTGGGGGTTTTCCGGGCTGTGAGGCAGTGTTCTGGAAGAGTTTCTTTCTGACGCTTTGCCTGCATCTGTGGCTGGCATCTTCAGAGAATGGTTGGGTAGGAGTGTGTGTGAGTTTATATATTGTGAACCCCTGTAAGGGAGTATATGTAAATTTGTGTAATTGAATGGTTAGTTTCTGGGTTATAGAAATGCAAGGATGCTTAGTGTCTGTTTGGCTAATGGTTGGTTGATGGGCCATTATCTGTTGGAAATCCCCTTGTCCCTGGGTGGAATTCCTTTGTAAGCGTTGAGTTTTGATTCTATTTTCAAAACTGGAATCCAGATTTTGTTTACTTTTAAGGTTTCTTCTCTCCTGTTGAAGTTGTCCAGGTGTCTGTGGATTTCAATAGCTTCTCTGTGCATTCTGATATGATAGTTGTTGGCCTGGTCCAGAATTTCTGTGTTTTTACATAACATTTTGTGTCCAGGTTGGTTTATCACATGTTCTGCTACTGCTGATTTTTCTGGCTGGCCCAGTCTGCAGTGTCTCTCATGTTCCTTGATACGTGTTTGCACACTGTGTTTACTGGTCCCTATATAAACCCTATGTCCACAGTTGCATGGTATGCAGTAGGGTCCTGCAGCTATGAGAGGATCTCTTTTGTCCTTCGCTGAGCATAGCATTTCTTGGATTTTCTTGGTTAGTCTGTATATTGTTTGGAGGTTGAGTTTCCTCATCAGTTTCCCTATTCTGTCTGTGACTCCTTTGATGTATGGTAAAAATACTTTCCCTTTGGGTGGCTGCTTTTCTTCTTCATTCCTTTGGTTTTTTTCTGAGTCTGGCTGCTCTTGTGATGTCTGATCTGGAGTAACTATTAGCCTGTAGGGGCCTATTTAGGTGCCTCAGTTCATCCTCCAGGTAGTGGGGTTCGCAGATCCCTTTTCTGTGCTGTTATTAAAAAACAACAACAGTTTTACCAATCATGCCCAGCAAAAAGAAGCTTTTGGGACCTTGCTTTCAGAGTATCAATTAGCCATAACTGGGGACTTTGCTGCTACTCACTCTGAAAAGATTTAATGGTACAATGTTTAACTTAAAGAATGAGTAAAAGTTCAAACTAGCTTCAGTTGGTACCAACAACCCTTTTCTTGAGTTGTAAAGGACACAAAAATAGGAAGTAACCTAACATCAAGTAACCAAACATCAATGCATCTAGACACAAACAATTCTGGCCTATTGTCAGCACACAACTTTAGTGCACACACTCACTCCTCTCAGGACATAAATACAGAGGGTAACAACAACAATGCATTCCCAAGCAATGATTCAAGTGTAATAATTTTGTGATAAATACCACCAGCAACCACTCCCTATGATTGCTATCCAAAAACAGCAATCATGTGCATGGGCCTAATTCCATAATTTGCTCAGATGTGAAAGCTGGGCGAGCCATGCATGACCTTCACCATTTGCAGCAACTTTCCAATAAGGAAATCTGGCATGGAAAGCCCATCTCCTGAGAGAGAAAATCTGAGATAACCGGTTTAAAAGTTGTCTTTGAATTACAGCCCTAACCCTGCTGCACTTATAACCCTGCTGCAATCCCAACTGAAACAAGGGATTGGTTATCTGAATCAAGAATTTAGAGGCATCTACATTATTCAAGTTTGACATGACACAAGCTTCAGCATTCCTTCAACTTGCAGAGGAAGAAAAGTAGGGCCAGAAGGCCAAGGGGTGAATGCATGAAGGTTATGATGTATGCAAGCAGAGTGAGAGATCTTGGAAAATGTTTACTGTTTATATGACAGGGCAGAAAGTTTAAGGCTGAATGCCTTGAACTTTCCATTTCCATGGTTCCAGTTACACGACAGGATAAAGTTCGCGGAATTCCGGATTACCATTCTTTCGCATCAGCAGTGCATAATTCACACAAATTCTTGCTTATTTGGAAGATGCGGTCAGTTTCGGTTTTCATAGTTTACACAGGCAAAGGGGAGGCATGGCCTCCAGATGATTAAAGCCAGGCAGGAGGCAGGGAGGGAGCAAGGAGAGGGTCACCCAGGAGGAAAGAAAAGCCCAAACAAGCAAAAGAACGCTGGAGCAATCTACTGGTTGCAGCATGCTCTCTCACACACACACTCACACACCACCCAAGTTCCCGATCGTCTTCCCTGCCCCTAAAGCCTTAAATAAAGACAAAGGAGTGACGGAAAGCACAAACAAACAAAAGAACGATGGAGTGATCTGTCGGTTGCAGCACACTCACACACATACTCACACACCACCCAAGTTCCTGACCATCTTCCCTACCCCCAAAGCCTTAAATAAACGCAAAGGAGTGACAGAAAGCACAAACAAACAAAAGAACGATGGAGCAATTGGCTGGAGGCAGCGCGCGCGCACATACACACACACATACACACCACCCAAGCAGGGGGGTAGCCCCATTCCCGATCGTCTTCCCTGCCCCCAAAGCTTCCTTTGAAACAAACAGGAAGGGCTCAGAGCAGATTTCTCAAAGTGGGTTGCAAGCAGAAGAAGGGGCAAATGGTTTCCTTGGTGGATTTCTCTCTCCAACGCCTTCATCTATTTGGAGAAGGTACAATGGTCACTCCAACCAATCAGGATTCAGCTCTGCTCACGCTAGTTCAAAAATGTTGCTGCAAGTTCACACAGACATGTGTGAATGGTAAGTTCACACGACCAATTGTGTGCATTTTCGCGAACTTTATCAAAAAAGTTGGGAAAACTAGCGAAAGCTGATACTGCATGACTTATGGGTTTTTCGCTCCCCCTCCTTCTGAAAAGGGCACTGTGGCTTCGAAATGCGTGGGAACTATCAGGCTCCTTGTTGCATTCTTTGAGAATTTATTTTGCCGTGTAAACGGCCCCCATGTCTTTGGGCACATAAGTGTATCTGTTAGTGGTTTAATGACTCACTTAAATAAAAGGTTTTTAAAATTCTACTACACTGTTTTGTTTAGTTCCATTCATTACATATTTACTGCACCTTTAAGATACATTTTATCCTGGAAAGAAGCTCAGAATCTAGTGGATGCCTTCCTCAGTTTTACATAGTAAGAACGCAAGACATACAAGGGGAAGGAAGGGTTACAAAAGGCAGACGAGAATGATCAAAAACACTGCCAGAACAAAACTGTATTTAGCCAGAACAATCTGACCTTCCAGCCCTGGCACTCTTCCATGAACTAAGGTGGAACGGCTACCTTGTGGGCCTTAACCTTCTGACTGTAGCCCCAGCCAGGGCAACTAAAAGTTGGCCCAGAGTTCTTTATGGCAGGAAAGGAAAGAAACAAGTTCCTGCTACTTTCTCTCTGGCCAACAGCTGCAGACAGTCTGGTCTTCCCCTTGCCCAGTGTTCTTCCTTGGAGAGGAGTGGGTGCAACTTCCCAGTGACTCTTGTCCACTCTTAGTGGTCAAAGGAACAAAGTATGCTTCCCCCAAGAACACAACAGACACTAGCACTAACATCACTGCACAAGAATTAGCAAGGTGCAGACTTCTCAGTGATACAAAGGTCCTGAACAACACACTGACTGGGCACTAAGTGGGAACTGGATGGTGCAGCTAGACCTCTGGTTTTGGTCAGGTTTTTTTTTGAAAGAATGCAGAGAGACCAGACAATATGAAGAAAGCAGAAATGTTCAAAGCTTATGATGCCATATGCATGAGGCAAGACTGAAGAAACTGGTTCTGTTAACCTCCTTTTTTAAAAAAGTCTGAAAAACAAATATTACCAGAAAAGTTCAGGTGAGAACCTGAGAAAGATGAAAGAGAGAAAGCATATTCTTTCCAAGTGAAAAATAAAAGACAGGGGAACAAAGCCCCTTGTTCTCCTGTCTCAGGGCTTGACTACACTGGTGTGGGAAGGTAAAAATCCAGATGAAATTCAGACTACTTAGGCCAAGAGCTGCAGTGCATGAAATGTGGACTACTCTGGCCCAGATTTAAGTGCCACACCTTACCTGCCAAAGCCTGAATCTGCATTTGGATTTTTACCCCCAGTGAAGCAGAAAGATTTGTTTTTAAAGTGTATTTTAAAACAAGCTGTTACATTAGGACCTGACACTGACCTCTGTGAAAGCAGAGCTCCAATGTTAGTTGCTCTCTCTGAAGTCAGAACGACCATTGTCAGACTGGCCACGTGAGCAACCAACGTCAGAGATTTGCTTTTGTGGCAGACAACTGCTCACTCTGAGCTCTGTGAAAGCAGAGTCCCTGCACTAGTCACTCTCCCTGAAGTCAGAACGGGCAGCAAGTCTTGCAATGGCATGGTGGGCCAGTCGTTCTGACCTCAGAGAGAGCAACTCACACCGGGGCTCTGCCTTTGGAATGAGGTAGTGGCACCGGGGGAGGGGGGAATGGTGGCACCTTAGACAGGGCTTATCCTTCCTCTCATCCCCACTCCCGAATCCAGTGCAGATGGATTGTTCACACTACAGTTTTCTCCAGGGTTTCAAGCGAACTCCAGAGAAAACTGTGAGTTTTCTAAAACCCAGATTGTGGTATTCTGCAAGTCTGGTGTGGATAGGGCCATATATTATGTGGCATTATCATACCAGATTCAGGGAAAAGGCTGCACATTTTATGGCATTATTAGGCCAGATTCAGGAGGGATTCAAGGTTTTCCTCTCTGGCTTTTCCACTGAAAAACCCCAAGTCATCTGTGAGCAAGTAGATGTAAGTAAATGATCTCAGGGCATATACTGGCAGGGGTTCCGATTCCTAATGGTTTAACAATACCAAGAAACAACATCCCCCTGCATGTCCTAAATTATACTGCTGGATGAAGAAAGTTTATGATTACCAGAAGTCGGTTTGTATGTAGAAGAACTGTGAGCTCCATTTAGTTGTGTTCCATGAAATTCTTGAATTCTTTTACACAGGCTATGGCTGGTGGATCTCAGGGTTCCAGACAAAAACAAAGCAAAGATGACATCAGCCTAGGCCTGATCTACAACTGAGGAAAACCAGGTAATCAAAAGGCTGCTGCACAGTAAAACTGCTTTTTTCCAAAACAACAGCAAATACGAAGCTTCAATTTTAAAAATTATTTAAGAGACAATCCTCGTACTGTATAGCTTAAGGAGTATAGAAGTAATACAATGAAATAAGACCCAAATAAGTTCTCATTCATGTAATAAAACCAGTTATTGCAGCAATTGTGGAATTTTGATAATCTGCTGTTTCAAAACACAACACAGAGGTAAGTATACAATCTTTCAGACACTGTGCTTTGAAGCAGCTCCAATTCGTTTCACAAGATACAACCAAATGATGATAATTGTTCCTTCTCCCTTGTAAACCAATTTAGATAGATATGGATCTTCTATCACATCATGAAAAGATCTGTACAGGGATGACAACAGACCACTAATTAGTGCCAAGCTTCTCCATCCACGAAATTTTAGTTCTCTAATGCAGGGGTCCCCAACCACCAGTTCCTGGGCCGGTACCTATCCTTGGTCTGCTAGGGATTGGGCCAAGCATGACGTATCCAATTGGCAGTCAGCCTAAGCCTGGCTGCCTGGCGGCTGCCGGTTTTTACCAAGCTCTGCTTGCTCCCCTTCAAGCAGCAATGCATATAAATTCCCTCTCTCTCTCTCTCTGGCTTTTCTTCGCAAACGAAGATTCAGGAAGGACTCATCCCGCGCTTTCTGCAAGCGCACTGATGACTAAAAAGGCCAATCCGAGATAAACAAGTCCGGTTGCAAAAAGCACAGCAGAAGGTCTCCTTGGGTGAGGTTTTTGGATCCAATAAACAAACAAATAAATAAATAGTTCTAGAATCTATTAAGTATATGGTGGGTAAATTTTAAATGAGGTCTAAGAGAAAATTTGGGATAGATGGGTTTTTCATATAAAGGAGCTCTTGGATCCTTTTGAAGGGCCCACATTTTTGGATTCCCCCCCTCCATAGAAAAACTGTCTTAATTGAAACTGGTCCCTGGAGCCAAAAACGTTGGGGACCACTGCTTTAATGAACAGACTATAAAGGAATCAGTAGTAGGCTGACATCTAGTGGAAAAACTGAGCACTACAGCTATTTATTTTATTTATTAATGTTTTAAACAGGATGAAACTGTATTAAACTAGACAGCAAGTTAAAATAGCTTAAAGGGCTACAACAATTAAAACCGTATACATTTAAAAAAATAATTAATCTACATAATTGTCACTATCCATCTGGAAGCATGGGAGGAAGCAAGCCAGGATCTCCACAACCAATTCATTTCATTCATTAAATGTACAATAATTAATTGCTTATTTAATTCATTACAATTCTAAGTCAGGGTGCATTAGCAAGGCAGCCAAGTTTGCAAACTTATAATCAGTTTTTCAGGAAGGTAAATCCTCAGTAAACAGAGATTAAAAAGGCTAATTCTAAATTGGAATTACAAAACAGCAACTATGGGCAGATAAGGTAATAGTAAATATGAGGTAAATTAGACAGGAAGCTGGCTTACGCACTCACTGGGCCCACTGAGCCCAATATAGACTGGCAGCAGCTTTCCAGACCTGCTTGGAGAAACCAGGGACTGAACCTGGGACATCCTGCATGTCAAGTAGGTACATTAAAAATTAGTTTACAGACCTTTCCTCAACTCATACACTTGGGGACAATGGAAAACTGGCCAAAAACAAGATGTACGATTTGGGATACGGGGTGCTGGAAGCAATATTCATACTAACTCTCAAACTCATTCAGGAGTAATAATAACAAACATTTTTTAAAATGAGACTTTCATTTTAGTAGTTTAATCTTGAAAACCTCAAGGACATGCATATATTCACAAGTGTTGGTCATGGTAACTCTTAAAATGTTTCTATGCATTTTCTAAACAATCACAGGTGGTCTGAAACTGAGGGATGTCTAAACTGCCCTATTCAGAAAAGAGTCATTCAGAAAAGAGATTTGTACTGGCACAGACTTCCTCAGTTTGATATCATCTGTATGCTTCGTATTACAACTTCCATCATTCCCTATCATGCTGGAGGGTTATCTTAAAGGGTGCCAACTTGAGAAAGACAGTCATAGTAGCAAACTAACTGAAGATACCAGCAGGCTATATATTGCAACCAGAGAGAAATGATTTTAGGAATCATTGGGAAAGGTATTAGAAATAGAACAGCAGCAGT
Organism: Gambelia wislizenii; assembly: GCA_030847615.1. NCBI lineage: Eukaryota > Metazoa > Chordata > Lepidosauria > Squamata > Crotaphytidae > Gambelia > Gambelia wislizenii. The sequence continues at coordinate 53,077,189 of JAUMIR010000001.1, read as the reverse complement.
CACATCTTTACAGAAATGTGTAGGAAAGCACAGAGCTCCATTACAAAAAGGGTAGTACAGCACTAGAAAAGACATACTGTATGTTGGGTGTTTCCAGACAAGGTATTTTATTTTGCTACACAGGCTGAGATTCTAGGAGCATAATTTCAACTATAGGCACACCTCAGTTAACACTTCGGTCTTTGTGAAGCTCCTTTTTACAGATCCACCCAGCCCCACTTCTCCTCATTGTCCTGTTTAGCTTGAAGGTGGGATATTTTTTATTTTATTTTTTTAGCAGCACTGGCATTGAGAAGATGTTGGAGGAAGGCTGGAGAAACACAGACTTTTGTCAGGTTGCAGCAGCTAGTCTACAGAGAACAGTTTAATGAACCCTGAGCTGGGAAAGCATGCGATTTTATATAGCTCATCCTACTGTAGTCATGTGTGCCAGCCTACAAAAGGCAAGGTAAACAGCCACTGTCTCCAAAAAACATTTACTGAGCATGCATGAACAAAAATACAAGAGAAAAGGCAGAGAGGAGGTAAATGTAGTTCACCAGCTACCTCCAGCATATTAAAAAAGTATAGATCAGTAAGTTTGGCCACCAAGATGTAAATCATAAAAGCGGATGATGGTGAATGAAAAAGCCATCCCTGGATACATTTTTTAAAAAGCCTTCAAATGGTCTCTAGAAGGTTCAAACTCTGTTTGTTTACTTATGCCAGTTTACATTGATTTTATTTCACACAAGTATACGGCAAGTTTTGAATAAAAATGCTTGCTGAAACATATTAAACTGCTCTTTTTTGTGGTGCAGAAACCTATCCATATCCTTTCCACATTATTTTGAGTGGGGGGAAGCATTAAATACAGAATGCGAGTGTGCATTCAGCTGCTTGAGTGTAGCAACTTCTCCCTTGAGTTGGTGACACCACGCCACCCAGTCCGGAATAATTTTGAAAGAGGCATGCACACTGTGTTACTGGCAGCTTTTCATAAATTTGTTTTTTCTATGGCAAAGTACACTACAAACTCCCACTTCTGGTCATCAGTATTAAATTTCTGGTCCTCACTGGAGACCATAGTTGCAGGCACCTGAAAGAAATGTTTTTATCTAAATTGTAAGAAAATGGTCATTTACAATCTCTTGACATGACATTGTTACCCTTAGGTTTGGGGTAGGAGGAATCTAACATGTGTGCTGAATAACTCAATCCCACAACTAGTATAAATTATTCAGGTCTGAGTGATCTTTTATGACTTGCAGATTTATTCTGCTCCTACTTCTGCAGAAAGAAAAAGCAGAGAGAAGATGTGTGTGTACTTGCTTCTGTGAACACACTGAGATGTGTGTGCAGATGTATGCAGAACATGTAAGCCCCAACACAGAACTACTTAAAATTTGTCAGGAACAGGTCATTTCTGCCATCCACTCCACCATTTGATGCGTACAAAGTAGCACTGCATCACCTCTGCCTACAAGAGAGATGAAGTGCCTCCCTGAATTGCTCCCCTTTGTAATGGTAAAGGAGTGGACAACTGGCTTTACCAGAAACAGGGCAAATAGTAAAGAATTCAAAATAACAAACATTGGGAGGGGAAGTGGATGAGAAAAGGATTGTAAAAGGTTTAAACTGACCAATGGATGAATGCCACACAAGGCTTGACTGTTTATATCACTAGATTTCCTTTTGTTCCTCAACCTAAGCAACAACCTTGAGCTAGGAAGCTATCTGTAATAAAGCTTACTGGTTTTTAAACCTGAAGCTGTTGCCTGCTGAGTCTACAGAAGACAGCTTATGACATAGTTTTCTTTCAGCTTCTGTTGTTCTATGAAATGCTGGCCATACTTTGAAAAAGATCATCATAACCATAATGTTTTTGTGTAAGTTTGTTTTTACTGAAAGTCCCTGTCTTACAAAGCTAGATTCTGGACTTTTCAGCATTTGCATGGAATTGTAGAATATCCATAGCCCTGACCATAGTTCTAGACTCTCTCTGGCTTTTCTTCGCAAATGAAGATTCAGGAAGGACTCATCCCGTGCTTTCTACAAGCACACTGATGATTGAAGAGGCCAATCCAAGATAAACAAGTCCGGTTGCAGAAAGCACAGCAGAAGGTCTCCTTGGGTGATGTTTCCGGGTTGTGATTCTTTCTGTGCTGTTTCTCTTCAAGACTTGTTCGGCATGAGTTCTCAAATAAGACTGCGGCCTTGTGGATAGTGCATCTCTATGCCTCCCGATGTGAGGCCAGGGAGGACAATTGTTGGTGATCAATTTGGCCGAGTCTGAGATGTTGTTTCAGGGACTCCTTGTATCGCTTTTTTGAAGCGCCCCTCTTATGCTGACCTGTGGCGAGTTCACCATAGAGTACTATTTTGGGGAGGTGATGGTCCTCCATCCTAGAAACATGCCCTGCCCAGCGCAGCTGTGCTCTCAATATCATGGCCTCAATGCTGGTGATCCCTGCTTGCTCAAGGACAGCAACTTTCGTCACATAGTCAGTCCAGTGTATATTTAGGATTGTGCGTATGCAGCGCTGATGAAAGCGTTCGAGGAGTCGTAAGAGTTGGCGATAGGTGACTCATGTTTCAGCCCCGTAAAGGAGAATAGACAGTACAGTGGCTCTAATGTACCTTAATGAAGCTTTGAGCTATGCTGGCGGTGGCATAAAAGCCACCGGTAGGGCCTCCCATACTAGATAGGTCAAAACCGAAGGGTCTGACAAAGAGCGTCAAAGGGCAGAATGTGCTCTCTAGCCTTATGGGAACCATCCTAGGAGAAAGACAACTCTAATCCCAAACCCGGGCAGATGGTGCTCGTCCAACCATGTAAGGTCAGCCATCTAAAAGAAGGAAACTCTAATCAAACCTATGACCCAAGGACCTTGTTGCTATCGTCCATGCTTGCAAGTTCTATACTAAAACTTAATAAATTTTGTCATTTTTAACAGCTGAACATGCATCATAAGAGCAACGTTTTGCTTGATCTCACTATGGCTTCCAGAACGGAGTGTGGTGGAATCTCCATCTTTGGAGGTTCTTAAACAGAGGCTGGATGGCCACCTGTTGGGCATGCTTTGATTGTGTGTTCTGCATGGCAAGAGTTGGACTGGATGACCTTTGTGGTCTCTTCGAACTCTATGATTTTATGAACTATCCAGGGACATATAAAATAATTTCAAGAAACTTAGAAATGTATAAGGTACAGTGTAATCTATTAAGCTGGCCTAAAAGAACAATTGGCACAGTATTATCTGAAACAGGCTTCCAGAATTTACAACAGGTCTCAACCCTGATACAACTAGGGGCACTATACCAATGTCCACATCTGGACTGGGAAGCATGTCTGAAAATAAATCTTGTACACAATGTTCCTCCCCCTAATCCAGTCACAAGAGGTATGCCTTTCATAAATATTAAAATTGTACCAATCATCTGTTCACAAGCAGGGGACTGATTTCAGTCCTTCTTGCAGTAGCAGGATGACTTTTTAACTTTTCTGAAAAGGTTTTGTGAGCATAGCCCATCCCCCATATTCCAGTGCACTCCTTTAGATTGGGTTATTTCACTGTGCAGCAAAGTCTACTGGGCATGTGCCCAGTAAGTTTCAGTTGATGTCTTCTGGCTGATTTCAAAAAGAGGGTTACTGAACACACTCTTTACTAGAAGACTGTATCAATTCCAACTATTCTAAACTTACAAGACCTGGAAGGTAGCAACTATACTATCCAAACAGTGCCATACCCTTATGCTAGATTTCTGTGCTTCCACATCCTGGTTCAGTTAGTGATGCTGAAAAGATGACTGTGTCTGGAATTGCCCCCACTATGCCTCTATCATGCGGTTCTTGAACCATCCAGAGGTTGACAGGAAACTACTCAGTATTATCAAGTTCTCCTATAGCCGAAGAGAAGATTTTACCAAGTAGTTTATTTTTATTAAACATATATGTATCCTGCCTTTTCTCAGGAGAGCTCAGCAATATGTTATGTGGCCATTTTTCCCCATTTGCTGATCTTAACAGTTTACCAGCTTTCCCCAGATTAAAAAAAAAAAAAAACCAGAAGAAATCATACAAGACTTCAACCTCAAGAATGTGTGGTATGCTGTTCTATTCATGCACTGCAGTGTCCGATCACTGAAACCATCATCTCAAAGGAGAAAAATGCGTAACTGCCAGGACCTTAATGGGGGGGGGGTGTTATTCAAATCAAACAAGCCAAAATCATTGTTGCGTGTGTATGTGCCTTCAAGTTGCCTGTCACTTATAGTGACCCCATGAATTTCATAGTTTTCTTAAGCAAGGCATACCCAGAGGAGGTTTTGCCAGTTCCTTCCTCTGAAATATAGCCTATAGGACCTGGTATTCCTTGGCAGTTTCCCATCCAAGTACTAAACAGAGCTGACCCTGCTTAGCTTCCAGGATCAGGTATGGTCCTTTAGGGTATTTAGGCATCATTATTAGGTATATGGAAATAGTTGCACCATTCTGTGGATCCCAGCAGATAACTACAAAATGACAAACAAGAGGTTGCAGTTAAAGAAATTAAACACACAGAAATACTCTTCTTCTCAAGGTACAGTTTTGTTTTTACAAAACCACATGGGAAGATGTGGCTGGGATTAGAAGGTTTACATTTTTTGTATTCATCTGTTGATAATATCACTGTTATGCATGCTGTTGTGCATATTAAGACAAATATCAGAACTCTGAACAGGAAGAGAAAAACAGGACCCCTGCTGCTGCTTTATCATGATTTATATGTCTGATGAGAAGCTGCCTGAAATTGGCAACATAACAGTTTGTTCATAACTGTATATTAACTTGTTTATTTCTTCCTGCAGTTACTCACAACTGTATATTTCAGAAACACAAGACAGACAATTGCCACATGCCAATGATAAGATAACCTTCTACGCGTTGAGAAAATCTTGAACTCAGTCTTCGTAACTAACAACATAATCTGCCAACTGAATAAATTATTTTTATTTTAAATTGTTTTAAATTATTTTTGATAGAATCATGGTCAATACTATCATTTTGTTGTACAAAATGGTGGCACCCTGTTGCACAAGTGCACTAGAATAATACCTTGCTTTGCACTGTGGCACTCTGGAACTAAGATAGATGGAAGAATGGCTAGCCTAAGCCTGCTTATAGGAACACTTCACAGAATCAATTCCCTTTCGCATGGCAAGGAAGACTAAGCTCCAAACGTGCTTAAATATAAAACTGCCATGTGCAACCATGTCCATGCACAATTGCTGTTGTTACTTCAACTGGTGAGATGGCAGAAAAGAACTGAATAAGGCATATATAGGGCAGCACACATATCATGGGGTCACATATCTACTTCAACAAGAGTGCTGGGAAGGGCTGGAAAAGGAAACAAACTGAATAACTTTTGAAACTTTTAGCTTGATAGTGTAAATTTCAGATTTTCAATACATAGGGTGAATGCAGTTGACAGCATACAACTACTTCCACTTCGGGATACCAAAGCTAGTAGGACCCTACTTACCAAAACCCTAGCCATCAGTTGCTACACGGAGTGAAAATAGGTAGTGTGGCTGGTTGCTCAGCTATATCAATTAGATGTCTGTGATACATAAACACATGAGCAGACAAAAAAGAGGCTTTGGCATCTGTTTTACAGTTAAGAAGAGGCTTACTGTAACTTTGTAATAATATTTAATAGTTTATCCAGCTATCACTGTAATGAAATGGGCATCAAAACAGTCCTTAGCTGTAATCCTAAATTCACGCACCTAGGAGGATGGCCCAATGAACAGAATGAAAGTTGCTTCCAATTAGACATAAAGTTGGGCTGTGTATTTGAGGGCATTCCCATCAAACCACCCAAGATTAGTGGAATGTATGATAATAGCATTAATGCACACTTTCACTACTCCATAACCTTGCATTCTGAATATTAATGGTGTTCACCAAGATAAAAGATAGCTACCTGTACCCCCTTTTGCAAAGAGCTGCAATGCTGTTTTTGCAGAAATAACAATTAAAACTGAAAGGTGGAAACACCTTTATGATTGGACAAACATCCACAGCCTTAAAAGCTAGTTTCTGGCTTATCTGGACTGCCGATAACAACATATCAAAAAAGGAGAAAAACTAAACTGTATCTAGTAAAAAATATACTGTCATAAAATGCCAAAGGAAAAACACTCAGGAGGTATCAAGTAAAAGTAAATTATCCTTACAACAGGCAAGAACATGGTTCTCCACATAAAGCTCCAGTGCAATTCTATACATGTTCTCTCAAAAATAAGTGAGATTTATTCTAAGGGATGCAAGAATAGGATTGCAACTGTCAACAGTATTACCCTGGAATAAACCCTACTATAAGCAATTATGCATAGGATTATGCATTAATCTACATTGCTAAACCAAAACCAACACCCTCCATAATAATATTCAAATTCAAAATTCAAAATGACCTGAATAGACTAGAAAGCTGGGCCAAAGCTAACAAAAAGATATTCAATACAGAGAAATGTAAGGTACTGCACTTAGGGCGGAAAAATTAAAAGCATAGATATAGGGTGAGGGAGACCTGGCTGAACGAGACTACCTGCGAAAGGGATCTAGGAGTCCTAGAAGACCACAAATTGAACATGAGTCAACAGTGTGATGCGGCAGTAAAAGGCCAATGCGATTTTGGGCTGCATCACTAAAAGTATAATGTCTAGATCAAGGGAAGTAATAGTGCCACTTTATTCTGCCTTGGTCAGGCCTCACCTAGAATACTGTGTCCAGTTCTGGGCACCACAATTCAAAAAGGATATTCACAAATTGGAGTGTGTCCACAGGAGGGAAGGTCTGGACTAAAATGGTGAAAGGTCTGGAAACCATGCCTTATGAGGAAAGACTTGGGGAGTTGGGTATGTTTAGCCTGCAAAAAGACAGTTAAGGGGCAATACGATAGCCCTGTTTAAGTATTTGAAGGGGTGTCACATTGAGGATGGAGCAAGCTTGTTTTCTGCTGCTCCAGAGACTGGAACACGGAACAATGGATGCAACCTTCAGGAACAGAGATTCCACCTCAACATTAGGAAGAACTTTCTGACAGTAAGAGCTGTTTGGTGGTGGAACACACTCCCTCGGAACGTGGTAGGGTCTCCTTCCTTGGAGGTCTTTAAACAGAGGCTGGATGGCCATCTGTCAGGGATGTTTTGATAGTGATTTCCTGCGTGACAGGAGGCTGGACTAGATGGCCCTTGTGGTTTCTTCCAACTCTACAATTCTATGATTCTAATATAAAAAAAGTTAGACTCTACATATATAAGCACATGTCTGGATAGAAGATCCTTTAAGACAGGCATTAGCAAAGTGTGGCCCTCCTGATGTTGCCAGATTGCAACACTCAGTATACCTCCCCACTCACTATGTTGGCCAAGACAGATAGAAGCTGCAGATAAAAGAATTAATGGAGGGCTACACTTCATTCACCCTTGCATTAAGAGATAACGCTGGGCACCAGGATAGGTTAAAGAAGGGCAGTCTTTTTCTCAGGTAGTTTTCAGATTAAATATATAACAGCAGCACATTTTTATTTTTTTAAAAATTTCCAGTGATTTTAACACATTCTGTTATAAAGAAATACTGCCAATATTCCTAGCTTTTGTTCCTTCGGTGGCTTTTCAATGTGCCTAGCTCTGGACCCCAAAGTGTACTAGTTTGGAAAGAATTATGGAAACCTTTGAAAACTATATTTCTATTTCATTATTTTGAAACTGTGATTGCATCTAGACATATTGCTCCTTTACCAGAAAACCAAACAGATATATGTATTAAGCAAAGCAACCTTCCTCAACTTAGCACAAATGTGTAACACTACATGAGCTATCATCTTCAAAGGAATGCTGACTGTTGCCTCCATATCTGAAGGGTTGGAGAAGACTGCAGTTAACAGAAGCTCCTTTTATTCCATGGATTTCCTCCCCTCCCTGCTATCACCTGGACGAAAAAATCAGATAAGCACAGAGTAAGGCTCCTACCACTACATACCTGACACCAACTCTTTGAAGTATTAAAGGAATAAATGAGATCATTACTTCAAAAAAAGCACTGCAAAACCTAGCAGAAGACCTCAGTGAAATTAGAGTCCCAAGAAGTATTTTAGCTGCAATGGGGAAATTAAATTTACAAGAGAAACCTGATCCAAGCAGAGAGAAAAAAATACATACAGTTGTCCCTTCATATTTGCTGGGGTTTGGTTCCAGGACCCCGGTGGATACCAAAATCCATGAATACCCAAGTCCCATTATATACAATAGCATAGCAAATTGGTGTTCCTTATATAAGATGGCAAAATCAAGGTTTGCTTTTTGGATTTTTTAAAAAAAGAATATTTCCAAACCGTGAATACTCAAATCCGTAGATACCAAACCCATGGTTACAGAAGGACAACTGTATATTATACTATAAAGATATGTGAAATGGAAGGGTGTCAAAGGAAGTCAAAATCCAGAAGAGGAGGGACACACCTGAGCAGAGAATGTTGAGAATAACAGGAGAGCCCAGTTTTCTAAAAGGGTGAAGACTAGAGACCTCATTCCCACTATCATCCCATCCATTTTCAGTCCTAGTGGGGAAAAGTGGCAGAACAGAGGCAAAGGGCCTCTCTATAACATAACATGTGCCCTTTAGCTTGTTAAAAAAATAAATAAAATCCCACAAAACTTGGGATCCCCCCCCTCCTTGAAGTGGGAAGGATGTGTTAAGAAAGACGCCTTGAAGGGAAGCGGGTCCAGAGGTCATGCAGTTCAAACACCACCCACACCAAGGGGGCCCAACGCCCCGCTTCCAAGGCACCCCCTCCCGCGAGCGGAGGGGAGGCTGCTCGTGAGGGGAGGGAAGGGCTTGGAGAACCCGAAATGTCGATTCTGTTCGAGAAGAGGACACAACCTGCACACCCAAGGGAGGGAAGAAAAGAGGGTGGGCAAGCGAGGCACCCGAGGGGCTGCTTGCCTCTTGCTCGCTCTGCCGCCAAATCCCCACCCAGCCCCCTTTTCTTCCTCCTCCTCCTCGGCTCCCCCCCATTCCCCAGCCGGCCCCTCACCAGGCGAAGCTGGCTGGTCTCGTCGTAGGAGAGGAAGCCGAGGATGCTCTCGATGGCCACAATGGGCAGCCCCACCAGGGTGTTGCTTTGCGGGAGCTGCTGCTGCTGCTCCAGGGCTGGGGCTTCCCCGCGGGGCTGGGCCACGGGCGAAGGCGAGAGCCGCGCCGAGTCCATGGCGCCTCCTTCCCCCTCCGAGAGGAGCCGCTCGGCCGCGATCACCGCCGCCGCCATCTTGGGGCCTTTCCCCTTCCTCGGCTCCGGGAGGGGACACTTCCTGTGGCGGCGGCGGCGTTGGCGTTCCCGCCTCCTTCTCCGGGAGGAGACTTAAAGAGCCCGGCCCCGCGCCTGAGGAGGGGGCTCGCTCGTTGTCTTCACCCTCTTTCGCCTCTCTCTGACGAGGGGGCTCGTTTGGGACGGGGTCGGACTTCAGAGGACTCCCGGGCACAAGCTCCCTCTCTTGAAGTCACGCTCATTCTGGAGATGTTGTGTGGTTGGTGGTGGTGGTGGTCACTTCAGCGCCGCTTCACACGTGCATGCAGTTCACCACCACTACCCCGTTTTTCTGCACACGACATGACCCTCTTGTTTCTATCCTGACGGGCAGCCCGTTGAAAGTGATTCTGTAAACGGTTAGCTGTGGTGGTCAAGCTACAGTTTTCCATTCACGCGTTCAAGGAGTCTGGTTGTCATGTAGCAAAACACCAAGGTCTAAATCTAGTTGCTAATCCTAATGGAGTAGACTCATTTAATAAAATTAATTTACATATGTGTTTGTTTACCACCCAGCAATTGATTCAAGAGGGCCAGCTCTAGGGGGATTAACATTTAGGGCCAATTGGCCAATGTCCACCTTATGGACCAGGCCTCCATGTTGAAGGAAAAACCTTCAGCATGCCTCAAAAATCTTGTATTTATGCACATGTTTTAGCGCAGTGGTTCTTAACCTTTTCTTTACCAGGGACCCCCTTTAATTATTTTTTGTTGCCATGGACCCCAGGACTTAACTCAATATTTAAAACCCTAACAACAACAACACAATTACACCATCCATTAAATCTTCCCCCAGAGGCACTGGAGGGGGAGGGAAGACTTTTTCCTGCAAGTTTGTGGCTGGAGCATATTGAATGACAATGTGCAGGCCAAGCCAACTAGCCTTTGCCTTGGCTCCTGTCAAGTGGCCATTCCACTGCAGGGAGGAGGTGAGCCAAGCAACCTGGACCACAGGTTAAGAACTATTGTTCTAGAGATTTGTTTTAAAATGGCTTGGGGACTGAGGCCAGGGACTCCTGGCTAAACTCTACTTGCCCTCTACTTCATAGCTGCAACAGTAAAAAAGAAAGAAAGAAAAAGGCTATTTTTAGATTCCGGCCCATAACTAGGTCCCACAGTCATTGATGTCACCTGTTTAAGTGTTTTAGACTAATTAGATTTTTAGATGCAGTGAAGCGGCTGAAACATACCTATATATAAATCATCTGGACTTCATCCTTCCCAATAACATTGGAAAACAGAAAACAACAAAGGTAACTATGCTGGTCCATGTGGGCAGGGGTGAGATCAATTGACAATACCTTTATTGAGACTAAAATGGCACATAAGTGTGCAGGCTTTCAAGTCCTCCTCTACAATTCTATGATTCTATGGGGATGCTTTGATCGTGATTTCCTGCGTGGCAGGGGGTTGGACTGGATGGCCCTCGTAGTCTCTTCCAACTTTACAATTCTATGATTCTATGATTCCACCAGGCTAGATGGTATAAAAATGTAGGGGATGAAATGAGAAACAGAAAAGTAAAAAAATTAGGCTAGATATTATGGCTCTAGGGTCTACTTAGGAGAGACAGGGCCGATTTAACCTGTCTGCCAAATCAGCATTGGCGGGGGGGCCCAAGGTCAAGAGGGGGCCCCGTGTTGGCCTCCTTAATCTGACGGAGACAGCCAGGAGGAGCCCCCTCTTACCCTCCTCCTCCAAAAACCTCCTGCTGGCTTTTTAAAAAAAACAAACAAAACAGCCTCTCCAAAACTAAAGAGAAAGAAACAGCAGCCCTCTATGGCAGAAGCTGGAGGGAGAGGCACGTCGGAGAGGGTGAGTGTGTGTGTGAGAGAGACAGGGAATTTGAGGGTTGTCTCCCTCAGAAAGGGTTTCTTTCTTTCCTTTCCTTTCCTTTCCTTCCTTGCACATAGATCCCCTCCAGCCCATCTTTCCAGCTGCTTTTAACATGTCTTGGTTCCTCTCCCCTCCCATTCCCCCCTTGGTCTTCTTCAGCTTCCTCCCCTTGCTGCCAACTGAGTTCAGCCTGCAAAAGAAATTTGTGTGTGTTTGCCCATGTGACTTCAAGTCATTTCTGAGTAACGCCAACCTACCATGGGGTTTTCTAGGCAAGGTTTGTTCAAAGGGGGTCTGCCTTTGACTTCCTTTGAGGCTGAGAGAGTGTGACTTGCCCAAGGTCAGCCAGTAGGTATTAATGGCTGAGTAAGGATTCAAACCCTGGTCTCCACAGTCATAGGGCAATGCTGAAACTTCTACAACACTCTAGCTCTTTTAACAGAAGAATATAAAGAATATAAATTAAAATTTGGAGTAATATTACTGGGAACAATGGTTTTATTGTTGTCACTAAAACACCAGTATCGCATTAGTGTTATGTGAGAGGCATTGGCCTAGAGCAGTGGTTCTTAACCTTTTCTTTACCAAGGACCCCCTTTAAATATCTTTTGTTGCCCCAAGACTTAACTCAACATTTAAAACCCTAATAATAATAGCTAATAATAATAGCTAACAACAACAATACAATTACACCATCCATTAAACTTTCCCTCAGAGGCACTCTTGCTTCTTCCTGCAAGTTTGTGGCTAGAGTGGATTGAATGGCAAGGTGCAGACCAAGCCAGCCAGCCTTTGCCTTTGTTCCTGTCACGTGGCTGCTCCACTACAGGTCTTTGTGGATCCCCTGTGAGGACATTGCGGACCCCAAGTTAAGAACCACAGGGCTAGAGAATGCTGGAAAAGGAGCAATGCAACCAGACCTTGAGAAGGGTGCTGGCAGGAGGATTCTGGGAGGTGTAATCCAAAAGTAACTTTCCCAGGCTCTAAATGCAGCCTAGAATCATAGAATCGTAGGGCTGGAAGGGACCCCAACAGCCACCCCATCCAATCGGCTTCTGCCCTGCAGGAACACACAATCCAAGCATTCCTGACAGATGGCCATCCAACCTATGTTTAAAAAACCCCAAAGAAGGAGACTCCACCACACTCCAAGGCAGTGTGTTCCACTTCCAAACAGCTCTGTCAGGAAGTTCTTCCTAATGTTTAGGTGGATTCTCTTTTCCTGTAGTCTGAGTTGATTGCTCCATGTCCTTGTCTCTGGAGCAGCAGAAAACAAGTTTGCTCCATCCTCAGAATGACATCCCTTCAAATCCCTAAACATGGCTATCATGTCCCCTCTCAACCTTCTCTTCTCCAGGCTAAGCATACCCAGCTCCCTAAGCTGTTCCTCATAGGGCGTAATGGGTTCCAGACCTCGCACCATCCTTCTCAGTATCTTTCTTGAATTGTTGTGCCCATAATTGGAAACGGTATTCTAGGTGAGGTCTGACCAAAGCAGAATGGAGTGATACTATTACTTCCCTTGATCTAGACACTACTCCTATTAATGCAGCCTAGAATCGCATTGGCATTTTTTGCTACTGCATCACACTGCTAACTCATGTTTAGCTTGTAGTCTACTCTTTATTTTCTTTGAGGAAATCTACACCATTACATTAATTGCTAATAAACAAAAAATAATATGTTAGTGCCTATAATATAGTCTTTAAACTAAATTATTGGTGGCAAATTATGTAATATAGTAGGCCCCTCTTATCCACTGGGGATTGGTTCGGGGGGGGGGGGCGTGGATTCTGAAAACCATGAATAATAGTGAACGCCATTGAAAATAATGGGACTTCTGGTTTAAAATACCATAGAGTTGCCTTGGAGGGCCTAGAAAAGTGCTAGGGAAGACACATTTTCTAGGAAGACTCTATGGTAGGTGTGCTGTTTTGTGTTCCATGGATAATGAATCCATGGATACAGGGGTCCTACTATAATCTGAACATCCTGTACGGTGAATAGGTTAGGTTACATTGATCTGAGATAAACATACGAGGGCCCCAAAGTAAAGCATTGCAGGGCCCCAAAAAATTCCTTAAACTGACCCTGAGGAGAGACGAAAGATTTGAAATATGCTGAAACTACTTTTTCACATGTTTTTAATGTATATGTCTAACACTGCTTTCCCATGTAGTTTTAGCAGCAACATATTAAAAATGTTTAAAAAGTGGGGTGAGGTGGTTCTGAAAACGATGAATATTTATTCAAAATATTCCGCTGTTATGGGAGTTAGACATTACCATACTTCTCTGGTATTGATATATGTTTGATATAAATTAGCTCTGAGGCTGTGTCCATAAAAGTCCCTGGCCTTTTATGACTCTCGATAGTAAGATCAGGCAAACCATATGCAGAGATTCATACATAAACAGGTAGAAAGTATGGGAACCTGAAGCCTATGTACAGTCAGTGCAGCCCACATGAAGACTACCGGTACTTTTCATAAGCAAAAACCTTATGTGAGTGTTATGCTATAAATAATCTTCTCACAGAAATGTCAGCTATGATTATAATTGTTTTGCATTTATACCTATGGCAGCTGGTTAATCCAGATGAACTGAGTTTGATTTGGCTGAATTGTGTTTTTTGATTTAATTGGTTTGTAGGCTGGAGTATGTGGTTCTTCAGGTACTGGCCCTGGTACTTCACAGTTCCATTTCTCCTAGGATGGAAAGGTACATGTCAGATACCAATGAAGGATTGATCTATTTAGGGTTTCTTGTCTCTAAACATTATACTGCAATATTACACTAATTTAGACCAAAAGATGTGAGTGACCTCGACCATATGCTCCAGTATTTCACAGATGAAAACTGGCAATATCAGAGTATGTTCAAAACAGCAAAATGAGGAAGCACACAGAAGCTAGGAGAAATTGCAGCAGTATGCTTTTGCCTGTGTCTACTGAGAAGAACATACTGTAGTGTTGCCAGGTTTTCAAAATAGCAATAAGGGACAGTCAAAATTGATGGTGTGCGGTAAACAATCAGGAAATAGTAATTAGCAAGTTTGTGTTCTACCTAAATACTAAATTAAAGTATTGATTTCAGTTAACTTAGCTATGTATTTCTCTGTAAAATTAACAGACTATTCACATTCATTGAATGTTGAGTATCAAGTTGAGTATCCCTTATCTGGAAATCCACAGTCCTCCAAAATCCATATTATCCACATGAGTGGCTGAGATAGTGATAACTTTGCTTTCTGATGGTTCAATGTACACAAACTTTATTTCATGTATAAAATTATTAAAAATATTGTGTATAAAATTACCTTCAGACACACCTTACAGATACACATATAAGGTGTATATGAAACATAAATGAATTTCATGTTTATACTTTGTGTCCCATCTCCAGGATATGTCGTTATGTATATGCAAATATTGCAAAATCCAAAAGAATCTGAAATCCCAAACAGTTCTGATCCCAAGCACTTCGGATAACGGATACTCAGCCTGCACATGATGCACACATTTCTGTTTTTGTGAAGTGACTGCACCCCAGAATATAGTGCCTTCCATTCAGGGTTTCAAAGAAGTACCCATATTAGTCTCTTGCAGCATAAAAGGGAGGAAGAAAGGGAGAGCACGGGGGGGGGGGAAAGAAAGAAATGTAGTAGCACCTTTAAGAATGTTTTTTTAAACATTATTTTCAGGACTCAGTACTGCATCCAAAGAAGTGGGTTTATATCCATGAAGGCTCATGTACAATTAAAAACCAGTTAATCTTACATTTTTTTTCTTTCTCCCTCTCCCATCCTTCATCTTTTCTATACCCCCAAATACAGGATTTTTTTGGCATTTTATTCAATCTGTATAAAATGAAAGGCTTTCCAACCCCTTATAAGAAGAAACACGTATCAGTTCTATAAGGGACAAGATTTCTGATCCTCAAATAAGGGACATTCTGTGGAAAAAGAGACATGTCAACCCTAGAAGGACAAGACTTCACCCCCTCCTGTGCCCCCCCCCCCCACTGGTGAGTTAACTGAGTGCTAACTATGTTTGCACTTTGAACTCAGTTTGCAGCAATTAGAGTAGGCAAAGGGCAACGGGAACATTTTAAAAGTACAGGTAGTTTAAAAAGCGGGACAACAGAGGACTGTCCCTTCCAAATTGGAATAGTTGGAGGATGTGCTCAACGTGTCCAGAGTTAAAATGTGAACATGCCAGGCCAATCCAATTGTTATAAGACAGAATGTGTTCCCTGCTTGATGCTATTCATTAATTTTTGGCAGTTTACAGGGTCTCGACTTTACCACATACCCTTTTGTACACCAAGGCAAGCACACTGAGCTCCTACCTAGACTCAATTCTTGGTAGATCTTAGTCAATTCTGGCAGCTCCACTAGCTCTAAACCACCTTCACTGTGAAAATACAGTGAACATGACTTGGGATAGATCCATAGATTTGACTTTTTCACTGGAAGTTGTGTTCTTCTTGTTGTTTGTGGAAGGCAGTCATTTTATGTCCCCATGCATCTGTCTTGTGAACTAAATCACTAAGCATATGGATGGCTAGTAGCCCAACACAATTTTAGCAAGCTTTAAAAATAAGTCTGCTGAACACACTTTGCACACTGTATACATGCTGAGGTATGTGTCTCTTACAGATGTTTAATATTTATCTTTCATGGGTATTGCTTTTCTTAATGCATTATTTCTGAATTTAATTTGGTTTGTTGTGTTCTGATATTTTGCATGCTAACTTGGGAATTTGACTGAAGGGATAGATGTAAATCCTTATAATAAATAAATAAATAACAATTATATGAATATATGCTATTAGGTGACTGTTAAGAATTCTGATTATACAAATACAGTTGTATACAACTGAAACTACCCATTATTGCATACTTTCTTTGATTTCATTATAGTGTTGCAGAAATCATGGAACAACAGACCCTCGGATTGGAAAGTTTTATTACATTGGTGGGCCTGACTGGAATATCTTCCAAAGAGTCAGAACCCAGAGCTGCAGTTACAAAATACTTTTATACAGTGATGACAAGTATGCAAAAAGCCATTCCCTCCTCCTTCTCTCTGGTGTCTTTGGTGTCAGCAATTTCTCTTCCTTGAAACAATTGTTGATAGTTCAAGGCAAGATAACTTAGGAACATTTGGGTACAGTTTGACCGCTATTAGAGAAAGAATTTGTTTACATCAGCATATTATATGTTTCTGGAACATAGAGTTGATTAGTAAGGAACATTGACTAGGCCTGAAAGTTAAAGGAAAAAGACTTTGCAGAGTCCCAGAGTCTCATGGGCTATCTAGTCTGACCCAAATAGTGATTGTAAGATTACAGCATTCAGCAAATAGACATTAGAATCGAAATGGCTACTACATTAGGTCTTGACAATTATTGTAACCAAGAAGGACATTGAAACTTCACTGGTTGGAAAACTCTAATTTAAGTCTGTTCAGCAAAGTGTGTTCAGACTAATTTAAAAACAAAAACAACACAGATAAAATTAAATTTTTAGCTTCACATTTTTCCACAGTTGCTAGCTTAGACTGAAATTCTATGTAGCCCTACTTTAATGTACAGTACATTCCACTGAACACAGTGACACTTACTTCTGAGTAAATATGCATAGGATTACTCTATTAAAGCACAGATTTGCTGAACCTCAATAAATAAGATGGAACAAATTTGGGATGGCATCCTATCCCCACCTACTGGGAATAAGCTGAACTCAACTGGATTTACTCCTGAGTACATATGTATAGGACTGCTAAAACATATACAGTTCATTCCAGATAAATACATATAGGACTGTAGCCTTGATCCAATTAAAAACCTTGAGGACTAAAGCAGATTAAATACCAATATGCCAGTACTGTTGCCCCTCCATATCCATGGATTTGGTATCCACGGATTTAAGTGTTAACGGCTTGAAAATATTCTTTAAAAAAAAAATAATCGAAAAGCGAACCTTGATTTTGCCATTTTATATAAGGGGCACCATTTTGCTATGCCATTGCATATAATAGGACTTGAGTATTCACGGATTTTGGTATCCACAGGGGTCCTGGAACCAAACCCCAGCAAATATGAAGGGACAACTGTGTATGCACAGTTGCAACTTGTGGACCACAATCCATTTGAGAAACAGCACCTGGCTGCTTATGAGTAAATAAGTGGCACTGTAAGCATTTAGTGATTCTGGACCTTCCTGTTCTTGAGAAACTGCCTCTCCTATTACAATTTCTTCACAGTTGCAAAACCTTTTTCAGTTGAAACTCTTAGGCCTCCACTCCCTTTGTTTATGGATGTAGTGCAGTAAATTCTGATAGGTCCTCCTTGGGAGCCAGCATGGTGTAGTCGTGGTTTGAGCATTGGACTGTGACTCTGGAAACCAGGGTTCAAATCACCACTTGGACATGAAAACCCACTGGGACCTTGCGCAAGTCACACTCTCTCAGTCTCAGAGAAAGGCAAAGGCAACCCCCATCTAAACAGATCTTGATAAGAAAACTCTGTGATAGGTTCACCTTAGGGTTGCTGTAAGTCAGAAATGACTTGAGGGTACACAACAAGAAGTTCCTCCTTGGAAATGTCAGAGCATAGCTTATTAGCAAAGTGAATAACTTGATAATTGATACAAAATGCAACATTTAAGAAGGAGCTTCTTCACTCCACCTCAGTAATAATGATAGAAGTCCATCACCTGCGTGAGATAATGTGACTGTGTTACATTGTGTGGAGATGGCGTGCAAACAGAGCTGGATTTTAGTTTATGCTTTTAAAAGGCCATAGTTTATGCTTTTTAAACAGCTTCACTGGGGTATTAGCACTGCAGCAACTGCCCTAAATAATTCAGATGCTGAGGCCAGTCTTTAAACCATATCTTGATAAAAATTTCCAGAATGGTTTATGAGTGATGCCGTGTCTACACCTTAACACAATGATTGGATAACCAATTATAATAATTGTAATTAAAACCTTCTGAATTTCACCAAGGGCGTGTATTGTGTTGAAGAGGAAAGAGCTTAGGGTGCAAGAAAAGAGAAGGGACTTGCAAGGACAGATCCATGACTGCATACCCAGACTGTTTGGGGTTTCCCCCCCTGTAAAAAAGTCAGACAAGGCTCCAAATGCAATCATACCAATGATGGTGGAGAAGGTAATTCTTTCCTCCTAGTCTGTATCACTTTATCTGTTTTTTTTTTTCCCTTGCAGGGAATTTACAGGGGGGGGCAGGGAGGGAAGCATGTGGGAAAAAATACGTTTGTTCTTGGCACCATTGCTGTAATCACATACGCTTCAACTGTCTAGATTTGGCAGGGATGATCTCGATCAATCCTCTGTCATCCCACTTTTTCAGCTGCTTTTAAAATGTTGCAATTTATCTGTCCTTCCACTTTCTCTCTTTGTCCTAAGGCTTGCTTCAATCACTGTAAATTTAGTTCAGACTGCAAAAATAGTTTGCACTCGATTAACTGAGCAGAGGTAAAGAAGAGGCGGATATGGAATCTTGCCCTTCTCAGCAGGCTGCAGCTCCTCCCAGCTTGGACATTCTCCCTCTTTAATAACTGTTGCTATCTTGACCACACTTTTATGTTTCTTGGCCACCTGTGTCCCAGTTTTCATCTGCAAAATGTTGCAGGGTATGTAGTCATTCTTAGGACTCCTAGGTCCATTTTAAAGTTCAAATAAAAAAGTTTTTTGGGGAGGGAGTAGTATTGGCTGTGGCTGTTCAGTACAGGTAGAAACCAACTAACGGTAAACATGCCAAACTTTCATTGGCTTAAAATCAGCTGATCACACCTTCTGCTACTTGTGATCAATTAATTGCTTAGCCCTTTGTGTACAGTAGATGCCTTTTTATTTTTATTTTATTTTATTTTTTGCTAGTGGTCCTCCTGGAGCCATATACTTTGCTGATAAGAAGCTGTGGTCAGTCCTGGGTAATCCATAGATTGGTTGAAAATGTGTTTAAATTCTGGGTCATCGTGGCCAAAGCTTTGCTTCTGAAATCAGTGCAGCTGATGTAAACTGACTGCTTTGTTTTGCTGCTTCTGTGGCCTTAATCTTTGTTTCCTTCTTTCCATGTAGAGTCTCCAAGCCCTACTGATTCACTAATTTATACATTGCATAGTTTTGATTCCAGGATGGCCACATGAAAAAAGGGCAAGATGCCTATATTTTTAATTGTGTATGGAAAGGGAAAGCTACATCTGATGAAATCTGATCTTTTACATAACTATTAAAGGTTCAGCAGCCCGGTCCTCTTTTCATTTGGCCAAACGATTTATTTCTGTTGCTAAAATTAATCCAAAGCAGAGAGAAGAACAATTAAGGCTTCCCTAAATATTGTGTCCTTCCAGATATTTGGAACAACAACTTCCATTATCCATTACAATTTGCCAGGTTGGCTGGGGCTGATGGAAATATAGTCTAAAACAGTGGTTCTTAACCTGTGGTCAGTGGACCCCCAGGGAGCTGTAATGTCCTCACAGGGAGTCCGTGAAAGCTTGAAGGCTGCTCGGCCCACCTCCTGCCTGCAGTAAAGTGGCCAAATGAAAGGAGCCAAGGCAAAGCCTGGCTGGCTGGCTTAGCCTGCACATTGCCATTCAATCCACAAACTTGCATGAAGAAGCAGGAGAAAAGTCTTCCCTCCCCCTCCAGTGCCACTGAGGGAAGGTTTAAGGGATGGATTATTATGATTATTAATATTTTAAATCTTGAGTTTAGTCTTGGGGGTCCACGGCAACAAAAAATATTTAAAGGGGATCCCTGGTAGAAAAAGGTTAAGAGCCACTGATCTAAAACGTACGGAAGGCAGCACATTGGAGAAGCCACAGAGTATCCCTTTCAGACAGATTTTAAATACCAGGATCTCCCATTTTAAGAAATGTAAGCCTTGATCATACACCTGCAATTTGGCACTAGGAGGTGGGCCCAGAGTCACCCATTGTTAAATAGTGTTCTGTTTAACAATGTCTTCCTTTAGTAACATACAGAGGTTGTTTTGGCTTTTAAAGTTCTCAATTGCTTGGGGAAAGATATCTCAGACACCCTCTTTTTAAATATGAATATACCTTTAATTTTCAGAAGGTCTTCTCACCGTTTACCGTCTGAAATGAGTGGGAGCAGAGAATTTACATTTTGTGGCTCCTTTTTGGACTCTGTTGAAAGTTGTGGGATTCTGGAAGTTATAATATTATCCCTTCCTCACGGTATCTCATAACTGGAAATATTGGATACTTTTCAGGGTCAGGTTTGCTTAAGCAGACTAGAGGCCAGTTGGAAGTCACAGTGACCTAAGATGTGTCTAGAAATATAATGGTGTGAAAGCCCATATTAGGATTGAACGGAAGCCCCCATGATGGGTTTATGCTAACAACCCAGTCATTACATGGGTACATGCTAATCTTTTCTTCCAGCCTTGGGCATTCCCAGCAATAATTCAGTCAAGCAATTAAGTGACCACTCCTTAATCTATACTCTACAGAAATCTCTCCCTATACCCCCTCCTGTCCAACCTTATGAGGTTGTCACAAAAACCATAAATGTTCTATCTCTCTGCAATTAAAGCAATCAGTTGAGTTTTGGTTTTCTTTATTTGTTCTGTGGGAGAGTCACCCAAGCTTTGTTATTACTAAATTTGCCCATTCAAGGAACGGAATAGGGTATAAATATTAGATCCCTAACAATAGTAAAGTGTGCCACAGTGGACGGACCCAGCCACTCTCTTTCTTGGCATGCTCTGGATTGGAACCTCCTGTCTAAGTGTCTTCAGACACCTGTCTGAGTGTCTTCACTGCACAAGACTCTTCTCTTCGACTGGTAACTATCACCCTATCTTCTGGGACCTCTCTCCCGTTATCCAACTTTTCTGCCTTACTCTGCTATAGCCTTGTATGATTCTTTAGAATATGTGTTGTGTATGTTAGTTCATTTTTATGTTATTCCAATAAAATACCTTGTTTTACTCTAACTGGAGTGCTCTCTACAGTTAGTATTGGTATATATAGGTGAAAAGATCCCTGACGTTACCCTCCTCTCAGAGGCCTCCTGTTTGAGCTAATAATTCCCCTAGATATTAACAGGATATTTTGGCATCATGGGTGGGACTCTATAACCTACCCCCCTACCTCTTAGGGTAACAGTGTTACTCCATTTCTTCTGGTTTTCTGACATAGTACTAAGTTTATCCTCTGTATTTTGCGGAATTATTTGCAGGCTATCTTTTCCATTTATCTGCTGCCTGCTTTTACATATTTTTAAAATGTGACTTTACTACGTCTGATATATTTATCTCTGTTGTAAGCTACCCTGTGGTGGATGGAATGGCAGAATACATTTTTAAAAATGAAATACACATACTCCTACCACTAAATGTGGGTTGGTTATTTAACTGACTACCTATGAGATTAATTGCATTACAAATGCAACAAAACAGGAGCCAAAGAAACACTCTTTAAAAATAAACATGAGCCTTTACAGAACCTTAGCAACAAATGTATGTTATAGCACTGCCAAATATCATCACGTTTACTACTAAAAGTGATTAAGATAGTTTTAATTGATAAGGAAGTATGGTAGTCATTTCTTAGTGGTTCAAGCAATAAATTAGAAATATGGTGAGTCTCTCCCTGCAAGATTTGAACTCTAATCCATGCTTAATTAGCATTGATTAATGCTTATTAGTACTATACAATAGATGGCAACAGTAATTCACTCCTGAAGCTTTACCTTGAAAACCCTATGGTGAGACAATCCAAAATGAAACAATATGTAGTGCTTGAAGATGAGACCCAGGGTCAGAAGGTATTGGGAAGTACTTACTGAGGTATTGGGGAAGAGCAGAGGACAAATACAAGTAGCACTGTGACTAATGACACAACTGGACTCAAGCTGAAAGGATGTTCAGCTGTTGATATGCTCAGGAGGGAAAGGAAAGTCCAGAGCAATACATATTATAGGAACATGGAATGTGAAAAGCATACATCAGGGGAAGCTAGACATTGTAAAACAAGAAATGGAGCATACAGTAGGACCCTGCATCTGTGGGGGATTGGTTCCGGGCCCCACCACAGATGGTGAAATCTGCAGATAATAGTGAACACTGCTGCCACCATGCCAAAGCCGCCCTCCCACCTGCCCACCATGTCGGAGCACCCCCTCCACTATGAGGTTGCCTCCTCCCTCCCTCCCTGCTGCACCAGACCCCCCCGAGAAGGGAGGGGGAGGTGAGCAGACCTGCCCCATCCCCTGCCCGCCAGCTCCGTTGTGCCACCACACTGGAAAACCCCCGGCAAGGTCACCTCTTCCCTCCTTCCCCTGCCCGCTCACCGCAACCCCCCCATGAGGTTGCTTCATTCCCCCACCCTCTCATAGTGCCGGGTGTGATGAATTAAAGGACAGATGTGAGCTGAGAAGATCAGAAGGCAGCTGACCAATCCGAAGCCAATGAGAGAGCAGCTGAGAGTAGATAAATAGCCCAGGCTGTGAGAAAGAGAAAGAGGAGGGACCTTTGTAGATAGGGACAGTTCTTAGAAGAGATAGGAACCGAGAGAGTTCAGTGAAGAATCAATTGGTCAGAGTTCCTGAGGGAACTAAGTTTTAAAAGGATAAGAGTGGAAGAAAGGGTAACTCTGTTTATTATTTACAGAACTCTAGTAGAGAGAGAGGGTCCGTGTTGTTAGGGTGTAACAGTAAGAAGAGATGAAGTATTGTATATGAAAAAGTTATATTGGATATCAACCTGTAACTCAGAACTGTTATTAGCAAGTTTTAAGAACAAGAAGTCATGTCTGCATGTTTAAAAGAAATACACCATTCTACTGTTTTATTAAAACCTATATTGGCCTCTGAGTTAGTATATGAAAACCGCTACCATTGTGTTATCAGTAGATTATTGATGGGGAGGTGACAAGTGCCAAGAAGAAGCTGGTCACTGAAGATTTTAAAGAGAAATAGTCGGGGAGACGGAGGTGGTTTACCACACCGGGATCCCCCGGCAAGGTCACCTCCTCCCTCCCCCACCTACCAGCTCTGCCGCACCACTGTGCTGGAATCCCCCCCTGCAAGGTTGCCTCCTCCCTCCTTTCCCTGCCTGCCAGCTCTGCCCTGTCGCAACCCCCCCCCCGGTGAGGTCACCTCCTTCCCCTGCCCGCCCTCTTGCCATGCCAGAATCCCCCCCGGCAAGGTCACCTCCTCCCTCCCTCCCCCGCCCGCTGTGCTGCAACCCTCCTGTAAGTTCACCTCCTTCCTCCCTCCCTCCCTCCCACCCATCCACCCCGCCATCGTCATCTGCAGATAATTGAATATTGTATACACACTGCAATACTTACGGCGAGTAAGCTAATGTGGACAGGATTGGGAGATTTTGAGTCAGATAATTACACAATGTTTTACTCAGGAAATGAAAATGTAAGAAGAAATAGGGTGGCATTAATCATGAGGAGAGATGTAGCAAAAGCAGTCAATTGATTATCAACAAGACTTCCGGAAAAGCCCATCAATGTAACTATAATCCAAGTTTATGCTCCAGCTACAGAGTCCGAAGAGGAAGAAACTGAAAGATTCTATGCTGGAGTCCAGAAGGAAACTGATTGCACACCCAAACAAGGCATGATGATAATAATAGGTAATTGGAATGGAAAAGTAGGAAACAGAGCAGAACCAAACATTGGAAGAGAATTTGGTCTAGGATCAAGAAATGAAGCAGGAGAGCGACTGATTGAATTTTGAACACTAGCTCAATCATTGTGCCAAAATACAACCTGACAAACATCTCTGCAGAATTTAAAGATAATGTGAAAAATAGATTTGCACTATTAAGCCTAATTGATCAAGAGCTAGAAGAGCTCTGAACATTGTGAGAGAAGAATGCAAAAATATCTGCAGCTAAAAAGAAAGAAAAGCCCCACTGGATGACAGATGATATTCTTCAAGCAGTTAAAGACAGATGAGAAGCAAAGGGAAAACGGGAGAGAAAGAGAGTCAGGACACTGAATGCAACTGCTCAATGACTTGTACGCAGGGACAAAGAGAACTACTACAACAATCAATGCAGAGAAATAGAAAACAACAACAAAAAAGATAGAAAAAAACCTCTTCCACAAGATCTGAGAAATCAAAGGGAAATTTAAAGAGTGGGGATATTCTATGAGCAGCAATGGAACACACTAGATGATCAAAAAGATGTAAAATGCTGAAGGAAACAATATGCTGAAGAACTATATAAATGAAATGAAAGAATGACAGATTCATTCAAGGAAGAATCATTTGAAAATAAACCCATAATTTTAGAAAGTGAAATGGAAGCTGCACTCAAAGCACGTGGAACAGATATCATACCAATAGAGCTGCTTCAGTCTACAGAGACAGAATCTACACTAGCTCTAACTAAAATCTGTCAACAAATATGGAAAACAAAACAATGGCCCACAGATTGGAAACAATATATACATTTCAGTCTTCAAGAAAGGGGACACTAGGGTGCCAGTTACATGACAAAAATTGTTGCGGTGCTTACCGTGACTTTGTGATCATGAATCCGTCCCTTGCTGTTTATACGATTTATGTCACTGATCTGGATATCCCAGGTGGTCCCGTGACTGATATTTACACGTCCAAAATTCCGTGGTTTTTTTTAGGTTTTAGGAGGTTTCTTTGGCTGTCAATCAAGGATGCGATTACTCCTGTTTTCACAACCTCGGTGACGTACTTCCTTTAGAGTTCCGCACCACGAGTGATGCTATTGGCTGGCTGGGGGGGAGAAAGAGGGGGGGCAGAGGTTTGGTATTCCCCTTGCCTCTTTAAAATGTTAACCCTTTAAGCAGAGGCAGAAAGCATTTTGAAAGACCCAGACTGAGATCTTTCACTCAGACGCAGGAACGAGTGCTTTCCTTTTGAAATCAATCAAGCCGAGTGAGGTGGGGGGGAGGCTTGGGTTTCCCCTTGCCTCTTTAAAATGTTAACCCTTACAGCAGAGATTTAGCAGCAGAGTTTAGGTTTCAAGCCAGCTACAGACAGGCGTTTTGAAAGACACAGACACAGAGAGGGGGAATTAAAGGGTGTTCATTCGCTCAGAGGCTGGAATATTTTACTGTGCCCGTTCAGACCCAGGGAGGTGATCAAGGCAGGGGATGAATGGGCAACCCTCTGCCCACCACAATCTCTCTGTAACATGCAGTTGAGGAAAAGGTAAAGCTGAAGGGTTTGCAGTGTAGAAATCTATTTAAAAAGGTGATTGAGTACACGCGCACGCACACACACACATCAGCCTTCGTGCAGCTGGAAGGGATGCCTTTGTTTTCGGCTGGTGAGGCTGGATCTGTTGAATGAGTGACTGACCCCTCCTTTTCTCATTGCTGATCTCTAAGCCCGCCTCCAGGCACCATTTCCGGTCATCCCCTAGTACTGAGATATTTTGTCCCAGGCTGTTTACATTTCCGATTTTCCAAATCCTCCGGTGACTTTTTTAAAACCGGCACAAACCACGGGACTAGAAGTCCCACAGGTTGAGGGATAAAAAGTGCCCCCCCTTCCGAAAATCACGTACCCAACCTGATGTATGTGTAAACTGCCAGGGATCGACAAAAATTCTTCCCGGGACATTTTCATCGTGTAAACAGCACCCAGAGATTGCAGTAGGCACACCAGAGATTGCACCAGACCATTGTGTTAATCTCTGATGCAAGCAAAATGTTCAAAATTCTACAACAAAGACATTTATTGGTACCATAGATGGAGCGAAAAATGTCAGATGTCCAAGCTGGGTTCAGAAGAGGAAGAGGGAGCATATTGCAAACATACATTGGATGATGGAGCGCACCAAAGAATTTCAGAGGAAAATTACCCTGTGCTTTATAGATTATAGCAAAGCCTTTGATTGGGTAGATCATGAAAACTATGGATCACTCTTAAAGAAATGGAGGTACCACAGCATTTGATTATCCTAATGTGAAACCTGTACTCAGGACAAGAGGCCATTGTTAGGACAGAATATGAAGAAAAAGAATGGTTTTCAATTGGCAAGGGAGTCAGGCAAGACTGCATCTCATCACCCTATTTGTTTAATTTGTATGCTGAATGCATCATACAGAAAGCTGGATTAGACTCAAAGAAAGGAGGTGTGAAAATTGACGGGAGGAACATTAACCATTTAGGATATGCAGATGACACCATACTACAACAGAAAATAGCAAAGACTTAGAACTGCTGAAGAATGTCAAAGAAGAAAATGCAAAAGCAGGTTTATAGTTGAACATTCAGAAAATAAAAATATTGACTACGGATGATTTACATACCTTTAAAGCAGACAATGAAGATACTGAGATAGGGATAGATTTCCTATACCTGTGCTCAGCCATTAATCAAAATGGAGATTGCAGTTAAGGAAACAGAAGACTAGGGCTAGGAAGGAACTAGAGAAAATCCTCAAGCATAAAGATCTATCATTGAATACCAAAATCAGGATTGTCCATGCCACTGTGTTTTCAATTTCTATATATGTTTGTGAAAGCTGGACACTGAAGGAAGCTGATAGGAGGAAAATGAACTCATTTGAAATGTGATGTGCTTGAGGTGTTCTGTGGATACTATGGACTGCCAAAAAAAAAAAATCAAATATATGGGTCCTAGAGCAAATCAAGTATGATTTTTCCCTAGAAGCCAAGATGACTAAACAGGGACTGTCATACTTTGGACAGATCATGAGAAGACATGACTCAGTAGAAAAGGCAATAATGCTTGCTAAGTTAGAAGGCAGTAGGAAAA
This sequence comes from Gambelia wislizenii, assembly GCA_030847615.1. Classification (NCBI taxonomy): domain Eukaryota; kingdom Metazoa; phylum Chordata; class Lepidosauria; order Squamata; family Crotaphytidae; genus Gambelia; species Gambelia wislizenii. The sequence goes on along the minus strand of JAUMIR010000001.1, from coordinate 53,050,233 downwards.
GAGGAAGGCCACATTACAGATGGATAGATCCAGTTAAGAAAGGCATAGACCTGAGTTTCCAAGAGCTAAGCATGGCCGTTTATGACAGGGTGACTCGGAGGGCTCTCATTCATAGAGTCAAAGTCGACTTGATGGCAGTTAACAAGAACAACAAACTTGTATGGAAGGGGAAGGGAATGTCTGGCTAATGAATGGTCTGAATCCAGCTCAAATAGTGTGTGTATGTGTGTGAGAATGAAGGTAATGTCCTATCATGTTGCCCAGCTACACACCTCCCCATGCACACCCCTTGCGGATTCTCCTATCTGGCTTACCACCTCATTTGGAAACACCAGCACAGACTGGGGAACCATCCTGTTGTTAATAGTGCATAGGATCACAGGTATAATTTGACTGTCAATGAATTTACAGTATATTTGTGACTTTTGAAACTGAAATAAATATGAGCATGGTGTGGTGTCATTTTTGTTTGATATTAAAAATATTTATCACCCACCTTTCAAGTCAAATATTGTACCCTCACCCAGGCAGTGTACAAAGAGAAAGAATACTAAAACAAGTTCAAAACGATTAGCTAGATAAACAGTAGAGCCATCATTAACTCTAGTATTCCCTTTTGCAGATAGAACAACAAAGAATGTCGCTGCATGTACATTAATTCATTAGTCATATTTATATCCTATCTTTTGTTCAGTGAGTTCAGCACAATATATATGGTTCTCCTCTTCCCTGCTTCTGTGATGTTACTAAGGCTGGTGTTGCACACCTCCCAATGGTGTCATCTGGTGTGGTTTGGCCTCTCCACACACCCCAAGTGCTGCCACTGCCCTGCTTTATCTTCAGAATAACACTGTGAGGTTGGTTAGGTTGAGATAGTCAGGCTGGCCTAAGGTTATCCAAGGAATTTCATGGCTAAATGAGGATCAGAACCTATTAAATTCCAGCACATTGTTATAAACCAGAACACTTCCCTGACTGTTAAAGAGTCACTTAAAAATGAATAATATGACTGGAAGTTTGGACAGGAGAGTGTTAATGGATCCAGGAATATTTAAGTTTTTTTCACCAGCCCTGTAACAATGCAGCTCAAACTGTGTGTGTGTAGGGGGGAGGCAATCAATAAAATACAGTAATCTTAAGAAGATCTAACACAATTCAAATATTTAATTTAAATTGTAAAATATTTAATTGACAATTTAAATACCTTACAATAGTTTAAAATTCAAACAGAGCGAATGGAGTCTGAGCCACACTCACTAGATGCTAAGTACTCACGTGAGGTTTTCATTTGCAACCAAAATAAAGCTTTTGTTGGCACCACCAAGCCTCCAGGGGGAGGGCATTCTACAAACAGGCTGCTATAGCTGAAAAAAAAACTTCACTTGTTTCTTCATGTAAATAATGTGCTGCTCCCAGTGGTGAGACACAAAGACACACAAGCCTTCCTGCCATCTTAATGTTCAGCAGGTATCTATGGGGACAGGCAGTTCCTTAAATACCACTGGTGACTCTAAATAGACCTAGCCTATAATCTTACAACAACAGTATAACTGTTGACCAGAGAATCTCAACAGATTAACATTCTTGTGAAAGTTTTTATAGAAGATCTGAATTTCATCCAAGTTGTGAAACACTGAATTTAGCCATATGCTTGTCTACAGAAATTTAAGCTGTTATAGAAATGTTTGTATGTATTGACCAAAATAGGAATCAAGTGTCACTCATGTCTTACCAGAGCTTGGAAAAATCACTGTCTTGGACTACAGCTTTCAAAATCTCTCAGGCAGCATGGCATATGGACATACTAGCTGGAGGATTCTGGGAGATGTAGCCCCCAAATGTAATTTTTCCAAGCTATGCATCTGCCAACTTAAGGGAAACAAAAGAAGCTTGCAGCTTTAAAGTAGACACAATAAATGAAATTCAGTTTATATAACATACATGAAAGAGTTAACTGTAGAGTTTCTCTGTTCCAAGGCGTTGCTAAGAAACACTGTTAAGGCTTATCCAATGAAAAGCGCTAGCGATGACATAATGTTGCTTTATGTTTTCTACCTTGCTAGTCAAAAATTACTGGAAATTTGACAGGCTGCAGTACTCTGGAAAAGCAAAGTTTTCACTTCTGAGACAACAGCTTAAATCCTTAAAAAAACAAAAAAACTTTATCTGGATTTACCTGGAAATTTAACCCTTCTCAATCCTGCAGCAATTTAAAAGACACTATGAACGATTGTACAACCAAATGGTAATCCGCTTTTTTTATGTGGCCAAAATGTGTTTTCAGCACTTGTTATGAGCTACATAAAACAATATTCTCCTATCTGCTAACTGAAAAACAATGGTGAGATGGTACTAATTAACATCTTGGCTATGTAATGTACACTGAATTTTCTGTATGGCTAGGACTCTTCCCCCCACCCCCAAATATGATTTGATATTCTGTTCTTGATTGTAATGCAACCAAGGCATGACTGTCTTTGAGTTAAGCTACGCCTCATGACTCAAAGTCTAACTTTGAGTTAGGCAGTCTCATAGAAGAGATACAAAATATTTCTTATAAAAAGTGTTAATTTTAGAAGGATAATAGGAAGGCCATTTTTTCTCCATTAACACTTGGACTGAAACCACTGAGACTTATTTCTTGCATATGCAACACAATTGCACTGTTAATATCACACCTTTATGCTGATAATCAGATTTGCTATTGGCAACATTAAGGATACTATCTACACTGAAGAATAGGTACTCGGATAATTCTATTTTTTGTTACCGGACTGTACTTATTCAGGTTAGTGTTAGTGTAGGACAAATTTTAATTAAAATCATTAGAACTTGATTCTCAACCTTTGGCCCTCTAGATGTTTTCCACTTCAGTTCCCAGATGGAGCATGGGCAATTGTCAGGAATATTGGGAGTTGAAGTCTAAAAAAATATAGGATGAGAACTGTTGTTTTATAATCAACTCACTTTTATACATTTGTATAGGATATTATTATACATACATAACTAGTGTACATAATCTTTTAGAATCTCATTATTATTTTCTAGATGAATTTGATCTTATGCAAGTACAGTACTGTACAGTCAATAAGCAGTGGTTGAAGACAATCCAGAAAGCTTTCCTTTACAAATGTGCTAGTTTTAGAAGGGCTGCTGTTGGAAACACTTGCAGAGCTGTAATAAGTTGAAAATATGGTTGCTATGGTGCTGACAGAAGAAAGGTAGAACAAAATAAAGTTGCCAAATCAGGAATATCCCGAGTCTTGAGATTTCAGGGTGAAAACCTGAGACCTAGGTGCCATTTACACGATGAAAATGTTTTGGGATTAATTTGTGTCGAACCCTGGCTGTTTACACGTACATTGAGTCGGACACGTGTTTTTCGGAAGGGGGGCCACCTTTTATCCCTCAACCTGCGGGACTTCCAGTCCCGTGGTTTGTGCGGGTTTTTAAAAAAGTCACCGGAGAATTCGGACAATCGGAAATGTAAACAGCCCGGGACAAGCTGTCTTGGTACTAGGTGATGACCGGAAATGGTGACTAGGGGTGGGCTCAGGAAGCAGCGACCAGAAAAGGAGGGGTCAGTCACCCATTCAACAGATCCAGCCTCACCAGTCGAAAACAAAGGCATCCCTTCCAGCTGCACGAAGGTTTGTGTGTGTGTGTGTGTGTACTAAATCACCTTTTAAAATGGATTTCTACACTGCAAACCCTTCAGCTTTAACCTCTTCCTCAACTGCATGTTACAAAGAGATCGTGGTGCTCAGAGGGTCGCCCAGTCATCCCCTGCCTTGATCCCCTCCCTGGGTCTGTACGGATAATCAAACATTCATCACCCCCCCCCAAAGGCACAGTAAAAAATGCCAGCGTCTAAGCGAATGAACACACTTTCATTCATCCCCCCCCCACAAGGCACAGTATAAAATGCCAGCGTCTGGGCCTGTTAAAATGCATTGTGTGTCGCCCCTTGATTGCCTGCACTGGATAGAAATCTTCACTCCACAGCTGCCTCTGCTTAAAAGGTTAACATTTTAAAGAGACAGAGCAATCACAAGCCTCTCCCCCCCCCCCGGTGATTTCAAAAGGAAAGCACAGGGTTTAACCCTGATCGTTCCTGTCACCTTCCAGCTGCACGAAGGTTTGTGTAAAATATGCCAGCGTCTGAGCGAAAGATCACACATTCATTCATCCTCCTCCCTCAAGGCACAGTAAAAAATTAAAAAATGCCAGCGTCTGGGTCTTTCAAAATGCCTTGTGTGTCACTGGCTTGAAACCATCACTCCACAGCTGCTCCTGCTTAAAGGGTTAACATTTTAAAGAGACAGGACAAACGCAAGCCTCTACCCCCTGATCTCTCCCCCCCCCCCGAGCCAGCCAATAGCATCGCTCATGGCACGGAACTCTAAAGGAAGTATGTCACCGAGGTTGTGAAAACACGAGTAATTGCATCCTTGATTGACAGCCAAAAAAATAATAATCCCGGTATGCTAAACATGTGTAAACAGCAAAAGCACGGGATATAAGAGTGCGGGATAAATGACAAAATACAGGACCTGATGCCGTGTAAATATGAATCACGGGATCTTCCGGGATTTCCATAAGAGGGACAAAAATCGTTTAAACAGTGTGGGATGAATACGGGATCAGGAAGTCCCGGTATGCCCTGCGACAAAAACTGCCATGTAACTGGCACCGTAGAGAAGACACTTGGTGGATTCTGGTGATGTGCCTAAGAATAATATATTAAGTATCAGTCAGTTACTTAGACCATGCCATCCAATTGAAAAAAGAACAAAACATCTAAAATAATAATAATAATAATAAACATTCTGCTTGGAAATCAGGTTTCATAAGCTCTGCTTTGAACAGAAAAGAACAAACACACCAAACCATTTCCAGTGCTGTTTTTAACATCACTAAAAGCACTGTTTAAAAATAAATGGGAGTTATAGTCCAAACCAATAGTTTTCCAAGTTCTGCTTTGAACCCCTCCCCTACCCCCAAGTATTTCCCCATCTTTGTTTTTTAACATTGTTCCAAATATTGCTTTTAACAATGCACAAGTTAGTGATGTGAAGGATCGGGGGTGGGGTGGGTGGGAATACAACAGTTTGGGGGGGGCACGGTTTCCCTCAGCCTTTTATTTGCAGAAAAATTGAAAAACTTTATTATGGAATATTACTTTTTAGAGTTATGAATAAAATATTAAAGACAAGTTGTTCACATATTTATTGTCCCAAAACAATTTCTAAAAACTATGTGAGAGGAAGACTTTTATGTAAGAGTATATACAGTATCACACCACAATGAATCCTAATCTTGGTTTCCTTTTCTTAATTTAATGAAAATAAGCACATGATATCTGCCTGACACTATGGAGAACAAATGGAGAAAAAGCTATCTGTTGATGTTTTGTTCTGTTTTCAATGGGAGATTTTTTTTGCCTGCTTTGCAAACTGTCAATACCAGAGTAGTTTAGGTATTTTGTACAGTTCAGAACCATGTAGCTCCATTTGTATAAAATATGATATTTTTAAAATGTATGTACAATATTGTGAATAAACTGTACTTTAAAGATAGTTTTATGCCAAACAAAACTATATACAGGTTGACACCCATATCCAAGGGTTCAATAATATGCACAATTTCACTTATCCACATCCAAAAAAAATTATCTCTAGGAATTTCTAGGTCCTGTGATGCAATTCTATGGTCAACATCCAGCATATGTCTCACTGAAAATAATAGTGTTCCCTATTATACATGGTTTCAGGTATCCACGGTGGGGTATCTTGGAATGTATACCCTGTGGATACGGGGGTTGACTTGTATACTGAATTTTATATTCCTAAAATAACAAATTGACTTAAAATCTGTAAGGAAAGGGGAAGTTAACTTTGTATTTCTCCCCCCGCTGAAAATTTCTATTTGCCCCCTAAATGATTTCAAAATTTATAGAAATTTTGCATCTTTATTCCAACCAAGCAAAATGTTTTCTAAACTTTCCTAATCCTGATTTGCCTCAGTTTCCTGGTCCACCGTGACCCTATAAATGCCACACACACCACACCCATCAAGGTAAGAGCAGCAAAGCCAACCACACATTTCCCCTTGGCAAACTCACTTTGGTATAAGGGGTTGGCTATGCTGCTGTGTCTACTCTGCCTTTTTTGCCTTCCCAGCATGCAAAAAACCTATCAACCAATAGCCTTCATTGCTTATCTGTCAGTGAGGGAGGGAACTTTAAATGTCTCCTCTCCATCTCTCCCTCTCTCACACACATACAAACATGGCAGATAAAGAAAAAAAACTTTCCTTCTCCTTCTTGGGCCCCCCTCTGCAGCCGAGCCCAGCCATGAGATTAACAGTAAGGGGGTAGACCAGGCTACTCCTCCCTCTTCCTTCTCCCCCCTCCGTCTGATCCCCCTCCGTCAGACTTGTGCCTATGGGTTGGGACTAATCATGGAGCTCTGTCATGGAGAGAGAAAGGGAAGGAAGGAGCATGCCATGGTCTCAGATCCCACGGGGTGCACTCCTCCTCCCTCTTCCTTACCCCTTCCAATCCCTCCCCTGATTAGCCACTCATTTGGGTGGGAAGGGAACTGGATGAGTGAGTGAGTGAGCCAATGAGCATGAGCGCCTTTCTTCTCCATCCCCCCCCCCATTCTCTTCCCACCTGAATGAATGGCTGATCGGGGGCAGGGAGAGGAATCAGATGGGGAAAAGAAATTATTTTTGGCACAAGTCAACCTCCACCCCAGGAGCTGACTTTTACTCCAGAGTGCCAGTGGTGGCAGCAAGACGGCTAAGCTCAGCCAGCAGCTAATCAGCTGCTAACTCCCCCTAGGGGTCTGCAAGAGGAAGTGCAGAAGCCCCCTCCCTGAAGCCTTTGGGTGACTGACACAGGTACTTTGCAGGACTTGAGACCATGACATGCTCCTTCCCTCCCTTTCTTTATGTGACGGAGCTCTGTGGCTTGTCCTAGCCCCTAGGTACAAGTCTGATGGGGTGAGGTCAGATGGGAGGAAGGAAGAGGGAGGGGCTGCAAGTTTGCTGGCTCTTCCACTTGCTTGCCCACTTGTGCAGAGATCTTCAATACATACAAACACACACTGAAGTAAAAACAAAATAGCAACACAAACCACTCTTGTTGGACGTAGGTAACCACCCACAAACGTGTTCCACCTTCCAGCTCACCCCACAATTCCACCCTGATCCACCCCAATCCTGACATATATGTAAAAAATTTGGCTTAAAATTGCATTAATGCTTAAAAGAAGTGCTTTCACTGTGAAACCAGCTGTACATCGTGTGTTCTGACAGCAATGGAAGTGAGGTGAGTGCAATTTTTTTTGCCTGTGTCAACAAGCCCTTTGTTATGGTCAGATTAAATTATCCTTCCTCATCTCCAAAGTAATTACTATAATAATATTACTAATAATCACCAGATACTTTAGTAGTGAATGATACTGAAGTTGATGACGTTGATGCTGATCACAGATCAGTAGGGCAACCCTATCTATACATGCCTATTCAGAAGCAATTTCTGTGGATTCCTAGCTTTAAAATGCTGAGAATCCAACATATCCCAAGCATGGATTCAAGATTGTCTTCCTCCCTCCTTCCCTTTTCTCTAAGGAGAAAGAGTTATACAGACAGGGAGGGAAAGAGAACAAACCTGATAAGTCTATTTAAGAAAAGTGGTAGAAGGAGACACAACATGAGAGAGAAAAAGAAAGTTATAGGAGAGGAGAGCCAAATGAAGCCAAAGGCTTGTCTAAACGGCGAAAATACTCCTCATGGAATTCTAGGGGGATTCCATTTGTCTTAATGAGATGCTGCATTGAATCATGGTATTTGGAAGGAGAGGGGCCAAAACCCACAAAAACTGTGAGATAACAGACTGAGAATTTCCCTGAACTTTAAACCAAAACTCTACTGGAAATGCACACTCCTGATCATTAGGATAACTGCACAAATTGTTGCGTGGTCTGGAGGGGGTGGAACAGACCATTTGATTGGTCAGAGGTGCGCAGGCACGGCTTTACTGTCAAGCACCTGGAAGCACTACTGATCGTGCACTTTTTAATCCTTTTTTTAAAGTGCCAAAAAACAGAAGGAATTGCGGCAGCACCCAGAGACAATGTAGAGGGCAGCCATGGTGAGGGAGAGGAGGATAGAGCCGTCTGCCCTTCACTCATCCTGGCGGCAGTGGTAGAATCCAGCTGCACGGAGGGTGGCCACAGTGAGGGAGAGCAGGAGAGAGCCACCTGACCTTCACCAACCCTGGTGGTGGTGGCGGCAGCCCCCCAACTTTGGATGCAGTCCAGAGGGATGGAGGAACTACCTGGCCAGCCACTGGAAGAAGGAAGAAGAGAGTCACTCCCTGCTGCTCTGGCTTCATCTCACCTTCCTGGGCTGGGTTGCTCCTTTGGGAAGGCAGGAATGGCGAAGAGCAGCCCTCCTCTTCCTTCTCCCAGCGGCTGGCTGGGTGGCTCCTCCGGTCCTCTTCCTCACTGTGGCTGCCCTCCGTGCAGCTGGATTCTGCTGCTGCTGCTGCAATGGATAAAGGGTGGATGGCTCTCTCCTCCCCTTCCTTGCCATGGTTGCCCTCCATGTTGTCTCCAGGTGCTGCCAGGGTCTTGCTTTCCAGCAAGTGTCTCCCTGTTCACCTTGTTAGCTCCCCCCCGGCACAAAAAAAAAAAAAATAACATGGCTGCCATCTTGATGCATGATGGCCACGTGAACACGAGAGTGGGAGAATTAGGGAGGGTGGAGATGAAGTGCTAGAAAGAAGGAGGGGGACTAAAGAAAGGGAAAGAAGAGTGCAATATATGGGAGGTGAGGAAAAGAGAGAGATGGGAAAGTGGAGCCCTGGTGGCACAGTGGTTAAATGCCAGTACTGCAAGCCACCACGTTGCAAGTTCGATTCCAGCAGGCTTCAAGGTTCACTCAGCCTTCCATCCTTTCGTAGGTCGGTAAACCGAGGACCCAGTTTGTGGGGGGCAATTAGCTAACACACATTGGAAACTGTTTAATGCAGTGTAGATGTGTAAATAGCTATTGCTTAAAACAATTTGTAAGCTGCTCTGATAGCCTTGTGGCTGAAGAGCGGGGTATAAATAACTAACTAAATAAAAAATAAATAAAAATAGCTAGGAGCTGTGGGATAAAGGAGAAGTTGCAGGGGGAGAGAAAGAGCAAGGGAGGGAGAAAAGGATAGGTAGGACTGTTTAAGGGAAGAGAAGAAAGATATCAAAAAGGAAAGGGAATAGGGACTGAGGGAAAATAGAAATTGTAGACTGCAGTTGTAAGGAGCAGAGAAAGAAGGTGGCAAAGGCAAAGGAGAAATTTTAGCCACAAGTTGCAGGGGGTTGTGGGGAGAAGAAGAAAGAGACTGAGAGAGTGAAACAGAAAGTGTTAGAAAGGGGGTAGGAATGGAGGGAGTAGATGAATATAGGCAGGAATTGGAGGAGGAAGAAAAAGAGGACAAGAATAGGGAGGGGCAGGGGGGGGGTAAAGATGTTTGCCCACACATTACAGGGGAGATAGAGAAGAAGAGACAGAAATGAAATCCATAATTAAAAGAAGAAGAAATCAAAAGCCTAAGCAAAACTGAAGGGGGAAAATGTAACATGCTTTTTGCTAACAGTGGAAGAACCATATGTGCCTTAGGCTAAGAAAGGATACTGTGCTGTGGCTTCAAGCATTCAAGGAAAAGTGAGAAAGGTGGAAACAAATATGGGAAAATTAACAATAAGATAGAAGTCACAAAGCAGCAATCCTGTATGTATAAATACCACATTAAATGGCTTCCTAGGCACCTCAGTACTTTATCATGCTGATACCTCCCTCCTACTAAGCTGTAGCATTGGCTGCTTTTCAAGGAATGTTGTTGTTGTTATTATTATTGTTATTAATAATGATAATGATAATAATAATATTTATTTATACCCCGCCCCTCTGTTAAAACAATCGGGGGGGCTTACAAAAATTAAAATACAATACAGATAAAAATCCCCAAACACCTCCCACTCCCACCCTCCCCCATAAAAAGATATTAAACAAATATAAATTAAAAGCAACTAATCCAAAATCACATTTAAAAAACAATAAATACAATAAATAGCCAGCAGACTGAAAGAGGCCAGGAGCCCCTGAGGCCGGGATCTAATTAGGAAAGGCCTGCCGAAAGAGATCCGTCTTTAGTGCTTTTTAAAAGCTACTCAGGCTTGTCATCTGATGGATCTTGTTCGGCACGTCATTCCACAATTTGGGGGCGATTACCGAAAAGGCCCTCTGGGAGGTTGCAGACAGCCTAGATTTTTGTGGCTGAAACAAATTCCTCCCAGAGGACCAGAGTGCACGGGGAGGATTGTATGGGAGGAGGCGGTTCCGGAGATAAGTTGGACCCAAGCCATTTAGGGCTTTAAAGGTAATAACCAACACCTTATACTGGGCCCGGAAACTGATAGGCAGCCAGTAGAGAGATTTTAATACTGGAGTTATATGGTCTCTCCGAGATGTTCCCGAGACCACTCTGGCTGCCATATTTTGTACCAACTGAAGTTTCAGGATCAAGCATGAGGGTAGCCCCATGTAGAGCGCATTGCAGAAATCTAGATGAGAGGTTACCAGCGTGTGCACCACAGTCTCGAGGTCCCTTACTTCCAGGAAAGGGTGCAGCTGGCGTATCAGCCAAAGCTGGTAACAGGCGCTCCTGACCGTCACATTCACCTGACTAGTCATCTGAAGCGATGAATCAAGGAGCACCCCCAGACTGCGAACACAGTCCTTAACGGAGAGCGTGACCCCATCCAGGACTGGAGGTTGCAACCCAACTCCTGGTTTTGGGGCCGCTACCGTGAGCACCTCCGTTTTGTCTGGATTTAATCTCAATCTGTTTTTCCTCATCCAGCCCATTACTGCTTTAAGACAGTCATTAAGAGGAGAGACACCATCGGAATTCGAGGCCGACAATCGGGACAAGGAGAAATAGGTCTCTTGAGAGAAGGAGCTACTCTGAAGCACTCTCACCTTGAGATTCCTCTTCTTTTCTGAAGCTCAGGGGACAGGCCTTGAGATCTGGGAACTGTAATACAGTCAGCTCTCTGTACCCATGGGTATTTGGCGTCCACAGATTCCACCATCCACAGCTTGAAAATATTTTTTAAAATCTTCAAAAAGCAAACCTTGACTCCAGCATCTGAGGAAGTAGACTAAGTCTATAAATGCTTATGCTACAATTTTTCTCTCAGTTAGTGTCAAAGATGCTACAAGATCCCTTTGCTTTTTGCCATATTATATAAGGGACACCATTTGACTATCTCATTGTATATAATAGGATTTGAGCATCCATGGATTTTGGTATCCATGGGTGGGGCCTGGAACCAAACCCTAGCCTAGAGGATACCAAGGGACCACTGTATACACAACTGCTTTTTTCCTCTTTCCATTGCACTGGTTGCCACTTAGCATAGACTCATATGGATATGTGATCACTTTTAAACTCCTAAATAATGCTGGTCTAGGATGTTTCAGACTGTTTAGGCTATTTTAATTTTCCTGAGCCTGGTATTAACTAAAATCTGATTGGTAGAAAATGAAGACAAGAGTTATTGCAGTGGTGCTCAATGAATGTGGAACTCATTTCCCAATTAATTTTGCCCTTCTTTATTATTATATATTTCTCTCCCCAGCACTGAAGTTTATTAATAGTTTAAAGCAGCCTTTCTCAACCTTTTTACCCTGGTGGAACCCTTGAAACAATTTTCAGATCTCAGGGAACCCCTGCCTAAAAAGTATTATATCTACAGCTCAAATAAAATATTTTTTTCCAATCTCAATATCTCACGGAACCCCTAGCAATCTCTTGTGGAACCCTAGGGTTCCAAGGAGCTCTGGTTGAAAAACCCTACTTTAAAGAATACTGACATTGCAGCAAGAATACTCACAAGAAAGCAAGAGTCTTAGCAAGTGGGAAAGCTCTAATCCACAAATTTGGTAACACACTGCCACATTCATTATCATTCCCTTTTTCTGATGGATTACTACAAATGACTTGCCCACATCTTAATTTGGGGTGGGATTTCTTCTGAATTTCTGAGTAGTCTTTCACATACAGTGGGCCCTTGGTATTCACTAGGGTTTTGTTCCAGGACCCCCTGTGGATACCAAAATCCATGAATGCTCAAGTCCCATTATATGCAAAGGTGTAGTAAAATGGTCTCTCATATAAAATGGCAAAATCAAGGTTTGCTTTTGGGGTTTGTTATTGTTGTTTAATATTTTCTAGCCATGGATGCTGGAATCCATGGGTGCGGAATCCATGGATATGGAAGGCTGACTATTTATTTTCTCATTCTGCCATTTGCACCACCCCATTAACAAGGTACCTCCTGTTACCAACTAACTGATAAACAAATTGGTAGTGTTTTAAAAGGAAACATTTACATATGCTACAACTGATTTTTACCTGTCAGTTCCAGCTCTGTTTACACTTTTAAATCTATAGATCTTGTTTCCTTATCCTGTTTCCTCCTGTTGCTTGTTCTTTATTATTGCAGTAGACTCAAGCAGCATAGACCAGAGAAAGGATTACTCTCATCATAGGTGCAAACTGCAATTTACTAGGGAAAAAAACTCCGCTTTGTTGACAGTTTTATAATGTTATTCTTTGGAAGAATTTTAATTTTTAGAGAGATAAAATGATAGCCCATGCAGAGACAATGGGCTTGCTTTTTTGATACTTTGTTGTTTTTAAAAAACTAAATTATTATCTAATTAAAGACTATTGTTCTACTTACTTGCATCACTCCTATTATTTTTTGGGAATTCTGAATTTCAGAATTCTCTCTCTCTCTGGCTTTTCTTCGCAAACGAAGATTCAGGAAGGACTCATCCCGCACTTTCTGCAAGCGCGCTGATGACTAAAAAGGCCAATCCGAGATAAACAAGTCCGGTTGCAAAAAGCACAGCAGAAGGTCTCCTTGGGTGATGTTTTTGGGTTGTGATTCTTTCTGCGTTGTCATTTCTCTTCAAGACTTGTTTGTCGTGAGTTCTCAAATAAGGCTGCAGCATTGTGGATAGTGCGTCTCCATGCCTCCCGCTGTGAGGCCAGGGCGGACCACTGTTGGTGATCAATTTGGCCGAGCCTGAGATGTTGTTTCAGGGAGTCTTTGTATCGCTTTTTTGGAGCGCCCCTCTTACGCTGACCTGTGGCGAGTTCACCGTAGAGTAGTATTTTTGGGAGGCGATGGTCCTCCATCCTAGATACGTGCCCTGCCCAGCGCAGCTGTGTTCTCAATATCATGGCCTCAATGCTGGTGATCCCAGCTTGCTCAAGGACAGCAACATTCGTCACATACTCTAAACTATCAGAATTAGGTTTCAGTGATAATTCACACAAAAGTGGCTTATTCAGTGAGTGCTATCTTATATGGGGAGACCCTGAGTATGTAGAATCAGATTTTCTCTATACAAAGCAAAATGTTGATAGGACTTGCTCTAAGGTATAGATTACAATCTAAACCTTGTACACTTGCACAGCTTAACAGTCAACTGAATAGGGGCAATATTGTAAAAGCAATAAGATTGATAATGGAAAATAAAATAAAGTCAATTGATCAGACAAATCTGAATGGGTTCACTGAGTAGAGATAAGAAGCAAAATGTGCAGAAAAAAGCCATGTAGGTGCTGATAAGGAGATCCAGCATGGTGTAGTTGTTTGAGTGTTGGACTAGAACTCATCAAGATCAGAGTTCAAATCCCCATTCAGTCATGGAAACCCACTGGGTGACCTGGGCAAGTCATATTCTCTCCACCTAAGAGAAAGGCAATGACTATCTCCCTCTGAAAATACCTTGCAGAAAACCAAACCATTATAAGTTCTCCTTACGGTCACCTAAGTCAGAACCAACCTGAATGCATACAACAGCAACAAGTTTCTGATACAGTAAAAGAAATGAAAGGGAAGAAACCCTTTCTTCAGTGTTCAGTGGCAGAGCACATACTTCAGATGCAGAATGTCCCAGGCTCAATCCTTGGCATCCTTGGTCTGTTAGTAGTCTTGGGTCCCATCCTAGGAGAAAGGTGGCATATAAATCAGATAGATAAAAAATAATATAAAATAAAATTTTCATATTCATCTAGAAACCAATTCTGCCTGAAACTCCAAAGAGATGCTACTAGGCAGTGTTGACAATACTAAATAGATATATCAAGACTCTGTATAAGTCAACTTCCTATCTAGATATACAAAACCAGTATACGAGATCTGTCTATAAAATAACGAGACTGATAAATCCTTATTTATATGTATTACAGTTCTAATGCTTGTCCCCTGCAATATACTCCCTGTTCACACTCATACACCAAAGCAGTCTTGTTTTCCACTGGTTGAAGGTGTGGAGCAGATCAGTTTCTGTCAGCTGTGTCATATCTGCCATTTTCTTCTTTACGCATCAGTTGACTTGAAACATGTTCCTTTAAACACAGATTTCACTTTAGGGAAAAGAAAAAAAATTGCATGGTGTCAAATCTGGTGAATATGGAGGATGTTCAAGTGTAGTAAAGTGTTTATCAGTCAAAAACTGCTTCACAGAAAGTGCTGTGTGAGCAGGTGTGTTTGTCTTGATGAAGAATGAAACCATTTCTCCACAGTTCTGGCCTTTTCCCCCCCTGACTCTTTCTCTCAGCTTTGTCAAAACTTTCTTACAATAATGATGGTTCACTGTTCTGCCTTCTGAAATTCTGCCAAAATTATGCCTTTATGTAAAGAAAAACAATAAGCATGGCTTTGAATGTGGACTTGCTTTGACATGCTTTTTTCATTCTTGGTGATGATGGTGTTTTCCAGTGCACTGACTGTTGTTTTGTCTCAGGATCATAGTGAAAGATCCAGGTTTCATCACAAGTGATGATTTTTTTTGAAAAAAGATTTGGCTCCACCTCAAGTTGCTGCAGAATGTCAGCACAACTTTCCTTTTTGCTCTGGTGTGAGAACCCTAGGGACCATCTTGGCACAAACTTTTCTCATGTTGAGATTCTCATGCAAAATTTTCCACGCAGTGTCTTTGTCAATGTTCATGGCTTCAGCTATCATTCGGACACTGAGTCAGCATCTCCTTGAACAATCTGACTGATTTTTTCCACAATTTCTTCAGTTCTTGAAGTGGAAGGTCGTTTAGGGCATTCTATTGTCTTCCACATTCTCATGTCCTTCTCTGACTCTCTTGTGCCACTCAAACACATGTGCATGAGACATGCAGTCTTCCCCATAGGCTTCAGAAAGCATTTGAAAAGATTCTGTTGGTGCTTTGTTCACTTTTACTAAAAAATTCAAATTGACACGTTGCTGGACTTTTAAACTTAGCAGTTTCCCAGCACACAACAGACAAACACAGCCGCTTTAAATGACAACTGATAATTAACTGAATTGCTGAGAGTGTTGATATTTGTCATGCAGGTTCAGATATGTTCAAGGTCACCACTCAAGCATTCACAATCAGTTCTCCCTGATTTGTCTGAAAGGTAGAAACACAATCTCATTATTTAATAGACACACCTCGTATCTTTCAGTACCTTGATTCAGTATACTATATAACATGGCCTTTCAGCATTTTAGAATGCCAAACCCATTAATAATTTTGATGTCAAGGTGCTGATATCTGTGTGTCAATATTACTCAGTACATTTCAGGTGTGAAAAAAAGGATAATATACATGATGCTGCAAATGCAAACATCAAATTTCTGTATGGATTTTTATTTGTTCTAATTTTTAATTCTTATCTTCACACAATTTCTTAAAGAATGCTAATCATTATACAGTAAAATTTCTTTTTGTACTGCAGAATTCTGTTTCAAAACTCTAGCTGGACAAAGACTCTATTACTGTATTGTAGTGGTTCTTAACTTGTGGTCTGGAGACCCCCCCCAGGGGTCCATGATGTTCTCACAGGGGGTCTGTGAAGGCTTGAAGGCCGCTTGGCCTACCTCCTCCCTGCAGTGGAGTGGCCATGTGACAGGAGCCAAGGCAAAGGCTGGCTGGCTTGGCCTGTGCATTGCCATTCAATCTGCTCCAGCCACAAACTTGCAGGAAGAGGCAGAAGAAAAGTCTTCTCTCCCCTTCCAGTGCCTCTGAGGGAAGGTTTAATGGACTGAGTAATTGTATTACTGGCATTATTATTATTATTATCAGGTATAGTTGTTACTATTATTATTATTAGGCTTTTAAATCTTGTGTTAAGTCTTGGGGTCCGCGGCAACAAAAGATATTTAATGGGGGTCCTGGTAAAGAAAAGGTTAAGAGCCACTACTGTATTTGCATAAAAGCAGCAGTGTGTTACTGAGGATCCCGAGGAACAGTCCCTGCTGCCCTTGCCAAAATTAACATTAAAATGTAACCCTAATCAATAGGAGAATACTGTACTGTACTCTATTGAACAAGGGGGGAGGAACGGTTTGTATACACAGAACAAAGTTCATATATATAGAACAAAGGTAGATGTAGTGTTGGTGTGGGGCATGGAAATCTATTATCTATACTGAGGTATGCAAGTGGTAGGACGAGCTTGGGCTTTTCAGTTTCTGTATGATGCACAGACAGGATTTTTGTGAGGATAAAGAAGGAAGGATGAGAGCCACAAAGGGTGCCGACATCTCACTGGAGAAAAGATGGGCTATCAGTAGAACATACCAGCAGGGATAACTCATCACCATTCAACGCATGGTATCGTTTGCGGTTGGGGCTGCGCAGTTTTTCAAGAGGGGAACGAAGTCCTAAGTACAGTACAGGGACGAAGGCGATCCCAGGCTCGATACTTTTCAAGCAAGTCTCCCGAAAGGGCGGCGAGGGGCGCGTTGCTGCCAGCGGGATCTCCTCCGGCCCTAAGGCTCCAGTTCTCTTCTGCCTGCCGGGGGCGGGAGGGCAGGCGCGCAAGGAGGAGCGCTGAGCTGGGCCGGCTTCGGGGGTGGGACTCGGGCGGGGCCGCGCTGCTCCTCCTCGCTGCCGGGGGAGAGTTTCGACGCGGGCCGGAATAGGGTGGCTTCGTCTGAGGGGAGTGGGGCGAGGCGAGGCGGTGGGGGAAGCTCTGAGGGGGACGAAGCTGCGAGGCGAGGGCCAGGCCCCGAGGGCGGAGAGCGGCGCGGGCGCCAGGCCAGGCGGCTGCTTCTTCCTCCTCCTCTCGCAACAGGTTCCCCGGAGCGAAAGGCAGGCCTGCGCCACCTCCCCTGGCCATTGGCCTCGTCGTCCTCGGTGGGTCCTCGAGAAGGGAAGCCTACACAAGCCGCCTCAATGCGGTTCGGGGCCAAGATGATGCCGGTAAGTGTGTCCGTGTGGGAGAGAGAGAGAGAAGGAGCGGTGGTGGTCGCCAGGATGGCGGGCGGCGTCTCCGGAGGGACGAGGTCACCAGAGCGAGCGAGGGGGGGGGGAGCCAAGGCCGAGGGCTCGGATACGGCCCTGTGTTTTCTTTAGGGGTCGCGCCGATGGGGCCGCTGGACGACCTCCCTCCCTCCCTGCCCAACTTCCCTGAGAGGGAAGCAGCCGGCCAGAGGGGATTGGGGTGGAAATGTCCGGCTCTTCCAGGCGCTCTCGCCGGCCTCAGTCGGGGCTCTTGAGGGGGAAACGGGGGGGGGGGAGCGGAGCTGGTCCCAGCCTCCCTCGAGGGGTGTAAGATGGGGCAGCCGCTCAGGCTGAGGAGACGCAGCCCGGTCAGCAAAGACTTTTTTTCCTCACAGAGCGCGTTAAGAAAATGGAGAGCTGGACTATATTATAGCTCATGGACTACACTTTTCGTTGCCCGGCTAGTTTGTGTAATGTTTCCTCACCCCCCCCCACCACCATCCAAGAAGCGTTTCCTATCCCTCCGACAAACAAACTTTCTTTTACTCCGTTCTGGTAAAATGGAGGCAGAATTAGCTTCTGCCTGTAGTTAATTCCCTGACAGCCATTGGTTAGAAAGGCTAATCGTACAAAACCACAAATACCAGCTCGGGTCGTTGTCCTCGGTAAGAAACTGAATTGTTGATGGGAAGAGGGCATCGTTTCTGAACAAAACATAATGGAAGAAAGGTGAAGGCTACCTTTCAAGCATTTAAAAAGATACTGTACTCAAGATTCAGCATTTCAAGAAAAGTTTAAAAGGAAAGTCCTGCCCTTCTCCAGTGTGGTCCTTTTCTGTAATAAGAAGATAGTCTTAAATCTGTATTTAGTATATACAGTACTGTACCAATTCTTTGTCTCTTGGAGGCGGGGGGGGGGAACAGTTGAGCTTAAAAACCCCATTTGATAGCTTATTATTCTCCCAGAAAAGAATTGCCTTAATTTATTTTGGGAAATGATCTTTCCAGGAAACATTCTCTCAATGTATCCAAAAATGCTGCTTTCTCAAGAGTTACAGTCCTGTGAAAAAGAAAGTACACTCTCTTTGAATTCTATGTTTTTACTTATCAGGACATAATAATAATAATCTGTTCCTTAGCAGGTCTTAAAATTAGGTAAATGCAACCCCAGATGAACAGCAACACATGACATATTACACCATCTCATGATTTATTCAACAAAAATAACACCAAAATGGAGAAGCCATGTGTGAAAAACTAAGTATACACCCTTAATGCTTCCATAGGAATTAAGATGCTAAGTAGCAGATAGATGCTGCTAATTAAATGCCCTTGATCATCAGCAAGTGTGACCACTTCTATAAAAGCCAAAGTTTTAACAGTTTGCTGGTTTGGAGCATTCATGTGTGTGTTAACACAATGCCAAGGAGAAAAGACATCAGCAATGATCTTAGAGAAGCAATTGCTGCTGCCCATCAATCTGAAAAGAGTTATAAGGCCATTTCCAAAGAATTTAAAGTCCATCATTCTTCAATGAGAAAGATTATCCAAAAGTGGAAAACATTCAAGACAAGCCAGTCCTCTCAGGAGTGGACATCCCAACAAATCTACCCCAAGGTCAGACCCTGCAATTCTCAGAGAAATTGCAGAAAACCCAGGAGTTATATTTTAGACTCTACAGGTCTCAGTTAGCATGTTAAATGTTAAAGTTAATGATGGTAGAATTAGAAAAAGACTGAACAAGTATGTTTTGTTTGGAAGGGTTGCCAGGAGAAAGACTCTTCTCTCTAAAAAGAACATGGCAGCACACCTTAGGTTTGCAAAGTTACATATGAAAAAACCACAAGACTTCTGGAACAGTGTCATTGCATGGACAAGAACAAAGTGGAGATGTTTGGCCACAATGCCCAGCAACATGTTTGCCAAAACCAAACATAGCATATCAGCACAAGCACCTTATGCCAGCTGTCAAGCACAGTGGTGGAGGGGTGATGATTTGGGCGAGTTTGCAGCCACAGGACCTGGGAACCTTGCAGTAATTGAGTCGACCATGAACTCCTCTATATACCAAAGTATTCTAGAGTCAAATGTGAGGCCATCTGTCCGACAGCTAAAGCTTGGCCAAAATTGGGTCATGCAACAGAACGATGATCCCAAGCACACCAGCGAATCTATAACAGAATGGCTGAAAAAGAAAAAGAAAAGAAAGTCCAGACCTCAACCTGATTGAAATGCTGTGGCATAACATTAAAAGAGCTGTGCATAAACAAATGCCCACAAACCTCAGTGACCTGAAGCGGCGTTGTAAAGAAGAGTGGGCCAGAATTCTGCTACAATGATGTAAGAGACTGATAAAGTCATGTAGTTCTACAAGTGGTTCTACAAGCTATTGAATCACAAGGTGTGCTTAGTTTTTCACACATGGCTTCTTCATTTTGGCTTTATTTTTGTTGAATAAATCATGATACGATATATGTCATTTGTTGTTCATCTGAGGTTGTATTTCCTCATTTTAAGACCTGCTAAGGAACAGATTATTGTTATTATGTCCTTGTATGTAAAACCATAGAATTCAAAGAGGGTGTACTGTACTTTCTTTTTCACACACCTGTATGTAAATAGTTATGCAGTCCTGGTACTTAAGTCATGAGCAAAACAGATCTGTATGCTTGTTGTGTGCTTTCACATTGTTTCCGGCTTATGGCAACCCTAAGGTGACCTATCATGGGGTTTTCTTGGAAGAATTTGTTCAGATGGGGTTTGCCTTTGCCTGCCTATGAGGCTGATAGAGTGTGACTTGATAAGGACATTCTCATCAGGTTTTCAGTTAACACCGAATTAGGAAGGGTAGCTAATACCCCAGAGGACTAGATCAGAATTAAAAATGACCTTAACAGATTAGAAAGATGGGGCAAAACTAACAAAATGAATTTCAACAGGGAGAAATGTAGGATATTATACTTAGGCAGTAAAAATGAAATGCACAGATATAGGATGGGTGACACCTGGCTTGATGGCAGTACATATGAAAGGGATCTTGGAGTCACACTGGATCACAAGCTGAAGTCCGCAGTGTGATACAGCAGCTAAAAAAGCCAATGCAATTTTAGAGTGCATCAGTAGGAGTAAAATGTCTAGGTCAAGGGCAGTAATAGTGCCCCTCTATTCTGCTTTGGTCAGACCTCACCTGAAATACTGTGTCCAGTTCTGGGCTCCACAATTCAAGAAGGACATTAACAAGCTGGAGCGTGTCCAGAGGAGGGCAACCAAAATGTTGGGAGGTCTGGAAGCCATGCCCTATGAGGAGTGGCTTAGGGAGCTGGGAATATTTAGCCTGGAGAAGAGAAGGTTAAGAGGTGACATGATAGCCATGTTTAAATATTTGAAGGGATGTCATACTAAGGATGGAGCAGGCTTGTTTTCTGCTGCTCCAAGTAGGACATGGAACAATGGACTCAAACTACAGGAAAAGAGATTCCACCTAAACATTGGGAAGAACCTCCTGACAGTAAGAGCTGTAATGCAGTGGAATACGCTGCCTCAGAGTGTGGTGGAGTCTCCTTTGGATATTTTTAAACAGAGGCTGGATGGCTATCTGTCAGGGGTGCGTTGATTGGGTACTTCTGCATGGCAGGGGTGGGATTGGATGGCCCTTGTGGTCTCTTCCAACTCTATGATTCTATGATTCTATTACTTGCCCAGTGGGTTTCCCTGGCCAAGTGGGTATTCAAGCCCTGGACTCCCAGTGTCTTAGTCAAATACTCAAACAATTATACCATTCTGGCTCTCTACAAAAGGAATAACTAGTTTCAAAATAATTCAGTGACTGAAATTCCTGTATCAGATCAGGTTTCCTCAGAGCAATGTAGGGCTGCTGGTTTACATATTTAGATTATAGAATATAAAAAAACGGTTGTTGGGAGATGATGATGCATTGAAGTCTGTATGTCAGGGTAATGTGCATATTGAAGCATTGAGTGAATGTATTGGGAATCATTTATTGGTTTCTTGGGCCTACATAGAGAAACAAATTACAGTCCGACAGGATTTTGTGAAGGGTAATCCATGCAGCAATAATTTTTGCATAGGAAAGTGTCCTAATACTTGTGATGCTTCTTATGTTGCTGGTGTTATAGGCTAAAATAGTACTGTTGTGTGACATTTCAAAAAGCTAGAAGATTTTCGTTAACTTTGTTGCCTTGGCCAATTTAAAATTGTATTTGGCCATTTAGAAGCATTGGAAACGAAAGATCATAGACAGTTTTCTAGGAGAGAAAATTTTGTGTGCATGTAGACATTGGCTCTTCTCAATAGTATGTATATATGTGTGCTTAGTTGTTAAAACAACATTGTAATTGCTTTCGTGTCTACACTTGTCTATTTCTGGAAAATTGCACTTTTTTAGTACTCAAATACTGCTAAATATTTTTTTTTCTTTTTGGAAATACACTTTTCCATTTTTCTCTTTAATGCTCTGTAGAAATTAATGCGACATTTACTCTCTGTGTTTGCCTAATTTTAAAAACATTTTCAATACTTAACATTTTAATTTGGGGATATTTTATAAAAGAGAGGTAACTTATACTGCCTTTCAGAATTTGAGTTTTTGGTGCTAGAATTGTAATTTACTTGCAGTTCTGTGGACCAATCACTTTTATTTCCTTTTAGACTCTGTGCTCTTTCTCTTGTTATAGATAGAGTGCATAGCTGCTATTAAAACAAGTGAAGAGGAGCTTGGAATATAGCTGTGGTCCACTTTTGTTGAGTTATTTTAGTACTAACACAACAACCTATTGTATGTTGGATCTGTGGTGTTTTATTTCTGTCAGTAAACTGGTAATCTGAAGAAGTATTTCTTCCTGGAAGATCAGTGGGAGAGTAAGTTCACTTTGGGACACTGTTAATTGTTTATTTTTAGATTGTTTCTCCAGATTGTTTGTTCTTTTAAACAACTTATATACATACATATATTTACAGTACTGATGTTTTTATATGTTTTAAATCTACTGGTTTTAATAATTTATAATCTTGAGCCCTATTATTGGGGAAAAGGTAGGATATAAATAAGTATAACAACAACATTTGTATCTTGTCTTTCTTCCAGTGAGCTCAAGTCAGTGTAGAAGACTCTTTCTCCCCATGTTCTCCTCACAACAATCCTTTGCGTTAGGTGAGGCTGAGAGAATATGACTTCCTCATGGTCACCCATTGAGTTTCATGGTGCTGTTACAGACTAGAACCTGGTTCTGCCACATTCCAGTTCAGTGCTCTAACCACTATACAACATTGATATAGGAACAGGAAAGACATTCTGTTTGACAAGAGATCTTCATTATCTCTTACTTGAATGACCTTGGGCAAGTCACATTCTCAGCCTCTGAAGAAGGTAAAGGCAACCCCCTTCTGAACAAATCTTGCCAAGAGAACCTCACCACCATAAGTCAGAAGCGACTTGAAGGCACACAGCAACAAAATATTGCTTCGTTCCAGGGTACCTAAGAACAAAGATGAGGAGATCTTCCTCTGTAATAAAAGAGTAGTAGTTCAGAATGGCCTAGTAGAACAAGTCAAAGGAAACATATGCTATTAAAATAGCTAATTATAAATCAGTTAATACTGTGGATAAAGTGATTGGGTCTTTGAGATAATTGGTGTACTTGGCAAAATGAATAAACAAGATGATAATAATAGGGTGTTTGTTTGAAAGATTATTGCAGTTAAGCTAAGAAAGCTCTGCAGCTTGCTTCGGAGTACCCCTATTAACTAACCACTGGTCTCTCATGGGGCTTGCTCCAAATGATTAAACATTGTTAGCACGTGCTAACCATCTTATATACATACAACCAAATGACTGAAGACGTGTAAGTGTGAGTTTTCTTATGTTCATTAATATTTGACGAGAAACAGTTTGATCAGCTTTGCTAATTAGTGAGAATGGAAGTGGTGAGAATTATGTAATGAAGTAATTATTTTGGTTATGTTCTTTTAGATATCGTTAGAAATATCTCAAATCAAGTTATGTTCTACTTCTGTTTTATTAGTCATATTTTTATATACAGGTTGACCCCCCATATCCATGAGGGGGATATGTTCCAAGACCCCCCCTCCCTGTGAATATCTGAAACGGGGGATAATAGGGAACCCTATTATTTTCAATGACACCAACGCCAGAAGTTAACCATAGAATCACATTAGAGGACCTAGAAATACCTACAGGGAACATTTTTTTTTTTACTTGGATAGGTGAAACTGTGGATACCAAATCTGTGGATACGAGGATTGACCTGCATTTCTAATAAAGTATATTTATGTCATTGGCTTATACAGTGGTTGCACAAAGCAGTGTAGCAGTTATGTAGCAACTGTGAGAGAGCTTTCCATGAAGGAGAGGTCATTGACATATTCATTGCAAAACAATAATTGTATGTTGTTCATCTGGCTAAATAAAGGCTTTTGCTTCAACCAGTGACTTAGATTTATATCCTTCTTCATCTTAGCAGCTCATATTTGTAGTGTACTGTATTTCCTTTCCTCGTAACCTTCCTGTGAGGTGAATTAGGCTCAGAGACAGTGATGTTGGCTCTGGCTAAAAAGAGGTATGATGTATGCTGTGCCACGTTGACTTTTGATTGACATTAACTGCTTAATTTTTTCCCCAATCTGATGGTTTATATGTGAAAAGGACTTGTTATGGTAAGAGAAATTGCTATTACTATATCTGATAATATACTGCACGGATGAAGCAAAACATCCGAGTAAGTTTTGCCTAAAATTTTCTGTTCTATAGAGAGCAAGGCAGGCATCATGTTGTGAACAGTATAGTAGTTTGTGGTCAACAAAGGGCACTACACTGGAAACCAAACAAGTTCTGCTCCAGCAAGTAGGGTAATGAGATGAAATCTTTTAACAGAATATAATGAAGCACTGCCTGTAGAGATAAAGAGTTAAAGTGAATGATTAAGATTGTCTCACCCTTCCATATGCTGTGGATGTGTGGGAGTGTGACTGTTGCATGGGGCTAAAATACTTTTTGAAAACTAGCATTTTTCTACATGTTTCTTTTTTTAATTCCAGGTGTCCATTGTTCTAAAAAAAAAAATCCATGCTCCTAAAAAAGAAGAATAAGAATAAAAGAGATAATTTAACTTTAAATCTGACTGTTTTTAGAGGCTGGAAATGGCAAGTTTGTCCTGTGTTCCTGCTAAAATTGTGTGAAGCCAGCTTTAAGAAGTAGGAAAAACAGCCTATGTGGTATTATGTATCCTGGGCAGGCTTGCATCAACTCCTTCTTAGTGTTATATAGCTGGAGCATCATTGAGCCCTAGGATTAGCTTGCTCAAAGCTGATAAAGATCTACTTTAATATACATTTTAAAGTCTTCTTTTGTCAATGATTTTGGTCTTGCATTTTGAGCAGATCCATTTCTTTGGACTCCTTGCAGTTTGTAATTATTGTCACAGATGGGCATCAGATTAAATGCTGGAAATAATTACATTTGTTTAGACCTATTGACATTCGTGAGAGATTGTTCAAAAAACAAGAAATCAATGTTCTGGAGCTTTTAAGCATATGCAAATCATTCCATGGTATATATGTCAATCAGTTTATGGCATTATTGAGGGGAAAACTCTTAGAAATGGATTTAATTTACACAAGGGAAGAACAAGATATTTAAAATTAAAATGATTAATGTGTTTCAGTTTTTATTTTGAATAGAATGATATGTTTTTTGAATGGATTTGTGTACTAGTGATGGAAATTAGACATTTTTTAGAAACATTTTATATACAAGGTGAAACCTCCATGATCTAGACAGTTTTGGAAAATCTATTGGGCTGAATCCAAAGTGGTGGTTTCACAGATGGGTCTCCTTTTTTCAGCAGCCTGGGAGGGCATGATGTACTCTTGCAGTTGCACACTCAAAACTGGGTCTTGAGGGCTGAGAAAGCATCAACAGTTGTTTCTTTGGGTGGCATAGAGGCCTGCAGCAAGGAGGGGCAGAGAAGTTCCATTGCACTGGTGGTCAAGTGCCAGTGTGACACTTCTAGGCCATTGTCAGCACACTGAGGTTCTCTTGGGACTATCTTCAAGATTGTTGTAGTCACACCACCTGCTGAATAGATTATTTTGAAGTTTTAAATAGCTACTTTTACATATATGTATTCCAAATGAAAAATGCATATAGTGAAGGGACTCTTGACTGTTTTGTTCCCATTATTTGCAGTTGTGATGTTAAAATAGTACATGCTACAGTGTTTTTGTTTTGGTCAGCCATTCAATGAAAATGTTTACCAATATTTAAAAGCAAACAAACAAAATAACTGCTTACATGGACAAGGTATTAATAACCCATAGATACTCTGTACAGAATGCTGTAAGATCTGAAATAAAAGTTTCAAGGGAGGATTCAATAAATGAGTATGAGGTTGCTTGTGTGATGGGTAGAAATGCATATTTCTGAAGATGACACTTGCATCTTACCATCAGATGTGAATAAAAGGCATGTCATTACTACCTTGACTGATCTGTAAACCTTTCATCTTTCAGTTGTGGGAAAGAAAGACACTTGAGACGTGTTATGACTGTTCTGATAGCAGTAGGTAACGAGTAAAACAGTATTTTTGTACCTAACATCACATTCAATCTTATATTTAAGTGCTAGCTATAGGTTACCAGTAATTGCATGCCAGTGGTGTCTAAGACGTTTCAGTGCAGCTGGTTCAGTGTGGCCACTTCAGTGCAGACAGTTTAGCACAGCATGGTTCTGCTCATGTATGAATTGATAATTAATAATTTTGTCAAGAAAATGCAATTAAACCCATTTCTGGTTGGTTGGGATTATATTGTAAAACCATTTGGGTAAGGGTTGGGGTTAAGGTTAGGGTTAGGGTTATTATCAGTTATCAATTGATACACAAGCAGAGCCACACCACACTGAAACGGCTGCACTGAATTATCCCATTCCATGCCAGTAAGCTAATGGAAATCTGTGTAATTCTCAATAGTTTCCTGAGTGCACAAACTTTTTATCAGTCTGCCTATGGCAAAGGAACTATCAACTTCTTCCAAAGCATCATTGGTGTTTTAATTAATATAGACACCTTGGGAACTTGTCAGCTCCCCCTCCCCCACTTTGTTTTGTTTGTTTCCAATGCCTTCTACTTTTTCTCTCTCCCTGTATGCATACAAACTAAGTGGGTTGCTGGAAAAGAGAAATACAGCTTTCCATGCTTTCTGCCAGTTAACAAAAGGCTAGTAGTTTTTTATAGGTTCATAATTTTTGTGATCTTATTTATAGGACTCCATAAGTTAGCTTCATAACGCTTTCCAGTTCTTGGTTTTAATTTTAAGTAGTTTTGTTTAAGCATTCATCCCTGATAAGTTTGACTGAAAATGAGGTAAGTCCTTCAGAAGCACAGTAAGGGTGACACATACAAAAGTTACATCATAGTTTCTTCCTAGTGCTGTAATATTTGTGCCATAATTGTCTTACATTCTCATGGTAATCTTAGATTCCTATGTCTATCGTCATGCTGATCTTTTATAATGGGGTCTTGGCTCCTAGAGGTTACAAGTGTCAGATGTATTGATTGCAACTGTTTTCAGTGTCTGGGCATATGTTAGTGCTTTTTACCTATCATAGGTGGGGAAGTGATGGACTTCCGGTGGAGACGGCGTCGGGACAGGCAGGTTCCTCAGAGGCTCCAGAGAACCTGCCCCAAACTCGGGGTAAACCACCCACTTTAAAAAAAAAACGCTGGGGTGATAGACTTGTCCATGGTATTGGACAAGCGGAGGGGGTGACGAAAGGTAGCGTGGTCCAGGTTTATGAAGTGAAAATGACTTCAACTGCCTGTATTGACCCGCAAACCTAACCGCCATTACCCCACCTGGGCGAGGATACCGCTTCGCGGCTTAAGCGACGCCACCACTTTTAACGGACTAGCGTGAGTTGCAGTTTATAGAAGCATTTTCTTTTTGTCTTATCCATTTAAAACACCTTTATGTTTAAGTCTACATTTCTACTGGGACTCAACAATAGGTCAAGTGAAAAATAACTTGACTCAGAAGAGAGAACGAGTTGAGGTACGACCTTAACAGTTAAAGAGATAGTAACGCGATGAAAGTGGGGAAAGCCGGAAGGGGCAGCAGTTGGAATGAGGCTTGAAAGGCATCGGAAAGAAATAATCACAGAGGGACAATATAAAGCTGCAAGTTGGTAATATTCTACCCCTCAACATAAAAGAAAGAAAGAAAGAAAGAAAAGGAATAAGAAATAAAGAAAGCTAAAACAAAGTAGCAACGTGCAACACGCTTGCGAGAATTGAAAGGACAGCAACGGATAAAGCAGAAGGAAAAGAAACAACGTAACAGGATAACAGAGTAACAGAGGAGTAAAAAAAGATACATAGAAACAATATTTTGAACTACCAGAGGAATACAAACTATTGGGAAAGATCTAAGAAAGCTGAATAACAACATAGACATCAAACGTGGTGAAAGTGAGAAGAGCGTCAAAGAACTGAAACCAGGAGTGAAAAGTGGAAAGGAAGAGAAGATAGGAGGAAGAAACAAGAAGGGAACAGGAAGAAGAGACAACAAATAAATAAGAGATAAGGACAACAAGGATAATAAATAAAATATACTGTTGAAATAAAATATGATACTGTAAAAAAAAAAGGGAAGGAAAGAAAGAAATAGAGGTATTCATGGAATAGAATAAACAAATAATAATTCAACTCTTTTTTTTCTTTTCTCTTTTTTGGCTGATAACAATCTTTGTGTACTTGAATCAATCAAATATTATGGTTGTATAATATGGTTAAGGTTACATTGATATGAATTCAAGGTAACAATACCAAACTAATAAGACATAATACCTCAACTGAAAAAAATTGATTGGTATAGAATTCCTATAATTGTGAAATCAATTGGGTATAATTCTGTAATTATATGAATTGTCCGCCTGGATAAAATACCAACAATTGATTTAAGAATACGAAATTAATTAATTTAAGAATACGAAACCAATTAATTTTTTTTCACAAGATATAAAAGATAGATATATCACATTGATCATAAGTGAATTGAGATACGAATATTTATTTTTGATAATAGTAATTAATCTAATTAGATTAAAAATGAACTATAAATCTTGAATTAAAAATTTATCTGACAATACTAATTCAATTGTTGGTACAATAAACTAATTGTATACTGACCAAATCAAACTATTTCCTGAACTGTGTTATCCCATTCTGATTTCCAATAAGTTAGAAACTGATTGGTTTATTATTATAGAAATTATTTAGAAGTTGTTAATACCTATCATATAAGTGGGGGGTATAAAAGGGGGAATAGGTATAGCTGCGATTTGTGATTTGCTTAAAGACCAATAATTCAATCTGGTATGATATAACAACAGAGAGGGAACTATCAAAATTTTGTAATACTGTAAATTGAATATTGAAAGGGAAAGATATAATACAGTATGTCAACAATTAGAAAAACGTTGGTACACACTAGGTCACAGACGCAAGAAGCCAGAAGAACCTCAGTTGATTTAACCACATAAGCAGATGAAGTAAACATGACATTGCTCCAGGAAATTAAGAAACTAAACTCAGAATTGAAATTGGAGATGAAAAACCTGAAAGGAGAAATAAGAGTGGATTTACAAAGATAGTTAGAAAAATTTGGATCTCAACTGGAATCGGTATCTAAGGACATAAATCAAATAAGCAAAGATCTCAAAGATCTACAGATAAAAACAGATAACCTAGGAAAACGAACTCAAGATCTAGAACGGAAAGCTGAATTAGATGATAATCAGAGAAAAGTGCAGGAAATAAATAGAAGATCAAAGTGCATTAAAGTAAGAGGTCTACTAGAAGTGCAAGATGAAAATATAGTAATGAGGGTAATCCCAGCTTTAGCTGATTTTATAGGTTGGGATCATGAACATTTGGATGTGGAAATAGATAAACTGTTTAGATTAGACTCGTGGATAGCCAAGAAGAATAAATTACATCGGGACATAGTGGTTTACTTTATTAGAGAAAGAGTGAAAGATATAGTAATTCAACAGAGTTTGAAGGAAAAGCTGGTTATAGAAGGGATAGAGGTCAAAATTTATAAGGATATCCCAACAAACGTATTGAAAAACAGGAAAGAATACGGATTCTTAACAAAGATATTGAGAGATAGGAAAATAGGATACAAATGGAATAAGATAGAAGGAATCTCAGTAACATACCATTCCAAAACATATTTAGTCAACACACTCTCTAAGCCAAAAAATTTTGTAGCAAAAATTCAAGATGATACATTGAGATATAAAGAATCAGAGACAAAAGGTAAGGTAAATAATCTAGAAAAATCAAACAGAAAAATAGAAAAAACTCAAAGAATATACCAAACAGATAAAGAAGGCCCAAAAAAGAGAGAGGAGGTTGGGGGGAAACAAGAAGGGAACTCAAATATAGTGACCGCGACAATTAAAAACAAAGAAGGAGGTGATACTGAATTGGAAAAAGCAGGAGAATTAGAAGAGATAGAGCAGGAAATATTAAGAGGAGGAGAAGGGAAAGAAGACGAAGACAGTGATGGAGTGGAAGAAGTAGAAGAGTTTAAAGAAACGTTAGAAGAATGAACAGTAGAGACGATAGAACTGGAAGAGTTAGAAGAAGAGTATCAAGAGTAAGGGAAAATAAATAGAGACTTAAACAAAGACAAAAAAAAATATAAAGAAGTAAAATTAAAAACGGTGTAAGGTGAGCAATGAAATGAGTAAGACTAAAAGATGAATAAAATAGTAAGTTGGAATGTGAGAGGTCTAAATAGTCCACAAAAGAGGAAATTAATATTTCATCATTTTAAAAAACAAAAATCGGACATTATTTGCCTGCAAGAAACTCATATTAGAAGATAGGATAAGAAATTCTTACTAAATAATGAATTAGGAAATTTATATGCAACTAATTATGGAAAAAAGAAAAGAGGTGTGGCTATATACATCGATAAAAGATATGAAGCTAAAGAGCTATTCAATGACCAAGATGGCTATTTTATAGGGATAGAAATCAACCTAATAGATAAAAAGGTCCTAATGGTGGGAATCTATGCCCCCCAAGAAAATAAAGGAAAATTTTACAACAAGCTATTACAAGAACTATTAAAACATGAGCATGAAAACTTGATTTTAGCGGGGGACTGGAATGGGTTTTTTGATATAGACTTAGATAGATCGCCTAACATAAACAAAAAGAAATCCCAAGGGAAATTACCTAAAGTGTTAATAGAAATGATGGACCAACTTTCAATAGTAGACATTTGGAGGCTAAAACATGGGAAGGAAAAAGATT
Organism: Gambelia wislizenii; assembly: GCA_030847615.1. Classification (NCBI taxonomy): domain Eukaryota; kingdom Metazoa; phylum Chordata; class Lepidosauria; order Squamata; family Crotaphytidae; genus Gambelia; species Gambelia wislizenii. The sequence continues at coordinate 53,019,527 of JAUMIR010000001.1, read as the reverse complement.
TTACATACTATTCGGATCGTTATAAATCATGGTCCAGAATAGATATGTATTTAATATCAAAAACCATGGTAAGGGATATAAAAAAGATAGAAATAAAACCAAAAATACTATCAGATCACAGCCCAGTAATTTTAGAAATAGGAATTAGAAAGAAATCCTACAATTGGAAGCTCAAGGACATACTAATGAAACAAGATAAAATAGAGAAGACAAAAATAACACTAAAGCAATTCTTTCAAGAGAACCTAGATAAAGGAATAAGGATCGATATAGTATGGGACGCTGCAAAAGCAGTGATCAGAGGACACTTTATCCAGCAAGATTCTATATTAAGGAAAAAAAGAAAAGCTGTAGAAGGAGAGCTATCAGAAAAGATAAGAGAAAAAGAAAAGATTATGAAAGAAAAGCCCGAGGATGAGAAAACTAAAAAGGAATTGACAATCTTGAAAAAAAAAATTAGAATCAAATATGACAAACGAAATAGCAAATAAATTGAAATTTACACAACATAAATATTTTGAAAATGCAAACAGACCAGGCAAGTGGTTAGCTTATAGGCTAAGAAAAGAAAAAGAGAAAAAAATAATAATGGAAATAAAATACAAACAAACAAGATATACAAAACAACAGGAAATAATTAAAGTGTTTCAGGAATATTACTCTGAATTATACGGGGATATAAAACAATAAGGGAAATAGATAATAAATTGGAAAAATATTTAGATAATGAAGAGATACCACAAATAACAGAAGAACAGAAAAAGGAATTAAATAAATATCTAAATTGGAAATTAGAGAAGCGATAAAGCGGATGAAAATAGGTAAGGCTCCGGGACCTGACGGTTTTTCAGCATTATTCTATAAAGTCTTTGAAGAAGAGTTAATCGAACCCCTATATAGGTTATTGAATGAGATAAATAGAGGGACATGCCCAGATTCTTGGAGAAAGGCTGAAATAACTTTAATTCCCAAGGAGGGAAAAGACCATCAAATTATAGGCCAATCTCCTTATTGAATATAGACTACAAAATCTTTGCAAGTATTTTAGCAGAACGACTGAAAAAAATATTAAAAAATTGGATCTATGAGGATCAAAGTGGGTTTCTCCCAAATAGACAAACGAAAGATAACATAAGAGTAATACTGGACCTCCTGGAGTTCTATCAAAAACATAATGAAAAAGAAATGTTACTGATATTCATAGACGCAGAGAAAGCTTTCGATAACATACGCTGGGATTTTATGATCGAAATTTTGAGAAGAATGAACATTGGTGATAGCTATCTTGACTGGATAAATAAGATATATGTAAATCAGGAAGCCCAAGTTATAGTTAACAGTGAAAAAACAAGGCCATTTAAGATCAAAAAAGGGACACGCCAAGGCTGCCCCCTATCTCCATTGCTTTTTATTACGGTAATGGAGATATTATTTAGAAAGGTAAAAAAAGATCAAGAAATCAGAGGGTGGAAATGGCAAGGACATGAATATAAATATAAGGCTTTTGTGGACGACCTGGTTTTTATTTTAGAGAACCCAAAAGAGAGCATAGAGAAATTATTAGAAACAATTGAAGAATTCGGTAACTGGGCGGGATTAAAAATAAATAAGGAAAAAACAATGATGCTAACAAAAAACATGAGAAAACAGGAAGAGCAAGCATTAGAAAGGACCACAGGCTACAAGATAGTAAAAAACCCGAAATACCTAGGCATTATTATATCAAAGAAAACCTCAGAGTTGTTTGAGAATAACTATACAAAAACATGGAATAAAATAAAAGAGGATTTAAAGAAATGGGAGAGACTAAATCTCTCTCTACTTGGGAAAATAAATGCCTTCAAAATGAACATACTACCGAAAATGATATACCTCTTCCAAAATATACCAATTATAATTAATGATAAAGTTTTCAAAACATGGAAGAAAGATTTGACAGAATTTATATGGCAAGGCAAAAAGCCTAAGATTAAATATAATGTGCTAATTGATACAAAGTAAAGAGGAGGTTTTACATTGCCTGATTTACACACCTACTTCCAGGCATGTGCAATCTCCTGGATAGCAGAATGGATCACCCTGGAAAATGCAAGGTTATTGACACTAGAGGGCTTTAATGCGAGATTCGGATGGCATGCCTATCTTTGGCATAATAAGACATCAGTCCATAAGGAATTCAAACACAATTTTTTAAGAAGGGCCCTACTAAGAGTGTGGTCAATATACAAAAAGAAAATATATCTTAGGATACCATTGTGATTATCTAACCATGAGGCTTATTTTAAGAAAGAAGACATACATAAAGGAAAATGGTTGACATACAAAGACTTACTTAAGAAAGAAGGGGACAAATATAGAATGAAAACCCAGGAAGAATTAGGATTGGAAAATAGGAATTGTCATTGGCTTCTATATAGACAATTAACGGAAAAATACAAGATTGACCAAAAACTGGAAGGAATAGAAATTGAGGATACGGATTTAGATAAAGTGATTCAAGGGAAAAGAGAAAGGAGAATCGCAAAAATATACACAATACTATTACAAATAAATTTGGAACAAGAAACTATTAAACCTTATATGATCTCATGGGCCAAGAATTTTGGCTATGAAATATATCTAGAACAATGGGAAAAATTATGGGGGAAAGGAATATCATTTACCAGAAGTTATACAATTAGAGAAAATATATACAAAATGATAACAAGGTGGCATTTAACACCAGAGAGACTGTCAAAAATCTATTTAAAAAAATCTGATCAATGTTGGAAATGCCAGAAAGCAACAGGTACCTATTATCACATCTGGTGGAAATGTGAAAAAGCAGAAAGATACTGGGGGAAGATTCATAGAGCAATCGTAAAATTATTTAATATAGACTTCCCCTGCGCCCCTGAAATTTATCTCTTAAATATATTTGATAAGATAGATAGTCAAACTCTGAAAAAATACTGGAAAGTGTTATCATATATGGTGACAATAGCTAGAATTAAATACGCTAAGTATTGGAAGACCCAAGAGTTACCATCACTAGATGAATGGACGTTAAAACTCCTGGAAATATATGAAATGGAAAAAATTACGGTTATAATGGATGAAAACAAAACCCTAAAAGACTTGGAGACATGGGAGATATTAAACCCACTATGGGAAGATAAATGGGGAAAAGAAGCTAAAATAAAAAAAGATTAACAATATTTTATAATGTATAAAATGAACAAAACAATTAAATAAGATATTAAAATAAGAGAAAGTAGAGACAAGGAATAGAACTTTAAGAGGGAGAAGGGGGAAAATAAGCATAAAAAATGAAATGGATGAGAAAAGAAATAAGGAAGCAATGGAACATGTGTGTGAAAGAAAGAATGGAATGAGTGAAAAATAGAGGTTAGTATTGGGAATGATGTAAGAAGTATTGTAAGAATATTGAAAAATACAAGATAGTGATTTAAGACCCAGGCATGATTATGTAGGATTATGAATGATTATATATGTTGTGTGCTATTTTAATGTATGTTTGTTAAGGAAATGCTGAATAAAAAAAAATTAAAAATAGGTGGGGAAGTGATTGCATTAAGAAGACTGATAATAATAATAATAATAATAATAAGTATTTATACCCCGCCCCTCTGCTAAAAACAATCGGGGCTGCTTCCAACAATTAAAACGCTACAATGCCGACTAAAAGCACCACCCACCCTCCCCCATAAAAAGACATTAAACAGTATAAAATTAAAACCACCTAACTAAAATCACATTAAAAAAACAAATATAAACAAGACTAAAAAAAAAAGGCCAGGAGATGCAGCTCCTGAGGCCGGGATCTAATTAGGAAAGGCCTGCCAAAGAGATTCATCTTTAGTGCTTTTTTAAAGCTACTTAAACTCGTTATCTGATGGATCTCGTCAGTTGTGAGTGGTTGTGAGGGCCAAATACTTGCTCTGGGGAGTTAGATAGGAGTGCTATATGTCATTATCCTTCTGATGGGTATGTGTGTCACATCTTTCTGATAGAACAGCTATACTAGTTTTAATCTCCAGTTATAGGATCTTGGACCTCAAGGAAGGTCTTAGTCAAGGGATGATACTTGGTTGATGAAATACTGGATGAATCTTTTGCTTATGTTTTTATTTTTAGTGTGGGAGGGGGAGTGCTCTTCCTCATAGACAAGGGATGGGACTGAGAGATGATAGTTAATGGTATCTTCTCCTTTTGTTTCCTTTAGCTAGAATTGGTAGTTCTTGTAGAAGGAGTTGTGCTGCTGAAATCCAAAGCCTTGTGTTATTGAATACTGTACATTTCAGTTGGTTCAGTGTGAGGATGTGTACAGGATCCTTGGAGAGACTAGAGTCACCATGAGACTGGACCCATACCCTTCCTGGCTGTTAAAAGAAGGGGACTGGCTGAGTGGGTAAAGGATGTAATGAATGCCTCACTGCACCAAGGCAGGGTTCTGTCCTTCCTCAAAGAGGCTTTGGTGAGGCTGTTAATGAAAAAAAAAAAAAAGCTGCCTGAACCCACCATATAGAATTACTAATATCCTTCTCTTGAACAAGGTTCTGGAGCATGTGGTGGCCTCCTGTCTCCATGGGTTACTATATGAAATTGATTATCTGGGCCCAATTTTAATCTGGTTTCAGGCCTGGTTGTGGACTGAGACAGCTTTGGACATTTTGGTAGATGTCCTATGCTGGGAAGTAGTGAACAGAGGGTGTGTGTCCCTGTTTGTTCTGCTGGACCGTTCAGCAGCTTTTAGTAATCTTGACAATGGTATCCTTCTGGGTTGCCTCTTCAGAATGGGGCTTGGGACATGGTTTCACAGTGCTTCTTGTCCTTCTTAGAGGAGTGAATTCAGAAGGATTTCTGTTTGACACTCTTAATTGTGACACTCCATCTTTCTTTTCCATCTAATTCCAAAGAAGCTGTTTCATTACTAAACCAGTGTCTGCCATCAGTCATAGACTAAATGAAGGTGAAGACAAGACAGAGGTATATATGAAAGGCAGATCGGGGAGTAGTAGGGATTTTGCCTGTGCTGGGTGGTGTTACAGTTTTTCTGAAATTTCAGGCTTGTAGCTTGGATGTATTCCAGAGTCTGGATGCCCAGGTTTTGGTAGTGGATAGGAGTGCACAACTAAAAGTAGTGCATCAGCTGTGCCCAGTCCTGGAGATGCCAGATCTGGCTGTAGTGACACATGCTTTGATTAAACTGCATTGGGAATACGGTACTATAATGCATACTATGTGGGGCTGCCTTTGGAAACTGTTTGAAACTTCATTGGGTCCAAAATGGTATGGCCAAACTGCTGATTGGGGCTAGTTACAGTAATTCTCTTGTTGAAAACAGCTTCAATGGCTATTGGTTCATTTCTGGGCACAATTCAAAGAACTTGTAACCTATATGGCTTAGGCTCAGATTGATATCTCTCTCCCACCCTTTATCTGAAAATCTCAGGGTGGCTTACAATAACATCATCTGAAAACAATAAATAATTACAAAAATTTAAAAACCAGTTTAATTTTAACCAGTTTAGCACCAGAGAGTTAAAAACCAGTTAAAACAATCTTGAATAATATAACTATAAAACATGTGCAGTCTGGATAAAATCAGTTTGGCCTGAAGGCTTTAATAGAAAGCCAGGTTTTAAATGAAATGATTCTAACACGGGCTGTGGAATTCCTTTCCACTGGAGGCTGGGTTGGCCCTCTGGATCTTTGCCACTATTTGATTTAAAAGGACATTTGATGATTAATTCTTGTGCAAGAGGGTCTTTTTATGGGTGTGTGCACTGTATTTTTATCTTTATTTTATCTTTTAAAATTATTTGTACTTTTAAAGTTAATGTTTTAATATGAAAGCTTGTTTGTGTTCTAACTTCTTTATTATCAGGTTTTTTAGTATTATCTTGCTTTAACCTTGTTGTTCATTTATTTATTTATTTTATTTATTAGCTGTTTATACCCCGCTCATCAGCCACAAGGCTATCAGAGCAGCTTACAAATTGTTTTAAGCAATAGCAATCTACACATCCGCACTGCATTAAGCACTTTCCAATGTGTGTTAGCTAATTGCCCCCTGCAAGCTGCCTTGAATCCCATGTTGAAAGAAAGATGGGAAATAAAAGAAAGAAAGGCTATAACTCGCCCTCCAAGGTTTCTTATTCTTGTGGCAATCAAGCCCCTCCATAAAAGGGAGCCTGGGTGGTGCAGTGTTTAAATGCCAGTACTACAAGCCACAAGGTTATGAGTTCAATCCCAGAGGGCTCCAAATCCTTCAGCCTTCCATCCTTCTGTAGATAGGTAAAATGAGTACCCAGCTTGTTGGGGGCAATAGCTAAAAAACATTGTGAATTGCTTAGGGAGTGCTTTATCACTGATAAGCAGTACTGTATATACATATCAATGCTGTTGCTTTTGCTATTGATAAAGTGCATTACTGAAATCTGGCAGCAGACCTTGCAGCAGAGGGCTTGTCTGTATGAAGCAATAAAATGTGGATAGGTGTGCAGTAATGCCAATTCGCAGCAGCTTTTATTTGTCTTAATGGGTTTTTTTGAAGATTGCAGGCATGCGAAGCTATCTGCCTTCACTGTTCCAATGGGCATGCAGCGAATCAAGAGTGAATTACTGTACTTGCATTGTTATTTACCTCAAGTTGCTGCTGCCAAATAGTTTTTTTTTTTAAAAAAACACTAAATCCAAGGTGTGATCTTTCACTTAAACAAAGAAGAAAAAAAAGGTGATTTTCTTGCTGTAGCGCATGTTTGCTAGGGCAAAAATCCAACATGGCAGTTTTGGGCGTTTGCCTTGTTAGCAAGCTCTGCCCCCTTTACACATCTGACCAATGAGCTTTCCACTCAGAATGCTCAGTGGTGCTAATTGGTTGTCCTAACGGGTGAGATTCCGCATTCCCATGCATTATTTTAAAAAACCGGGAAAAGCCATGAAGGCTTTCCCCGCGGAGTATATGGAGTATTTGGCTCTTCTCCTTTTGAATACGGCGGATTGATATGGGATCCCATTAAGACAAATCGTATTCTCTTCAAATTCTATGGGGAGTACTTTTGCAGTTTAGACAACCCTACATTTCTGTATCTAGCAGAAATATCCTCTTAAATCAAACAAGAAATGCCCATTTTAAAGGAGCTATATGGCTTGCTGCCAAAAATTAGTGGCAAACCATGAAAAAAACCCTGTTAAATTAGGCATTTCCTGCTTGCTTTAAAACTGGTTTCCCACCTTGCTGCTTAGTTTTGGTGTTTAGATGGGTGTGTAGCCCATGTTGGGTTCTGTGGGGAGGGGACTTGGCACATGGGTTGTCGGGGCTTCTGCTAGCAAGCAGAGTTTCCTGTTAAGACATACCCTCGGCTGATTATTGGTTTTTCTAATAGCTGGCTGCTGTTCTTATTTGCACTTTTGAGTTGTTTTAATCTATTTTTATGTTTTTCTGTTATGTACTGTACTTATTTATGATATTATAGCGTTATGTTTTATTGCCTTTAGATGCTGTCACTGCTTAGTTTGGAAAGCCATTGGTGCTTAGTATGGATAGAACGTTTTAAGGAATACTTTTTATGTTGCGCCTTTGAAGATAGGGGTGTGAGAGAATTCTTGAATAATTTGAATGTACAGTTGCCCCTTCACTTTCACGGGTTTGGCATTTATGGATTTGATTATTTGTGGACTTGATTAAGCTCTCCAGCCCAACTCCGTGCTGATGAATAGCGACAGCAGCAGGGGGGTGGACGGGGAGGGAGGGGATGGCTCTGGTGGCAGTGGTGGGGCGTGTGGAGGCAGCAGCGGAGGAGGCCTGGAAGGCCGCGGGGGCATGGTGGCAGTGACAGGGCGAGTGATGGTGGTGGTGGTGGAGGAGGCCTGGGAGGCTAAGGCGGGCTGGGTGGCGGTGGCCTGGGCCACGAGCCTCCCTCCCTCCCTCCTTCTCCAGGTGTTCCATCCATGCCCCCCCCCCGAACCAGTCCCCCACAGATGCAGGAGTGCTACTGTATTTAATATTTTTGCGTAAATTTTTCTTAGGGTTTTTTCACCTTCGCGGGGGTCTTGTACCCCTAACCCTGGCAAAAGTGAAGGGGCAACTGTACTTTTTGACTTAGAATCATAGAATCCTAGAGTTGGAAGAGACCACAAGGGCCATCCAGTGTGACTTGTGACCCAGTGTGGTCTAGTGGTTTGAGCATTGGACTAGTACTCTGGAGACCAGGGTTCAAATCCCTGTTCAGCTGTTCAAACCCACTGGTTGACCTTGGGCAAATCACATTCTCTCAGCCTTAGAGGAAGGCAAAGGCAAACCCCTCTGAACAAATATTGCCAAGGAAATACCATGATAGGGTTGCTTTAAGTTGAAATGGCTTGAAGGCACACAACAACCACAACACTTTTTTCCTTATGAGAACCTAGAAGCTGTTTATCTTAAATTGATATACAGTATTGGCAAATATTGTCTCCAAGAATGTTATGTGAAATACAGTAGTTGATACTTTAATGTGGTGTTTTACCTCCTGTTCTTCCATGTTCTGGAACCATAACAAATATTTGTAGCCAAATTAAGGCATATGAATAGCTGCTATGCTGGTTTTTGATAGGGATACTGTACAGCTGGTAAAAAAAACCCCACTTAGATAATACCTTTTATTACTATAAATCACAAGAACTCAATTTGTTGGAACTCTATGAAAATGTTTTCATTAGACTTTCTATAGTCATTCATTAAAACTCTTTCGTCTGTGAAAAGTTAATAAGATAAAAACATAATGTATTGTGTCCTAGTTACTTTGTTGACAATTTTTGTTCTTGTTTGTGTTTCTATTCTTGTTTCTGTTTGAATTAGTTTAAAACTACTCACACCAGTGTCCCTAGCTTTATTGTATATTGTTTCCAGAAGGCCAGTCCTATTCTCATATTTAGACATATTCAATTGATAATAAAAATATTTTCTTTAGATGAGAATGTGATCTAAATGCCTTTCCCCTTCCTTCTGTCATTTGTTTAGCCTGAAGCAAGGACAAGTAATTCAAGCAGTTTTATCTACTTGTAATGCATAGTTTATTCGTTTTAAATTGATGAGTGTTAGTTTCTGACAGAGAAACTGTTCTGGAGGGATCTCAGGGGCAACTTTTCAGTGGGAGTAGTGTATTGTGGAGGGGCAATGGTACAGGTTGGATCTCACACCTTCTACAGGCATAGGTGCTTTCCACCAGTACAAAGCAACAATTGGATTACACCATGTCTTGGGATACCAATATGACAGGCTCACCTGTAAAAATAATCCTTTAAAATATACAGTAAATTACTACAAAAATAATTTGGGGTTAAACTGAAATGGCTAGTAAATCATGCTGTAGAAACTCAGTTCTGCACATTTAAACATTTAGTCCCTCTACCATACTGCACCCCATGAAAAGGTACTTCTGAAAGTTATTCTATAAAAATGTACTCTTTTGCATGGTGTTGGGTGAGATTGTACTGGTCATGGTAATTTAAGCAGCTTCTATCCAATTCTTGGCAAGTCTTCTTGTGCCATATCCATGGTCTTTCTTGAAGGTCTCCTTACTATATAGGGGCTTTTGGGGAACGCTGAGAGCCATAACAGAGGATGGGTAGGTTTGATCAATAATGAATTATAATAATAACATATAATGGTATATACAAATTATTGCTTTTTATTCTGATTGATGATTGGGATATGTTACTGATAAATTAAAAAATGATATGCTCTAGGTATAGTCAGAAGTAAGTGTACTGAAAGAACAGTGATTGGCTTATGAGTAAAGGGCCAGGATCCCTTCCTTTATTGCTGCATGGAATATTACTGTTTAAATTGAGTGAGGTAGCTTAAAGCAGCATTTCACATGGTATGAGGTCAAAATAATCTTTTAAAAATCCACTGGGCTTAGCACAAACCCTTTGTTATGCCAAAAATAGTTCTTGAAGGCTCAGCTGATTTTTGTATTTATAGTTCTGGCACCAAATGCTTGTTTATCATTATATTTGTTGTCACTATGCACTGCCAAATCAACTTTGACTTACGTCAACACTGTGAATAAGAGCTCTCCACGAGCCCCAGTCATCAACAGCCGTGCTTAGGTTTTGTGAACACAGGGCTGTGGCTTCCTTGATTGAGTCAATCTGTCTATTATGTGGTTTTCCTTGTTTCCTCCTGTCTTACATTTTATCAAGTATTACAGTACTGTCTTTTCCAATGAATCATGTCATCTCATGATGTGTCCAAAAGTCTGATAGCCTCAGTTTAGTCATTCTGATTTCTAGTGAGAGTTCAGGCTTCCTCTGACAGGCCATAGTATCTGTAGAACTTTCCTCCAGTACCATGTTTCAAATGAGCTGATTATCTTTTTCTGTCAGTTTCTTCACTGTCCAGGTTTCACAACCAAACAAAGAAATTGGGAATAGTGTGGCATGGATGATATTTAGTGATATTTCTTTAGATTGAGGATTGTAGTTCCTTCGTAGCTGTCCTTAGTCGTCTTCTGATTTCTTGACCACAGTCTCCATTTTGATTTTATGACTGAACAAAAAAATATATAGAAAATCTTGTAACTATTTCCATGTCTTCTCAACTTTGAAGTTACATAAATTCTCTGTAGTTATTATTTTTACTTTTTATTAGAAGTGCATAATAGTAACAACAAATCCTGCTTTTCAACATTCTTCCTCAGCTTTCGTCGATAGACTTTTCAAGTTTTTGCTATTCTCTGAGGGAGGGCTGATACGGGTCCCTCATCTCTGGGTTTCATCAGTCACCGCCCAGGTGTAGCAGGAAGTTATATCAAGCCTCTTGATATTCAAATTTCTTTGTCTTTATCTCCTCCATCCTGGAGCCACGAGGCCAGTTCTAACTTCCTGCTTCGCCCAGTCGGTAGTAGGGAAATCTCCTCCATCTAATTTGTATCTTTATTTGCCTTAGTGCTAAAACCTCCTGATCTTAACTTTCTTCTTTGAATTTCCTGCCTTTAATAAAAAACAAACCTCTCCTCTCATGGCTCTTCGGGCTTCCTCCTTCTACTCTCTCCCTCCTCTCTGCTTCTTCGGCTCCCTCACTACTGGCAGCCATGCAGGCCCAGGAGGGATTGCAGGCAGCGGGAAATGGCTCCGGAGTGGCCAGGGATGTGACCACCGACCGCGGCCACTCCGAGAGCGCGGCAAGCGCCGGAATGGGAGCCGCGGTTGCCATCGCTGCCGCCGCCGGCTCCCTGGCGGGCGTCCCGCAGAGGTACGCAGCCCGTAAGGCCCACCAGGCCATTGTGGCCGGGAAGGCCTCAGACAGGCAGATGGCAGCGAAGCCACGGAAGAGGCCAGCACAACCGAAGAAGAAGCTGGCCTCCGAGGACTCCACAGGGGCTGCGATTGACCATCCACCCTTATGGAGTTCCTGGCATGCTCCGGGACCCTGCTGCCAGTCATGGACGGGGGCAGGAGCCTCCGCTAAGGTACAGGGGACCCTTGGGGGAGCGAGGATGAACTGGCCCTTTCCCCACGCATCGTGCCCTCCCTGCACCTGGGGACTGCGGGCATTTTGCCACCTTGGAGGCCAAGCGGGACCCCAGAGGGAAATGGGGGGAGCGGGGACCCACTCACCCCCATGGAACTTTCCCCAGCCACTGGTCCCCAGGTCCTCGCCACCACTGCTCCGGGGGAGGGGAACCAGCATGCGACCGGGACCCCCAGGCCACGACGGGCCCCGCCATGCTGGGGAACCAGGCCCAAGCCCAACCTTGCCATCCGCCACGGAGCCTGGATACTTAGGGGCAGGCCCTGCAGGCCCCGACTACCCAAGCCCCCCCTCGCAGGCCCCGACCATGCAGACCACGGTTTCCCAGGCCCTGGGTCCTCAACTTACTTTCCCTCAGGCCCTATCTGCCCAGGTCCCAGCCCAGCAGGCCCAACAGCCCGTGGTGCACCAGGCCCTGCCCCATCAGGCGCTAGTTCACCAGGCCTCGCTCCAAGCAGCTAGGCCCTGGCCTACCTTCCCCCAGCCCCCCAACCCCAGGCTATCCAGGCCGCAGGGTACCAGGTACCAGCCTACCAGGCCCCGGTTCTTCAGGCCTTGGCCTACCAGGCCCCCATGTGTCACAATAATACAAACCATCAGGGTATTCCCATGTTCTTTAATCCATTGAGCGGGGAAGAATCTGATATTGAGTGGGTTGCCACACTGGTGCCCAACGCTAGAGGGAATAGGACCGCACAGCAGGGCTGTCGCAAAAAACGTAAGGGTGCCATCAAGGCAGCCCTACAGCTCCTTTCTAAGGCATTACTTTCAGACGAACATTCGTCTGAGGAGCTTAGCACCAGTGCCTCGGCCTCGGGAATTCCTCCCAAGGACCAGACGAGCAGTGCGCAGCCACGCCAATCCAAAGGACAGGGAAAGGCGAAAGCTAAGTCCACATCCAAGGGCACCAAGACTGGCTCACAGGGGGCAAATGCTCTAGCCAAGGAGAGGAAGGATCCCCCTTCCAACCACTCCTCCGAAGAGTCCTTAGCAGCCTCAGACGAGGAACGCGCCCTCATAGAAGTAGTCAGGGGTTCCAGATCACACGACGACGCGAACCTCACTGACAAAGAAGAAGGCAAAATCACTGATTCCGAGGCAACGGACCAAGAGTACTCAGACCGTCTCTTCCAGGGAGAGTGGTACGTCTCTCTTCTTAGCAAGATGATGTCAACCCTAGAAATCGCGCCCTCGGACCCGGAGCAATCCTCTTCAACATCATCATCCAACGAGGAGGTTGCTGCGGTGATGCGTACCTTGCGCCCGAAGAAACCAGAGTTGCCTTTCCCAGAGGCATTCTGGTCCCTGGTAACCGACGAATGGGAAAAACCATCCATGGGGAGACAGGGCACCACAGTGGCCCAAAAATACTATAACACCAGCCAGTGTTTCTTAGACCTCCTGAAGCCCCCAGTGGTTGACAATCCGATTGCCTCCCTTGTTTCTAATTGTCTAGCTCCGAAAGAGGGAGAGGGCTCCCTCCGAGACCCAGATGAAAAAAGAACCGATGCAGCCATCAAGAAGGCCCACGATTCCGCGGCATGTGGGGTCAGGTCCACGCTGGCCATATCATTATTCTCCCGAGTGGCAATTGTTTGGCTGCAGGAGCTCATGGAGATCCAGGAGCTTGACCCGGGCATACTACACAAAACTCTTCTAAGGTTCCTGCGTACTCTTTCTTCATAGCGGATGCAGCACAGGACACCATGATTTTTTCCGCCCGTGCCATTGGAGTCCTGACGCTCGCCAGGAGGTCTGTGTGGCTAAAGTACTGGCAGGTGGATGCTCCCACCAGAGCAGCACTGGCATCCTCTGCGTTCAAGAGTCATAAACTATTCGGGGAGGAGGCATTGAAGGGCATCCTCGTCGAGACAAAAGACAAAAAGTTGGCTATGCCTTCCACACTCAAGAAGTCAGATAGGAAGAGTGGCAGGTGTCCTTTTCAAACTTCTCGTTCCTTTCGCTCCTTCAAGGGATTCGGGAAACAGCGGAACTACAACTCCTTTCGTCCAGCCTGGGTCAAGCCAAACTACGTCATCACACAAACCACAGGATCACAGTCTAGCGGCAACAGAAGGGGAACCACTAACCAGCAACGAGGGGGTCCCCGACAACAATCCTGACTCAGGGTAGCCCCCAGTGGGCGGCCGACTCAGTCTGTTCCTCGGGCCTTGGTTGAACTCGACGACGGACAGGTGGGTCGTCTCAACGATCACCCACGGGTACAAAATCGAGTTCGACACAAGACCAAAGGGCAGATTTCTTCCAGGCCCGGTTCCCAAGGATCCAAAGAAAACAAAAGACCTCACGGAAGCCATAACTCACTTAAAGGATATTGCCGCCATAGAAGAAGTCCCGACCTCTCAACACTTCTCAGGAGTGTACTCCTTCACAGTGCCAAAGAAGGACGGCACCCCAAAGATCTATCCTGGACCTGAAATACACCAACAGACATGTCATGTACAGAAGGTTCCGGATGGAGACGCTTGTATCTATAAGGGAGGCGCTGCAACCAAGGGACTTTCTATCCTCACTTGACCTCGGATGCATACATGCACATTATGATCCACGAGGGCAGCAGGCAGTACCTTCGCTTCGCCTTTGGGGATCAACAATTCCAATTCAGGGCCCTTTTCTTCGGGCTGGCCTCAGCACCAAGAGTTTTCACCAAGGTCCTGGTCACCCTGATTGCCAACCTGAGGTCGCAGGGAATACACCTATACCCCTATCTGGACGATATCCTACTCCGGGCCTCCTCCTTGGAGAAGGCGGAGAGAGACCTACAAGCCACAATTTGCTACCTGCAGGCTCACGGCTTCCTGGTGAATTTCAGGAAGAGCAGCCTGTCTCCTGCCCGTTCCATCATCCACCTGGGTGTGGAAATAGACACACTGCACTCCAAGGTCACCCTGTCGAAGGAGCGACAGGAGGTCCTCCGACAGGAGGTATGGTCAGTTCGGTCGCTAAGGAAGGTCCTGCTATCCTTGCTGGCCAGACTCCTCGGACTCATGATCTCAGCCTTTGGGGTCGTGCCCTGGGCACGATTCCACTCCAGACCTCTGCAGAACTTTCTGTTGCCCTATCAGAAGGAGATTGCAATGAGGAAGTCTCCGCTTCTTCTTCTTCCACAGCACGTGAAGGACTCGTCAGTCTGGTGGTCGCAGACAAGCTCAACGAGCAAGGGCTCCCCATTCACAGTCGATCATAGTTACCTCAGACGCGAGCTTGCGGGGATGGGGAGCGCACTGTCAGGGACAAGTAACACAAGGGATCTGGAGCCCACAGGAAAAAACGCACAGCATCAACTGGTTGGAACTACGGGCAGCACGATTGGGCCTCCAACACTTCACCTCAATCCTGAAGGGACAGCACATCACGGTGATGATGGACAACACCATGGTCTGCTCGTACATAGCGAAACAAGGAGGGTTGAGATCCAGGTCCCTACAGCAGGAAGCGGATCTCATATTCCTCTGGGCAGAAAGGACGGTACTGTCTCTCACTGCCCAATACCTGCAGGGGGTCGCAACCAACAAGCGGACTACCTGAGCAGGTATTCAGTTCTCCCAGGGGAACGGGAACTAAACGACGAGGTGTCCCACCAGATCCAAGCCAGGTTCGGCCAGATGGACATAGATATGTTTGCAACACAGTCAAACTCCAAACTGGACAGGTTCTTTGCCAGGTTTCACCACTACAATGCCGAAGGGACAGACGCCCTGCGATTCCCTTGGCCAGCGGGCCTCCTGTACCTGTTTCCCCCACTTCCCCTCATAGGGAAGGTTTGTCGGAAGATTCGCCAGGAGAGGGCACAAGTGGTATTGATAGTGCCTCAATGGCCAAGGCGGTCCTGGTTCTCTGAGCTGATGGACATGAGGGTCCAGGACCTGTGGCGTCTACCTCAGAGGGCCGACCTACTACATCAGGGGCCGATCCTCCACTCAGACCCAAGCTGGCTGCAGTTGCCAGCATGGAAATTGAGCGGCAAGCCCTGAGAGAGCATGGATATGAGGAGTCAGTTATCAGCACCCTTCTCTCTTCACAGCGCGTGTCTACCAGGAGGATTTACGAAGCTACATGGCGAGCCTTCAAGAGATGGTGTGCCTCCAAGCAGCTGGCCGCTGAGGAAGCCTCAGTAAAACACATTCTCGCTTTCCTACAAAAAGGCCTCGAAGCGGGCCTATGACCAAACACACTGAAGAGACAGGTGGCCGCACTATCAGCCTTCCTTACAGCGCAGGACGGGAATCGTCTGTCCTCGCACCCTCACATCAGACGCTTCCTGAGGGGTGCTTCCATCGTATCACCCCTGGTGTGGCATAGGTTTTCTTCGTGGAACCTCTCCCTAGTTCTCAGACAACTCATGAAGCATCCATTTGAGCCTCTATGTAGTATTTCACTCAGAACTCTCACCATCAAGGTCGTCTTTCTAGTCGCCATCACTTCAGCTCGAAGAGTGTCGGAGTTGGCCTCCCTGTCAGTGAGGGAACACCTTTGCTCCTTCAATGAGGATGTGGGAACTCTGCACCCAGACCCGTCATTCAGACTGAAGGTCATCTCCGAATTCCACGTTTCGCAGCCTTTGATTCTGTCCTCCTTCTGTCCTAACCCTTCGCATCTGAAGGAAAAGCTCTGGCACAAGCTGGATGTCAGGAGGGCCCTAAAGATCTATATAAGGCGCACGGCCCCCATCAGACGTTGCGACGCCTTGTTTGTCTCTTTCTCTCAGACATCCCTAGGGACCAGAGCATCACAAAAGATCATTGCCACCTGGATCAAGGCCTGCATCTTCGCAGCCTATGACTCAGCCAGACTCTCCAGGCCCTCGGGGGTCACGGCGCACTCAACTAGGTCAGTGGTGACATCTGACGTTTTCTTGACTAACGCTTCCCTAGCAGAAATCTGCAGGGCAGCAACCTGGAGCGCACCATCCACCTTTATCAGACACTATAAAGTGGATAAGTTTCATTCCGCTGAGGCGACCTTCGGTCGGAGAGTGCTCCAGGAGGTCCTCAAGGATTGATGCCACCACCTTTGCAGTCACTCCCACCCTAATGAGTTAGCTTGGGCATGTCTCAGAGATGAAGGACCCGTATCACCCCTCCCTTAGAGAATGCCACATTGGTTACTTACCTTGAAGGTGCATTCTTGAGGGAACGGGGTGATACGGGTCCTTCCCCCGCCCAGTGACTGCACACAGTTTTCTTTCATGGAGGCGGCATTAATGTGTAGGACTGTCTAATTCAAATTTTCTTACTCGATTTCCTTAGTCCTTACAGGGCTTTGCTAGTCAGTGAACTGGCCTCGTGGCTTTAGGATGGAGGAGATAAAGACAAAGAAATTTGAATATCAAGAGGCTTGATGTAACTTCCTGCTACACCTGGGCGGTGACTGATGAAACCCAGAGATGAAGGACCCGTATCACCCCATTCCCTCAAGAATGCACCTTCACGGTAAGTAACCAATGTGGCATTTTCTGCTAGTAATATGGTGCCGTTGGCATATCTTACATTGTTGATGTTCCTTCCTCCAATTTTCATGCCTCTTTCATCTGAATCTAATTCCACTTTATGTATGGTATGTTCTGTGTATAAATTAAACAGAGTGAGAAAATGTTGCCCCATCTGACTCCCTTGCCAGTTGGAACCCATTCTGTTTCTCCTTATTTTGTTTTGACAGTGGCCTCTTATGTAGGCTACACATCAGGGCTATGAAATGTTGTGGCACACTCTTTTCCCTTAGAGCAATCCATAGTTTGTCATGTTCTACACAATCAAAGGCTTTGCAAGCAGAAAAACCTGGGAGGAATGTAATAGTATTGACTCAGAGCTCAGGTAGTTTTAAAAAATATATTTTTTATTAAACATAAAAATTATAACAAAGTATAGCTTTATTTGTGACATGTCAGAATGCACAGAGAAGCTATTGAAATCCACTAACACCTGGACAACTTCAACAGGAAAGAAGAAACTCTAAAAATAAACAAAATCTGGCTGCCAGTCCTGAAAAACACTAAAATCAGAACTTACCGTAACACTTGCAAATGAACTCCACCCAGGACAGGGGGATTTCCAGCAGATAATGGGCCATTAGCCAACCATTAGACAAACAGACACTAATTCTCCTTGCATATCTCCACCCAGAAACTAGCCATTCAAATACACAAATTTACATATCCTCCCCAACAGGGGTTCACAGTATATAACCTCCCCCCCACACTCCTACCCAACCATTCTCTGAAGATGCCAGCCACAGATGCAGGCGAAGTGTCAGAAATAAACTTTTCCAGAACACGGCCTCACAGCCTGGAAAAAACCCAAGGAAAATCTATAGCTTTATTTATTTATTTATTTATTTATTTGTGCAATTTATATGCTGCCTTTCTCTCAAAGCAGGACCCAAGGCAGCTCACAAGCCAATTAAAATCACAGATCAAAGCAATTAAAATTAATTTAAAAGATAGTAAGTAAAAAAAAAAATAGAAACAAATATTTGTGCAAATGCACTCCTGGCCACTGCTGAAACAGGAGAACACCCAAGCTGCAAGTCTGAAATTTCAAGCGGGAGTGTAACTCCATTCCAGCACAGACAGGGTCCCTATTCCCTGATCTGCTCACTTGAAATTCCCTGGTTTCAACTGACCAGGAGCACCTCTGTCTTGTCTGGATTGTTTCAATTTGTTTGACCTCATCCAGTCCATTACTGACAACAGGCCTTGGCTAAGTACCAAGACAGCTTCCTTGGAATCAGATGGAAGGGAGAGATAGAGTTGGGTGTCATCAGGATGACATCTCCCAGCGCTTTTGTGTAGATGTTAAAGAGCATGGGGGACAAAACAGAACCCTGAAACAATGAAAGAAGTAATACCTCTGACACAATACCATCTTTATGTAACCAGCAGTGCCTGTTTTGTTTCTGTCTTGGTCTGGGCTTCAAGGAATATCTGCATCACAAATCATGAAGCAAGTCTTTCCAAAACTTCCAATGATGTCATGGGTGACTGTAATAATCTGTGTGGTGATTTACATAATCAGTAAAAGGCATCCAAGACTTTATGTGTCCATCTTTCTCACCTCTAAGTGCTTTTTAGATTTCCATTAATTTTATTTTCAAATCAAGATTCCACATTCTTCACCAGTTGAACGTGTGTTTCATTGGCAGATTTCCAGACTTTAGCCATGACCACTCTGCCTAAATATCCTAAAGGCAACAGATCTCATTTGATCTTGGAAGCTAAGCAGGGTCAGCTCTGGTTAGTGCTTGGATGGGAGACCAGCAACTAATACCAGGTGTTGTAGGCTATTTTTCAGAAGAGGGAACTGGCAAAACTACCTCTGAGTATTTCTTGCCTAAGGCACATGTGTGTGCGCGCACACACACATTCTGGCTGACAAGAAAGCTCTGGTAGTTGAGCATACATGTAGTTGCCACTACATGTCATGAGTATGTTTATGCTGTGAAAAAATGGCATTTTGAATAAAAGGTACTTCAGTTCTGGACAACCTCCTAAAATGTATATTTTCCCATTGCATATATTCTGCCCTCTAGGCTGAGATTTATGAAGGTGACTAGTGATTTATTGCAAGACATTTCATGGCCTGTTCTGAAGCAGTTGCTGGAGAATCTGTGAAAAAAGACTTATAATAGGATCCTGTAGATACCTGCTCATTTCTGTGGGGATCACTTCAGATAAATGGGCATAGGATTGCACTATTGTATGTGTTTTGGAATTTTCCCTCCTCTGTTTGGAGGCATTGTTACTTAGTACTCCATATGATTGTGATAACTTTGACTGTAATAACTTGTAATAATTCTGACTGTAATACACTGGGCCCTTGTTATCCACTGGGGTTTGGTTCCAAGACACCCCCCCCACATGGATACCAAAATCTGTGGATGCTCAAGTCCTATTATATACAGTGGGGTAGCAAAATGGTGTTCCTTATATAAAATGGCAAAGTCAAGGTTTGCTTTTTGGAATTTTTTTCTAGAATATTTTCAAACTGTGGATGGTTGAATCAGTGGATACGGTGGGCTGACTGTAACATGCACTGCTGAAAAAAATGTACTGTATTTGTATAGCCAAATGCACCTTAATTCTTTGAATCTGTGAGGCTGGTTGCAATATACATAATTAGCATCTATGTTTAGACATTCTAGTTTTCTGTAGAGCTACAAGTTTAACTCTTGCTGAAATTTAGATTGAACTTGATTGAGTTGTGATATTATTAGTTTTTATTACAAAGTAGTTGCTCTGTTGAACAATAAAGTTGCTTTTTTATCGAGACTGTATGTATTCATATTTTAATGATCCACCTTCAATTTAGATCTTGATTTTCTACTGCAGACAGAGCATTCCCTTTGTTAGTTTTAAAATCTTAAACATTTCCCTATCTGCAGTTGATCTCTTGCCACTCCTGAGAATCCTGTTTTGCGAGTAAGTTAACTGGAAATACTTAGAACTCACAGTACTCTGGAAGATCTCAAAATATTATTGTGTATTTCTCACTGTGAATAGCAGGATAATGCATTTGATAGATTTAGAACCCTGTTAAGTCTAACAAATACACTCAAATACACTTGTCTTACTGTCCAGAATGGTTGACCAAATGATTCCTTAAAGTAAAAAAGCAGGGTATGATTGTAATAGAGTATGACCCCTGTGTCCATGGTACTGGTACCCATGGTTTCACTTACCTGAAAAACGATTTCTCTAGGAATTTTCTAAGTCCTCCAGCACAATTCTATGGTATGCTTCAGTTGGATGTTGACCATAGTGTTGCACTGGAGGACCTAGAAAATGCCTTGAGAAGTGTTCTAGGAATCTAAGTCCTCCAGTGTGACTCTGTAGTATGCTTGGGCTGGAAGTTATTCGTTTCAACAGGATTTGCTATTATCCACAGTTTTACGTTTCCAAAGTAAGTCCAGGAATGTATCCCCTATGGCATGGGGGGAGTGTACTTTAATTTGCAGTAAGTGTATGCTCTTCACAACTGCTATGCATTGACACACTTCCACAGAACTAGAAGTCACCTATATGGACCTTACAGCTGATACCCCTTGATAGGACTATCCTCCATGAATTTGTCTAACATTTTAAGATATTGGTAATTGCTATACTTTTTGTAGTAAATCCTACAAGTTAATTATACAGATGTATGGAGAAGATGTTTTCTTTTGTACGTTCAGAATCTACTGCCAATCTTCTTCATTGGATCAAGCTGTTGTATTATAAGACAGAGAGAAAATGATAACTATAAAATTTCAGGTTGTTTAAAGTTGGGGGGAAGACAAGGACGTGGCAAACTAGAGCCTGAATTTTATTGTTAAACCCAATAAACAATTTGGATTAACCACAGTATAATCCCAACCACAGCAAACCCATTGAATCAATGGGATTTACATGAGTGTTGATTCACCACTCAGTAATAGATTCAATGAGTTTATTCTAGTTGACTATCAATAGGAGGAATGCCCAGGGTTTTCCTTTTCTTTTCTCATTCAGGAGGAAACCTCAGAAATTTAGGGAAAATTGGAAAAAAATTGCACTCTTGTTTGAGTACCCGTTACAGATCTAATGTCAATTTGTTAGTTTGGGAACATCAAATGTGTGTTCTTAAGGAAGATAAAATAATTTGGTACTTTACTGAGCTGTCATGTTCTGCTGTATAAAAATGTTTTAGGAACTAAAAATTATATTTACTGAAAAATAATCATAAATTTACTTTTAAATGTTTTTACTTTTTATTACAAATGGAGCTACAACTGCTGAACTCTTAAGAAATCTAGCTTCTCTTAGGTTTTGTTAAAATTGAAAATAGAACAACCCCTCAAGATAGTTGTAAAACAAGGGAAATTATAGCCAGTTTCCTGCATGGCAGGGGGTTGGACTGGATGGCCTTTGAGGTCTCTTCCAACTCTATGATTCTATGATTCTATGATTCTATGAATGTATTCTGAACTTAAGTCAGATTTCTACTGGTGAAACAGTGAAATTAGTGCAAACGGGATGTGTGAGCTTCCCTTTGCACCGCACCAACTTATGGACACCACAGAACCTAAGGCACACCAAAAACAAAAACAAAAACAAAACAAAACAAAAAAAAAACCCTGCTCCAAAAAGTTGGGAGTATCCGCCAGAGCTGTTTTAGGGACATTCCAGAGACTTGCAGGGGTGGAGGTGGGGCTGTAGAGGAAGTTGGAAGTTCTGTTGTGGTGTTGTTGCAGGTGGCTGCTTTCCCTTTCTGCTTGTCTTCTGAAAATGTGGCACGAACATGAAAGGATTAAAAAAAATCAACTGGTGACAGTAGATTTTTTTTCTCCTTTTAAAAATGTCTTTGGTTGTGTCTGTGAAAGAATATTGCTTAAATTGGGGGGGGGGGCAGACACTGCACTGATACTGATCCAGATTAAGGCTATGCACACTTGTTCTAGAATTTGAATGGGTGTCTTCCAGAGATCTGGGGGCTACAACCTTCCCTCCCCTCCCCTCCCCTGGAAAATCTTTTTGCCTTGACAGGCCAGTTTTGCCTTATAGGGGGCCATTTTGCTGCCTTCACAGCATTCCTCCTCCCCGATTTAGAGCGAAATGAACCTTCCCCCACAAATGAAAAGTGATTGAGTGGGGCAAAAATGTTAAGGGGGCTGAGGGGAAGGCAGTGAGAGCATATGACCTGCATTTTGCCCACCTCTGCTATAGAATAAGACAAAAAGAGATACGAAGCTGCTTGCTACATGCTTAATATAGCATCTAGTGTAACCCCAAGTTATACTGAACTCCATTTGCAATTTTCTTGCTCACTACATTTTTCATGTAATTTGTTTTGCTTAAATTCAGGGAGTTCAAGATAAAAGAAAAAAATACTGCCTGAACAAAGTCAGAAACTACAGTATATCATTGTTTTTGCTAGCTCCTTGATTTTTTGCACACTCCTCTGTCTTCTAAGTAGGTAGTTTGTTGTTATAATGCAACTGGGGTGAAAACTAAAAAAGAGTTGGTAGCAGGTAGACTTTTCATGGAGAAGGCGGATGTAAGTGAAACCCCCAAGTCTGTTCAGAACTTGTTTTTAATAGCATTTTTATGGCATACTGTTTAAGGGTCCTTTGTAAAAACAACAAAATTATTGGTTAATTACAATTGATTTTTTAAAAATAAACCAATGCCAGAGTTTGGGAAGTGAACCAGTATATGCTGAACCCTGACTGTTGTGACCTGAGGGATTTTGTCTAATTATGTTTGGTGAGAAAAACTTTCCGAAGGTCATGTTTGTAAGATTTATTAGAGGCATTTAGCTCATGTAGTCTGGAAATAAACTTAACAATTTGGAGTAAGGTTAAGTTGCCCTACCCCACACAAGTTTCACCATGATCTAAGAGAAAGTGAGGGTGGGGATGTAAATGAAGTTGTCTTAATACTTGTTTATTTCATTGACAATACACTAATCATTCTTCATGCCACTGGGAGTGATTTCTGACTTGATCAACAATGATATATTACAGTTCTTTCAGTAGTAAAGAAGTTCTGCCTAAGTATATATCCCTCTTTCTCTAGCTAATTTCAACATCTTCTGAGATTCTACTGCAGAACCAGAATGGCAGCTGTGTGAGTGGGGAGTGGGTGCTAGTCACTTCAGAAGTGTTCCTGGCTTCACTGAATTTTCTGTTCTTAGTTTCTCTTTTCCTTAAAAATAATTTTTAGTCACTTTATTTGCAGAATTATAAGGCAAAACTACTGGTGCTATAGTGCCTAAGTACTTCTAGTGTTTTGGCAAATGAGTGCATATGTACATGGATGAGTAAGATACATGTGCACCTGTCACTGGAAGAAAAGCATATTAATTCAATTTTATTTCATTAAAATGCAAATAAGTACATTAGATGACT
This sequence comes from Gambelia wislizenii, assembly GCA_030847615.1. Taxonomy (NCBI): domain Eukaryota; kingdom Metazoa; phylum Chordata; class Lepidosauria; order Squamata; family Crotaphytidae; genus Gambelia; species Gambelia wislizenii. The sequence continues at coordinate 52,996,120 of JAUMIR010000001.1, read as the reverse complement.
TATTCTGTAGGTCTAGATGGCAGGAACAATCCGTAAGCATTGGGAACCTAGGACCGCCCAGCTCGAGCAGGAAGTAGCGCAAAGCCTCTTGGGAGATTTCAGTCCTTTGTTCTTCGGTTCTCCTCTCCCACGAGGCCAGTTCTACTTCCTGCTCAGCCCAGCGAAGCAGGTTTCCCAACTCCTCCGGATTGGTATCGCCATTTTTTTCACTTTTACCTTTCTTTTCTTCACACTACAACTCTACCCTCCCCTCTCCGCCTGCCCCTACTGTCTTTAAAAAAAAAAAAAATCTTCCTTCCACGCTTCCCTTCTCTGTTTTCACCCCACCACTCCTCCTCACCCCCCACCCGCCCGGCGACCACCTCCCTCCCCCGGCGGCGATCTCCTCTGCTCGGCCTCTCCCCCCCCTACCCAGCGGAGCCTGGCCAAGTCCCCACTCCCACTCGTCCGGCCATCACTTCCCTTCCCCGGCGGTGCTCCCCCCCGCTCAGCAGAGCCTTGCCGAGCCCCCTCTCAGACAACCTTCCCGGCCCGCGCGGCTCCTCGCGGCTGTCTCTCCCAAACCCCCCCCGGCCCGCGCGGCTCTCCATGGCCGCTCCCCCCCAGCCGCGATCGCGCTGCCCTCAGTGGCGCCCCGCACGCTCCCGCCGCACGCGCCTCTCTCTGGCCACCAGTAAGCCGAGCGGCAGCGGCGCCCCGCACGCTTCTCGCAGCACGTGACTTTTTTGGCCCCAGGCACACCAGCTGCGCCACGGTCGCGGTCCCCCGGTATCCACACCATCTGGATACAGAGGGGATGGGAGGCATCAGGGGGCCTGCAGAAAGCGCCAAACAGGGCGCCAAGAGGCAGCAGAAGAAAGGGGCGGAAGGGCGCTCGGGCACTCACAGCGGCGACAGTGAGCTCCCCTCCACGAGCGCTGCCGCCGCCGGCCTCATACCGGCCCTGGTTCCCCAACGACGGGCAGCACAGGCGGCAGAGAAGGCCCTGGCCAGTGGCCGCTCTCTGAGCGCGCCCAGAGCCCTAATCCAGTGGTTGCAAAGGGAAGGAAAGCACCACGAGGGCCAGGGGACCGCGGGTGCCGAGGTCTCTTCCCTGCCCCCCCGGAACTCCCATAAATACCTCGACCTGCAAGATGAGACTCAGGAGAAGACGCAGGACAAGGTAGGAGGAGCGACGATTTCTAGGTCCAGGCTTATCCTGGACACTTTGGAATTTTCTAGTGAAGGGGAGGAGGATGAGTACGGGGACATTCCAGACAAAGTGGAAGGGCCCGTCCACCCTGATGACCGAGATGGCATTGGGAACCCCAAGGATCTGGTCACCCAGGAGGGGGAGGAGGGAGAACCAGAGCGGGGGAAGAGCAAGGAGAACGAGGCCAAGGCTAAGAAACAGTCTATCAAATTAGCCCTGGCAATGTTGTCGGAAGCACTCCTGTCTGACCAGGAGGAGGAACAGGAGACACTCCCGAGTTTAACAGAGTTGCTGAGGAAGCGTAAGGAAAGGGGAAAGACACCCGCCCCAAGGAAAAGCAAGGCCCCCCCCTAGTCGGCTGACCGGGAAGGGCAAGGGGAAGCAACGGGAAACCCCTGTAGTTCCCCCCACAGGTAAAAAGAGAAAGGAGCCACCTTCGAGGCACTCATCCGAGGAGTCGGATGGAGCCTCAGAAGGGGAGGACCTACTCACGCATGTCATCCTGGACCTAGACGACACAGTGGACAACGACGGGGCAAGGATTCCCGACAGGGAGGAGGGGGAATTGTCAGACTCCGACAATTCAGACAACGAGGCAGCGGACAGAATCTTCCAAGGGGATAAGTTCTCATACCTTCTCAGCAGAGCCTTGTCAGCATTGGGGATCTGCCCCCCCACTGCCAAAGAAGACACAACCGAAGACCCCCACGCTCCCAAGAGCGAGAAGGCGGCAGCACTGATGCCATCAAGCAAGTCGAAGAGGCCACTCTTCCCTTTTCCAAGATCCTTCTGGAACTTGGTGGCAGAGGAGTGGGACAAACCAGCCTTGGGAAGGCGGGGCATATCAGCTGCTCAGAAGTTCTACAACTTCCCCAAGGAGACTCGACAAACTAAGGACCCCAGTAGTCGACCGGCCGGTCGTATCCATGGTATCCAACTCTCTGGCGCCCAGGGAAGGAGACGGCGCCCTCAAGGACTCAGACGAGAAAAGGGCAGACATTGCCCTGAAGAGATCATTTGATGCATCTGCCCTCGGTATTAGATCCGCCCTGGCAACGGCCTTGATCTCCCGGGCCGCCATAATATGGCTACAAGAGGTTATGGAAGCAAAAGAACTAGACACTGGCGCTCTGGACAAGGCCTTCAGCAGAATCCGTCTCGCACTCCACTTCATTGCCGACGCATCTCAGGACTCACTAACATACGCGGCCAGGGCCTCAGGGGCAGCCAACTTGGCAAGACGATCACTCTGGGTGAAACAATGGGATGCGGACGGCAAGTCTAGAAATGCCTTGGCCACAGCATCCTTCAAAGGGACAAAACTGTTCGGCGAGGAGGCCCTCAAGGACATCCTAGTAGAAACGAAGGACAAGAAACAAGCCATGCCCTCGTCGGGCCGAAAGCAAATTAAGAAGCCCTTTCGACACCCACATTCGTTCAACTCTTCCTTTCGTCATTACAGGGGAAATGGAAGAAGAACAGACTACAGGTCCAGCAGACCAGCTTGGGCTAAAACCAACTACGTCATTCGTCACACACCCTTCGTCAGCCACCCCCCTAGTCGCAGGGGGGGGGGAACCCAGCCACAGCGGGGTTCCTCCCGACAACAATCCTGACTCGGAAAGATCTCCAGTGGGGGGAAGGCTGTCAAGGTTCCTGGATGTCTGGCTAACTACAACATCGGACAAGTGGGTACAGGAAACGATCGCCCACGGTTACAAAATAGAGTTCAATGCAAGACCCAGGAACAGATTCCTACCCGCACCCGTCCCCTCAAACCATCAGAAGGCGTGAAACTTGAGGACAGCAATAAACCACCTACTGGAGATAGAAGCCATAGAAGAAGTACCAGACACGCAACGTTTCTTAGGGGTGTACTCTTACTTCTTCACAGTACCAAAAAAAGATGGAAGTCTAAGGTCCGTACTAGACCTCAAGTTCACAAACTCCTTCATTACTTACAAGCGTTTCAAGATGGAAACACTGTCGTCCATACGGGAGGCGGTACAGGAAGGAGACTTCCTGGCCTCTCTCGACCTATCGGAAGCATACCTACACAAGATGCACCCAGAAAGCAGGCGATTCCTCCGATTCGTGTTCGGAGACGAACACTACCAGTTCTGGGCGCTCCCCTTCGGGCTCGCGATGGCCCCACGGGTCTTCACCAAGGTGATGGTGGTGATAATCGCTCACCTGAGGACAAAAGGGATACACCTGTACCCTTACTTGGACGACATCCTCCTAAGAGCACCATCGAAGGACAGGGCCCTCAAAGACCTGAGGATAACCATCAGGTGCCTACAGAATCACGGGTTCATGATAAACTTCAGAAAGAGCACCCTAGTGCCATCGCAATCTATAGTCCACCTAGGAGTCCAGATAGATACAGTAGCCTACTCCGTCGCCCTGTCCACGGAAAGACAGTCGGCTATCAGGAAGGAAGCCGCAATAGCAAGAGGAAGGCAGAGGGCCCAGATCGCGCTCCTAGCACGACTCTTCGGGCTCATGATATCAGCCATACAGGTGGTTCCATGGGCGAGGTTCCACTCCAGGCCTCTCCAGGCACTGCTACTCCCCCACCAAGAAAGAATCTCCCGCAAAGAGGCGCTCCTCATAGACATCCCATCCACAGTGAGACTCTCCTTCATGTGGTGGACACGGACGGAAAACATATCCAAAGGATCCCCACTGACAGTTCCACATCAGATAGTGGTGACTTCAGATGCCAGTCTACGAGGATGGGGGGCACATTGCCAGGACATGGCAGTCCAAGGCCTATGGTCAAAAGCCGAACAAGAACACAGCATCAACTGGCTGGAGCTCAGGGCAGCCAGACTGGCACTGGAATACTTCTCCGACACACTGAAGGGACAGCACGTGCTGCTCCTCACCGACAACGCAACGACGCGATCGTACATAGCAAGGCAAGGCGGATCCAAATCCAGGTCACTGCACTCGGAGGCAGTAACGCTGCTACTCTGGGCGGAGAGAACAGTTTTGTCCCTGACGGCCCAACACCTTCAAGGGGAAGTCAACACCCAAGCGGACTTCCTGAGCAGACACACAGTTCTCCCGGGAGAGTGGGAACTGAACCAAGAGACCTTCGATCACATCCAAGCGAGGTTCAGGGAAATGTCAGCAGACATGTTTGTGTCTCACCTCAACGCCAAGCTGAACCGTTTCTTCACCAGATCTTTCATCCGAGAGCGGAGGGAACCGACGCCCTCCGGTCCTGGTGGCCAACGGGACTCCTGTACCTGTTTCTTCCATTCCCCCTCATAGGGAAAACGTGCAGGAAAATTCGGGCGGAAAGAGCACAAGTGGTACTGATCGCCCCACACTGGCCACGGCGGCCATGGTTCTCCGACCTGACAGAGATGTCGGTCGAGACGCCAATGATGATGCAGAAATAAAATAAATGTAATAAAACTTACTTTCCAATCCGTGGGTCTGCTGTTCCATGATTTCTGCATCAATGAGACTCTTTCCACGCCAGGACCTCCTCCTACAGGGCCCGGTGGCACACCCCGATGTGTCGTGGCTCCAGCTGACAGCCTGGAGATTGAGCGGAGAGCACTGAGAGCCTGCGGGTACGAAGACAATGTAATACAGACCCTACTGGCCTCACGCAGACCGTCAACAAGGAGGATATATCAAGCAACCTGGAAAGTATTTTCGCAATAGTGCACAGACGCACAGATAAACCCCCTGAAAGCCTCAACGAAACATATCCTGGAATTTCTTCAAGGAGGCCTCGAAAAAGGCCTCCGACCCAACACACTGAAGAGACAGGTAGCAGCGCTGGCGGCATTCATACAGTGCCCACAGGGAAACAGAATCTCGACACACCCACACATCAGGAGGTTTCTGAGAGGGGCGACTCTCGTATCCCCACCAGTGCGCCACAGATTCCCGTCATGGAACCTCTCCCTGGTCCTCCGCCAACTAACCAAAAGCCCCTTCGAACCCATGAGAAGGGTTCCTCTGAGAATAATGACAATTAAGGTGGCCTTCCTAGTGGCAATCACATCAGCCCGGAGGGTGTTGGAGCTCACGGCACTGTCCATCAGGGAGCACCTGTGCTCCTTCGAAGAAGACGCGGTGTACCTCAGACCCGATCCATCTTTCAAGCCGAAGGTGATCTCAGACTTCCACGTATCTCAACAGATAATCCTGCCCTCCTTCTGTCCCAGGCCATCTCAGCCCACAGAGAAACTGTGGCACAAATTGGATGTCAGGAGGGCCTTGAGGATCTACATTAAACGCACAGCGGCATTCAGACGCTGCGACTCACTGTTCGTGTCATTCACACCGGCATCCATGGGTGCTAAGGTATCCAGACAGACCCTGGCAACATGGATCAAGGAGTGCATTTTCCTGGCCTACGACACCGCGAACATACCACGCCCATCGGGGGTGACGGCACACTCCACCAGGTCAGCAGCAACATCGGCAGTCTTCTCAACGAACGCACCCATTGACGAAATCTGCAGGGCCGCGACATGGGCTACTCCATCCACCTTTGTCAGGCACTACAAGGTGGACAAATTCAAGGCACCCGATGCCACCTTCGGGAGAAGAGTTCTCCACGAGGTGGTACACCAGCAGGGAAATTAAATAACAGTCACTCCCACCCATGGGAGATAGGAGGCTTGGGTACGTCTCAATGCTTACGGATTGTTCCTGCCATCTAGACCTACAGAATGTTACATTGGGTACTTACCGTGAAGGTACTTTCTGTAGGATAGATGGCAGGAACAATCCGCCCCACCCCGTGACTGTCATACGAGACCACGATGAGGGGTACAAGGGGACTCTAACCATGCATATATCATGTATCTTTATCTCAACAGCGAGGAGTTTTTGCTTACCTTTTTTACAGGGCTCTGCTAGTCAGAGAACTGGCCTCGTGGGAGAGGAGAACCGAAGAACAAAGGACTGAAATCTCCCAAGAGGCTTTGCGCTACTTCCTGCTCGACCTGGGCGGTCCTAGGTTCCCAATGCTTACGGATTGTTCCTGCCATCTATCCTACAGAAAGTACCTTCACGGTAAGTACCCAATGTAACATTCTTAGCTTCCATTACTTTGCACTGACTCTGTCTGCGGCCTTTTTTATCCGTTGGTTTTGAATGCCTCTGCAGAAGTATATTTCCATATACTTCTGTTTTCTGAATCGGAAAGTGGGTGCTATCTAGCTTTACGCCCTTTCATTTCCTTTTTTTCTCTCTCTTCCTCCACTCCATATACATTTACTGACATGTAAGTCCCTTTATCTCCATTCCCCTTTTAACTTTGTGGTCATTTTTGTCATGATGCAAAGCCACATTCTCTGCAAGTCCACCCATTTATTAAAATTATACACACGCACCCAGGCCTTTCTGCCTAAAAAGGCACTTTACCTAGCAAGAATTTCCTGAATTATCATACCATGAGCAGGGACATGAAAATTTTTCCATTTCATTCTCATTGAGTGCTTAGCAATCCCTGTAAATACTGTAAATAAACACATTTTATTCCTTCATGGACATCTATGTGAATTTTCTCCTAAACACACTTCAGGCCCCTTGAATATATAGATTTCTGAGGCAAAATGTATTCTATTCCATTGTCAGTCACAGGAGATACAAAATGAGTATTTCTGAATGGAGATGTGAATCCAGCTATCCCTAACTATGATCTGTTCTTTGCTTTTTGCTTACCTCCTGTCATCTTCATACCACCTACTCAAGTATGTGACAAGCTCTACTTTTCCAACCTTTGTTCCATTTTCTTTCATAAAGAGCAGTGTAATTTGTTAAAAGGCAGATACTTCCCAGCTGCCTTTCTAACTTGGTGCTCTGCAGGACTTTGTGAACAATTGCCATCATTCCTGACCATAAGGCATGCTGATAGACTGAGGAGAGTTGAAGTCCAGAACATATGGGGGAATACGAAACTGGGAAATGCTATGTACAAGTACATGCTATTCAATTGGCTTGTGGTGCCTTTTTAAAAAGCTGCTACTATAAAAGTGTGAACATTTCAGGTAGTTTGCTGTGTGGTGATGATTCACCATGTGTTCACGCATTTATTTTTGCATTTCCTTCATAGAGATGTTCATGGAGGATTGCTTTTATGTATAAAGTGCCACTTGGAGCTTAGGAACACCATGTTTCTTCTTTTGATGTAGTAATAGTGGTGCTTAAATGGTTAAGTAGAAATGCAGTGACAGAAAACAGTGGCCAGGTAGGAGTTACTACTGGTATGTTATTTGATTTAGAAACAGCTTTTGTCTTTTTCCAAGGGAAATAGCTTGTCTCCAGTGAGTCTTGGTTTATATGGTCAAAGGTTCAGGGCTGCATTTTGGGATAAACAAGAATGTAAGCTTTCTTGTCTTCTGTGCAAATCTCTGGTTTACAAAGGTACACTGGAAAACTGAGGAGAGAGCTCGAAACTTAGTGCAGTATTTTTGGTGTCAGTTTATTAGCAGCAGTTGGAGCATCAAATAGGGTAGCTTCCATTTCTGTGGTATACTTTGGTTCCACACTGCCCTTTTCATCATTAAGCAGCATTCTGAGAAGTCAGAAGAAGCACAGCTGGATATATTATCTTCTGCTATGTAAGGCCCTGGTTCAAATGTTACCATGTCAGTTTGAAAGTTTGTGAGAAAAGGCCTATGTGGCAGTGCTCAGCAGGGAAGTTCCAACACTTATAGACTTGCTGTATGGGCAGGATAAATAACGTGTAGTTGTGTCATATGCCAGCAGGTACCTGGGAAGGAACTGGCGAAACCACGTTTGAGTATTCCTTGCTTAAGAAAACCTTCTGAAATTCATGGGGTCGTCATAAGTCAACTGGTGACTTGAAGTTACACACACATGCACACCTGGGAAATGCAGGGCTGCCATTGGCAGACTTTGCATGATTAGCAGCAGTCACTTAGGAGATTATCACACGGGCCCCTGGAAACTATGTCTGTCCCGCTACACCCCCACCCGCCCCACTCCCGTCCCAGTCCCGTCCCTGTAAGACTAAAACAAAAAACTTTTCAAACACCTACCTTTTATCAGGAGTGAAACGGCCCCCCCTCCCCTCGGCTTCACTGCAGTAAATGCAGCTGTCGTAAAGCTGCTTTTACTGCAATGAAGCCAAATCCCACTCGTTCTCACGAGAGAACGATCCCACGGGAAATTCAAAATAAAACCCCAACCAAACGTCAAAAAATAAAACAAAGCCCCAAAATAGAAAAAGAAAAGCCCAAGCAACCTGGGGAGTGGGGGGAAGGGTGTCACTTACCTGGCTGTCCCGATCGAACCCATAAGTTTTCAGCAGGGACCTCCAATTGACGTCACGATCTCATCTCGCCATCATAACAGGTCCTCTGTTCACTTGCCTGTCATTGCGTTATAATAACGGAATGGGCTTCTTGTTCACGGCTTAAGCTGTGAATAAGATGTGGGGGAGGAACAGGAGCCGAACGGGAGCATCCCAGGACAGGGATGATGTCGTCTAAAAGGTAAACCTTTTAGTGATCTCCTGTCGTCCCTGTCCTGGGATGTTTTCCGCGTGTGATAATCTTCTTAGTATATTTTAAAATGTTGTAGTTTCTGCATTGAGCACTTCAGTGTGGAAGTTTAAATTGGTAATGATTCTGGAATTGGTAATGGTTGAGCTAGCTCTTGGATGAACAACACTGAATTTCCTTTTTATAGCATTGAGCATACGTGTGAGTCACACAACAGAGTTTCTCACAATAGCATCCCACAGGGCCTTTGTGAATACAATTCTGTTGGACTCTTGCCATCCACTGGCCTCATATAACAGCACTTTTAGCTCTGATGGGAGTGGCATCACAGTAGAACTACAGGACCTGTTTTTAAGCAACGCTTCAATACAAAACCAGCTTGGAAGTCTGACGTAAGTAGTGAGAAGCTAAACAATGGAGGCTTAAGTCTGTTGTGTTCAAAACTCCATTTTCCAAATATGCCATTTTGATGTTTACACTTTAACAAATTGTGCATATCTAATATAGTAAATCTAACTTCTCTATGTTGATGCTTTAGCGAATTTTCATTGCAAAACAGTACTTCGTAGACTTGTTTCTTTTCAAAACAATATTGATTTTTGAATGCTGACAGTTCGTATTTTTAATAGCAGTTTGCGTGAGTGTGGTGTCTGCTGTCTGCTATGAATATAGGTGTTTTATAAGTTAAACATGTTTTTATTTTCTCATGAACATGGTTAGTACTGGAAAAATGAGTGGCTTTGCTAGATTCATTTTCCCTTTTTTGACTTTTCCTCTTCCATGTAGAGAAGAGAAGAACATTAATGTCAGGGGGGGGGGCGGAGGTAATTGAAATATTTCACATTTGGCACTCTCTAAGAACCTGCACAAAAAAGCAGAAGACTTGCCAGAGAGGTAACTTTCAACTGTATAGCTTTATTAGTAAGGATGCATTTCTTTTAAGTAGAGGAGAATTCTTAAGAATCTTCTGTCTTGGATGTTGTGATCATATTCTTGGTGGCAAGACCATGAGGTATAATCCAGCATCGATGCTCCTCGTTTCATTTCTTTCTCTTTATTTCACGTCATTGCCATGGAGATTATTTTACAATTTGTGACATAATATAGTTTGATTCATGTCAGTATTCTCAGTTTGGGTCTTACTGTGTGTAACTTTCAGTACAATTCTTATAGATATCTACTGGTACATAAGCCTGATTGAATTCATTGGGGCTTAATTCTGAGAATTCAGAAATTCATTGTGTTAAAATAGAAAAATCCAAAATGCTCTTAAGCTTTTATTGTAGAGTGGAATATAAAGGCATTTAGTATTTTTTCCAGTTCTGAAAGGCAGAGTTTCTCAAATTGTATATTGAGATCCGCTGAATCTCAGGTTGTGTGTTGGGGCAGTTTGTTGACTTTCAAAAGGCAAACGCTCTTTCTGACTGTCAAAGATAACTTCAGTAACAAACTATTTAGACAGTGAAGATCACTATGCCCTGGGAGGGAGGAGGTAAAAGGCCAAGGGCTTTACGTTCTCCCATGGGGCAAATAAAGAGTAAAAGGCTCATATCTTATTCAGGCCCTCAGTAATTATAACAATTATGCTGCACTTCCTACTGTACTCCACCTACTCTGCATCATAACTTCCTTTCTCACAGTTGTGGCTGAATGCCAGAGCAGCATAACCTGGACTGTCTGCAGTAATTGAAAAAGCAGAAACGTAGGCTGGCCATCACCCAAAGATATAGGTAAATACAATTTTTCTCCTTCTGTTAGGATTTACAATAGTGTATTGAACAACTAGCTATGAAATGCTGCAAGATGTTAGCGTTTATTTCTTTTTAGTAGGTTGGTTTTACTGTCACTTTCTTTAATCTAAGCACAGTAAATATTCAGGCAAGCCAAAATTGAACAGTTGAATACTTGAAAAATTGGCCTTGAAAGGTGTGGGGAATTCCGTTTTGCTTGATCTTTTGGAGAGTTAGGAACTACCCTAAGCTATGTTAAATTTGGAAATTCTGTCTGTTTACCCATAGGGAATGCTGTTTATCAAAAGATTAAAAACCTGCTACTTTACAGAATGCTCTCTGTCATTCAGAAAGTTGTAGCCAGGTGAGCAAATATGACAAGTTTTTTTAGTTTTTGAGTTGCTTGCAATCTGCCTATGAAAATGTTACATCTGTGTTTTCTGGGAACAGGGGTAGATGAACCAGACTGCAAAAAACGTTTTTAAAATGGGTTCTATATTGGGTTAAAAACCCTGAAACTGTTTAGCTGTTTAAGTATAGCTGTATAATTTCTGTAATTGCTAGGCTTCTGTTGCCTGTCCCCTGCTCCCATTCAGCTTAAAATAACTTCTGTTCTTTTTTGAAAATATGAATGAATGAAGCCTTTCATGGCTTCTCAGAATCAGTTATTGGCTATGCTGTTCTTTCTAGATCACGGTGAAGAAGAGTAACTGTGTTGAAGTAAAGGTTCATACTAATAATAGCACAGAAGGGGTGGTTTTGCATGACACAAACCCTGTTTATTGTGTCAGTATTTAATACATGCTACAGTACTTTGAGAGAGGTTTTCTTTGTAGAGTGCTGTAATTTTCAAGAGGCCTTTCCAAACACTGCATTTAAAAATATTCAATGAAGAAGTTAATCTGAAGTATGTGCTTTACAGCACTGAAACTATTTTCCTTATTTTTATATATATATCACTAGCTCAAAATATTGAAGGCTATAAACCGTGCGGGGAGAACAAAGTCATGCTAGTTTGCTTGTGGCTGCTTCACAGAAATCTTTTTCTTAGATTATTGCCACTTTTGCCTAGGAAAAGTATATCCAGTGTAGTGTGTGATGCATGTGTGTGTCTGTGCTGCCTTGCATGTGCTACATCCTTTACTTGTGATGTGAGTTTGAGGTTCTTTAATTGTTGAAGGGATAATGCTACTTCAATTAAATATTCTTTCTCTGTTTTACTTTCTCTTCAATTTGATATCCCCCCCTTAAAAAAAAACAGTATGAAGATGTGAACTGGACAGGAAAACAGGATATTGTTTTTCCAAAGTACTGTAATATTGTCTGAGGTGTTTGAGGGCAGGATGAAAGAAGTTTTTTTTCACTGTACTTCAACATTTTGGTTATCTCAGTTAAACCCTTCTTTGCTTGAGCATGAAATATTAGATTCATTTTCCCTTTTTTGTATGCTGAAGGGATCTTCCAAATATAAAGGGTCTTTGAAGTAAGGAAAATCCTTTTCTCTTTTATTGCATAATTGGAGTTGTTTAATTGGTTTTTCATCAAGACATATGAATCTTCTGGTCAAGACTTAAAGGGAGGACTTTGAAAATTGTTCTAGATTGAACACGTAACTAAAATTCTCATTAATTAAAGTATTATTGAATGAATTATAGGATCAAAAGTTTGCTCATATTGTTACATATTTTAATGAAAATGGGTGTTGGACAAACATTGGGAAGACCCTAATTGAAATCCCCATTCATTCATAAAGCTCATTGTAACCCTACTTATGTCACAGAGTTGTACAGGTCAAATGCTGAACAGGGAGGACTGTATGCCACCATGAGCTCCTTGGAGGAAGAGCAAATTAAAACTGTAATCAATGTGTAATGAACATATTTCTGGTTATATCAGGGCTTCTAACCAGTATGATTTCATATTCCTGACATTGTGAATCCTCTTTACTGTGTTTATTGTTATCATCAAATAAATTATTGAAAGACTATTTGAAATTCATTTACCCTTCAGAATGTTGAATGAGATCATGTCTTTGTTTTTAGAGTGGCAAAGCTGTCATATAGAACAAAAAACTTAACAGTTCCAAAAATTAAAATGTATGTGAGAGGGCATTAGTTTGTGTAATAAAATTGTATGCAGTACAGTTAATATGTATATCATAAGGATTCATGGCAGCATTGTTAGGAAAGATGGCACATTTCATAGAATTCTTTGTATAATCCTTGCATTGAGTAGCCCAAAGAAGAGTACACTTAATGTAGGTTGTATAAGGTACACTTAACCTTACTATGCTCACTTGCTTTTCCTGTTATGCCTTGTCTTCTGGCCCTAGGGTGTGTTAGAGAACTATATTCAGCAGTGATGTGTAAGATGTGTAATTGGCATGTGGAGATGCAGGTGTGTGGTGATGGGATGTAAAGATCAGACAAGATCTGAAATCAAATTGAATAAGAAGTAATAATAAGAAATGGAGCAGGAGTAATTTGCATCCATAGAATTATATCAGGAATAATATTCAGTTTTACTGTTGTGAACTCTCCTCTTCCTGCCTGGCAATCAAATTCCACTTGCTTAAGAACGTAGGAAGAGCCATGTCAGATGAGTCCAAAAGCCCTTATAGCCCACTATTTTTACATACAGTAGCCAACCAGTTGTCTCTTGAGAAGTGCACAAGTAGGACATAGCATGTTTCAACTTGAGTTTCCCCCAAAATAGTATTGAGAAGGAAATTGCTGGCAGTATCAGAAGCAGTATATGGCCATTATATATCTGATGGGATCAGCGCTCCATCATATCCCCTTTTCTGTTAAAATTCTATATACAGGAGCTGGGGGAAGTTGTTACGAGTGCTGGAGATAGGTGCCATCAGTGTGCTGGTGAGACTTAACTCTGTTTCTCCTTGTAGTCAGAGTCCTTTGTCACTGTGCAATTGCTAGAATATTGCCCAGATGCTGCAGTGCAGTGCTACTCAAAGTGGTGGTCTCTGGACCAGTGTGGATCCCAAAGCCATTGGCTTCCAGTCCTCGGCATATTTCCAGGAAAGAAAGAAATAGTTGTACCCAATGGGCACAAATATAGTGCTGGTCCATGGCATTGGGAGAAAATAATTGTTGGTCTCCCATATCAGCCTGAGAAGCACTGATGTAGTGGACTTAATGATGATTGATAAACCAAAACTGAACCCTGAGAAGACAGAGGTTCTGTGGATTGGTGGTTCCCAGATCCCAAAATTGGATAATGACCTATCCTGGATGGTTGTACTCCCCTGAAGAAACTGGTGTACAGCTTGGAAGTTCTCCTAGATTGTTTAGCCAGTGTGATATAATGGTTTGAGTATTGGACTAGGATACTGGGCAGCCAGAGTTTGAATCCCGACTTGGCCATGGAAACCTACTGGGTGACCTTGGGCAGGTCACACTCTCTCAGCCTCAGAGCAAGGCAAGAGCAAACCCTCTTTGAACAAATTATGTCAAGAAAACCCTGCAATAGGTTCACCTTAGGGCTGCCTTGAAGGCACACAAGAACAATGACTCCTAGATCAATTTCTGTCACTATAGGCCCAAGTGGACTCCAGTGTTTGGGGCCAGGATCCATAATGCTTTCTTAGAAATGGATGACCTAGCAACAGTAGATCAAGTATTGGTAACTTCTTGATTAGACTTTTGTAATGCACCCTATGTGGAACTGCCATTGAAGATGTTGCTGAAGCTAGAGCTAATACAAAATGCAGCAGCAAAATTGCTGACTGGAGTACTATATAGAGACCATGTAACCCTGGTCTTAAAGGAATTACACTACTTACCAGTACTAATCGGTTCTAAATTCAAGGTGACAATCTTAACATTTAAAGCCTTAAACAGCTCAGAATATTGGTGCAGTCCTCCCTTCAAATATGCGGGGGTTCTGGGCGGAGCACCCCTGCGAATTTGAAAAAAACACAAATAAGCAGCGGGACCTGGAAAGCCTCGCTGCCACCTTCCTGACCCTCCTGTGCCCCTTCTGAAGTGGTGGGGAGGCCTGCGAAGCCTCCCCCCCTGTGGGCCCCCCACCAAAGCAGCGGGGAGGCCTATGAAGCCTCCCTGCCGCCGGCCACCCCCGCACCCTTCTGAAGCAGCCGGGAGGCTTGCGAAGCCTCCCCGCTGCCGTCCACATCCCCCTCTTCCGAAGCAACAGGGAGACTTACTAAGCTTCCCTGCCGCCGCCGCTTTCCTCCCACTTTGTTCTGTTTGGCAGTGGGGGGAGCCTTTCGGTTTTCCTTGGCCAAGGCTCCCCCCTGCCAAATGGAACGAAGCTGGAGGAAAGCTATGTTTCTCTGCAAAGCCACTGAGGTTTTGCTTGGCCTTCGGCTCCCCCCCCCCCTCGGAATGAAGGCCGAGCAAAGCCTCAACAGCTTTCTGCGAATACACAAAACTGCGAATCCATGACTGTATTTGAAGCAGTACCTCTCTCTATAAATGCCTGCTTGAGGATTGGGTGCAGTACACTGTAGGAGGATGTGGGAAAGGACATTCTTTATCCTGTCCTTCCACTTGTGGAATGCCCTTCCCTTGAAGAGCTGATGGGTGCTGATGTTGGCTTCATTCCATTGCCAAGTTAAAATGTGACTTTTTATTAAAAGCCTTTGAAACCTGAGATTTCTTCCAATATATACATGTAATTGGTTTTTAACTCTTTTAACTTGTTAAATTATTTGACAGGTTTTTAGTCTGTTTAAATTATTTTGGTCATAATTTTGGTCAAATTTGGTCAAATATTAAATTATTTGGGTCAAATTTTAAATTGCTTTGAACTGTTTAGATTATACTTGTATACCACCCTGAGAACCCATGATATAGGGTGGGATATAAACCCTTTAACCAAACAAATATCATTCATGAGTAGTAGCTGAAAAACATTCTATCTTCCATGAATTTGTTCAGTTCATTCTGAAGTCATCCAAGTTGATAGCCATCACTACTGCTTGTGATAGTGAATTCTAGCTTCACTGCTTCAGTGGATATAAATGGAAAGGGTTGAACATTTCCCTTTTTTTCCATTTTCTCCACACAGTGCATAATTCTATATGCCTCTATCATGTCTTTTAGTCTCCTGTACAGCCCAAAATGTTGTAACAAGTTCCTTGTAAGTGAGCTATTCCAGCCCCATGATCATTTTGGGTACACCTTTTCTACACCTTTCCAAGCTCTACAATATCCATTTACAGGTGTATTGAGCAGAAATTTACACAATATTCCATGTGTAGCCAAAACATAAGATTTATAGAAGGGTAGTATGATATTAGAGCCAGTGTGGTGTAGTGGTTTCAGTGTTGGACTATGACTCTGGAGACCATCTTTTGAATCCCTGCTTAGCTATTGAAACGTACTGGGTGGCAGCCTCAGAGGATGGTAAGGTCAAACCCCCTTGTACCCACACACTCAGTGAACATTTTCATTGAGTTCTTACTGTAACTGTAAGACCCCTTTCTTGGTCATTTTTTGTTTTTTGTTTTAAAGAACTCCCTTGCATGTTTTGCCTGATGAAGAAACTTGGGTTTCAAAAGCTAGCACTAAGAATTTGGAGCCATTTTTTGGTTAGCCTAATTAAAGGTATTATTGCGGTATGGACTTTGAAATTTGTTTTGTGAGCAACATTGCCACCCTTGCATTTGCAGTTCTTTAAACCAATTTCCAAGCCATATGAGAACTTAATATCTTATCTAAGATCCGCTAAGTTTGCTCTGGAGTCTTTGGTGTGGGTCAGAAGGCTAGTCTGACACTGTTCTTGTCTCTGTTTAGTAGGCTTCTTGATAATCTCTAACTCTTTGGACAGATTGGAAAACAATTCCTTTGCTTGTCGTTAAATTATTTTTCTTTATTGATGGTCAATTAGTGATGTTTATTTAATTGAATTTACTCAATTTTAGTACCAATTAGAGTGTTTCCCACTTTACTCTATATTTTCTCATTAATGAAAAATGCATCTTCTGTTAGAAAAATGACAATGCAGCCTAGGTCAAACCTTGTATGGGGAAATTAATAGAGCCTAGAGTCACTCTTTTGTTGCCGAATTCACATAGGACTAGATGTATGAGGGAGGCATTTTATGACATTGTTAACTGAAGAGTTTGTAAATGAGTTCCCTGAGTTTCAGCCAGGTTTAATTGTCAAAAAAACTACAGCTGAAACAGCAAAGTTCCCAACAAATCTTTTTTTTTTTTTTTTGGCTATATTTGCAAACAAATACAGTATAGCTAACACACATTGTAAACCACTTAGTGCCTAGTGTGCTATAAAAAGCGGTGTAGATGTGTAAAATGCTGTTACTTAACAATTTGTAAGCCGCTCTGAGAGCCTTTGTGGCTGAAAAGCGGAGTATCAATACCTAAATAAATAAATAAATAAAGCAAAGAGGTCTGACAGTGGCTCATAACAAATATTCCAGTTATGTTAATACAGTCGTCCCTTCACATTCACGGGGGTTAGGGCCGCAAGATCCCCTCAAATGTGAAAAAAACGCAAATAAAAATCGCCCCTCTCCTGGGCCTTAGCTTCCCCCGCAAATGGAGACCAGGAGAGGGGCGATTTTAGAGGATTTGCCTCATCCCTGCGCTTGCCTGGGTCTTCGCTCCCTTTGCGAAGGGAAGCAAGGGCCTAGGAGAGTGGTGCCGGGTGAGGCAAACCTGCTCAAATTGCTCCTCTCCTGGGCTTTCGCTTCCCCCACAGAGGGAGCAAAGACCCAGGAGAGGGGTGATTTTAGAGGCTTTGGCTCACCCCCTGCGCTTGCCTGGGTCTTCACTCCCTTTGTGAAGGGAAGCAAAGGCCCAGGAGAGAGGCAGCGGGTGAGGCAAACCTGCTCAAATCAGCCCTCTCCTGGGCTTTTGCTGCCCCCCCCAAAGGGAGTGAAGGCCCAGGGGAGAGGTGATTTAAGAGGCTTCACCTCAACCCCCCGCACTTGCCTGGGTCTTCGCTCCCTTTACAAAGGGAAGCGAAGGCCCAGGAGAGGGTTGGCAGGTGAGGCAAACCCGCTCAAATCGGCCCTCTCCTGGCCTTTCGTTTCCCCCCCAAGGATGTGAAGGCCCAGGAGAGGGGCGATTTTAGAGGCTTTGCCTCACTCCCCACGCTTGTCTGGGTCTTGGCTCCCTTTGCGAAGGGAAGCAAAGGCCCAGGAGAGGGGCGGCGGGTGAGGCAAACCCGCTCAAATCGCCCCTCTCCTGGGGTTTCGCTTCCCCCCCAAAGGGAGTGAAGTCCCAGGAGAGGGGCAATTTTAGAGGCTTTGCCCCCCCCTGCCAGGCCAGAAGAGGCATCACTCCTTAGGCAGCTGGAGTTCCCTGGCCCCCCAGACCTCCCTCTGCCCACCTCTACTGCCTCTTCTTCTTCCTCCTCTTCCTCCTCCTCCTCGTTGGGACCACAGCAGAACCGCCAATGCCTCCGATTGGAAGAGGCAACCAAGGCGGCTGCTGCTGCTCCTTTTGCAGCACCCTCATTGCTGCAGTCCCCGGGGAGGGGGAGGAGAGTGAGGGAAAACCGTGAATACTTAAAACTATGAAAGTCAAAGCTGTGAATGTGAAGGGATGACTGTATTTGTTTTCTGGCTTTGGACTACTTTTGATTCTGCATCCACATACACTCCTGTGGACACAGGATTTTTTTTTAAATCCCACAATTCATTAGAATTCTCATTGGCATCAGAAAGTACCCTGGATTAAGGGACTCAGTAAGAATTATTTTATCTGCCTGACTCTCATATCCCACCCTACCCCTTTTGTCTATGTACTAGTTTGAATTTTCACTCCTCCCCCCGAATCTTTTAACATTCTAGGAAAACTAAAATGCAGTGCATCTTGCTTGACAAATAGCTGAAGATGTTTCTGATAGTATTTAAATGCCAGTGGTACATGTTCAGTTATTGGTTAGAGTAAACAGTAGAAAAGCAAAAGTAGCAGACGTTGTTGTGGACCTTCAAGTCATTTCTGAGTTACGATGACCCTATCAGAGGGTTTTCTTGGCAAAATTTGTTCAGAGGAGGTTTGCCATTGCCTCCTCAGAGGCTGAGAGAACGTGACTTGCTCAAAGTCACCCAGTGGGTTTTTATGTCTGTTGGGGAGTTGAACCCTGCTCTCCAGGGTCCTAGTCCAGCATTCAAACCACTACACTACACTGGCTCTCATTTGTCAGAAGCTAATAGATAGTTGCTTCCCTCCATCAGTGGAGCTGAAGACCCTATGCTGTACTGATTGCGGGTGCAAATATGGGAGTAATTAGGTGGGAAGTCAGTTAACATGCATCTTGGGACAGTTTAAAGATGCTTGTGTGTGATGAAGTAACTGATTGAGAGTGGATTTTGCATCCCTGCCACCGCATACAGTCTGTAATTGAAAGAACTCTGGATATACTGTAGATATCAGCATTATTGTGCTGTCTTGTAATGGCTTAAAACACTTAATTTTAGATATCTGCATTAATGGAGCAAAGCATATTAGGGAGCTCAGAATTACTATAAGCTGAAAGCTACTGTTTCAAATATCAACTAAGCTGCATATTCAGTTGGTACCTGTAAGGCAATCTCATTCTGCTTTCTTCCCTATTTGCCATGTAAGAGATAATTTTGGTTCACATCATAAAGCTGTTGGTGGGTTTGTTAAGGTATTGGAAACATTTTGACCAAAGTGCTAAGTTAATTACAGAGTTCGTATTTATGGTTTCTGTTACTACACGTACAGCTAGTTCTGCATGGAGGTAGCTGGAATTTTGCAAAATTGTTCCTTTCAAAAATTTAGAGACGCGGCTTTGTTTTGGCTTAACATCTAAATTCAGACATTATTCTTAACCTTGGTTTTCAGTTTGCTAGCCGATTACAAACCATGGTTTGGTGTGATATCTGAATTAATTTTTTAATATATATTGAAACATAAGTGATTTTAAAATTGCAGGTATATGGAAGTTTCATCTACCCTCTAGTTTGCTTAATGTGTTGTTCTGTGATGTCTTTGAGAAGGTGTGAGAGCATAAAGGAAACAAGTGTCTGGCTTAGAAATCCAACTGTGATTTATCTAACTCTTAACATATTTCACTCATAGATCTTCAAGTGATATGTATGATATAGTGAAGTATACTACCTTGTTAACATAATTCAATGCTGGAAGTCACGACTGTGGTAACTGTGACATTCAAGGAAACTAATAACACTTAGTTATTTAGTTGTCATCAGTTAGGTTGTGGTTGGATGCAATGTGTCTACCCTTTTAGGAGCACTGAAAACAACAGTTACTGTTGAAGTAGGAGTGGATAACACAGAATCTTAATATTAAATGTAGGATTTTACCATCCGCTCCCCCATAGCTGTTAGTAATATAGTTTGTGGATCTGCAATTGAAGAATCGCTTGTAATGTTTAGAAGAGAGCTAAGTAAGACTGTGTAACTTATCTCTCCACTCTTGAATTGAGATATTTCAAACAGGTTTCAAGAAGGATTTAAGTGGAAACTGCTCTGTACTGTTATGTAGTGTATGAAAAATGACATAGGAAATAAAATTCTTTTTTGGTTAGAAACAAAGATTTTGTCTGGCAACAGAAACATTACTACTTTTTAATAGGAATGGGAACTGTGCACTTTCCAAATATTGTTGAACTGCAGCTCCCAGCATTCTCACTGCTGGCTATGGTGTAGGGCTGTGGGCAATCAGTACAATAGGTTTGGGTATGTTTCCTCTCCAGTGTGGTGGTTGGCTGCTCAGGAAACACACCCAACCAATCACTGCCCACATGCAAATTCCCTCTCCACCTCACAATCCACTCTTGCCACTCAATCTGCATCTACACCCCCAGCCTCACAAGGGCCTTTCCCTGCTCCCACTCCCTCAGCCACTCACCAGTCACGGGCTGTGATGGGACCCAAGCAGTCAACTGGCGATGGTGGCGGGATATCGCTGCTGCCACTGGGATGGGACCCAGATAGCTAACTGGTGGCGGCAGCAGCAGGATGCTGCTGCTGCTGCAGTGACAGCACCCATGCAGTCAACTGGTCCACTGCTGCAGTGGCACCCAGGCAGTTAACTGGCAGCAGTGGCTGCAGGGCAACAGAACAAGTCACCCTCAGCGATTCTGGGAGAGCGGCATATGGTATGCTGGGTCCAGCTAGTATTAACAAAATAATCTTATCTCTTACAGATGTTTCTTACAGTGTATCTCAGTAACAATGAGCAACACTTCACAGAGGTGCCAGTCACCCCAGAAACTACGTGCAGAGATGTAGTGGATTTATGTAAAGAGCCTGGTGAGACTGAATGTCACCTAGCAGAAGTGTGGTGTGGCTCAGGTAAGTGAAACATGGCTTTTGTGACTTGTCAAGCATCTAGAGAAGTCTTTACTTTATTTTAATACCAGGATTAATGGAAAACATTAAAGTAGGAATGGATAACACAGAGACTGCATGTGTCTCCTTATCACCATTGCCAAGCTCCTCACCATTCCCACTAACAAACAGCATCATTATCACAGCAGCAAAAAAATGCCATGATTTGTTTACATGTGAACAATGCACATGGAAGGCCTCTAAGTAGACTCATACTGCTGGAGGCCTCTATGAATTAAGCCACGGCAAAAATTGTTTCTGTGTTGCGTGTAAACAATATTTGTATTTTTGTTTTTAGAGAATGTGTTTCCAGAGGCTTTTATATGCACACACACACACAAACACACATGTGTGTGTGTGTGTATGGGATATGCAGTTTTATATGTAAAAAAACATTGGTTTTATACCATAATAGAAGCAAATTCAGCAGGGATGGTTTATGGGCTGTGGTGGGTTTGAGGTTTTCAGCATTCTTCCTCTAGTCCCTAGAAATTATCTACTCCTCAAGGTTTGCATGAGTTTATAAAAGATTTAAGCTCAGTAATTTAAACTGATAATTCATGTAAAATGAAAATATGATATTAATGTAAGATAGTTTGTGTGATCCAATAGCATACTCATAAGCTAGATTGAAATGTCAGCTAAATCAGTGGATTCTTTAGCCAAGACACTAAAAGTGATTCCTTCCACATCGCTAATGTAAATGGTAAAACCTACATTTGGTAGAATATGCATTTCCCTATTAAAAGATCCTCTTGGTTTCTTTCCCAACAGTATTTGCCCATCTGCAGGATTACCACATGACTTGCTCTGTTAATCTATGCTTGGAATTTCTCAGCTGTTTCATGTGTCATATTTCATAGAATCATAGATCTTTCCCATTATCTCTTAAAACAGATTTCCCCCCCCCTTTTTTTTTTAAACAGGATGGGCTCTTTAACTGAGTTGGCCAAAAGTCTTGGGTCATTTAAAGCTGTACTGCTACTTATCCTTTTCTCAGCACTACTTCTATTGATAGTAAAGCTGATATCTTGAGGGGAGAGGGATTGGGTGTAGTTGTAACCTCGTTATGGAATGTCCCCTGCAGGGATGTATGCCTGGAGTCAGTTTTGCTATTCTGTAGGAAAAACAAAATGTCCAGGTATTTAAAAATATGTTTAATATCTTAAATTACTGTGGGGAAAGTGTGAGCTATAGGTGGTGTGTAGTTACCCACCCCATTTTTGTGGTCCCTACTCCTCAGGACACCCTCAAACATGTTTAAATATTGAGGAAGATAATCACTGGAAAATTGCCCCCCGCCACCAGGTAAAGAAAAAAGATACTGAATACCAGCCAACATTTGAAGTTAGAAATAACACCAGGCTACTTGCACATTACCCAAAACATGTCTGTGTAGTCTGCAGGGTGAGGGAGCTCATGAGGGTCTCCATCCTGGTACAGTTACCTCTTCACATTCTATTTGCAGTTTTGCATATTTGCAGCTGCTGTTCAACTAGCTCACACTCCAAGACCCCACCTTCCTCCCCTCTCCTCCTCTCCTGCTAATAACACAGCTCCATCTTGCATTCTTACCTTGCACCAAAACAGCACTGCCCATTTAAAACAATAAGGTCGCTCCTTTTCCAAACTGAAGCTAAAAGTTGCAACCACACCTGCCCCCCCCCTGCACAGATCATGCCCCTCACCCACACTCACCTCCCCCCCCAAGCTGTCCCTCTGTCCTGGCAACAAAACACTCCATCTTGCTTTATTACCTTGCACCAAAACAACACTGCCCTTACTGTTTTAAGTGTTGTACAGTTGTGTTGTTGGCAGGGTAGAGGGAGGGAGAGCTGGCAGGGAGGCGAGTGTGGGTGAAGGGCATGGTTTGTGTGCCTGGGGGCAGGTGTTGCTACCACAGTGGCAGGTATTGGCGGTCCTGTTGGCGTGAGAGGAGTCTATAATACTGTAGTGTAGTATGCATGTTCAGGGCAGGGCTTAACTTATTGGCATTTTTGTTTTTGTTTTTTTCATTTTTGCGGTGGTGCTTCGCCCCTAACACCTCCGAATGTGAAGGGCCAACTGTATAGTTGATCATCCCTGCCTTATATATTTTAAATTACTACATTTTTGTTTGCTGTTTGTTTTGTTGCTTTACTTGTTTTTGTTGTAAACTGTCTTTAAAATTTACTGATAAAAGATTATATCTATGTTTATCTCCAACCTAAAATTATTATCCACTGGTATGCAGTTTTGTTTGCATGATTAAAATCTTGCTTCTGATCTTCATAGTTTAATGCCATAAACTACAATTGCCAGCTTTTCTATTGCATGCTAGTTTAAAAAAAATTCCCAATAGCCTCAGATTCTGTCTGCTACAATTACTCGTGCTGGATGAACAACAATAGTTTTGAAATTGATATAGGATCAGCCTTTTTATATTCAAACTAAGCACAGTAGATATTTTGCTAAGTTAAGATACTGTTGTATACTTCAACCCATGCATCTAAAATTTGAAATGAACACTTCAACTCTGCATATCTTTGATAACTTTGATAACAGATCCACAATAACTGTAGCAGCCAGAGTCAAGTAAATGGGTATATACTGCCTTATACTTTTTGTGTCAGTTGTACATTTTTTAAAATACCTTACAGAGGTATTCAGTTTGGTTCATTTTTCTTCTCAGCTTCTCAGATCTACTTTGCTTTTCACTAGATTTCCCAAAATCCTGCAGTTGTAAATATCAGAATTAAAACAAACAGAGAAAAACAGTGTCTCTGAGCGTATTCTGAGTTTAGGAATTTTCAATACCAGAACTGAATGAAGTTTACATCCCCTTCACACAAAAGACTATGTCTGGTTACAATAACCTTTCTTTCTGTCTGCAGCTTGCTTTAGGTGGTAAAAATATTTGTTGTTGCTGCTGCTAATAACAATTGATAATCAGAAAGCCTTTTCATCCAGAGATCTGCCAGTAGATTCCAGTTTGTCTTCTGCTTAGCCATGCTTTAGACAATGCTTCTCTGTCACACTAAACAGTGATGGTTGTGCATGTTGGCCTACTGTGTTGCTGGCATGCTGACCTAGGTCACCTTGCCATATTGGCAAAGCAGAACTGGTTGTAGCAGTAGCATAGCAGCTAGCACAGTCTTGCTCAAAGCACCAGTTTTGTGATGCAGAGATTGCTAGGGGCAGGTTTTAGATAATGTGAAGTGTTAAATTAGAAGTTAAAGTAGTGGGACTTTTCAGTTCTTGAATAAACCCATCCTTGTACACTGACAGCAGTTTGTTTTATGCTAGTCTCCTTGCTCTTGACAGCAATGGACATACAGTGACCATGGCAGTTATGTAGTGAGAAATCTTGCACAAATGCCATTGTCTTAACTTTAATTAGTTTTTACTTGAGTATTGAGTAAAACCCATCATAAATCCTCTTCCAGACTGTCCCCTTCCAAATTATAAAGGTACTTTCTTCCCCTTGTGATTTAGAAGATGAGCTGTTTAGCTGTCTAGACAAATAACCACAGAAGCTGCTTTTCCTGTAACAGTGACCTACTTGCTTATACTGTAAAACTAATCTCCTTTGACAGTGACCCCAGAAAATTTCCTTCCTAGATTGCTTCAATGTGCCTGCAGATTTTTTCTTCTAAAAGAAGCCAGTGCTCTTTTATTTTAAGCCAAGAACCTCCAATACCATAAAATACTTGCAGAAAGGAGTATTTACAAATAAGCACCACAATCAAATATTTAAACAAAAAGAGACTCACAGAGAGTGGGAGCGGGACCTTCCTAGTGCCATTATGTATTTGTACAATTCAGTCTTTGTTTTTGAATCAAGATAACATTTAATGTCTCCCTAAATTAGCAGTTATTTATAACCATCAATTTCCCAGTACCTGTGTGTCATAACCTCATTATTTGTTCTTTTTGTATTTTACAGATGATAATCAGTTGCATTCTGGCCCTTTACAGCAGAGATGGGGAATATGCTACCATGGCTTCCCAGTCTCTGGAATTCCAGAATGCAGTTTCCCTTTAAACACCTCTGATCCTTTCCCCTTCTGTGGCCAGAAATTGGCTGAAAAACCAGAAAGTGCAAATTCACTTCTGGGTCACATTTTCAGCCAAAATTGCCACCTGCTATAGAGATAAAAGTTGTTCCCCACCACGATTGCCCACCTCTGCTTTACAGCATCTTGTGAAATATAAAGCCAAACCTTCCTAGGTCATTTGAGTGCAACTGTGATAAAAATGTTACGTTATAAGAGAGCGTTGGCTTTTATGCTTTTAATTCACATTGAGAAAAATCACTTTCAAAAGCATTGACTGCTTTTAGTTTTAAATGTATAAAAGGATAGTGAGTTCCTTATCTGCAAGAGGAATGAATCTTTGGCAGTATTTGAAGATAAAAAGCTGCAGATCTTTGCTTTGAAAGCTTTGATGTAACCTTTTTGGTGAGCAAGGTTTTTTAAAAAACTAATTAGGGTTATTGAGGGATGTTATAATGAATGATATTTGTGTGATTAAGCTTGGCTCTACTAACATGATTAATTATTAATTGTTGTTAATTATTCAAAAATTTATTGGTTTGGCTCTGGTAAAATAGTTTTACGCTTTATTGTAAGCTTGGCAAATTGAACAATAGTTCCCCTCAGCCCCATTACCATCCAAGTTTTCAGACAAAAAGAGGCAGAGTTCCTTTCTGTGCTAGACAAAGCAAAACATTTTAAAACAAAGCATTACTACTGTATGAAGTCCCTATAAATGGACACTACAGTATCATCCATTTAGCTACTATACTTATTAAAACATGTCTTCTAACCTAGAATTAATACCATAGCTTGTTGCTATGTCCTTTGTACTTGATACAAGAAGTTTGCTATTAGACATGTGAATGGTAACTAAGAGGTCAAGGAAAGTTGTTCCACCTGCAAATATTATATGGGATGAATCCTTCAAGAAGAAGGTATGATGCTGTTCTCTTAGTGCCTATGTGGAGGTTAGCAGTACAAGTGAGATAACTTTGATAATTGATAGTATCCTAGTGTAATAAGAGATAGGAACTTGGATCACCAAGCTTGTTGATACACAGAGTGATAGTTGTATATGTGTCTTCTGGTGGCTGTTTATCTGTGTGGCATTTGGGGAAGACCCAGTATCAGGAGAACATAAACTAATTCCTGCAGTTGAGCAGCTTGGGTTATAAAATGCTTGATTGCTGTCAGAGAAAAAGTGGCTAGCATTAGAGGGAGAGAGTCAGAGACAAGGCAACTAAATTATTTCATCCCTGCCATAATTCAATGATGTCACTCTTCTCTGGAAGAATGGGCCTGATTGATCAGAGGCATAGCAGTTGGAACAGTAAGCACTGAGAGCCTGGAGAGACCAAAAGAGATTCAATACAGATTGGTGGTGGCAGAGGGGCGGGGATAATACTAACTGGAGAACCTCAACTTTATTTTATTGAACAGCTGTAACCATAATAAATTTTCAGTGGGCTAGCCATGTTAGTTTGTTCCAATATAAAAACATGTACTAATTACTTATGGAAAATCCTGCATATGTTTGACAAATAGGCTTGAACTCTGTTGGAGTGCATTAGGAAAGCATAAGTAAACTGGAAAATCATGGATTTTCTTCGTGGTCTCTGTGAATCACACAGTTGGGTTACTCCTGCGCCTGCACAGAGCTTCAGAAACTTCTAGAATCGCTAGGCAGAATGTGCTTTGATACATTTTTGGCGGTAACTCCGCCCATCCTAACGGTCCCTTATAAGGGCTTCCCGCCTAAAATCCCCTCAGTTCCTTTCTTTCCGCCGCGTTAGCAGCTTAAGGAACTTCTGTGCGCTAGGTGTTTTTGAGATTTTACTGGTTTTGACTTGGCTTTCTCTTTCGACGATGGTTTTTGCTATTCTCTACGGTTTTGGTGTCTGACTCTGGTATTTTGGCTTTTGATCACTTCTTCTGGCTTTGACTACGATTTCTGCTCGCTCCCTCGGCTTGTCACTACCTCTGCTCTTTGTTACTGACCTTGGACTGACTTGACGACGATTCTATCCTTGACGACTCTGCGGTATTGTGATTTATGATGTCGACTAAAGGGGCATTTAAGTGGTGCGTGATCTGCCAAGCGAAACTCCCAAGCGCGGATGGTCATTCCCGCTGTTTGATCTGTTTGGGAGAATCCCACAATGTAGACGCTTGCGTCCATTGTAAAGCTTTCACCCCGCAGGCCAGGAAACATAGGCTCTCACGCCTTAAATCTTTCCTATATGAAAAGGCCTTGCTCCCGACCGCACCACCGACTTCTGTTTCTGCTCCTCCATCGGAGTCACGAGGTCGAGAACGCTCTCAGTCCCCACCGTCTTCTGGTCAGAAACGCCGTCTATCTCGAAGCCCTTCGAGGCGTCGCTCCACTGCATCGGATCCCGAGGCCCTACACTCTGCCCGTCGATGTGTATCCTCGGATTCAACTCAAGACCGGTCGGAGACGGCTAAAGAACCAACCCCATCGACCTCTAAACAGGCTATGGGGGTAAAGGAGCCCTCTTCCACTGTTGCTGCCTTGTCCTCGGAGCCAGCTAAGAAGAAGAGAAAGGAGAAACATCTCTCCAAACATTCAGAGGGCAAAAAAGATAAAGATAAAAAGGTCAAGCCAGCGGAGCGCGATGTTCCACACGTCCCTCCTAGAGATCCGAAGGGCTCTGATGATACGTTCCTCCGCCCTCCAGCACCATCCACTCCAGATGTGGCAGCCCGTGATCTACAGACCCCACCTCGATCTTTGGATGTTGTGACTGTTGAACTCTCCCTTGCCGTGGATGTTGCGAAGCGTGTGGAATCACCAGCTCTGGTTGTGTCCCGGGACCAACTCCTCCGACACCACTCTTCGGATGTCGAAGTGGAAATTTTCGAATCCGAGGACCTGTCTCGACCTCTCATTCCTTCCATCAGAGAAGATGTGCCAACTTATTCAGCTTATGATTTGGCCCGCTCCATTTGCAGAACCCATCTGGGCTCTCCGTCAGGGTCACAGATCTTCAACCCCAGAGGGGATATTGTTGACGTATCACAACCTTCGCTTCCGAGACAACATTCTCGCTCACCTGTGATTTTGGATGTTGCTTCACAACGGGATGCTACTGTACAGGTCTCGCCGCTCGAACACCGACCTCTGCCACGAACGCCACCAACCCCACAGCCCCGTTCTCCCACGCCAACCCGGCCTAGAAGTTGTTTGCCTGACGCATCCTCATCTGACTCAGTTGTTTCTTCGGACTTCTACAGACCCTATCTGCCGTCTCCAAAGTCAGAGCTCATGGACGACGATTCCACTTCCCCGACTGACGACGTCCGAGCCTTCAGGGAACAGATGGTGAGGATGTCACACGCCCTGGACCTGAAAGTTGAGGATCGGCCTGTTGACCCGGTAGATCCCATCTTTCAGAGGATACAATCCAAAGCACCACCGTCTGCTACCATCCCGGTACTACCTTCACTATTGAAACTTGCGCAAGGGTCTTGGGAGAACCCCTCTTCGATACAATCCATGTCCAAAAAGATTGACAAGCTGTACAGAGTTGGCGGAGATCATGTCGACTGGTTGCAAAATCATCCGAAGCCGAACTCGGTAGTTGTGGAAGTAGCCCAGAACAGGAAACAATGCCGGCCCTTGTCTTCCCCTCCAGACCCTGAGAGTAGGAAGCTCGACATTGTGGGCAAGAAGATATGTTCGGCAGCTGGGTTGAGCTTCCGTGTCGCTAATTACTCGGCGTGCATGGGAGCATACCAGCAGGTGTTGTGGGAAAGAATGAATCTCCTGATCAAAGATCTTCCTGAAGAACGGCGCAGAATGGCAGAGGCTATCCAAGCTGAGGCACAAGCTCTTGCGGGCCTTCAAATGAATTCGGCCAGACATGTGGCAGATTGCACGGCAAAAGCCATCGCTGGCTCTGTAGCCCTGAGACGACATGCTTGGCTACGTTCCTCTGGCCTCACGCCCCAAGTGTCAGCCACAATTGAAGACCTTCCTTTTGACGAGTCGGGCTTGTTTAACGGTTCTACCGACGACAAGCTCGAATTCGCCCAAAAGATGATGAATACGGCCAGAAAGTACGGTATCATCTGACTCAGTTGGTTCTTCGGACTTCTACAGACCCTCTCTGGTATTTTGGCTTTTGATCACTTCTTCTGGCTTTGACTACGATTTCTGCTCGCTCCCTCGGCTTGTCGCTACCTCTGCTCATGCTAGTAGCCAAGTGGCAGAAAGCCATGCTAGTAGCCATGCTAGTAGCCATGTGGCAAAAAGCAAAGTTTCAGATCAGCTTCTTATCAGCTCAGCTCATCACTGTTTTGCATATTGTCATGGCAGTTTGGACACAATGCAATCCTTTTTAAAACTGAACCCCCCATCTGAACCAGAGACATTACGCTTGAGTTTCATGGACAGCAGTGAAAAAGAGAGTGAGAAATGAAAATGCCTTCCCCAATCTACTGCTCTGCTGCATCACTCACCTCTGTTCCCCCTCATCTCTGACAATTGGCCATGCTGGTTCATACAAGCCTGGCAAAAAACAATCCTATGTATTCCTGGGAACTGTAGTGCAAAACATCTGGAGTGCACCAGGTTGGGGAAGGCTGACTTACAGGTTACACGCTGACAACATTTTGCTGTAGTTCATACTCGACAATAGTGTTATACTGGTCATATGTTAAATTCTCTGAACGAAATGCAATGAAGGCACCGTATGATATTGATCTTAAAGGAATTACTCTGGCTGCCAGTATGCTTTAGGTCTGACTTCAAAGTAATTCTGATATTTAAAATCCTAAATGGTTTGGGGTCTTGACATATTCCTTATCTTAATTAGATTGTACACCTTGGTAAATGTGTTCTATTGTTTTATTTTTGAACAACGACATGTACATCAGTGGTCACAAATAAATAAATAAATAAATAACAAAACTTGTGTAATACTTGAAGGAGTGCCTCTATCTCTGTACAGTACTCTGCATAAGGATTAAGGTGTTCTAGAGGGGCAAGTCTCTGTGACCCATCAGTGACTTCAGTATAATTGGAAGGATGTGGAAGAGGGCCGTCTCAGTTGTGGCATCCTTTTTGTGAAATGGTCTCCCCTTGGAGCTTACACTGGCATCATTTCAGTGCCAAGTAAAAACATGACTAGTTTTTAAAAACCCTTTGAGCCTAATTGATTTATTCCAAAGGTCCATATTCATGGGTTTAAACTGTTTTAACCTGTTTTAACTTGTTAAATTGTTTCATATGCTTTTAACTTGTTTTTATTGTTTTAATAGGGCAGGATATAAATATATTTTAAATAAATACTTCTCTATTTCCTGTGTCATTGGTTTGGTATAGTTTGTTATATATCTTAGTATTTCCTATTTAATTGGCTTGGTATAGTTTTGACAGTGATTCAGTTTCCACAGACCTTGGTTCATGTGCTGTTCAGAACCCCCGCCATTCTTCTTTCCATCCCTTTAAAGACTGCTTTTGTGTGATTTGCAAGTGACATACTTGTGATATATCTTGTGTGTTTGAAGGTGAATACTGCAACATTTGAACAGAAGGTTGTTATGGACACATTACAAATACATCTTTGGTGCACCATGCAAAGGAGCCCTTGATAACCAATTGTATGCCATTGAGATATGGAAATAAGTTTTGTTTATTAGCTTAGTATTGGAAGCACATGGAATAAAATATAACTTCCTTTGCATTTTTCAGAGCGTCCTTTAGCTGATAATGAGCGCATGTTAGATCTTCTGCAGAGCTACGGAGCTCAAAGAAGTGAGGTTCGGTTCTTTCTACGTCATGAAAGATCCCCTAATCGGGAAACTGGTATGTGATAATTTAATGAGTTTGTGTAAACCCACCATAAAAGCTGTACTGTTAGGAAATGGTACATCTGATCTTCTTTCAGCCTGCTTTACTCTAGTATAGGGGATCCTGCTTTGATGGGTGACAGAAGATCCATGATCCATTGTGTGGGGTGCAGTAGAGAGTAAAGCACCTAGGACTGTGTTATGTGGTCTCATTCTTTAGCACTCTGAAATATGTCAATAGTGAAACACTGATTTCTGAAGGACCTCAGTCTCCAGCTTGCTGAATGTTCCATGCTGTACTTAATGTCTTGTTTATTTCAATGAGACTTTTCATTCTGTTCAGACATTCTGAAATAAACACACAAGGAAGAGGAGAGTGCTAGCCCTGCCCTCTCCGCTCATGAAAAGTGGCTGTGAGAGCTGCTATATATAGGGGAGGCTCCTCTTTATTAAGTCACTGTGTGAAGAGAGCAATAGAAACGAATGATGGAGGGGACAAGTCTAATGTGCTCAGCTCTAACACCTGAATAGTTCTGTTAAGTCAAGAATCCCTATCTAGGGCTGCTTTGTTTGACTAGGATGTTTGTTTAAATTCTTGCCGTAAATGGCTTCATAGTAAAGCAGCTTTTCACTTTAATTCTGCTATAAAAGCTGAGTTCATGCAAAACACATTCTTGGCTTCTTTCTATTTTCTGTATGTTGTCTGCTTTAATTTTTGTGAAAAAACATGTTTTGCTTTTCTTTTTATTGCCCCTGCATGTCAGGCAAGGTGAGTGCATTTATTGCACAGGCAGCATTTTAGCAGACATGTGGTAGAGCTGCAGATCTGCTTACATTGACTTACAAATGTTTGTCGATTATTTGTGCTAGTCCAAAACTCCAAACCATCTCACTTTCTCTCTTTCTTTCAGCATTTCAGAAGGAAAGTTATACTGAAAGGAATCCTTGAAATATTTTTACTTATTTTTTTTTTCATTTTGTTTTCTTTGTACTTAATAAAGGAAGTGGACCAAGACTGCAAGATCCAAGCTTGAAGAGAAATGGTGTAAAAATGGCTGGTGAACGAAGAATAGAGAATGGAGTAAGTATTTAGGTTAGCCCCTCTTAAATGCAACCAAGAAAATAAGTTCTTTTGATTGCAAATGTATTTTTCAGAACATTTCATCATAAAGTTAGAAATGTCGATCCTGCTACCATGGTCAGTTGCTCTTGCAAACCTGCATTATGTTGATTGTTTCAATGACAGGAGACAATGGCTACAGGCATTTGTCACTTTTCTGTGGGGTTATCTAAGCAGCGAAAATACTTCTCATGGAATGTGAGGAGAATCCTACCTGCCTTAAAGGCATTCCACATCATTTTACCATATTGGGAAGGAGGGGGGCCCAAAATATCAAAAACTCAGCAGGAAAAGCCTTCGCAGCTTTTTCCAGAGTTTTTTTAAAAACTGAGAGGGGAATGTGCATTCCTGCTCGTTGGGACAAGTGATTTGATATGAATCACTTTCCCATAGGAGAGGAAGTGCAAAGCTGCTTAGCTGAGTGAGCGTGGGGGTGGGGCTTGCTAACAAGGCAAGCACCTGTTGCCACCATGTTGGATTTTTGCCTTAGCAAGCAAGCGCTAAGATGAGAAAATGGGTAGGTTGTTGTTGTTGTTTTGATAGATGATTTTTATTATTTTTTAATCTCTTATGTGACATTACAACATTCTACTTATATACTTCCTAACATGTAACATTAACATACTTTACATTTACTAACATATATTATTGATGTACATATACATACATCTCTTTCTAAACATTTATATACTTACTACACTACCATTTAACACTGACTTCCCCCTCTATTGATCAAAATCAATAATTTACAATATTTTATACTTCCTTAGTATTTACATAAAGTTTTGAAATTTATCGTTACAGCTTGATATCCTTAAATAATTATATATATATATTTAAACCTCCAGCATATTTATACCTTTATAATTTATATAGTCTAACAATGGTTTCCAGTCATTTATAAAATTTTCAATTGATTTTTCCTTTAGTAATAAAGAGAGTTTATCCATTCCTGCTATATTTAGCACTTTTAAGAGCCAGCTTTCTTGGGTTGGCATCTCTGTAGTCTTCCATTTTTGTGCATAAAGCACCCTTGCGGCAATGATCATATAATGGAGCATTTTACTATTTTTAATATTTAAATTGTTACCAATGATTCTTAA
The DNA here is from genome assembly GCA_030847615.1 of Gambelia wislizenii. Taxonomy (NCBI): domain Eukaryota; kingdom Metazoa; phylum Chordata; class Lepidosauria; order Squamata; family Crotaphytidae; genus Gambelia; species Gambelia wislizenii. The sequence continues at coordinate 52,963,308 of JAUMIR010000001.1, read as the reverse complement.
TAGCATTAATTCTGGATCCAGACATATTTTAAGTTTTAAAATTTCTTGTATCCAAATTTGGAATTTGTGCCAAAAAGTTCTTGCTTTGGAACATGTCCACCGGATATGGTAAAAACGTGCCATCTTTTTTCACACATTTCCAACAGCGTTTATTTGGTTGCTTATAAATCTTGGCTAATTTGGTTGGTGTCAGATACCATCTAAATATCATTTTCTAGATGTTCTCTTTGAGGTCGTAACATGCAATTTATTTTATTCATTTTGTCTATAATTTTCCCCATTTTCCCATATCTATATTATGGCCAATATCTTGCGCCCATCTAATCATACATTTTTTTATCAGTTCTGATTCCATTTCTAATTCTAGTAACATTTTGTATATTTTGGAAATTAGACGTTCTTCATTTGTACACAGATTAATTTCAAATTCCATTTTCTTAATCTCAAAATCATTTTTTCTGTCAATTAAAAATTTCTCTCTTAATAGTCTGTATCTATACCACTGGATGGACCAGCCTAATGATTCTAACTCTTCCATTGATCTTAGATCATATTGTTCTTTCTTCCATTTTAACAAATATTGGTATAACAGCCATTTTTCATCTGATTTTTTGTCTATTCTATAGAAGACCTCTTGCGTAGAAATCCAGAGAAGTGTTTTCATGTGAAACTTATTTTTATATTTTCCCCAAATTCTCAGGTTGGCACGCCTTACACAATGGTTATTAAAATCTGCATTTACCTTAACCTTTTCATACCATAAATAGGCGTGCCATCCGAATCGCAGATCATGTCCCTCAAGCTGTAATAATCTTTCATCACGTAGAGTTACCCATTCCTTGATTCAAACCAAGCAGCTTGCTGCAAAGTAGAGTTTTAAATTTGGTAATGCTAGGCTGCTGTGGTTCCCCCCCCATCTTGGAATATTTTTTGTTTTATCCAAGTTTTTTTGCCCTGTCATATAAATTTAGACAGATCTTTCCCCCAATTTTTAAAAGGATATGCACTGATGTAATTGGCAGGTTTTGGAAAAGATATAACATTTTTGGCAGAATGTTCATTTTTATTGTGGAAATTCTTCCCAGTAGTGATAAATTCAATTTTTCCCATCTTTGTAATTCCTGTTTTATATTGTTCCATGTTTTTTTCATAATTATCCTGATATAAAGAAATAGTCTTGTTAGTCAGTGTTATTCCTAAATATTTAACCTTCTTTTCCACCTAGAAGCTGGAACGTTCTTCAACTCCTGATTTATCCTCTTTTGTGAGGTTTTTAGTTAATATTTTAGTTTTTTCCTCTATTAATTTTAAGTCCAGAGACTAGCCCAAATTTTTCTAGATTTCTTAATAAGTCATCAATACTTGTTGTTTTTTGCTTTTCTGTTAAATCGAAAAATCACACTATCACACCTTGGACGTTGGTTTTTTTTTTTTTTTAAAGTTCAACGGTGGCAAATTGAGGTAAGTAAAAACACGAATAAATCACTCACAGCCGCCATCTTGCATCCAAAGCTTATGGGGGCGAAAAGACCACTAAGACAATTAGCAGCAGCTGTGAAATGCCAATAATGCGAGGCACTCCGGGGGGTTTTTGTTGTTGTTGTTTTGTTGCCTTCTATAGACAAGCCCCATGTTATTTTTTTAACAGCTTGCAAACTTATATCAGGATAGAGTCTGGATGGAGCAATCCCCAAGTGTATGTAGAAGGTGGGAAACACAACAACATCTTAACCAATTAGGAATCTGATCAATCCCTTCTACAGGGGCACTATGCTTTTGTTGTATTGAAGAGAAGCCCCAGCCAAACAGTCAGTATTCTGTAATGCCAGAGGCGTCATGCTGTAAAGTTCCCCAAAAGTTGACATGGGGGAGCATGCTGCTTGAATAACTAGTGTAGTAACATGAAGTTTGAGGCTTCTTGAGATTTTGAGGATCTTATTGAAAGAATTAAGGAAATGGTATCACAAGAATTGAGAAACAGCTTAAAGGTGGCATCTTTAAATTGTGTGTGTATCTGGAAAGACTTGTGCTTAGTAAAATGTTTCCCTTGGGAACTTTACTGGATTGCTTTTCTTTTATACTCACCAAATTTGGGATTAAAAAAAAATCTTCCTCACTTCCAGGTCATATAGGCAAGCATCGTGTGTCTGTGTTGTATCACCACTTAAACCTTCCCATAGTGTGCAGCTTGTAGTTACTGCGTAGAACATTTGCTTTTTGCTTGAGACACTCAGTAGGTCAGTATGTAGTGCATTGATGGCTGGAAGATACTAGTTGGGACTCAACGTTGGACCTGGATGACACCTAGATGCCTTTTTGTTGATGATTTTACCAGACTCTGTAAAAATAATTCAGCTGTCTTCTTTGTCATGAATCTAGATTATTAGATCTTCTCATCTTTTTACATTTCCCTGAATGGTGCCATACATAGGCAGCCCTTTACTTTTAAAGCCAAGGGGCAGATTTCTTGTAGGGACTTCAAGTAAACACAGTATTTATGTGTACTTTTTGTTACTGAAGGTCAGTGCTCCTCGAATGGATATGACTCTGGCAGAACTGCAGGAAATGGCATCACGACAACAGCAACAAATAGAGGCACAACAGCAAATGTTGGCTAACAAGGTTTGTTGAAAAAAAGTTTCTGTAAAAAGTAACATCTGAATAAAATAAAACACAAACGAGTGAACTCAAAGGAACTTTTAAAAACCCTGTATTTTTATAAAAGTGCTTTGGGATCCATGGGTTTTTCCCAACAGCCTGTTTGGGTAGACTGGTTTGGTATAGTATTTTGCCAAGGCCACAAATTTGAGTCCACTGCAGAGATGTCATTTGGAGTTAAGCACCTTCAACATTAAATGTTATATCCATTGGCTTCCTTTGAGCATACTAACATATCATATATACTCCAGTGGCTTTCGTACTGTATTCTTGGGAATCCTATGGTTCCTTGAAATCTTATTAGGACCACCTCAAGTGGGACTACCGGTAATGGAAAATAAGTGTCACTGGAGGATGGTGTGCCCACTGCAGTCAAGAGCCATAGTAAAAATAAACCTTTGAGATGCATGATCAAATCTTCGAGTTCTTTTTAAAAGAAATTATATAAAGTGTGTGTTAGTTTATGTACAAGCACATATACACACCTAACCCTTTCCTTTTTGGAGGGATTACACCCCCACCCCTGGTTGCCTTCTGTGGTGATAGTGAGGAGATACAGGAACCTCCAAACCATCTGGTTTAGTTTTGTCTGGTTGTCTTCTTCTGTATAGCAATTTTTGTATGTTTAATGTTTGCCATAATCAAAGAACCTGTAGTTAGTGCTCTGTAGTGTACTGCATAAAACACAGCATGCACTCACTTCTGTTCTTGTTATTGAAATCCTATGTCATCAATACATGTTATTGAACTTCTTTAAACTGGAAATGGGCATAACACTTGTTCTGTTCTCTTGTAGGAGCAGCGGTTAAAATTTTTAAAACAGCAGGATCAACGGCAGCAGCAGCAAGCTGCAGAGCAGGAAAAACTAAAAAGGTTAAAAGAAATTGCTGAGAACCAGGAAGCCAAGTTGAAGAAAGTGAGAGCACTGAAAGGCCATGTGGAGCAGAAACGGCTCAGTAATGGAAAACTAGGTAAGCTGTCAGTGAGATGCTTTGGGTAACTGATGCATAATGTTTATTTAATGTTATTGTTCCAGATGTTCTTGTTTACAGCAATCACCCAAAGAGCTATTTAGAATAGTTACATATCGTTTGTACCAAGATATGTTTTGGTGTGTACATGTTTGTGCTTAACCTCTTGCTGTAGTTTTACTTGAAAGGTTTTTGTGTTTCATTTTAATAACCTCTAATCTGTTATACTTCATGCCTGGAGTTTGGTGTCAAATACATGAGATAAAATAGATGCTGTTGGCCACATATTAATAAATGTTTAACTTACAATACTAATTTCAAGTGTTACTCTCACCATACTTTTGGTAAGACTGAACACTCGAATTAAAACAATTCCATTAAAATAATTCAAGAATAGGTGTGGGGACACTTCCTGTGTCAAGAAGCGACCCAGAAGCAAACAAACAATTTAAATGTAGTACTTTTCCTTGCCCTTGCTATGCTTTCCTTCCTTGTCAATGTAGTGTCTATTTATAGCCCATTAGTAACATTAATATATCAAAATGGTCTCAGTGGGATTTGAAATCCTCGGTAATACTGGAATATTGATACTGTTGCTGTTTCCATTCCTGATCCAGTCAGATGGTGACAGAAGAGAACTAACAAGAAAATCCTGAATATGACTTAATTTTTATTTTTACATTCGTTGGGAAAACATTAAGCACTTAGGAGGCTGTTTGGAACTGAATAAGTATTAACAAGTAATAGTTATGCTTTAGAATCTGTGCCTGTTGATTTGGATTAGATTATTTGGATTTAGCAATGTTCGTTTAAACATTTGAACCATTTGTGACCCAAGCGTTAAATCAGTAGCCGATTGACAACATCTTATCTTGAATATTAGGACATAACATTCTGGCATAGCTGTCAAGGGATGCCAGGTTTTGGTTTTCTTCAGATTTTAAAATCTTAACAGTGGAGTTGCAATTCACAGTGCATAGTTGACTTACAGGATGTACTATGCTCTCATGCTAAACAGTAAATTCCCTCTGGTCATTTCTTACCATTTACTATACATTGAGAACCCTACTATTGTGCTACAAAATTTTATTGTTTTCCTAAACAGACTGACATGACTACTTCTTTAAAAATTAGTGCTAAATGTTAGCCATGTTGATCTTCCCAATTGTAGAGAGCAAGTAGAGATGAAAAGATACCTTTTGCTGGATCAGATTGTCATTTACAGTTAAAAGCTTTCAGTTTCACAATTTTTTTTCCTCACTGAAAATTTGAGAGCAAAAATAATAAATTGATCTCAGTATATTCCCCAGTTTATGGCTTCTTGGCCAGATTCTGATAAATGGCAGTGAGAGGAGATGTACCTGATACTGAAAGAAGGAACTAGGAATGGGGTCCATGGTCCTCCTTCTTGACTGTTGCAGTATTCCCATATAACAGCTACACCAGATGTCACTAGTTTTGTTGGTGCCCTCCTGGTCAGTTAAACTACAGCCCCAACCACCATGCCAGTAGTCATGCTAACTGGGGATAATGAGGATTATAGTCCAGCACATATGGAGAGCATCAGCTTGGGAGAATCAGAATTAGGCTTTTAAAAGTATCTCTGTGGGTTTCAGTGGGAGTTTTAAAAAAGCCATTTTTAAAAAAATTGGGGTGGGTGGGAGGAGAGAGGAAAAGTGGTATGGAGGAGAAAAAAAGTGAAGATTGAAAGAAGGGATAGGATAGATGATAGGAGTAGGAAGATGAGTGTGAATGGCTGTGCCTGTGAGAGTATTAATGGAGAGGCATTAGTTCTGCCCACTGCTCACGTGTGCTCGAGACCACTGCTGACATGCAACCATTTAAGGCTTTTCCACAAGAGAATAGTGGCTCTTGGGCTAAAAAAAATGTTCCCCGCACACTTCTTTTTCCAGAAATAACATTTTGAACAAGAAAATATATTTACGATATGTAATTTCTCTATTTTAATTCCTCTATTTTCTGTTATATTTTATATAAAGCCTCATTCCTCAAACCAGTTCAGGACTGAGATAATAGACATTTGTCTATCACCTCTCTCCATTTCTCCTGATTTTATCCCATGAGAACAGTGTTTTCCTTAAAAGATCACAGCATGTATAGCTATATTTATCTTGCATAGCCATGCTGTGATGTAATTAAAAATACAGTTCAGAAAAGCTTTCTTGTGATAAAGCCCCTGTTAAATATCTGAACTTGATAAATTGATAAATATTTCTGTTCAAGTTACAGATTAGGGTAGCTTTCTTTGGGCTCTGTGTTAGAGAGCTGGAGGGTGTTTCTGTCCCCTTAACAGCTGCCTTGGAAGCAGCCAACATTTGGTCATTTCTCAGCTAGAGCTATTGTATTCTGTCTTCCTCTGCAGTGGAGGAGATTGAGCAGATGAACAGTTTGTTCCAGCAAAAACAACGAGAACTGGTACTGGCTGTGTCAAAGGTAGAAGAACTTACTAGGCAGTTGGAGATGCTGAAGAATGGCCGGATTGATGGTTACCATGACAACCAGTCTGCTGTAGCTGAACTTGACCGCCTGTACAAGGAGCTTCAGGTAACTGTAAATCTGCACAGCAGATGCAATGGCTAAATGGGGCAGGTCACACATTGCTTTGCAAAGGAACTTGCTCTGTCTTGTCTGTTCTGACAAGAGTGCCAAAATTATCTGAACTGTTGAAGCTTAATGTCTTCTATGTTGTGTAGATTTTTTAATGTTACTTGGCATGCTGTGAAAAGAAGCAAAGCCTAAACAGAACTTGCTTGGATGATTGTCCAATCTTTTTAGAACTTACATAATTTTACAAAATTGTTAAGTTCTTCATGGCACCCTCTCTGAAAGTTATTTGTGCTGAATTCTTGATTTCCTGTCCTGAATGCATTCAGCTGAGGAACAAGCTGAACCAGGAGCAGAATGCCAAGCTGCAGCAACAGAGGGACTGCTTAAACAAACGCAACTCAGAGGTGGCAGTTATGGATAAGCGTGTTAATGAGTTGAGGGAGCGGCTGTGGAAGAAGAAGGCTGCGCTGCAGCAAAAGGAGAATGTACCGGTGAGTGCCAACAAAAATCATAAACCCAAACAAAATTACTATCCACATCTACTACCGGAACATAGTTTATATGCTGGGTGGGGGTGACAAGTTGTTGAGAGGCTACATATGTGTGTGTGCTGTACCCTAGCATTTCCATTGTAGCATGAATGCCACTTTAAATAATACATCACTATTAACCTATTTCTTCTTTTATATGGGGAAGAGTGCTTTTTCCCCCTTTGGTGCTTTCTTTGTAGTAAGGGATGCAGGAAGGCTGTCAAAATACCTTTCTTGCAGAAAAGCGCTGCTGTGTCTCTCCCTGCTTCCCCAATAGCTGAGTTGCAATATTTAGTTCTTAATATTTATGTATCTTGTTTAGGTGACTTCTGATGGGAACCAGCCACAACCAGTGGTATCTACTCCAAGTCGAGTGGCAGCAGTTGGTCCTTACATCCAGTCTTCCACCATGCCACGAATTGCCTCAAGGAATGAACTTTTGGTGAAGCCAGCGTTTCCAGATGGGACTCCAGCCTTACAAGTCCCTGATGGTCCCTTGAAAACCCAGACTCTACCAAACATGAGAGCTGGAGTCCTTTTGCAAATCAAAGCTTCTGGTGGTAATTAACATTTTCCCCTTCCCTTTTTATTCAAAGCATATTGGCATATTCTCTTGTCATCTGATCCTACTTGTCAGTTTAACAGGCATGATGCTAGATACAACAGTTGGCTTACTCTATTTCACTTATTTGCCTGACAATGATACTTTGTTCTCTCTCCTTTCTCTAATCAGCTTAACTAGTTCGAGGTAGTGTTCAGTTTTTAAATAGGTGTTTGTTTAATCCCATATGATGAATTAAATAGTAAATTACATAGAGACATAAATATAAAACATGAATGCTTATTTTGTGATTCAGAATCTGCATTCTATCCCATGTTATCTTGGCAACAGTGTGCAAATACAATCCTGAAGATAACAATGTTAGTATTAGCAAATGGTGTGTTTGGAACTATAAAGAGCAAGTTGGTCATCCAAAAGTGAGTCACTAATGATAGTGTTCATTCTGCTATTCAGGGATTCTCATTTTCTTTTCAGTGAGCTAGAATGTTTAGGATTTCAGTTTTACTCTTGATATGAAATAGCTCTTTGAATACAAATGTGTTGTGAGGTGGGATGTATAGTGAGAAAAAAAATCTCTTGTTTGTGTTTCAGTATTTGTATTGTATTTTAGTATTTCCATGTGGAAATGTTGTTTTTGATCAGATTGTGCTGTTAAATGCTTTGTACTAGTTTTAATCTAAAATGACAGATTTTGCTTCCTGTAGCACTGCACTGATGCCTAAATTGAGTATTTTCTTCTCTTGTCCTGCTGTACCCAGTATTCCTATTGCTCAAGCAATTCTAAGTGTTCCCAGAAAGCTGTTTTGAGATTTATTTGTGTAATTTATAAATGTTAAGTTTGGGCTTAGGGGAGATACCATAGAATCATAGAGCTGGAAGAGACCAAGGGCGATCTAGTCCAACCCCTGCCTTATAAGAATGCACAATCAAAGCAGATCCAACAGATGGCCAGTCAGCCTCTGTTTAAAAGCCTCCAAAGAAGGAGATACCACCACTGTCTCCGGCAGCCTATTCTATTGTCAAATAGCTTTTATCATCAGGAAGTTCTTCCTAATGTTTAAGTGAAATCTCTTTTTCTGTAGTTTGAATTCATTGCTCTGTGTCCTAGTCTCTGGAGCAGCAGAAACAAGCTTGCTCCATCTTCAATATGACATTTGTTTGTCTCTCTACTCATCCATGAATTTATGTGAATAAGTTAACATCTTCCAACCCACATTTCTTGTCTGCAAGAAAAATAAAATAATGACTTCCGAACTACATGGATGATTATTGCATAAAGATATAATGACATTTTAAAAAAGGTACAGAGACCCAGTGTCATAGTTAGTGTCAAACTGGGACTTGGATCTTAGGTAGTCCCTTTTCTCACCCTGATCTACCTCACAGGGTTGTTGTGAAAATAAAGTGCTGAGGACAGCTGCATTTGCCTCTGTGAGCACATTAGAAAAGATATATGATAGAAATGTTATTGATAAATACATAAATGAAGTTTCTCTCCAGAAGTTAAGAAATTGCATTAATGAAAGTGCAGAATTTTGTGTTTTCCATAATTGTCAATTATAAACATTTTTTAAAGTGAATTTGCACTGATTTTTAAAGTGAGCAGTTTCCATTCTGTTGTATATGAACACATGCATAGAAAGTCCAACTGAATATTTGTCGGCAACATGCCTAAAAAAATGTGTACAGTACTTCCAGTTTGAACTCAATATCAGGATAACCTATTGTTAGGAGAGAAAAATATACAGTGGGCCCTCAGTATTTGGGGGTGTTGGCATTGGTTCCATGATCCTCGAGGATACCAAAAAATGATAATGCTCAAGTCCCTATTTAAAATGGTGTAAGACAGCAGCAGAGATGGTGGCTGCAGCACTTCTGTTCTTTGCCACTTCTGTGGGACTGAAAATGCAGAAATAGTTTTTTTTTTAAAAAAATACTATACTGTAGAGTACCTGAGATCAAGTGCAACCAGGCTGAAAAGCGGTCCCAGGACAGCAGTGGAGACAATAGCGAGGCCAGGGCACTGGGTGTGCATTTTTGGGTGGCTGCTGGGTTGTCTGGAGGAATAGGACAGAGACATGAGTCCCTGTAGTGTAGGACAGCGGTGGAGGCTGTGGCAAGGTTCAGGTATGCATTCTCCCTGCTTTGGTTGCAGCCAGTCACAGAATGTTGGCAAAAGAGGTAGAAGCAGGATAGGTCTGGTGCCTGTGGCTTGCTGCTGCTGTCCCCTCCCCCCAAGCTTGAGGCTAGTGCGTGTAGGAGGTTTTTGGACAGAGCACAAGGGCAAGAGAATAGATCTCTATTTCCTATCCAAAAAGGGGCTTGTGCACATGCAAGTCAATCACAGGCTGCTGGCATGTGAGATGGAAGCAGCCCATGCCTGAGGCTTGTGGCTACCCCTCCCTCGAAGCTTGAGACTGTTGTGTGCAGGAGGTTTTTGGACAGAACACAAGGGCAAGAGAATAGCCCTCTGGGAACACAAGGCTGCAGAAGGGACCTGAGGATCTGTGAAATGGTGGGAATTCAAATGTCGTGCTTGGTGCGAATCCATACCCTTGCTATTGCTTCATTTCCATGTGCACAAGTTTCTTTTTGGACAGAGCACAGAGGGTTATTCTCGTGCCCTTCTTTGTCCAAAAACCTCCTGCACACAACAACCTCAAGCCTTCAGGGGGTGGGGGTTGCAACAGCAAGCCCCAGGCAACAGGTATGCATTCTTCCTGCTCCGCTGCATCTGGGGGGAGCATGCCAGCTGCCACTTCTGCCTTTGGAATGAAAGAGCAGAAGGCACTGCAGCTGAAGCAGGAGGAACGCATGTCTGGTGCCTGGGCCTTCCTGCCACATCTGCTGCTGCCCTACGTCATAGGAACTCACATTTCTCTCCTCCACCTCTGGAGAACCTGCCAGCTGCCCATTTTGCAAGTTCAAAAATGTGTGCCTGGAGCACTGGCTTTGTTGCTGCCTCCACTGCTGGCCTGGGAGCACTTTATGCATTTTCAGTCCATGGTTGGTTAAAATGATGGATTCAGATGTGAAGTTGAAGGCTTTCACGGCCAGCATCCATAGATTCTTCTTGTTTTTTTTCCGGGCTGTGAGGCCATGTTCTGGAAGAATTTATTTCTGATGTTTCGCCTGCATCTGTGGCTGTCATCTTCAGAGAATGGTTGGGTAGGAATGTGTGTGGGGTTTATATACTGTGAACCCCTGTTGGAGAGATATGTAAATTTGTGTATTTGAATGGCTAGTTTCTGGGTGTAGATATGCAAGGAGGATTAATGTCTATTTGGCTAATGGTTGGCTAATAGTCCATTGTCTGCTGGAAATCCCCCTGTCCCTGGGTGGAGTTCATTTGCAAGTGTTGAGTTTTGATTTTAGTGTTTTTCAAGACTGGCAGCCAGATTTTGTTTCCTTATAGGGTTTCTTCTTTCCTGTTGAAGTTGTCCAGGTGTTAGTGGATTTCAATAGCGTCTCTGTGCATTCTGGCACGATAGGTGTTGGCCTGGTCCAGAATTTCGGTGTTTTTAAATAGCATTTGGTGTCCACGTTGGTTTATAACATGTTCTGCTACTGCTGATTTTTCTGGCTGGCCCAGTCTGCAGTGTCTCTCGTGTTCCTTGATTCGTTTTTGCACATACTGCATACCATGCAGCTGTAGACAAGTTTACATAGAGACCACTAAATGCAGTGTGCAAACACTAATCAAGGAAAAGTAATGGATTCAAGTTAATATTATACTCTAAGAAGAGATTTCTTTAAGTAATTCTGTTGTATAAATAGTAAACATTTTGTACGAATCAAAAACCATATTTCTTATGCTCAGAATAGAGGAGGCTATAGAAATTTAGTTTAAATATCGAATACAGGAGAATATAGAAACTGTAAATGCCATTTTATTGAAAAATAAACACTTTCATATTCTAGAGGGGTCATGTTTAGAAGTTTATAAAAAATAGGTTAACATTTTCCCTGCTTTTTTCTCTCTCTTCACTTCAGGTACTACATCTGCTGGTTTGAAACCTCCACTCACCATCAATGATTGGAACAATTCAAGTGCTGATAACTTGACCAACCAGGGACTAACTTCTTCAGTGACAAAAGCCAACAGTAACAGTGAAGGGCCAGGTAAGTTTCTATGGTAGTGTAGTCTCTCTCTCTCTGGCTTTTCTTCGCAAACGAAGATTTAGGAAGGACTCACCCAGCGCTTTCTGCAAGCACGCTGATGACTAAAAAGGCCAATCCGAAATAAACAAGTACGGTTGCAGAAAGCACAGCAGAAGGTCTCCTTGGGTGATGTTTCTGGGTTGTGATTCTTTCTGCGTTGTCATTTCTCTTCAAGACTTGTTTGGCGTGAGTTCTCAAACAAGGCTACAGCATTGTTGATAGTGCGTCTCCATGCCTCCCACTGTGAGGCCAGAGCAGACCATTGTTGGTGATCAATTTGGCTGAGCCTGAGATGTTGTTTCAGGAAGTCCTTGTATTGTTTTTTTGGAGTGCCCCTCTTACGCTGACCCATGACGAGTTCACTGTAGAATACTATTTTTGGGAGGCAGTGGTCCTCCATCCTAGAAACCTGCCCTGCCCAGCGCAGCTGTGTTCTCAATATCATGGCCTCAGTGCTGGTGATCCCTGCTTGCTCAACGACAGCAACATTCATCACATAGTCAGTCCAGTGTATATTTAGGATTGTGCGTATACAGCGCTGATGAAAGCGTTCAAGGAGTTGTAGGTGGTGGTGATAGGTGACCCATGTTGTAGTTTATATTGTTAATGGTTTGTTAAGAAAAGGGGGAAAAGAATGTTTTTCTGTCTTTCCAAAATGAGAATGTCTGTGCTTATTTTCCATAGTGTACTTATGTTTAAAAAAAGGTCTCAACAACTGTCATGAGACATTCCTGGGATGTTCTCAAAGTTGTTCCCAGGGTGGTGGGTAAACACCAATCCATTTCTAGTATGTAATTGTGTTGAGTTACCTGTAATATTTCTTTTCAATTCAGATAATGGAATGGTTAACATGATCTTACTGAGGGGACAGTTCAGTGCTGATGCCTTTCTTATATTTTTAGTCTGATACTGTTGAAATTGTGCAACCTGCACAACTGGGGTTGGCTCCTGATTTGACTGATTCCTTCCTGATTGTGGACATGACCAGTATTAATATGATCCTCCTCACCTGTCCATCTTGTATAAAAGACTGTGCTTTGTCATTCAGAATCTTTCAGCAGGAAAGATTAGCACCCCTTTAAATTCATTGCTTCTTGTATGTTCTTGAATGTGCTTGGTTAACAATCATTTTTTTCCTGTTAGCTGTTTCAAACAAGCACAGTTAGGTTCGTTGGTTCAAATTTGTATCTTTATATCTGGTTCTAACAAGTATTCCAAATACTTTAAATCTAACTCTTTATCTCTGTTTTAGCTGGTGAGGGAGATGCTCCTCTTAGAGAAAGAGAGAAGAAAGTACGTCCCTTTTCTATGTTTGATTCTGTTGAATCAAACGGAGGTACTGGAGTGTCTACAACACTGAGGAAAAACCAGAGCAGTGAAGACCTGCTGCGTGATGGCCAGGTATATTGAAAATATATGTCTTTTGAATTATGATCTGATCTTTCTCTTTATGTGTGTCAGGAGAGGTATTTAAATCCATATGGTACCATGCTTGTGAATTTGTGTGAAATATCTCTTTTGGTGTAAATAATATGGGACCTGGTATGTGATTTTAAATGAGCCAAACACTCAGTGTCTGGCTTTGGCAAATGCTGATCTCTCCCTCAAATTCTCCATCTGTAAAGCAAAGTTCTATGTTTGTGAAGCTGGGATGATTGGCAAAAGGCCCATCTCTTATTGAGTGATGGTTCTTAGCCTGAATGAGAGGGAGTGGTACTATCTGTCTTTCAGGGGTATGAGAGGGGATATAAATCTTTAAAGGAAGGATATACCTATACATTTTTGCGCAGTAAGAATGTATGGAGGTAGCAGTGGTGCTCCATCATGCCCAGAAGCAGATGAAGGGCCCCTCCCTCTATCCTAACTGCCACTGCTGTGGCCTTAAAGGAGAGAAGATGAGGCAATATCTGCTGGACTTAATCTCCTCCTACACAGCCATCCCCTGTTCCTTATGTGTCATGTCTTAATTAGATTGTAAAGTTGAGGGCAGGGAACTGTTTTGTTGTTCTTTTACTTGTAAAGCACCATGTACAGTGATGGTGCTATATAAATAAATAGGTAGATAGAGTATGGTAGTGATACATTCATGTATGTGTCTTACTTGCCTGGAAGACAATTTCATTGTCCAAAAGGTGGAAGAGGCAACAAGGGGGTCAGCTATTTTAGATCTGATCCTAACCAACAGGGATGACCTGGTTAATGAGGTGCAAGTGGTGGGATCCTTAGGTGAGAGTGATCATGTTCTCCTGGTGTTTGTTATACAATGGAAAGGAGAAGCCAGGCATAGTCAGACACGCGTTTTAGACTTTACGAGAGCTGATTTCATTAAACTCAGGGAAATACTGGGGGTGATCCCATGGTCAGGAATACTAAAAGAGAAGAGACCTCAAGATGGATGGGACTTTCTGAAATCCATCTCAAAAGGGAAATACTGAATGCACAATTTCAAACAGTACCATATATTCCGGCATATAAGACGACTTTTAAACCTTCTCAAAATCTTTTAAAAATTAGGGGATTGTCTTATACTCTGGAATAGGGCTCCCCATCACGGCTTGGGAAGGACAGGTGGCTGGCTGGATGGGGGAAGGCTTGCCAGCACCCGCCCTTCCTGAAGCCGCAATGGAGAGCCCTATAAGACACCCCAGCCAGCCAGCCACCCCTCCATATCCCCCTGAAGCTGCGATCGGAAGCCTGATCGCGGCTTCAGGGAGGGTAGTGGTGGCTGGAAAGTCCCCCCCCCCCTCGAGCCACCCTTCCAGCCTCCCTGAAGCCACGATCGGGCTCACGGTCACGAAGGGAGCGAAGACGCAGGAGATGGGTGACATGTGAGGCAAACCGCTACATTCGCCCCCTCCTCCACCTTGATTCCTTCAGGAAGGGTGGATGGGTGGTGGCTGGAGGGGGGGAGGCTTTACAGCCAGCACTCGCCCTTCCCAAAGCCACGATCGGGGTTCCCATCGTGGCTTTGGGAAGGGTGGATGGGTGGTGGCTGGAGTGGGGAAGCTGGAGTGGGGAGTTTGGGATATACAGTTGTCCTGCTGGATTTGGCATTCACGGATTTCTTGATAATATCAGATGTTGGCTTGTGTAGCACAGTACGTATTACTTCACTTATAGCCGGTATAATTAGTTCTTCACCAATAGTATGAGGTTTTCCCAATTTGGCAATCATTAACGAAATATTGTAAGAAGCAAGCAAGCCATCACCATCTTGTGTGGTTGCGGTTGAAAAGAGTTTTGCCAATGTCGGTTGTTTGATAAATTTTTCTTTTAGTGTTCGAAAATAAGATAAATCCTTCTCTTTTTTATCACCATGAATTTTAGTCAAATATTCTTGTAGTCTGGAAGCCTTCATAGCTTCATTTGATAAAACTTTCTGGCAAATCAGGCACATTGTTAATATACTGTTTACAGACGACTCAATAAAGCCATATTTCAAATATTCAATATTATATTGTCTACATTTTTTTCTTTGGTTGAGCCATTATTTGTAGAAAAAATATTTTTTTTATGGAGGTATTTTTAATTAATATTTTTTTTGTAATTTTTTGAAATATTTTTGTAAAAAACAAACTAACATAAATACTAATGAAATAAATAAACATGATATTAATTGTAAAGCGCATATAATTATTACAAAATAAATAAATAATACTCACCAATTATAGTCGCACTATTTGTTAGTTAACTTTAACTTGTCACAATATCACAACAATCTAACTTACGACTTTTTCGGACGGAGAAATACACCGCAAGAAGGGTCGTCCCTCTTGCGACGCTGCTGCGTGGCAGGGGGGGGCATTTCGTATGACGCCGTCCCCCTGGCGATTTTGTTCCAGTACAGATCACAGCTCCAGCGTCATATTTGGCTGTTTCTTAATCATGGAAGTGCGATCTGTACCGAAGCAGAATCAGAAGGGGGATGGCGTCTTATGAAATGCCCCCCCGCCGCGCAGCAGTGTCACAAGAGGGACGACCCTTCTTGCGGTGTATTTCTCCGTCCGAAAAAGTCATCAGAGTTATATTATGCTGTAATTTCACTGTAATAATTACGGGAATTCTCCTGATTCATAGCGTGCTTCAAAATCTGCTGGTAGTACTGCCAGTAGCCAGTACTGCCACTGCTGTTCCAGGCTTTGGCCTTGCGATCGACCAATTGCACGAGTGGCAGTTGCCCGCAGCAATGCTCGTAGTGCTCACATGTTTTGGAATGACAATTCAGTGGCACCACATGAACAGTAGCAGTGCGCGAATGCACATACTTCAATGCAAGTGAGGGAGTATCCGGGAACTGAGCCAACGTCCAGTACGTTGTTCAAAGAAAACCTAAGCGTTATGAGCGGAATACATAAATCAATTTTTCTAAATCTTCTCTTCTTTCTTTTATGCTTTCACGGCCCCCTTACAGTTATTCATTGCCCCCAAATGCACCTGTGGCCATCACCACCCCCTGGATCACTGCAACACCCACCAGGGGGCAGTAGCGTCCACTTTGGGAATCACTGATGTACAGGAAATGGAAAAAGCAGGAAATCACCAAAGAAGAATTCAAACAGATAGCGAACACGAGTAGGAATAAAATCAGAAAAGCTAAAGCGCAGAATGAGCTTAGGCTCGCTAGAGAGGTTAAGAACAATAAAAGGTTTTTTGGGTATGTCCGCAGCAAAAGGAAGAAGAAGGAAATGGTAGGGCCACTACGTGGAGAAGATGGCAAAATGCTAACAGGGGACAGAGAAAAGGCAGAATTACTCAACACCTTCTTTGCCTCAGTGTTTTCAGAAAAGGAAAAGGGTGATCAACCTGAGGATAACGGAACAGAGGACACAATAGGAAAATCCAGCACAGAATAAGCACAGAGGTAGTAGAGGAATACTACCTTAATCTAAATGAATTTAAATCTCCAGGACCAGATGAACTACATCCAAGGGTATTGAAAGAGCTGGCAAATGTAATCTCAGAGCCATTGGCAATAATCTTTGAGAACTCCTGGAGAACAGGAGAAGTTCCAGCAGACTGGAGGAGGGCAAACATTGTCCCCATCTTTGAAAAGGGGGAAAAAGAGGATCCCAACAATCATCGTCCAGTTAGTTTGACATCAATACCAGGGAAGATTCTAGAGCAGATCATTAAATAGGGAGTTTGTGAACATTTAGAAGTCAATGTCATAATCACAAAAAGTCAACATGGGTTTCAGAGAAACAAGTCATGCCAGGCTAATCTGATCTCTTTTTTTGATAAAATTATCAGCTTGGTAGATGAAGGGAACGCTGTGGATATCACATACCTTGATTTCAGTAAGGCCTTTGACAAGGTTCCCCATGACATTCTTGCAAACAAACCTGTAAAATGTGGGCTAGACAAGTTAACTGTTCAGTGGATTTGCAATTGGTTGACTGCCTGAACCCAAAGGGTGCTCAGCAGTGGCTCCTCTTCGTCTTGGAAAGATGTGACCAGTGGGGTGCCACAGGGTTCTGTCCTGGGCCCAGTGCTATTAAACATCTTTATCAATGACTTGGATGAGGGAATTAGGGGCATACTTAACAAATTTGCAGATGACACCAAATTAGGAGGAGTAGCTAATACCCTAGAGGACAGGATCAAAATTCAAAATGACCTGAATAGACTAGAAAGCTGAGCCAAAGCTAACAAAATGAAATTCAATACGGAGAAATGTAAGGTACTGCACTTAGGGCGAAAAAATGAAATGCATAGATATAGGATGGGGGAGACCTGGCTGAACAAGACTACGTGCGAAAGGGATCTAGGAGTCCTAGTAGACCACAAGTTGAACATGAGTCAACAGTGTAATGTAGCAGCTAAAAAGGCCAATGCGATTATGGGCTGCATCAATAGAAGTATAGTGTCTAGATCAAGGGAAGTAATAGTACCACTCTTTTCTGCCTTGGTCAGGCCTCACCTAGAATACTGTGTCCACTTCTGGGCACCACAATTCAAAAAGGATATTGACAAATTGGAGCGTGTCCAGAGTAGGGCGACTAAAATGGTGAAAGATCTGGAAACCATGCCTTATGAGGAAAGACATAGGGAGCTGGGTATGTTTAGCCTGTAAAAAAGACGGTTAAGGGGTGATATGATAGCCCTGTTTAAGTATGTGAAGGGGTGTCACATTGAGGATGGGGCAAGCTTGTTTTCTGCTGCTCCAGAGACTAGAACATGGAACAATGGATGCAAGCTCCAGGAACAGAGATTCTACCTCAACATGAGGAGGAACTTTTTGACAGTAAGAGCTGTTCGGCAGTGGAACACACTCCCTCGGAGTGTGGTGGGGTCTCCTTCCTTGGAGGTCTTTAAACAGAGGCTGGATGGCCATCTGTCAGGGATGCTTTGATCGTGATTTCCTGCATGGCAGGGGGTTGGACTGGATGGCCCTTGTGGTCTCTTCCAACTCTACAATTCTATGAAATAATTGTTTTGTTTGTTCTTTAGTGCATCACTCTTAGAATAGTTGTTTAAATTTTTTTTACAGCTATTGTTTTGCCTTACAGATGGGCACTAAGAATATGGCAAAAGTACCACCACCTGTTCCCACCAAACCAAAGCAGATCAACTTACCTTACTTTGGTCAAGCCAGTCAACTGCCCTCCACAGATGTTAAGCCTGATGGTAATGCACAAAAGCTGCCTCTGACAATTGCAGCTGTTGGAAGCAAGCAGAAACCCCCAGCCCCGCTGACACTCCCAACATCCCAGCAGCTCCAGCAAAGAATCTGTGTGTCACCAAGTGGTCTTCCTACTAATCCAGATCTGACGCTTTCCAAACAAGAGAGTCCTCCTGCGGTAGCTGTGAAACCTTTCACACCTCAGCCAGCCAAAGAGGCCCCTCCACCTCCTTTTCGGAAGCCACAGACTGTGGCTGCAAGTTCAATCTACAGTATGTACACAAAACAGCTGACTCCAGGGAAGAACTTTCAACAAGCAGTGCAGAGTGCACTGACAAGGGCACAAACCAGAGGGCCACATTTCCCAAGTGGTGAGTGTTTGATTGACTTTTCACTTCCCTACCTCACATTCTGTTTCACCAAGAAAAAAAACAAACCTGATTATGGAGCGGTCAGGAGGCCATAAGGTAAGAAGTCAATAAGCACTATTTTCACGATGAGAATAGTGAGAATTCAAAGAACGTGCATGTTTTAAAATACTCTGTGCAAAAGGATCTTTTAGCACCTTTGAGATTAACTAAGTCTACAAAAAGCTCATGCTACAGCTTCTTTTTCTTAGTCTCAAAGGTGCTGTGAGATCATTTTGCATACTGGTATTTCAGACTAACACAGCTGTGTATTTCAATTAAAATACTCTGTTGTAGTTAGACTTTTTTACTTATATGTTGGGTCACAATAAGATGATTGCACTCCTGATTATTGCACTCTTGAAATCACTGGGGAAGTTTTGTGGTCCAAAGAAAAATAGGGGATTACTGCTTTTGTCAATAACAAAGAAAGAAGGAAGACAGATACTCATTTACCATTATATTCCTCAAGGTTAGAGAAGTGTGTGTGTCTGACAGACAGAAATAGCTCAGTTCTGATGCAGACAGAAACTACTGAATTTGTACAGGTCATATTTATGTAAAATTATTAGCTGAAAGCTTTACATTTGTTTTATTTGTCAAACAGTTGATAGTTTTCTTTCTTAATTGCTACACAGTGTATGGAAAGCCAGTTATTGCTGGAGCTGGTCCCCTAAATCAACAGCAGCAAATGGAGAACATTTATTCCAATACTCAAGGCAAGCCAGCCAGCCCAGAGCCTGAAATGGAGGCTACAGCTTCAGCCACTGAAAATAATGAAACAGAACGTATTCCTCGTCCGCTCAGCCCAACCAAGCTTTTGCCTTTCTTGTCAAATCCTTACAGAAATCAAAGTGATGCAGATCTGGAGGCCCTTCGGAAGAAGCTGTCAAATGCACCACGGCCTCTGAAGAAACGTAGTTCCATTACTGAGCCAGAAGGGCCCAACGGACCTAATATTCAAAAGCTCTTGTACCAGAGAACAACTTTGGCTGCTATGGAGACTATATCAGCCCCATCATACCCATCAAAACAAACTTCAGTTGCCATTACTGAGAACTCAACAGAAATCCCAAACCCTTACCTAAACACAGAAGTTGTGAAAGAGGTGATTCCTACTCCACCTGAACCAACTATTGCAGAAGAGGCAGAAAGTCCAAATATTGATCAGAACACAGCTTCTTTGCCTTCATCAGGACTAGATAGTGTTCCTGAGAACATACCTGACAACACATCCATTACTCCACTTGAAGTGGAAGAACCAAGTCTAGATGTGCCCTTGTCCATGGAAATGTACATGGAGGAGTATCCTCCCTACCCACCACCTCCATATCCTTCAGGAGATCCAGAGACTTTGGCAGATGACTCATTTAACATGCGACCTCCTGAAGTCACTGGACAGTTCTCTTTACCACCTGTAAGTAAAAACACTGTCTCTCTCATTTTAGGCAGTTATGATTGAGATGATATACGGAGCCATTTCTGTAGTTTAGGATCTATTTACAGACAAAGGCCAAGATCCCACATCAAACAGGTAGAGTGTAATATTCTGCTCATGCAATTCTCTGTCCTCTCCTGCAGCTGCCAAGCCCCGGGAGAGTCTGCTGCTGCTGCTATTTATCAGTTGGGAGGCGAGGGACTTGGATGACAGAATTAGGGGCATACTTATCAAATTTGCTGATGACACCAAATTAAGAGGAGTAGCTAATGCCCTAGAGAACAAGATCAAAATTCAAAATGACCTGGATAGACTGGAGAGCTGGGCCAAAGCTAACAAAATGAAATTCAATACGGAAAAATGTAAGGTACTGCACTTAGGGCAGCAAAATGAAATGCATAGATATAGGATGGGGGAGACCTGGCTGAATGAGACTACGTGCGAAAGGAATCTAGGAGTCCTAGTAGACCACAAGTTGAGCATGAGTAACAGTGTGATGCAGCAGCTAAAAAGGCCAATGTGATTTTGGGCTGCATCAATAGAAGTATAGTGTCTAGATCAAGGGAAGTAATAGTGCCGCTCTATTCTGCCTTGGTCAGACCTCACCTGGAATACTGTGTCCTGTTCTGGTCACCACAATTCAAAAAGGATATTGACAAATTTGAGGGTGTCCAGAGAAGGGCGACTAATATGGTGAAAGGTCTGGAAACGATGCGTTATGAGGAGAGACTTAGGGAGCTGGGTATGTCTACCCTGGAAAAAAGATGGTTAAGGGGTGATATGATAGCCCTGTTTAAGTATTTGAAGGGGTGTCACATTGAGGATGGAGCAAGCTTGTTTTCTGCTGCTCCAGAGACTAGAACATGGAACAATGGATGCAAGCTCCAGGACCAGAGATTCTACCTCAACATTAGGAGGAACTTTTTGACAATAAGAGCTGTTCGGCAGTGGAACACACTCCCTCAGAGCGTGGTGGGGTCTCCTTCCTTGGAGGTCTTTAAACAGAGGCTGGATGGCCATCTGTCAGGGATGCTTTGATCGTGATTTCTTGCATGGCAGGGGGTTGGACTGGATGGCCCTCGTGGTCTTTTCCAACTCTACAGTTCTATGATTCTATGATTCTGTGGACAGGAGAGGCAGTTCAGATGAGAAAGAGGCAGCTGGTCTCAGCTCAGAAGGGGGGAGAAATGAATGTATGCTAACATTTGGAATTCACCTTCCTTTTCCTTCCCCTGAGAGTTCAGACCCGCCATATCTTCATTGTTGGATCATAGAAATCATAGAGTTGGAACAGACCTCAAGGGCCGTCCAGTCCAACTCCCTGCCATGCAGGAATACACAATCAAATCATTCCCGACAGATGGCCATCCAGCCTCTGTTTACAAACCTCCAAAGGAGACTCCACCACACTACGAGGCAGTGTATTCCACATCCAAACAGCTCTTACTGTCAGGAAGTTCTTCCTAATGTTTAGTTGGAATCTCTTTTCTTGTAGTTTGACCCCATTGCTCTGTGTCCTAGTCTCTGGAGCAGTAGAAAATAAGCTTGCTCCCTCCTCTATATGACATCCCTTCACATATTTAAACATAGCTATCATGTCCCCTCTTAACCTTCTCTTCTCCAGACTAAACATACCCAGCTCCTTAAGCCACTCATCATACGGCATGGCTTCCAGACCTCCCACCATCCTGGTCACCCTCCTCTGGACACATTCCAGCTTGTCCATATCCTTCCTGAATTGTGGTGTCCAGAACTGGACACAGTATTCGAGATGAGGTCTGACCAAAGCACTATTACTTCCCTTGATCTAGACACTATACTCCTATTAATGCAGCCTAGAATTGCATTGGCTTTTTTAGCTGCTGCATCACACTGCTGACTCATGTTCAGCCACTGAGACTCCTAGATCCTTTTCGCATGTACTGCCCTCAAGCCATGTGTCACCCATCCTATATCTGTGAATTTCATTTTTACTGCCCAAGTGTAGTATCCTAGGGGTCGTTTACACGACAAAATAAATCCTCAAAGAATGCGACAAGAAGCCTGATAGTTCCCACACATCTCGAAGCAACAGCGCCCTTTTCAGAAGGAGGGGGTGCAAAAAACCCATAAGTTGCGCAGTCTCAGCTTTCGCTAGTTTTCCGCTCTTTTTTGATTAAGTTCGCAAAAATGCGCATGATTTATCATGGGAACTAACAATCGTGTACACTGGCATCTGCCTTTTCGAATTACTGTGAGCAGAGCTGAATCCTGATTGGTTGGAGTGACCATTCTGCTTTATCCGAAAAGACTGAGGGGTTGGAGAGAAGAAATTCACCCTCCTTCTGCTTGCAGCCCACTTTGGAAAACGGAGCCCTTCCTGTCTATCTTTTGGGGGGTGGGTGGGTGGGAAGAGGCTTTGCTGGTGTGTGTGTGTGTGTGTGTGTGTGTGTGTGCTGGAATGTTCGTTCATTTGTTTTGTTTGTCCTTCCATTCACTTGCCTTTATTCAAGGCTTCGGAGGGAGGGAAACCAAATGAGGCAAGCCCTAGTTCTGTGGTGTGTGTTTGTGTGTGCATGCATGAAGGGAATCTGCTCCACCATGCTTTTGCTTGTTCGTGCTTTCAGTGACTCCTTTCTTTACAGAAGCCTTTCGGGGCTGGGGATGACGGGGGAGTTTGACAGATCGCTCTTTCGATTGCTTGTTTGTTTGTCCTTTTTCTTTCCTCTCATTATTTATGGTCTCCATCACCCCCTCCTTGCTCCCTCCCTGCCTCCTGCCTGGCTTTAATCATCTGGAGGCGATTCCCCTCCCCCACCTTTGCCTGTGTGAATTAAGCAAAACAGAAAGTTGCTGGATCTGTCTTCATCATTCGAAAATGCCAGGCTTCGTGTGATTTATGCACTCCTCATGCGAAAGGACGGTAATCCGGAATCTGTCGAACTTTTTCCTGTCGTGGAACCGGCCCCCTACATTTCTCCCTGTTGAAATTCATTTTGTTAGTATTGGTGAATTGCCTCCCTCTCCCTTCCCTCCCTTGCAGTAAAGAGCAGCAGCAGCTCCTCTCATGACTTTACAGGTACTGTGGGGGAACAGGTTTTGGATAGGGTGCAAAGGACTAAAGAATAGTCCTTTGTGTTCCTTCCAGAAGAGGACATCAACACACATAAGCCACTAACAGGATGCTGTCTGTGTTGACACACTTTCCCTGATTATCTGCTGCACTTTGATGCCGATGTGCTATCTTCTACCTTTGTTTCTTGAGAACCCTGTTGTGAGAAAGAAAATACTTTTAGGCTCAGTGAATTGTGCCTGTTACTGCAGAACAGGTTTTTAGTTGTATGGGACAAATCTAAACTAATTGTCTCATGTCTCCTAAAAGGCAATTCAGTTAGCACTTCATCTCAAAGCAGATATTATGTTTTGTTGTTGTGTGCATTCAAATAGTTTCCAACTTGTGGCTACCCTAAGGTGACCATATCACGGGGTTTTCTCAGCAAGATTTGTTCAGAGTGGGTTTGCCTTTGCTTTCTTTTGAGGCTGAAAGAGTGTGACTTGCCCAAGGTCACCCACTGGGTTTCCATGGCTGAGTGGGGATTCGAATCCTGGTCTCCAGAGTCATAGTTCAACACTCAAACCACTAAACTACACATGATACCAAATATCTTCAGCAATGTTTATAGGACATACTGTATGAGGTACAACTACTTAAGACGGCAGGAATATGTCTCACAGACAGGTAGTTGAAGCAACAAAAAGTACAAATGGACTTTCTACATTCTGCCTCCTCCCCCCTGGCAAGATTACACATATAAGAGTTTTCACCTTCTCAGAATGTCTTTTATTCCCTAATCCAAAATATTTTTTGCTATTTTTATCTCTTATGTGTGAATGGACTTCCTACTTTTGCTCTGACTAAAGATTTTAAAAATAATTGTGAAATAGTCTTGCTGATGGTTTTCCTTCACACACCACAATAAATAGGAAACCTAAAGTACAAAATATTTCATGAACCTTTAGAAGGGGGGTAAGTAGATAGAAGAGCCAGCGTGGCGTAGTGATTTGAGTGTTGGACTATGACCCTAGAGACCAGAGTTCGAATCTACACTCAGCCATGGAAACCCACTGGGTGACCTTGGGCAAGTCACTCTCTCTCAGCTTCCCAGGAAGGAAAAGGCAAACCCCCTCAGAACAAATCTTGCCAATAAAAACCCATGATAGGTTTTCCTTAGGCATAAGTCAGAAACAAAGGCACACAACTAAAACAAGCAGATAGAAGAAGATCCCAGATCACAGTTTGTCACACAATTTTCATAGAGTGTTAAATTGCTTCCAAAAATAAAACAAATATTCTGTATGCACTCCCACAAAGTGTTTGAATGGTTTCGGTTTCAGGTTTTGAGTTACTTAATTATGTAATCAGCCCCTTATGAAACAATGTATGGCTTGTTTTAATTCTAAGCATTAAGATTTTCCAAATCTTTTTGTCCTGTTAATTCTGGGGAAGAAGAGAAGGCGGTGTAGGTCATGTCTATTTCTTTGCTGTGCACTGGTATTGGATTTATAATGTGTTCGTGGGTCACATGTGATGCTCAGTGACAGATGCAGCTCCTATTTATGTCAACCTTTTCACCCCATTGAAACATACCCTATCTATATGTCTCAAGCTAACACCCACATCTTTGCAACTTTTTAGACTTTCTTTGCCTCTCCCAGCTTTGATCAGTTTAAGCATTCTTTTCACAGTCTCTGCTGTACTACCTCAAATCCTCTGAAAGATTTTAGGGTTAGATAGAAATATTCCTTGGAGATGCCATTTGAGCTCTGCTAGCATTTTAGTCATATTTAAGCCCAGACAAGCAATCTTAGGGTGTATTTAAAACTACACTCGAAAACACCCTTTTCCTCACATATTTGAACAATCAGAATTATTTTTAATTCCAGAAAGTAGATTCTACAAAGATGAGAGGTCTCCCCACCCAACCCCATGGTATGAGTTGAACAAGAGACAACATGACTTATTTTTGCTTAGTTTTAAATCCTGGCATCTGTTGAAATTTACATATGCCTCTGAACAGGGCTTGTTGCTCCTTTCAACCAGCTGGAGTTATCATTGCTATAAATGCAAGGCGCCTAGTTCAAGCATAGTACACTGGAGAGTCTGAGCTTTTTAAAGCAGTGAAAAATTGATCCTAAGTTCCTCCAAGTTAAACATAGCTATAACACTCATTTATTATTAAGTGCAGCTACAGTTTAAATTAACATCCTTGCTCTAGAATACTAATAATCATTTTAAGTACTGAAGCTTTAGAACAATTAAGTCAAGAAGATATTGTTACTAGGATATTGAGTAGAATTTTAGATTTTTAGTGAATATCCCTCCCCTACATTATTAGTGCAGAATAAAGTTATTTTTTGATTACTTGAAATTTTGGCTTCTAATAGTATTTGCTTGGAGAGCCTGAGTGGTATAGTAATCCCTATGCAACCATAAAAACCCACTGGGTGACCTTGAGCAACCTCAGAGGAAAGCAATGGCAAACAGCCTTTGAATAAATCTTGCCAAGGAAAGCCTGTGATAGATTTACCTTCTGATTACAGTAAGGGATCTAAGAGTCCTAGTAGACCACAAGTTGAACATGAGTCAACAGTGTGATGCAGCAGCTAAAAAGGCCAATGCGATTTTGGGCTGCATCAATAGACGTATAGTGTCTAGATCAAGGGAACTAATAGTGCTGCTCTATTCTGCCTTGGTCAGGCCTCACCTAAAATACTGTGTCCAGTTCTGGGCACCAGAATTCAAAAAGGATATTGACAAATTCGAGGGTGTCCAGAGAAGGGCGACTAATATGGTGAAAGGTCTGGAAACGATGCCTTATGAGGAGAGACTTAGGGAGCTGGGTATGTTTAGCCTGGAAAAAAGACGGTCAAGGGGCAATATGATAGCCCTGTTTAAGTATTAGAGGGGGTGTCACATTGAAGATGGAGCAGGCTTGTTTTCTGCTGCTCCAGGGACTAGAACACAGAACAATGGATGCAAGCTCCAGGAACAGATTCCACCGCAACATTAGGAGGAACTTTTTGACAGTAAGAGCTGTTCGGCAGTGGAACACACTCCCTCGGAGCATGGTGGGGTCTCCTTCCTTGGAGGCCTTTAAACAGAGGCTGGATGGCCATCTGTCAGGAATGCTTTGATTGTGTATTTCTGCATGGCAGGGGGTTGGACTGGATGTCCCTCATGGTCTCTTCCAACTCTATAATTCTATGATTCTGTGACTTGAAGGCACAGAACAATACAGTATTCGCTTCCAGCTCTTGCTTCAAATGGAACATTGTGTAATATTGTAAGTGGGATAAGAGTTATTAGCCCATTCAGAGTATACTTAGTACTTGTTACACTGAATAATGATCCTTGTCTCTTTGTGTTACAACTGTTCCCTATTTCTCTGACTACCAGGTTTGATACTTATGAAGGCCCTCCTTTTGTCTGGTCTTTGTATACATGCATATCCTCATTGAACTATCTGTTTACAGTTCTTGTGTTTCAAGCTTTTACTTCTGTTTAGCCCTCTTCCTCCCATTAATCTGTTTCCTTCATTCTGTCCAACATCTCCTTACATCTGCTCCAATTGTTTGCAATGATTTGCACCACCCTTCTTTGGAGCAGCATGTCTAGAGCCACAGAAATATTTTTGGGAGGTGACTAGCTGTGATGACGATTACATTGGGAAATACTTCCTAGGTTTAAGTATGCAGTTGTGTTCCCCCACAGTCTTAAGGACGGGGGTAAAACACTGATATATATATATATATATATATATATTGCAATAATATAACTGATTGTGCTAGATTAGTGCTTTTACCTTCCTGTAGAAAAGGTAATTATCCGAATAATTGCCTCATCTTAATTTAGAAATAATTATCTTTACAAATGATTGTCTCACTATTCTTTTCAGGATAAGAGGACAAACCTGCGCAAAGTTGGTTCAGACAGGATTGGCCATGGAATGCGAGTGAAATTCAATCCCCTTGCTTTGCTTCTAGATTCCTCGCTTGAGGGAGAATTTGATCTTGTACAACGAATCATTTATGAGGTATAAATTCCCTTTTCCCATTATATAGGGTGAAGCTTGAACTGCACTTAGAACCGCAATTATTTAAATTCCTGGCCCTTTCTTTTTGCTGTGTAGGTTGAAGATCCCAGCTTGCCCAATGATGAAGGTATCACTGCACTTCACAATGCTGTGTGTGCTGGTCACACAGAGATTGTGAAATTCCTGGTACAGTTTGGTGTAAATGTAAATGCTGCAGACAGTGATGGATGGTAAGTTTGATTATTTCCTTTTACAGTGGGTCTGTATATTGGCTGGGTCATATATTAATATTCTGTTAACATTTAATAAATGCCATAATATTGGATTCAAGTTGATAATTCCACTTCCATTGCTACTTCCACTGCCTGACAGAAAAACTCCCCTGGTGATTTTTTCCCCTAGTGGAAGCAGTTGTAATGAATTGAACAGAATAGTTTAAATAGCTCTGAAATGACATTCTGAAGCAGACTTGCACTTTCTTCATAAAATGGAACACTTCAGTTACAGTGCCTGACAGTGTGGGATGAAAGGAACTATGAGTGGGATAATAAGTGAAGAAATTTTTAGGTTTATAGATGGCAAATGAGTCTCTTCAGTGGAAATTAGATACTGCATCATGCTTGAAAATGGATGCACATGTTGGTCAGTCACAACTGTTTCCCCTTCTAAAAGCAATTATGGGGAAATGATCAGGAATTTGTTTCCCGTTTTTTAATTGCCAGTAAGCCTTAATTGATCTATTTTTTTACATTTTACTAATTTCTTTCCTACCAGTCAGGATATGAGTGAAGACAAATTTGTTTCCTTTTTCTCTGCAATTTCTAGGACTCCATTGCACTGTGCAGCATCTTGCAATAATGTCCAAGTGTGCAAATTCTTAGTGGAATCAGGTGCTGCTGTCTTTGCCACAACCTATAGTGATATGCAGACTGCAGCAGACAAATGTGAAGAAATGGAAGAAGGCTATACACAGTGTTCTCAGTTTCTCTATGGTATGTACCCAAAATTGGATTCACTAAAATGATAGCTGTGCAAGAATGCTTTCATGTGTTTTTTATGTGTGTTTAGAAGATACAGAGTAAGGATTATCTATTTTCAGGCTTCAGTATATGGCAAGATAAAACATGCTAGGTCTATGACCTCTTATGATTAGTATCCTAAATATACATATTCCTAGATTGTGTAGACATTCTTTAGCTCTTTTTGTTTTCTGAGAATGTTTCTGTTCAAAACAACTCTTATTCCTTTTTCTTTTTAAGCTCCATGCCTCTTATTGGTTCAGGCATTGGATTTGCTATTATATGTGTCTGATTGGTAGTGGCGAGCCTCTGAAATCTCCCTTCTCAGTTTTATGTTTTTTTCCTAGTAAGGATAAAGCTAGAATATTGACACTAGACATACAATTATGGTAACGTGCTCATGAGTCCTTAACATTTTGGTTACAGATATAATATCATTCTTTTAGGGTCAGATGGGAGAGTCAAAGGAAGAAGTCCTGCTAATAGAGATGGAAATCATCTGTCCATTTTTGATTGTGAAAACTTCAGTACATTTGTGTTTTAGACCTAAGAATTGTATGTTTCACCCCTTCTTCGATTGAAATATTTCAGCTAAAACTGGTCATCCATTAAGGTTTATTCATTACAAAATGTGGCTTCTTCTGCCATGAAGCTGAGACAGATTTTTTGTGGGTTTTTTCCAGGTTGTGAGGCCATGTTCTGGAAGAGTTTATTCCTGATGTTTCACCTGCATCTGTGGCTGGCATCTTCTCTGAAGGCTGCTACCTAGGGGCTAGAGAATCCATGTGGAACTTTGTCATCACAGTTGCTGTTCCCAACCTCCTGTCCCATGCTCCAAACATTCAGAGTCTGGGAGCTCCTAGATGGTCTTCCTCTTCTCTTCCTCCACACTGCCCCACAGTGACTGAAACAAAGGGCAGTAAAATTTGAACATGCATTCTCTGAAGATGCCAGTCACAGATGCAGACGAAACATCAGGAATAAACTCTTCCAGATCACAGCCTCATAGCCCAGAGAAAAACCATGAAAAAACCACTATGGATGCCAGCCATGAAAGTCTTTGACTTCACACTGGGACAGATCGTTTAATCTTTATTCACTTTTGTATGTTTCTACAAAAATGAGTTGCAACTTGACCTTTGGTTGCATCTGGCAGGAGCAAGATAGAAACTATATATAAACTAGAGATGCAGAGAAGAGGCTAACGTGCATTCCTGACTAATACTGTAGTTTGCTGATCCCTTTTAGTTTCAAAGAATTTATATACATGAAAGCTATTTTAGCAGTCTTTCTGAATTTAAATGAATCCTTACTGAAGGCCTAGGAGAGTTTAAGTGAATGATCATATCATTGTGAGTTAGTGGTTTTCATATGTCTTCAGTTGATATATTCATTTGGATATAGTAGAAAAAAATGGAATTCTATGTAGTTTTTGGCTGTATGTAAAAAATTCATTTTTACCATTTCCCCCCAATGACCAATATTGAAAAAGATTGCTAAAATCCACATGCAGTAATTAAGAGCATGGTTATGTGTAAGATCATGTTGATAATAGCATAGAGTGTGTGTAGGGGAGAGACAGGAAGAGCCAATCCTTGAACAAACTGCCATTTTTCCAGCCCAACTGCTGTTGCCCTGCCCTTGGAGGGAGAGAAGAAGAGGCAGGCAGAACTCCATCAGGCCTGGGCCCAGAAGCAGGTGAAAGGCCCTCCCTCCAGCGCAACTGCCATTGTCCTGCCCTTGGAGGGAGAGAAGAACCAGCAGTATCTGCTGGATTTAATCCCTACCCCCACTGCCATTCTCTTTCCCCTATGTGTCATGTCTTATTTAGATTGTAAGCCTGAGGGCAGGAAACTGTTAAATTGACCATTTGTAAGCCACTCTGATAGCCTTTGTGGCTGAAGAGTGGGATATAAATACAATAAATAAATACATAATAAACAAACTAGGTAACAAACAAACAAACCTCCAAAGATATATACCTTAGTCTTCTACTAATTCATTTGCCAGGGAAGGGCAAAATACAATAATCCAGATATTGTTGGACTGTAACCCCCATAAGTTTGTGTGTCTTCAAGTCATTTCCGATTTATGGCAACCCTAATGCAACCCTATCATAGGGTTTTCTTTGCAAGAATTGTTCAGAGTGGGTTTGCCTTTGTTTTCCTCTGAGGCCGAAAGAGTGTGACACGCCCAAGGTCACCATGGCCAAGCAGGGATTTGAACCCTATTCTCCAGAGTCCAACACACAAACCACTACACCATGCTGGCTTCCTATAAGTTTAGGTACAGTAAACAAAGGAAAATCTTGACAAAGTAAAAGCTATAAAATGGATGTGAGAGTAACTTGCGTTTTAATAGATGGTTATGATAATTGGAACTAAGCAAAATGGTATTTCTCTGTATGCAGCAGCGAAGGACATACCCTAGTTTATGTTATCTCCTGTCCTTGCCCAAGCTAGACAAGGTTCATGTGATTTCAGGAGGAGATTGATTGCCTCCATTGGGACAGTTTCTCCTTTTCCTAAGAAGGCAATCCAGATTCCTAAATCCACAAAACAACAATAACCTTTTTTTGAGCCAACTAAAAAGCATAAAGTACACCATGCAAGCTTTTGAAGCTCCACTGGTTTCTCCATCAGGCAAAAGATATTAAAAATCGTACAGGGGAAGAAAAGTGATGACATTAGAGTCACAGGCCTACATTTTGCATCAGATATTGTTTCTGTTGTAGTTAAGTTGATCTGGAGGAATCTCAATGCAGGCAGAGGCCACTCCTCTTCTTGGCCATGTAGCGACTGAAACAAAGGGCAGTAAAATTTGAACATGCATTGAGATCCCTCCAGACCAATTTAACTACAACAGCAGATTGACTCCAGATTCCTATATTGCTCATATCTCTTCTAGCCTCTGTTCTAGTCCCTGCTGACAACTCAGTGAGGCTGGAAAATGTGTCATTGTGGGGCAGTGTGGAGTAAGGGAAGAGGAAGACCATCTAGGAGCTTCCAGACTATGAATGTTTGGCGCATGGGACAGGGGGTGGGGGACAGCAACTGTGATGACAAAGTTCCACATGGATTCTCCAGCCCCTAGGCAGCAGCCACCATTGCCACCTTATCTAGTGTTGTCTTTCTCAGGAGCATCCTCCGTGTTGCATCACTTCTGCTTCTACCTTCTCTTTGCATAGTATTTCAGATCCTGTCTTCGTCTCCCTGTCCCTTCTGCTGGTGGCCATTTTACGACACCTCTGCCAAGTAACCATTTTGATGCAACTTCCTCTTATGGCATGCCCTATCCCTCCTTGGCAATTCATGCTGGTACCTGTAGCTTCCTTCTTAAACAAAGTGTCCATTCTACAAAAAAGCCCCTGCTTGTGCAGCAGTTTAGGGATTTGCAGCAGTGTCAGAAACCAGAATTGGTCGAAAGCAGAACCTGTGTAAACATGAGTGAATTACAGTTGCTTGCTTGGGACTGCCTGCGCACCCACCCACTGCTTGCAAAGTTTCTCAGTCATCTTGGTGATTCCCCTCGCCCCCAGCTTGCTTTGCAAACAGCATACACAGTCAGTCCCAAGCAAGTATCCGTAGGCAAAAACTGTCGAAAGAGTGTATTCCTCATTGTACGAATGGATCTTGTCCTTAATTTGCAAGTGTTGAAAGAGCGAGTTGTCAGATAACAAGCCATCAGAAGGCAGGGGCTTCCTGTAGTGGTAGCTAAGGAGTACCAGATGGGGTTTTCTGCTTTCTAACCTTGCCAGGCCTCTAAACACATAGAGGCCTCTAAATGCCCACCCTCCTCTCCCCACATCTAGAACTACGCACCCTCTTATCTCTTTCTTCCTCATCCCTCAGCAAAAAGCCTCCCCCCACTTTTCCTTTGTTCATTCATCAGATAAGGATAAAGCCAATCTTTTCCAGACCCCAGGGTCCTAATCCAACTGTACCCAGGTGTGCAGGATCAGAATGTGGATGGTTCTTCTCTTTTCTCCCATTCCTGATAACTAAAACTTAGAGGAAGGGGATTGGTCTGATACTCCAAATCAGGAGAGCTCCACTTATGATAGACTCTTTGACTCCATTGACTTTGTTCCACTTTAGAATAGAATAGAATTCAGAATGACCTGGATAGACTGGAGAGCTGGGCCAAAGCTAACAAAATGAAATTCAATACGGAGAAATGTAAAGTACTGCACTTAGGGCAGAAAAATGAAATGCATAGATATAGGATGGGAGAGACCTGGCTGAACGAGACTACATGCGAAAGGGATCTAGGAGTCCTAGTAGACCACAAGTTGAACATGAGTCAATAGTGTGATGTGGCAGCTAAAAAGGCCAATGCGATTTTGGGCTGTATCAATAGAAGTATAGTATCTAGATCAAGGGAAGTAATAGTGCCGCTCTATTCTGCCTTGGTCAGACCTCACCTAGAATACTGTGTCCAGTTCTGGGCACCAGAATTCAAAAAGGATATTGACAAACTAGAGCATGTCCAGAGAAGGGCAACTAAAATGGTGAAAGGTCTGGAAGCGATGCCTTATGAGGAGAGACTTAGGGAGCTGGGTATGTTTAGCCTGGAAAAAAGACGGTTAAGAGGCCATATGATAGCCCTGTTTAAGTATTTGAAGGGGTGTCACGCTGAGGATGGAGCAGGCTTGTTTTCTGCTGCTCCAGAGACTGGAACACGGAGCAATGGATGCAAGCTCCAGGAACAGAGATTCCACCTCAACATGAGGAGGAACATTTTGACAGTAAGAGCTGTTTGGCAGTGGAACGCACTCCCTCGGAGCGTGGTGGGGTCTCCTTCCTTGGAGGTCTTTAAACAGAGGCTGGATTGCCATCTGTCGGGGATGCTTTAATCAAGATTTCCTGCATGGCAGGGGGTTGGACTGGATGGCCCTCGTGGTCTCTTCCAACTCTACAATTCTATGAATCTTTATTATGGCCATAGACCAGCACAGGTAAAAAAGGGATACAGAATAAAAAGAAGGTAAAAATACAGGTTTAAAACAGTATTTGAAATGATCCTTCAAATTGCATAGCTCCATTATAACAAGACAAGGTTGGTACTAGTCTTTTGCGGAGGTCAATGCCTGAAGAATTTTAACTGCAGCTGCACAGAATCTGACAACGTTATATGTTGTTTCAGGGCTGGTGTCTGAAAGCAACAGAGAGGTGTAGAATTGTCCAGTGTGTCCTTGGTATTTATCTCTCTGGCTTTTCTTCGCAAACGAAGATTTAGGAAGGACTCATTCCGCGCTTTCTGCAAGCACGCTGATGACTAAAAAGGCCAATTTGAGATAAACAAGTCCGGTTGCAGAAAGCACAGCAGAAGGTCTCCTTGGGTGTTGTTTCCGAGTTGTGATTCTTTCTGCGTTGTCGTTTCTCTTCAAGACTTGTTCAGCATGAGTTCTCAAATAAGGCTGCAGCATTGTGGATAGGGCGTCTCCATGCCTCCCGATGTGAGGCCAGGGCGGACCATTGTTGGTGATCAATTTGGCCAAGCCTGAGACGTTGTTTCAGGGAGTCTTTGTATCATTTTTTTGGAGCGCCCCTCTTATGCTGACCCATGGCGAGTTCACCGTAGAGTACTATTTTGGGGAGGCGATGGTCCTCCATCCTAGAAACATGCCCTGCCCAGCGCAGCTGTGTTCTCAATATTATGGCCTCAGTGCTGGTGATCCCTGCTTGCTCAAGGACAGCAATATTCGTCACATAGTCAGTCCAGTGTATATTTAGGATTGTGCATATAGACAGTGCTGATGAAAGCGCTCGAGGAGTCGTAGGTGGTGGCGATAGGTGACCCATGTTTCAGATCCATAAAGGAGAATAGACAGTACAATGGCTCTATACACACTGATTTTTGTGCTTTGCCTCAGGTGTTTATTACTCCAGAATCTTTTGTGAAGTCTTCCAAATGTGCTATATGCCTTTGCTAATCTGTGATCAATCTCTTTGTCAATCTTGGCATCTGAGGAGATGATGCTTCCCAAGTAGGTGAACTGCTGAACAGACTTGAGCACAGATTTGCTGACGACAATGTGGGGCTGGTGGTGTTCGTCCTGTGGTGCAGGCTGGTAACCTTGGTATTTATACAATGGGGTGAAATAAGTCTGAGATGGATGTCCCTGTAGTATGAGCACTGGAGTAGTACATGCTCTATTGTTTCTGTTTGGCCACAGTTTCAGGGGCATAGTCTGTCTGAGAAGGGGATCTTCTTGTATTGCCCTTCAAGAACAGCTTTGGCATGACACCGTGCCAAAGTAAAAGCCCTCCAGTGTTTAGGTACTTCAGGTACCTAAGTATGTCATAGGTGAAACCAGATATCTGTTGGAGTCACTTACAATAAAAGTTGGGGCGCTAGCTAGATCCTGTTGTCGCTCTATGTCTACCACCCATTGTTTGCTTTAGTCCTATTGTATCCCATGCTGAGCAGAAGATCTGGAGAAAAGCCCAGTGATGAAATTTTTGTCATCACTGTGTGTTTCCATCTCAACTGGAAACCATCACTCAAAGTTAGTGGAGCAAGGCCAGTGGGGAATAAGGATAGTCTGAGCCAGTAGCTGAGTCTGGTCACCCACACTCTGGCCTCCACTTTCATATAGCCAGTCTCAGAGTTGTGTTAGAGACACACATTGAGCTTGGAAAACAGATCTTAAAAATTTGGGTTGCACAAGTTCTAATGGTGCAGAGTTGGGCAAGGCTCCCTGCTGGTATACATAAAGCATTGTGCTACTCATTTGCCTTTGAAAAGTTTGAGCACCGCAGGTATATAATGGCTTCCTCTTGTCTTAATAAATTTGAGGGTAGCTGTTGAGCTCCTCTGTGCGTTACCAGCCATATACTCCCCATGTGCTTTCCTACCACCAGTAGTGTGAAAAATTAGCCCCAGATATTTGAAGCAGGAGACCTGTTCAATCTTGTGGCAGTCTATACTCCAGGTGTGATTCTTGGGCCTTTTAGCAAATGCCATGATTTTAGTTTTTTGATAGTTTAGTACTAGCTGATCCTTTCTGCAGTACTATGTTTGTGCTCTTAGAGCTCTTTTTAGGCCGGTGGGTGTTCTTGAAAGTACTGCTGCATCATCTGCATAGAGCAGAGCTGAGATGTGCCTTCCCACTAATTTGGGGGGATGGAAGGTAGTGTTGCAGTAACCCACCATATTGTTGATGTAAAAGTTGAACAGGTGTGGAACTAGACTCCAACCTTGCTTGACACCCTTCTCAGTGACAATGGCATTGGTGAGATGTCCCTGGGGGTTACATCTTACTTTAAGTCAAGTCCCTTCATGCAGCATGCGAATTAGATGGAGTAGACGCTGGTCAATTGAGGAAGGCTCCATTTTCCCCCACAGTTTAGTTTGGGATACAGAGTCAAAAGCTGCTTTAAAGGCTATAAAGGCAACACAGAGAGACAAGGCACTGACCTATGGTGGCTCGGCCTTCCCTAAAGCCAGCTTGTTCATCTGCAAGTATGTTTTCTTGTTCCAGCAAGGTCTGAAATTTCCACTGTAAGTATCTCGCGTAGAGTTTGCTGATCGTATCGAGGAGACCAATTGGTCTGTAGTTGGCAGGATCATCCTTCCTCCCTTTTTTATATAAGGGGACGATGATTGCAAGCCCCCAGTCCTTGGGTGCTTGGCCATAGTTGTCGATACAGGTGAAAAGTGAGGCCAAAACTGTTCAGGGGTACAGGATGATTCTTCTGATAATCAGGCCTTTTCTTCTTCAGTGCATCTGCAGTGGTTCTGCAAGGAGCCTCCAAATTTCCCAAAGCTAAGGTTTCCTCTAAGGAGGCTCCTTTTTGTTTTGACTTGTATGATCTGTTCCAAGCTGAATGGATCACCCTCTTCAGGGGAAGAGAGCTATTGAACTTGCTGAGAAGCTTTACACCCTTTCTCCTAAGGTGATGGACATGCTTAAGACCCCTTTGGTTGATGTCCCAATTTTGGCTCTTTTTCGGGTGCCATTGCCTCCAAGGAGTAAGACACCTCCCTTAGGGACTGCAATGAGAAAAGGGCAGATACAGTCCTCAAAGGTGCTCATGGTGCTGCTGCACTCTATCAGAACCTCTTCTTCTTCACGGTCTCTGTGAATCCATGCAATTGGCAACCATGCTCTAGATCAGTGGTTCTTAACCTGTGGTCCATGAACCCACGGGGCTGCAGTATCCTCACAGGGGGTCCATAAAGGCTTGAAGGCTGCAGGGCCCATCTCCTCCCCGCAGTGGAGCAGCTACGTGACAGGAGGCTGGCTGGCTGTCTTGGCCTATGCATTGCTGTTCAAGCCACTCCAGCCACAAACTAGAACAAGCAAAGGAAAAGTCTTCCCTCCCACTTCAGTGCCTCTGAGGGAAGATCTAGACATGGGTGTCTCAAACCGTACACTCTTAGGGTGTCAGACTTCTGCCTTCTCCTCAGTCCCTTCCTATCTGTTACTTTATCCTTACTTTAAAAGATTCCTGAGGGGTGGCTTACTACTATTTCCCCTGATGCAGCACCACTTTCATATCTGGAACCTTCACCTGGTGTTCAAATCCTCACCCACCGTCCTTTTGAACCCCTCTTCACCATTTCTCTCTGACGTCTTTCTCTTTTCCTTGTAGCAATTGCCTTAGCTAGATGAGTCTATGAACTCGTAGCTCTTTCAGTCCATGCAGCCCATTGCATCTTTGAATAGGACTCAGTCACCTTAACGTTAGACTCACTCTTCATTCCCAAAGTCATCCCAGTCTTTCATAGGTCCCACTCCATTTCTCTTCCTTCTGCCCTCACCCTTCTTATTCCTCTGGAAGGATTTGGCACAAACTCAACATAAGGAAGGCCCTAAAAATTTACATCCACCAGAGCTGTTTCTTTGTTTGTCACCTTACCCTCCATTTCCTTGGGGGCGGGGAAAGTTGAAGTCTGCCACCCTAGCTCATTGGCTAAAAGTCTGCATCTTCACAGCGATGAGTCTCTGAGGCTTCTGACACCATCACACGTTACTGCATATTCTACAGATCAGTGGCCACGTCTGTGGCCTTCTCCACTAATGTGAGATTTGCAGGGCGGCGTCATGGTCAAGCCCCTCAACCATTACCAGGCACTATAAACTACACAGGTATGCCTCCGCAGAGGCTACCTTTGGTAAAAGGGTGCTACAGCAGGTCCTCCTTTCTCAGTAGCCACCACTCCTCCTTCTCTAGGCTCAATTTGGGTACATCACAAACTAAGGTGTCTCCTTCGCCACATACAGAGAATGGTGCATTGGGTATTTACTATGAAAGTCCATTCCTGTATGCAAGAGAAGACATATGTGTCCACCCTGACGGTGGCATGTTTTTTTTTTTTCTCTCTTTGCTCTAAGACGGTTCTTTCCTTCTCGGCATTCTCTCATTCACTCTCTTTCTATCCTCCTCTGGCTCAGCTGTGGTCAGGAACTGGGGGTGGAGCCAGAGAGGGGGTGATTAATCTCTTCCTGGCATCACATGACCCATGCCTAGCCTGGGCAGCTACAGGAGATAACCCAAACTAGGATGTCTCCTTTTTCCACATAGAAGAATGGACTTTCACAGTATGTACCCAGTTTGCCAGTTTCTATTTTGTTCATTATAACAGATTCTTTATTTGGTTGGAATACAATTTTTATTTTTAAGGGATAGAAGCAATACTGCTGCATCTATAGATGGTATGTTTGTTGCTGTTCTGGGAAGTATTTTCACATGCTTTCAAATAGAAGGCACTTTGAGTTGCCTACTAGTTTATTCATTTTGTGTTGATCCTATAATTACTTAGGCATTTCTCTAGCCTGTTTTTTTTTTTAAGTCAGTGGTATGACCTTTAACTAGCTTTACAGTTCTAATTTTTATGATGGTTGACAAGGCAAACAGGTTCTCACATTAGATGTTAGATGTTGTGTGGCCCCAGTGGTTCATGCATTTGTAATGTTCAAGTTAGACTACTGGAATATGCTATATGTAGGCTACCCTTGATGATATGCACACTGCAGCTAGTGCAAAATGCCACAGCAAGACTTCAGTACTTTATAGAAACCACATAACACTGGCCTTAAAGGAATTGAGTTGGCTGCCAGTAACTTCTGGTTGAGTTTACTTGTACAGCATGATATATCAGATCATGTGATATTGAATATTATCTAAATATTTAAATCAATAAATAGTATGGAATAATGTTTTATTATGATTGAGTTGCTTGGTGTTGTTTTCTTTGATGTAGGAGTGCAAGAAAAAATGGGAATAATGAACAAAGGAGTGGTCTATGCTCTGTGGGATTATGAAGCTCAGAATGATGATGAACTATCTATGAAAGGAGGAGACTGCATGACAGTTCTTCGCCGGGAAGATGAAGAAGAAATAGAGTGGTGGTGGGCACAGTTAAGTGACAAGGAAGGATATGTGCCACGTAACTTACTTGGGGTAGGTAGAAATACTTACAATCAGACTATTGAGAAGTATTATTTGGTTGTATTCATGTTTTTCCCCAGGCTGTAGCTTTAACCACAGGAGAAATTGGGGCTGGGGGAGAGAGAGAGAGTAATCATTCTGTAAATGGTGTCATGCTATAAATTCTTTGATTCTGTTTGGATTTGGAGCCATGTGTATCTAATTTCATCTCTCTCACCACTGCATTGGCTCTTGTGGTGCCACTTGTTATATATCTGAAACTGAATTAAGGCACGACTGTTTCAAGAGTGATTTGATACTATCTACCTTTGTTATTAGGGACTTCGATTTGTCAGACTGGTGGATATGTAGCAAATTATTTTTTGAACAACTGGTTGTACCTGTCTACCACATGCCATGGTGATGCTTTTCTGAAAGGGCTCCCATGGTACAATATCAGTGTTGTAGGGGCAACCTGCTGAGCTGATTTTGTCTGTTCCTGTGGGACTTTAAAGGGTGATTGCAATAGACTCTGTTAGGTGTTGCAGATGGTTACATTGCATTGACAGTTCAGCTATTCGCTATAACTGTGTTCCATCATCTATTTTATTAAGCATATTTCTTGGTTTAAAATGTTTATATTGTATTGTCTGCCATAAAATAATGGCATACAAAACAATGTAAAATACATAATAATATTTCTGAATTGGTGCTAGGCTGTTGCAGCAAAAATACCAAATTCTTATGGCATCTTAAAGTTTCATACGTTTTACTTGGCTAAGCTTTCATGGACTGCAGCCCACTTCATTACATTCTTGAAGTATAAATCTGTTCATACAAATGCCAGGTTTGGAGGAGGATGTGGGGAAATAGAAATGCAAAATGTTCAAATATTGATGATTATCTTATCACTGTTTAATAAATAGTACTGGAAGATAAAAAGGTCATTCTAGCATAGATAAACAGAATAACACATATGTGGTGATGAAAAGTCTTACAAGGGACACTATTTAACCTCTAGAGATGTAGTGGATGAGGAATTGTAATCAGATGGGTCAGAGGAAATAGAAATGTAGAAAACTAGAGGTAGTGGGAATTGCTTAAAGAGTGGCTGTAACAAACTGGCAGAGTTGGAGCAGATAAATTCTTATTTGGCTGTTTCTTGTTGGAACTTGTCTAAGGTTCTTCTGTTTAAGAATGGCTGCTTTGATGTCATTGTTTTTAAGATACTGCCATTTCAGATGTCTGATTTCTATTCATCTATTATTTTGCATAGAAACTGGGCTGTTTGTCCTATGCAAAATAGCCTATGTGCATCTTGATGAAGTGGGCTGCATTCTACAAAAACTTATGCCAAGTAAAACATGTTAGCCTTTAAGGTGCTGCAAGACTCTTAGTTATTTTTATAACAACATAACTGTGCAATAGAAAACAGTTTTCTCCAAATGTTTGCTAATCACTAGGGGGTACAAATAGAAGGTCTGTAACAAGAGAGGCCAGATGTGTAACGGTGATAAATGTGCTTCAGTTTTCTTTTTCTGTTCTTCAAGGCACTGTCTTTTTTTATTTATTTATTTATACCCCGCTCTTCAGCCTCAAGGCTATCAGAGCGGCTTACAAATTGTTTTAAGCAATAGCTATTTACACATCTACACTGCATTAAGCAGTTTCCAGTGTGTGTTAGCTAATTGCCCCCCACAAGCTGGGTACTCATTTTACCGACCTACGAAAGGATGGAAGGCTGAGTGAACCTTGGAGCCCGCTGGAATCGAACTTGCAACGTGGTGACTTGCAGGACTGGCATTTAACCACTGCACCACCAGGGCTCCCTTGCAGGAATAGGGCATATGTCTTGGAAATGTCTTCTTGTATCATTCTTGGCCTTCATGCTACAGTAAAACTCTAGCAGAGGGACTTGGGCATAATTGTATTTATAATTCTTCTCTTTCTTAATCTCTTTATACATGTCTGGTATCTTTGGTCTAGTAGATAATCCTTCAGTGCTGGCAGGGTCTTAACTTGTCTTGGTTTCAGCTGATTGATATTTGATGCTTGGCATCTTCTAACAGATAATCCATGGATTCACAAACATGAACATTTTCCCAAAAAAGCCAGCTTTGAAGACTTGTATCTAGGCCTTTCAAAATGAGATTTATAAACAGAATCTCTTCTCGTCACCCATTTATTTGTTAAATATATTACTTAATCTGCTTATTTGTGCTTTCGCCAAGCATATCGTTAGAATCCAAAAGATGATTGTTACAAGCTAAGGAGAAAGCCTTTGTTTCTTTGCTTCAATAGCACTTTGTAGCATTGTGCAAATAATTCATTTCTTTGTTTTAAATTCATTTTGATATTCATGTCTTCTGACCCATAGCCCTCACTAGTTAAGCCTCTCACTTCATACTCATAGTTAGTTTGCTCACTTGGACCTTGTCTTGACAAGCCAGTAGGTAGTATTTGCCACTAGCTTTGGTTGTGGTATCAGGATTTGGAAATTATGTTACTGCTTTGATGTCTAATATAAGATTACAGAAACAAGTGCTTCATAATGAAGCAGCACAACAAATGATGGCTTTTGTGAAACAGAAGAATTCCATCTTCCTTTGATATAATAATAATAATAATAATAATAATAATAATTATTATTTATATCCCACCCCTCTGCGAACAATCGGGGCAGCTTACAACAGTAAAATAGTACATAGTATAAAACAACTCAAAATCCATTCCCCTCCTTAAAACATTATTAAATCAATACAAATTAAAATCAGCATATAATACAATTATTATTAAAAACCCTTCCTAGCGAGCAGCATCAGTTAGGAACTCCAGAATCAACCTCCAGAGGGGGTTCCTGAGGCTGGGGTTAGCTATTCCGAAAAAACCTGCCTGAAGAGATCCATCTTGACAGCCTTTTTAAAGCTGTCTAACGATGTCAGTAGGCGGATCTCATCTGGCAGGCCGTTCCACAATTTGGGGGCGACAGCCGAGAAAGCCCTCTGGGAGGTGGTCGCCAGCCTAGGTCTTTGTGGCTGCAACAAATTCCTCCCAGAGGACCGGAGAGCGCGGGGAGGATTATAAGGGAGAAGGCGGTCCCTGAGATAGCTTGGGACCAAGCCATTTAGGACTTTAAAGGTGATAACCAACACCTTGTACTGGGCCCGGAAGCTGATAGGCAGCCAGTGGAGGGACCTCAGAACCAGAGTAATGTGGTCCCTCCTAGATGTTCCAGAAACTAGCCTTGCTGCCATATTTTGTACCAGCTGTAATTTCCGAACTAAGCACAAGGGTAGCCCCATGTAGAGTGCATTACAGAAATCAAGACGTGAGGTTACCAGCACGTGCCCAACGGTCTCAAGATCCCTTACTTCCAGAAAAGGGCGCAGCTGGCGTATCAGCCGAAGCTGATAACAAGTGCTCCTGACTGTCGCATTTACCTGATTTGTCATCAGGAGCAACGAGTCAAGGAGCACCCCTTGACTGTGAACACAGTCACTGGAGGAGAGTGTGACCCCATCCAGGACTGGAGATTGCAACCCAATTCTTGGTTTCGGGGCCGCTACCGTGAGCACCTCCGTCTTGTTTGGATTTAGTCTCAATCTGTTTTTCCTCATCCAGCCCATTACTGCCCGAAGACATTCATTGAGAGAAGAGATGCCGTCAGAATTCGAGACCGACGAACGAGATACGGAGAAATAGATCTGAGTGTCATCAGCGTACTGATAACACCCAGCTCCATAACTTCAGATAATCTTACCCAGCGGCTTCATATAGATGTTAAATAACATCGGGGACACTCCACAGGTAAACTCCCTTTTACTGGAGCTACTGTCCCCGAGCAGCACTCTCTGGGTCTTGCCCGAGAGGAAGGACCGAAACCACTGCAAAGCAGTGCCTCCGATACCTAACTCCCTCAGGCGATCCAGAAGAATGCTATGATCTATCGTATCAAAAGCCGCTGAGAGGTCTAGGAGCACCAACAGGGTCACACTACCCCTGTCAATGCTCAGACGCAGATCGTCGGTCAAGTCAACCATGGCAGTCTCAACCCCAAAACCTGTCCTAAAGCCAGTTTGAAATGGGTCTAGGTAATCGGTTTCATCCAAGACAGCTTGGAGTTGAAGAGCAACCGCCCTCTCGATCACCTTGCTCAAAAATGGTAATAAAGAGACTGGCCTATAATTATTCATAGCCAGGGGGTCCAGGGAAGGTTTTTTCAAAATAGGCTTAACAGCCGCCTCCTTTAGACATGATGGAATATATCCTTTCCTGAAGGACGCATTGATGATGCTCACAAGGAACTTCCGCAATGCGTCCCCTCCCTGGACGGCCAGCCAAGATGGGCAAGGGTCGAGGGGGCAGGTTGTCTTCCTCACACTACCAAGGAGCTTGTCCACGTCATCGGTACTCACAGATTGAAGCTGATCCAGTATAATTACATTGGCGGAGTTGCTGGACACCTCGTCCATTGTTTCTGTTACAATAGTGGCATCTAAGTTGGCTCTTATCTGAGAGATTTTATCTGCAAAGAAGTTATTAAATGCGTCACAGCAGACAGTCGTCGGGTTAAGCAGGGGATTTGGTGCAGGGGAGACCTGTGTCAGCTCCCTCACCACCCTAAACAGCTCTGCTGGATGGGACTCTGCAGATGCAATATGTGCAGAGGAGAAGTATCTCTGCACTGCACGCATTGCCTCCCGATAGGACCAAAGAAAGTTCCTATGGCGAGTTCTGTCAGATAAGAGTCGAGTCTTCCGCCACCTGCACTCTAGTCATTGTCCAAACTGCTTCATTTCCCTAAGCTCAGGCGTATACCATGGCCTATGGTTAGAAGCGGATTGGCAAGGACGCTTGGGAGCAATCATGTCGATAGCTCTGGTAAGGTCGGTGTTCCAGGTATTAACCAGAGCATCGACAGGATCACCGGCATTTCCAACCATTAAACCCTCTAAGGCTTTCTGGAAACCCATAGGTTCCATTAGCCTTCAAGGGCGGACCATTTTAATGGGTCCACCACCCCCGGTGGGGCAGATGTAGGCTCTAAGTTCCATCTTGACCAGGAAATGATCCGTCCATGACAAAGCGGAGGTACTGATTACCTCCGCCCACAGATATGCCTGATCCGAACTAAAGACCGCATCGAGTGTATGACCTGCACAATGCGTGGATATAATCATTGTCTCTTCCTATTTTCAGCCATGAAAGCCCACAGGATGACCTTGGGCAAGTCACACACTCTAAGTCTTAGAAAACCCCATGATAGGTTTACTGTAGGGTCACTGTAAGTCAGAAATGACTTGAAGGCACACAACGACAACTAAATACCCATTTTATTGCATTCTCTATTAAAGTAGAGGCTGGCAACAGGCAGTAGTTGGGCGGAACTTGGCCTCCAAATAAATGCCATATACTTCGTCCTGTGTGACACTTTGGTCTCCCTTGCCTTAGATTCATCAAGGGCTAACAGCTTGTACTCCTCATTGAATGCTTTTGCAGAGAGGAGAGTGCTATGCTGTACCCTCTACGTTTATTGTAAGCCCATTGTCATTGCCAAATACTCTCTTAGACCTTGTGAATGGTGGGTAGAGCTTTCCAACTGAACTAGTTATTCTTCACAGCATCAGAATGTGTAATTTTAAAGGAAGTATCAGTGCTAATTGTGATTTCAGTAGAGTTGCCCCTCAACATTCGTGAACTTGGCATTCGCAGTTTTGATTATTCGCGGTTTTGGGAGGGCCCCCCCCAAAACCGTGACACGGGGCCTCTGGAGGCCCCATGAAAACCCTGGAAGGGAGCGGGGACGGCCGAGAAGGCCTCCACGGGGCCTTCGGAGACCCCCCAGAGGCCCTGTGAAGGCCCTGGGAGGGAGGGGGGAGGGCCGCAGAGGCCTTCACGGAGCCTTGGAAGGCTCTGTGAAGGCCCCACGGAGCGGGGGGGAGGGCCGCAGAGGCCTTCACGGAGCCTTGGAAGGCTCCGTGAAGGCCTGGGGAGGGAGCGGGGTGGGCCGCGGGGGCCTTCACGGAGCCTTCCAAGGCTCCATGAAGGCCCCAGGGAGCGAGG
Organism: Gambelia wislizenii; assembly: GCA_030847615.1. Lineage (NCBI taxonomy): Eukaryota > Metazoa > Chordata > Lepidosauria > Squamata > Crotaphytidae > Gambelia > Gambelia wislizenii. The sequence goes on along the minus strand of JAUMIR010000001.1, from coordinate 52,918,857 downwards.
GGGGAGGCCCGGGGAGGCCTTCATGGAGCCTTGGAAGGCTCCGTGAAGGCCTGGGGAGGGAGGGGGAGGCCCACGGAGGCCTTCACAGAGCCTTCCAAGGCTCCGTGAAGGCCCCAGGGAGCGAGGGGTGGCCCGGGGAGGCCTTCACGGAGCCTTGGAAGGATCCGTGAAGGCCTGGGGAGGGAGGGGGTGGGCCGCAGAGGCCTCCACGGGGCCTTGGGAGGATCTCTGGAGGCCTCGTGAAGGCCCTGGGAGGGAGTGGGGAGTCCGGGGAAAGCGACTATGGGGCCTCCGGAGGCCCCATGGTCGCTTTGGTGGGGGAAGGGGGGGCAATCAATATTTGCGGTTTTTTTACATTCACGGGGGTCCGTGGAACCTAACCCCCGCGAATGTGAAGGGACAACTGTATATTAATTTTTCAGGGTGGTGGTGGTTGTTTAGTGCTATACAACTTAGGAAAGCCACAAAGTATTAAAACTTAAACAAAAATATATTGGTATTTGAATGCTAGCTGCACATCCATACATTTGTTTGCTGTTGATTATTTATTTGTTGTTGTTTTTCGTCAAGTCAATTTCAACTTAAGGCAACCCTGTGAATGAGAGTCCTCTAATATTTCTGGTTCTCAACTGCCATGCTCAGGTCTTGCAAATTCAGGGCTGTTGCTTCCTTGATTGAATCAATGTATCTGTAGTGTGGTTTCCCTCTTTTGCTACTGCCTTCCACTTTACCAAGCATTATCATTTTTTCCAGTGAGTTACATTGTCTCATGGTATGTCCAGATTACACTTCTAGAGATGGTTCAGGATTGATTTGCTCAGTACTTTGTCTTCTTAACAACCCATTTGTTAGTAGAACTCATTCCCAGCACCTCATTTCAAATGAGTTTATTCCTTCCCTTTGGCTTCTTCCCTGTCCAGCGTTCACATCCTTGCATAGAAATTGGAAATGCTAATGCCTGGGTGAGCCTGACTTTGGTATTTACTGATATGTCTACAGTTGAGGATTTTATCTATTTCCGTCATGGTTGCCCTTCCAGGTCTTAGCCTTCTTCTGATTTCTTGACTACAGTCTCCATTTTGATTAATGACTGAGCCAAGATACAGGAAATCTTTTAACTATTTCAATGTCTCTGTTATCCACTTTAAAGTTATGTAAATCATTTGTGGTCATTATTTTTGTTTTAATATTCATCCATAGCTGTGCTTTTGTACTTTCTTTCTTACCTTTCATCAGTAGTCATTCTAGGCCTTTTCAATTTTCTGTAAAGTAATATGGTGTCATTTCAGTATCTTAAATTGTTGATGTCCCTTCTCCCAGTTTTCATGCCTGCTTCCTGTCAGTCTAGTCCTGCTTTCCATATGATATATTCTGCATATAAATTAAACAGGTGATAAAATGCAGCCTTGTCTGGCTTCTGGGCCACTGGGAACCCATTCTGTTTCTTCATATTGTGTCCTAACTGTGGCCTGTTGTCCAAAATATAGATTATGCATCAGGACAACGTACAGATTACGTATCAGATGTGGCATTCATGTTTCTTTTAGAATAAACCATAATTTCTCGTAATCTACAGAGTTAAAGGCTTTGCTATAAAGCACAGATTAATTTTCTTTTGGAATTCTTTGGTGTGCTCCATTATCTTACACATGTTTCTGATAGGAATCCTAGTGCCTCTTCCTTTTCTGAAACCAGCTTGGACAACTGGCATTTCTCATTCCATATGTGGTGAAAGCCTTTCTTGTAAAATCTTGAGCATCATTTTGATTGCATGGGAGATCAGTAAAATAGTTTGGTGATTACTACAACCCTGGTGTCCCCTTTCTTGGGGATGGGAATGTATATTGAATGTTTCCAGTCTGAGGGCCATTGTTTTGTTTTCCATATTTGTTGGCAGATTTTTCTAATAATATGAATAGATTTTGTCTCTACAACTTGAAAGTGTACTGGTATGCCATCTGTTTCTGGAGATTTATTTCTCTCAAGTGCTTTGAGAGCCTTTTCCATTCAGTGAAACAAATCTGTTTTCCTTAGACATCTGATTGCCTTGTCATGTTGAGTGTGTTCAAATCAAAGTATTTAGTCCAAAGAAAAAGAGTTTTATTGTATCCTCTTAGAGATTCTTTAGCACCCCTTTCATGTATTTATCATCATCTGGTAAACTACAAGTGTAAATGGCATTCCCTAAATCTGCTTGCCAATCGTAAAAGCATCTCATCTTCTTTTGAGGATCTCTGAACTTCGAGACGACATAGTTGCCGCACTCTACAAATGGATACCAGAAAAAAGATGCAATTTTTTAATTGTTTCTCTGTTGATCAGTTTCCTGGGATGAACCTATTCAATATGTCTTGAGAATGAGTAATTAAATTATAATTGTACCCAGCTGGCTTTGCCTGTAGCATCTTCCCTGTGTTTCTGGCAAAACCCAGTTCACAGAATAGAAACTTTTCTCCATGGAGATTATGGAGGGAGAATATACTATTTGGATTATCCTGCTTCCATTTTAGCTTTTGTAGAAGGTACCAGGTTGTCTTCTGCAAAAAACAAAAACAGCACAAAGACCAGAACATGTACACTGATCCCCCAAATTGTCTGCTTATGCTATTGCTGTAAGAAGCAGTGTAGTTATCACAAACGTTGGCTGTCTACAAATCCAAGTCAAAATTTGTGCATTCAGATGTCTTCAGGAAATCTGTCCTATGTATACAAATGACGTATTCAAAAGCTAAAAGGAGGGAAGGGGGAATAATTTTTTTTCAGAACAAACTGTTGCCACTATGCTACTCTGCTCCAATCAGCAGGATTGTGAAGTGGCGATACTATACTTGGTTTAATACCACTGCACCAGCACATGATGCACATGATGTTTTACAGATGATATATCTCTATCTAGAGATACTTACAGTCTAAAGGAAGAGAAGAGATGTGAAATCTGGAGAAGAATATACAGTTGTCCTTTCATATTCACTGGGATTTGGTTCCAGGACCCCTCATGGATACCAAAATCCGTGAATACTTAAGTCCCATTATATGCAATGGCATAGCAAAATGGTGTCCCTTATATAAGATGGCAACATCAAGCTTTGCTTTTTGGATTATTATTTTTAAAGAATATTTTCAAGCCGTGGATACCAAATCCAAGGATACGGAGGGACAAACTGTATTTTAAATTTCAATAATTATAAATACATTAGTGCAGGGGTTTCTTAATGGGAATTGTTGCTGCACAGATGAGCTTCACAATAAAATGATATGTACCTACTGTTTCTATATTTAATTCCTTAAACAGATCTTCTGCACCTTGAACTGGTTATTTTAATTTTTCTCCCAAATCTTTTCTTTTTCAGCTTTATCCAAGGATTAAGCCCAGGCAAAGAAGCTTGGCATGAAAACATTGTGGAAGCAATTTTCTGATGTACCAATCACAGGATGAATTTATCCTTTTTTTAATAGAGAAGAATGCATTCTCTTTGTGTTGACATCAGTTTCATGGGATTTCTACTTTGATTACAATGTGATATGAAAGCAATGCTGAATATGCTATGAAAACAGATGAAGGATAGATTGCATTCACAGATAGTAGAAGATATTCCTCAGTCTAGAATGCTACTTTGAAGCACGTAGATTTGGCCCTGTTTAGGCAAATTAAGTCTAAATAATGGCCTGTTACTACCTAGACTTTTTCTGCAGGTGGCTTTTTTTTTTTTTTTTTTTTGTCTCTTTGTAATATATTGTCAGGAGAAAAATCTATTCCTTCCTCCAAACCAGTTATTCTCTAACAATTCCCCAGATGTTAATTGGATTTCAGGTCCCAGCCAACATGGCCTGGGGTCAAGGATTCTGGGAGCTGTTTTCCAACAACAACAGGGGATCCAAGCTTGGGAACCACTGTTCTAGACAAACTGTTTCTTATGCTCTTGCATTTTTTCTCCTAGAACAAGGCCAATATAGTTCCATCAGACTATTAATACAAAAACTAATAATAAACATTCTGCTTATGGAATGTCTTAGTAGCAGAGATAACAGTGTGAAAGTGATGTAATGCATCTTAAACTAAGGACCTAAACCAATTTTTTGAGCAATAATGTTAAGAGTGCAGTAGCATTTTAGAATTCCAGAGTATTTGGAATATATGCTGTACCACTAGTAATGTAGTTTATAGAATTTTTTTTAATCTTGTCTTTGTCTTTTGTAACCTGGGTATTAAATATAGAAAAACTGTGTAGACTACATTACAAATTTTGTTACAACTACCTTTTTATTCTTAACTGTGATTAAATTTTGTCTTTAGAAATACCAATTTGTCTGCTGTCAAGTTTGGTAATGGTCTTCTGTCATTGAGCTGTCTTCGTGTGCTGACGTGGGCACATTAAGACTACAATTTGTAGCTCCCTGTCTTGTCAGCATTCTTTGGTTATTAGATTTGGAAGATGTTCTTTTTGACCTGTAACTTTATAAATTACATTGTGTGTGCTCTCTGAGCCACATCAATTTATCTCAAATTGATGAGTTTTTATCACTGGGCCTTGATCATTTTTTGAAATATGTTTGAAAAAGAAATCCTGAACTATCAAAATTGTTTACTTGGATCTAATACTAGCAGTGCCTGTTTGTTTGAATCTACCAAATTGCAATATTGTGTCTCAGAACAGCTTTTTACAATTGTGTTAGAGGCTGAGATGCATGCTGACAAAGACTAGAATCCTTTTGATGACATAGGAAGATGTTAACACCTTTGTATATGGTTTTTTGGTTGTTGCACAAAGCATATTCAGTATCTTTTTGTGCAGTGACACCCCCTCTTCCCCATGCAAACAGCTTTTCCCACATCAGCGCACAGCCATACAGCCAACTAGGGGAGGGGGCCACCTAGGCAGCATTCAGCTGTGGTTTCACAGCCAGAAGAAGGGAGAATGCATCCTCCTCCCAGATCTTCAGGGGTCATATGCAAGTGCACTGAAGATCCATGAGGATGATATTTTTCTCCTGGCTGCAGAACTGCAGCAGATCCCATCTGAGCACCCCTACTTTCTCTTGGGCACAGGGATGTGCTCTAGCATGAGGAAGGGGGGGACAGAAGTACACAGGCATATATAGGATGTTGTCCCTTAGAACCTCATAGTGGTTTAGAAACCTTCATTGCTTCTTGATGTATAAAATGTCAGATCTATTTTCCAGTAAGGGGCAGGGCTCTTCCAAAACTTTCCAATAATCTCTTACTTTATTTGGAATTTGTCTTCCTATTACTTCTATTCAAATCCCAGAATGCCTGTAGATAGTTGGCATCTGCTGCTTGTACACTTTAAAAATACAAACTCGAGTTTCTCTTTTGGAATATTCATACCTAATTGTCTTTAAATAACTATTTAGATTATAAAGTACTAGAAAGTTAATCATATTCTTCCATGTGCTTTTAAAATTCTTTCATTGCAATGTGCTAATTACATTTTTTTGTTAACAAAACAATCCATCTGTTTTAAGAGTTTGGGAGCTTACCTTTAAGAAGTAGTTACAGTTATAGTTCTGGGATGGGGAAACAATACAAATGTTACTGTTACCATTGCATTTTTTAAAAAGTATCTGCTGCCTCCTTTCTCAGAAGTAATTAAGGTAGTAATTTAAGTTGACATTTCATTCTTTAAAAAGCTATCTGAATATTTTGGATTTAGCAGCATGAAGCGTAACCCAATCAGGGTCTTGAAGTGTGAGTTTTTCCTCCACCGCTATTTAGTGAGGTCATTCCCCATAACTATAAAACTAAACGTTAGAACATTTAGTTTTACCACAAAAGTAGTGAAGTTTAGTTGAAGTTTATAGTCACTTTTTAATGTGAATTCAGACTTCTGAAATGGCTTTTGTCTTGTGTCGAAGCCTGCAATATGTGATCCTCTTCAGCAATTTGGGCGAGAATACTACCAAAATCCAAATATTTCATATGCTATAATTTTTCTGAAAGGTCACATTGTTACATTCCATAGGTAGGACATTACAAAAGTAGACAACTTGGCATTGCATCCCACGAAATTTATTCCATTCTCAATAGTTAAAACATTACTAGCTTAGCTGGCTTTATACATTTTTTAAAATTTCCTATATTAGGAAGTGTAAGTATTGTTCAGTCCCTGATGAAAAGGGAATGACTTAACACGGTGATGGCGAACCTATGACACGCATGTCACCACTGACGTGTAGCCATGTGTGGTGACACGCGGCTAGACCTCCTCCCCCTTTCCCCCCCGCAACATCACCACCCTCCCTAAAGTGGTGGGCGGGGCTTCGAAGCCCCGATCACCACTTTAGGGAGGGTGGGAGGAGGAAGGAAAGTGGCAGGTGGGGCTACGAAGCCCTGATTACCACCCCCCCAAGGCCTGCCTGCTTCCCTGAAGCCGCCTTGGAAAGGCCGGGTAAGGCAGCAGGCGGGTGGGCGGGAGTCTGCCCGGCCTCTCCCTGGCCTTCCTGAGGAGGCTCCAGGGCTTCAAAGCCCCGGAGCTGCCTCGGAAAGGCCGGGGAAGGCAGCAGGTGGGTGGGTGGGTGGGCGGGCAGGCGGGAGTCTGCTCCAGCGTCTGCCCGGCCTTCCTGAGGAGGCTCCGGGGCTTCGAAGCAGGCAGGCAGGAGGGATGGAGAGAGTGAGTTTGCCCGGCCTCTCCCTGGAGCCCCCTCAGGAAGGCCGGGGAAGGCGGTGGGCAGACTGGCAGGAGGGAGGGAGTCTGCCCAGTCTCTCCCCAACCTTCCCGAGGAGCTCCGGGGCTTCAGCAACAACAAAAAAAGAGTCACTAATAGGCAGGTTAGTTAAAGAATTCCCCCTCCCCCTCACTTATCTCAGTTCACGGCACCCCACACAAGCTAAATCATATCAAGACCAACAAAAGAAACTGACTGATGGATGAACAAAGAAGTCACTAAGCAGGTAAGCTAAATTATTAGTTTTTTGTTTATTAAATACAATTATATATATCAATTATACATTTACGTTATTTAAACAGTAAATATCGTGAAATAATATTTTTTCCTCTAAGTGACACACCACCCAAGTTATGCTCAATTTTTGGCGAATTTTGACACACCAAGCTCAAAAAGTTGCCCATCATTGACTTAACTTTATACATAATTTAGTTGCTGTATGCTGTAAGTGACATATACATTTTAAAATTACAATCCCCCGCTGTCATATCTGCACAGCTGCTGAATCTGGCCATAGATTTGTTGCATTCTGAGCAAATGCAAAGCTCTATAGGGATCTCTACGATCAAACTGGGATAGTGCTAATTTGATTTAAGAACTTATATTCCACATTTTAAAAGAAGAAACATAAAGCTTAAAAATCATTAGAAGAATATAAAAATTATGGAATGATGTGATGTGGCTATGTGATGCAGGTCCCATCCTATACTTCAGTGACAAATGTATTTAATTAAATAGTGAGATGAATTGTTTGAAGATCAGTGCTTGATCCAATCACCATACATTAAGGGTATAAGAAGCTCACTATATAACTGCTTTATTGCCTAGCATTGGGACACTTCTTCAGATGTTTAGTGCTTATAATGGCTAATAAAAGCAAAGCAAAATACATTACACTTTGCCCTTAGAGTGGTGGCATTCACTTGTTAGTTTCTTAAAAACCTTGCTTTCACTTTCACTTTCATTTTTATGGCACACTTGGAAGCAGCTGAATCAAACAGAATTGCATTAAAAATGTTAATGCTTATATAATGAATTTGCCAAGGTAACAAACTCCCATTGTGTGTTCATTTCACTTTTCCAGTGTTCTTACCCTCCCTCAGCAGCCTCATTCATAAATAGAAGGTACACAGCAGGATTGGAATACAAGTTTCCTTGATTTTTTGATATTGAGCTTAAATTGATGTTCAGGTTCCCAACAGAAGTCTTCAACTGAGATGCATTCCTTCTTCAGATGATAGTAAAGCACACCCACTATAATACAGGAGGAAAGAGACATAATATGAACAACCTTTAATAAACTGGTAAAATTCAGATCCAATTTAGTTGAAGTGTATAGTTACTTCCTAAAAGGAAGTTAACTATCACAAAGAATGTAACTGAGTCAAAAAAGAAGTTACATTCTTTACAGAATAAACTGTGGGAATTTCCTTTCCTCTCACTAGCCTTTAAGAGATAAGTCCTAAAAAGGGCAGGAATGAGCATTACTCTTTCTGGGTGTCAGTGGGACTGAACTCATTAAAATTGGAGATTTATTATAAGGGTCACCAGTGTGCATCTTTCATTCCTTTGTGGCTTATGTCTAGATAAAAATTGTGATTTATTAAATTGTCTAAGCATTACTCCAGGGGAGGGAATCTCAGGTGGATTGCCTTCCTAGCCTCACTCTTCCTCATTCCCTGGCAAAGTTACCAGATGGAAGCACCAGACAGAAAAGCTCCACTTGGTCTTTTGTCAGTGACTACTATTGTGACACCCAGTCCATAGAAGGGTGTGAAGGGATACAGTCCCCCCACTGTCCATTTAGAATTCCTCACACCTCTGTTATATGCAGTACTGGAAAATTTCTGGGGAATTAATAAACTGCTCCCAGTTACGATAGATAATGAGGCATCAAGAGAGTAAAACTGCATACATAGCTAAACAGGCACAAACTAAAATAACACTGGCCCCTAGTCATGTGACTTCTTTGGGTTAATGAATACATAAGCAGAAAATGTGTTGCCATGTGCCATTGTCTTCTGCTGCTTATTGTACGTACAGGGAGACGACCTCCCCAACCTAGTGCCTGCTAGATGTTTTGTATTACATATTCTTAAAATCCCCTGCAAGGGCGTGTATGGTATCTAGAGCTGTTGCTGCTTTTGTAACCCTCCAGAAGTCCTGCTGGGTTTTATGTATTTGCAGACAGAAGGCATAACATGAAGAGCAGGAGTTGTAAATGCCAATTCATATATTCTTGTTTTCATAGATGCAGGAGCACAAAGGACTCCAACATCTGCAGGAACATTATGTCTGACAGGGAAAAAATGTGTGCAGTCGTAATACACAGATTTCTCCTGTAGAGAGACTGGAGTACTCAATAATTATTCTAAAGATTTAGTAATCTTAAGTGGACTATGTATTAATGTGTTCCACCTACAAATAGGATACTGTATATTTGTGCTTTCAAGAATTATGCTGAAACAGAGTGTGGGTATGTCCAGATTCCAGGGCTGAGGGGTGACTTGTTCATACTCCCCGATATGCCACCCATGTGAATCAGTCCACAGCTGCAGCAAAACCCCATCAAAATCTATAAAAATCTGCTACCCTATTTTGTGCTTCTAATAAGAATTCACTAGCTCAGCAAAAAGTCATCTATGTCTGTGGCAGTCCTCCAGATGATGTTGGAAAGCAAGTCCTAGCAGCCTTAGTCAAAATACACAGTGGTGACAAATGTTGGGGGTTGCAGTCAAACAACATGGGGGGGTGTCACATGGTTCCCAGCTTTACTATAAGAAGATGATAGAACTTAAGAAAGCATCTTTAAAAAATGGGCACCTAAGGTTTGGCATGCCAGCACAATACAGATCTCGATTGCTAATTGAAAACATGGATAAAACTTGGAGCTGTTCCTCTAAAGCAACTTTAGCTTGTGCTAGAATTGTGCTGTTAGATCATGACAGTCTCGTTAACTTACAGTGACAAGATTCATCTGTACTGTTCCCGTTTTCTCAGTGTCCAATTTCTTAAATATCTCTGTTTAGGGCGGGGAAGAAAGGAGAGTAGAGTATGAATAACAAAGCAGACACTTCCAGGAAAGAACAGAGCATCAATGAAATGTTTCAGATACATTACGGTGGGGGAAATGCCATTTCATTGTTTTAAAAACAGAAGAACAATATTCTGTAAATTCCAGCACCAGGGAAGGGAAGATTAACCCTTCCTTCTTTCACCTACTGCACCCCCCTGAAAATCATGCTCTTAAGAAAAAAGCTTCTTTCATCTAAGCAGGAGCTGTTCTTAGAAATGTTTCTGTACTGAGCAACTGGCAGTGCCCTGGGGCAATTCACTAATATAAAAATAAAAACAGTACATTTTAAATTTTACATGGTTTCATGTAAAAATGATATTAATAAAAACAACTTGATTTTATTGTATGCTGCCTTAGATCTTTTGATAAGGGTAGGTTATTTTGATAAATTCATAAAAAACAAAATAATACATTTTACTTTTAAGCCCTTCCTCCTTGCAAGATATCTGCTTGAATTACAGTATTATTTCAAGATGAAGCTCTTGATATAAATTGATGATTTACTCACTGAACAAGGTTTCCAGTCGAATCAAGCACCGAACAAAATTGTCAAAATCAATGATCAGCTGCTCATCAGCAAAACGGGCCACAATGACTTGGTGCAACTGACAATCCAGCTTAAAACCTAAAGCATAAAGGCAAGCAAAATCTCTGACTGAAATGCATTTTTGGACACTATGACTGAACACACAACATGGCTTCCCATAAAAAGAGCTTTGCTTTTCAATGTATTTGGATACACTGAATGATGTGGCAAATTAACAAATCAGCACTGCATAATGGGAGCTACAAATCTTAAGTCAGCATTTTGACTAGCTAGGCTATCCCCATAATGTGTTAACAGAACAATTAGCAGACTTGTGGACTCAACTGCGTTCTTTCTTGGATGGCTCATTGTTTTTTAAATCCTTGGGTTGGAGTTTCTTTTACAGGTTCTGATCCACAAACATGTTAAACTAATAACTGTACATCAGTCAGCTGTTCCATGGGAGACTGGAGGACTAATACACAAATATACAGGCAATAGTCGGATTATTTATATTTTTGGCTAACTGCGGTAAGAGGGTATTTGAGCATCCATATACAGAAGTTTTAAAGATGGCCAGATGGACTGTTTGGGACACCATTCCTGCATAGGCAGCCTTGCCCACAGAAATGTTTCTTTTTTAATGTCCTTACAGGCATCTTCCACTTGCAAGAATAGCAAGTGAATACATAGAAGGGAGTAAGAAATATATATATATATATATATATATATATATAAAATCAAAACCTGCATAGCTCTCAAAACAACTATATTTTTAAATTGTGAAAGGGATGTATAATTTGTTGTCTATTTTTACTGAACCTCAGCCACAAAATGCACCAAAATAGCAAGCAATCTGCAAACAAGGTAAGCAGGGGGCTGGATGAGCTCTGAGAGACATTTTGGGTTCTTCAAAAAACAGTAGTTTATCTCGATCTTCAAGTCCTATAAAGACCTTAGCTCTGAGCTGTTTATCAACTGAAATAGATGGATCATGGTCTTAAGCTGCAATCTTCCACACACTTACCAGGGGCTAAGCTCCACTGCACATAATGACTTATTTCTGTTCAGATATATGTTGTTGCTTTGTAAAAGCTTTGAGACAGAAGTCTGCTTCTGTGCCTTCCTGTTCCTAATACAGCAGTGATAATGCTATATGAAATATGGGAATCTTTTGTCCCTCCAGAACATGGTTAAGCCCATCAGTATGAATGACAGTTGAAAAACAGAGAAAAAGTAACTTTGCATTGTGGCGTTCATGTGACTATAACACTACCTATTGTTCACATTTTCTTCTTGACTTCATGACATATGAGCAACAAAGATATTGCACTGCCTTGCCCTTTGAGCATACTTGTAAATACTTTTATCTGGGTGAGGGGAGAAAGTCTCAAAAGACTTGCTCTATTATTAGCCACTTTTGTCTACCTTTCACTTTGAGATAAAATACCAACTGGGGAAAAAAATCAGATAGTTGACGTCTTCTCCTCCAGCAACAGTAAACTCTTGTATGTGTAGTGCCCCTGTTGCCTTTAAGACCCAGAAGGTACCTGCTTGTTCTAAAGCTTTCCTCATCTCATAGGCATTCATGGTTCCAGAACGGTCAACATCCATTTCCCGATAAATTTTCTGCAAAACAGAAAGAGCCCAGTTAAAAGCCAGGCAGCAACACAGAGAATTATTTCTAGAAAGCAATCTCTGTGCTTTACTAAGGGAAGAAAGCCATCAAAATATGAACTGCTTCCATTGCTTTAATGAATGTTTTAGGTTTTGCAGTTTTCTTTGGGAGAAGTTAGAAAGCGTAAGCCATATAGCCTTGACCTAATAATGCTGGTCTAACTGAATACTATGCCATTTCTTGTCCAATTACAGATTTGGTATCCACGGATTTTAAGTATTCACAGCTTGAAAATATTCTTAAAAAAAATAATAATCCAAAAAGCAAACCTTGATTTTGCCATCTTATATAAGGGACACCATTTTGCTATGCCATTGCATATAAGGGGACTTAAGTATTCACGGATTTTGGTATCCACAGGGGGTCCTGGAACCAAACCCCAGTGAACATGAAGGGACAGCTGCATACAGTTTGTAGCTAGATTTTACAGTGTAAGAGAAGATGGAAAAAGAGTTAGAAGAACAAGGGATGGTTAAAGCAGGATTACGCTATGTAGAGCCCCTGTAAAATGCAGTGAAAGAGGCAGAGTGATGCTACAATGAAAGCTTCATCTGAAACCTAAAATGCTACAGTAAGTTTAGGTCACCTCTCTCTGGCTTTTCTTCGCAAATGAAGATTCAGGAAGGTCTCATCCCACACTTTCTGCAAGCATGCTGATGACTAAAAAGGCCAATCTGAGGTAAACAAGTCCGGCTGCAGAAAGCACAGCAGAACTCTGCCTCATTTAAATATGTTATCTTACCTGGTATTTCTGAATCTTTGTCCAAAGTACATGAAACTCCTTCAGCCCCAGTTTACCACTTCCATCCATCTGTTTTAGTTAGGGAATCCCTCCATTTCAAACAGCAAACGTTAATTTTTCTCTTAATTATTCAGAAAAGATGTAGTTTCAGAAGAGAATTCAAGAAAAAGAGATTCATACAGGAAAATTGGACAAGGTATGAGAGAAATGGCAGAGTGAGGTCAGAAAGATCTTTGAATAGCTAAAGAGCAGTAAAACAGGAGTTGTCAATTTCTGACAACAGGCAAAAGTTTTGTCTTCATTTGATAAACTGTTGCTGCCATTGGCAGTGCTAGGGGGTTGCGAAGAGGCCGAACCATACCAGGTGACACCACTGGGGAGAGGGGACATTGGCCTTAGTGACGCCACAGGCTGCTGCTGCTACTAAAAATACATGGCCTTTTCAGTGCCTACTTCCAGGCTTTGGAACTCCCTAATTTCTTTTCACAGACACGTAAAGACTTTTCTGTTTAGACAGGCGTTTGCTAACTGTGGTATTGATGCATGTGTGCGTGTTTAATGATATATGTTTTAATTGGTTTTAATTTTTTTATTAATCTCATTTTAACTTTTCTATCTTGTGGATTTTTAATGATATGTTTTTTAATTTGTTGTAAGCTGTTTTGAGTTCTGAACAGGGAAAAAGGTCAGGATAGAAAATAATAATTAATTAGGTCTCTCTCCCCCCATGGTTACATAGAATTCCATATGCTGAGTCAAAGCTGTGGTACATATAACTAAAGTATTATCTTCCTCTGTAAACGCTCACATGAAGATCTCCTTCCAGTTTTGCTAAATGACATCCTTTAATGTATACAGCTTGGAGCATGGAAACCATGTGTCCCACCACTGAGTTCATTCTAAGAATGTATCTCTTTCAAAACATGTATATTCCAGTGTATAAGACGACCTCTGAGCCCCGAAAAATATCCTCCAAAATCAGGGGTCGTCTTATACGCCGGATACACTTTGCTTCACCCGCTGTCCGATCTCCTGCCTCTTTGCTCCCTTCACAAACAGAGCGAAGAGAAAGGAGATCGGGCGGGGGTGTGTGAGGCAAAGTGTTTACCAGTTCATTCTCCCCCCTCCTCTGCCTTCTCCCCCTTTGGGGAGCAACTGAAGACAGAGGAGGAGGGCGAACGTTGCTGTTTGCCGCGGCCGCTGCTTGATCTCCTGTGTGTTCGTTCCCCAACGGGGACAAATCACACAGGAGATCCTGTGGCAGCCGAAGCAAACCGTGTACGTTCGCCCCTTTCTTCCACCTTCCTGGAAGGTGGAAGAAAGGGGCAAATCTTGTGGTTTGCAACGGCTGCCCCAGTTTCCCCCCGTCTTCATTCCCTTCCAAAGAGAATGAAGATGGAGGGAGGGGGGTGGACGAGCAAACTGGGTATTTTTGCCCCTTTCCTCCACCTTCCTGGAAGGTGGAAGAAAGGGGCAAATCCCGCGATCCGTCTTCATTCCTTGAGCCACCCTTCCACCCTCCCCAACACCGGGATCGGGCTCCCCGTCGCAGCCTCGGGGAGGGGGTGGACTGGCTGGAAAGCCCCCCCTCGAGCCACCCTTCCACCTTCCCCGACACTGGGATCGGGCTCCCCATTTCGGCCTCAGGGAGGGGCTGGGCTGGCTGGAAAGCCCCCCCCAACCACCCTTCCACCCTCCCTGAAGCCAGGATCGGGCCCCCCATCATGGCCTTGGGGAGGAGGTGGGCTGGCTGGAAAGCCCCCCCCCAGCCACCCTTCCACCCTCTCCGAAGCTGGGATCGGGCTCCCCATTGCGACCTCGGGGAGGGGGTGGGCTGGCTGGAAACGCACCCTTACATTTGCCCCTCTCCTCCGCCTTCCATTCCTTTAGGAAGGGTGGATGGGTGGTGGCTGGAGGGGGGGAGGCTTTACAGCCAGCACCCGCCTTCCCAAAGCCACGATCGGGGTTCCTATCACGGCTTTGGGAGGGGTGGATGGGTGGTGGCTGGAGGGGGGAGGCTGGAGGGTGAAGTTTGGGATATACAGTTGTCCCTCCATATTTGGATTTGGCATTCACTGATTTAAGTATTCACAACTTGAAAATATTGTTTAAAAAATAGTAATCCAAAAAGCAAACCTTGATTTTGCTATCTTATATCAGGGACACCATTTTGCTATGCCATTGCATATAATGGAACTTGAGTATTCACAGATTTGGGTATTCACAGGGGTCCTGGAACCAAACCCCAGTGAATGTGAAGGGACAACGATACTCGCCATATAAGAGAAGGAGGGGTCGTCTTACATGGCAAGTATATCCCAAACTCTATATTTTAACTTAAAAATTGGGGGGTCGTCTTATAAGCCCAGTTGTCTCATACACCAGAATATATGGTAGACAATAGCTAGTAGATCATTTCCCATCCAGTGTTTTTCATTGCCTCTTTTGGGTAGATCAGGGGGTGGGCAGCTGTGGAAGGCTAACAGTCCACATTGGTCTCCCAGGAGACCTTGGAGGACTGCACCTCCCCAACTGTACTCACATCCACCAAAAAAATTGACCCCCCCCCAAAAAAACCTTCCCTCTAGGGTTAATTTTCATCATGTTTGGGGAGCTTTCTGGAGCAGTATAGGCCTAGGAGAGGTCTTTTTTTTAACAACAGAAAGTGAATGGACGCCACTTTGTTTCAAAAAAAGTCTTCTTGTGGCACCTAAATTGGTCTATGGGGCCCTGAAAATGCAGAAATGCCTCCCATACCTGCTACAAGATATTTTGGAGCATTTTTTGGGGAGAAAATTTCACAATATTTTTTTAAGCTGGGGAGGGGCCAGGTGGCCTCCAAACTTGATGGAAATTCTCTCCACACCTCCTAGAGGTCATTTGGTGCCATTTTAAAGCAATAAATAAATAAAAATCAGTTGACTTCTGGAAAGTCCTGGGGGGCACATGCAGCCCGCAGGCCACACTTTGCCAACCCAAAGTGGGTAGGAGGGGATATATGTTACGTGCATAATAATATCAAAACTCTTAAGATTCGCTTCAGCTGAGGATATGCTCTAAAGCATCACACATTTCTTAAGGCCATTTCAAGCCTCTCTCTCCACTCTCATCATACTCCATCCCTGTTTTAACTAATATGCATGCATGGTTTTCACAGAATCACAGAACTGCAGAGTTGGAAGAGACCACGAGGGCCATCCAGTCCAACCCCATGCCACGCAGGAAATCACGATCAAAGCATCCTCGACAGATGGCCATCCAGCCTCTGTTTAAAGACCTCCAAGGAAGGAGACCCCACCACGCTCTGAGGGAGTGTGTTGTTTTGTTGCTTCCATCCCTTTGACATCCCTTTGGTTCTGTTAGAGGAAAACATGCAGTCAAACAAAGCACATGGAAGGATACATCTAATAGATCAACCATGATTTTACATGTTTCAATGCTGAAGCCATCTGATTTAATGTCTTGGCCTGCAAAGAAAAAGCAGCAAGTTTATCATGTGCAGAAAGACTTATATTCTGTTCCCATAATTAATGTTTTCCAAACATTTTCCTCTCGTTTACAACAAATTTTAAATATATTTTAAGGGCTTATATGCTGCTCTTAAAAATTCCCAGATGGTTAACACAACATAATAAAAGAACCATGAGTAAATATCAGAAAATCAATATAGGAGGCTCTATTCAATGACCCACATTTTAAATCAATTAAATTAGGTCAGTATGATAAGGCTTCATCAGCAGAGGCCCCTCTGGTTCTCTTCAGGTGTTTCTGGTTCCTATAGTTGTGTGCCTTCAAGTTGTTTCCAGCTTAGGGCAACCCTAAGGCAAATGAGGCTGTGTGTGTGCGACTTGGCCAAGGTCACCCAGTTTGTTTTCATGGCTGAGTGGGGATTCAAACCCTGGTCTCCAGAGTTGTAATCCAACATTCAAACCACTATGCCACACTGGCTCCCCCCCACATAATTATGACAGTGGGTACACCCAAAGAAAGGACCCCTTAATAAAGCTCACAGAACTGATAAGGTTGTATGGATATTTTTGGTAAAAAGTATTGAAAGGATTTTTAAAAATGATCTGATCACTGGTAAACAGGTGGTATCTAACACCACCGAGAATCGATAAAATATATAAGACCAAAGAGAATAAATGCTGGCGTTGTGGAAAAGACATTGGTACCATATGTCACATGTGGTGGGGATGCGCAATAATTCAAAAATTCTGGGCAAGAATACACAAGACCATACAAAAGATATATAATACACAATACGCCATGGACCCAAAACTCTGTTAAATATGACAACGATCTTGGAAAGAAAATCTGCTCAGGAACATTGGAGAACAATGCTTTACTTAATCACTGCAGCGAGATTGAAAATAGCTGCCAATTGGAAGAAAAAAGAAATTCCTACTGTTGATGACTGGTTGATCAAGCTTCAAGAAATGCAAGAAAATGGCAGATTAACCCATATCATCAACAAAAGTAAGATCTCAAAAATGGAGAAGGAATGGACCCCAATTCGACAATATTGGGCGAAAAGATGGAATATTAAAACAAATTCATAGATAGCAGATTAAAAGGACAGTAGAAAAGGAAGACTAGCTAAAGAAACAGCAAGAATAACAATTAAGATGGAGCTGAAGTTTAGAAGCAAAACTTTAATATAACCCAAACATTTTGATATAGGGCAAACTGCAGAACAATGTCAGGTTTAGCAGCACTGTAAAGGTATAGATACAGGAATGATAACTAATAGAGATGACTGATAAGTGATCAAAAGAAAATATCCCAAATGGGACGAGAACAGGGGAAGTCAAGAGGAAAGAGATGGATTAAGAAAGGAAAGTAAGTGTGAGGGTGAGTGTAGGTGTAAGGATGGAATGTGGAAGAGGAAGGAGAATGTAAGAAGGAAAGAAATGGAAGAGGTATTGGAAGAAAGATAGAAGAAAGGATGAAAAGAGGAAAGAAAATAGAGAGTAAGATTTAGGTATGATTACGATATGTTTGTGTATGTTTGATGTGCATGTTAAAATGAATGCAGATTATTGTTGAATTTCTTGATTGTATCTGTTGCACTAAAAATAAATTAAAAAAAAAAGATCTGATCACAAGCAACAATTTTTAACACAGTAACCAGTGTGGAGTAGCTCAGCCATGGAAACCTACTGTGTGACTTAGGGAAAGTCATACCTCTTCATCCTCAGAGGAAGGCTGTGCAAAGCTCCTCTGAAGATATCTTGCCCCAAAACCCCTACGATAGTTTCACTTTAGGGTAGCCGTAAGTTGGGAATGAATTAAAGGCACATAACAACAAGCCCTGAAAAGTCTGGCTAGGCTGATGCTGCAACTGCATTTTATTTTTATTTTAATCACCACATAGCAGTTCTGAAACACACACACAAAAACCCAAGTGACACCGAATACACTTGAATGCAATGATCTGACAGTATATTTAGATTATTTGGGTTATTCTAGAGGGGGGGATTCTTAAAGCTACCTATCAGAAAAATTTGCAGAGCTATTCCATTTCCTCCTTATTCTTCTTAAATTTTCCCAGTAGAATAGAAGAAAGTAAGAGAAAATCTGGCAGGGTTACAAATTAATGATTCTTCCTTTTGGATTTCCTTGTAAAATTCCATGCTAGAGACAGGGCATTTGCAGAACAAAAAAGACTCATCTGGAAACAACAGTGAATATAGAAAGAACAGCAATCTGAGACTAAATATGGAACCAACAAGTGGTTTTACTCCCAAGTTTACTGCAAAACTGGCATCTACTGCAAGCCTGAGGTATAAACCAAGTGAAAAGCCTTGACTATACTAAGTCTTAGCTAAGCAGATAATGGAATAAATTCCAGCGTATTTCTGGAATGGGAGGTGGGGAACAGGACTCCTGACCCAATTTCCAGTTTCCTGCCCCTGGAACTCACCAGGAGCTGCGCCAACCCCTCAAAATAATCCCCTCCCTGAAAAAGAGGCCTCCCAGTTTTGATAAGCCTTTTAAAAAACTTTAGATAAAGGGGGGTGGGATGATTGCACTTTGTTTAGCAGGAGAACTGTTACTTCTGGTGGCAATTCTTTCTTTTCATTGAATTTTTCTGGAGGGTGGGGTCCAGGAGGAGCCTGGGGACCAAAAGGGGCCCACAGTCTTAATGATTCCCACACCTCTTATAGAACATTAGGTTTGGAAAGGTTGAGCTCTGTTACACATACTACTCTCCAAAAGCCAATCAATAACACATCAGCATCTAGAGGGAGAGACATTGAGTGGCTGTTTATTTTGTCTGACATACTAGTATCAGTTCTCCTGTACATTTCTGGCCTTGGACTAGAGATCCAGTGCATAATAGAAGCAAAAACTGCAGCTAAGAAAATCCTCTAAGCTACGTATTGGCTGTAACAAGATTTTAAAAATATTCAGAACCATAAGGCTCAGAGAAGACAGTTCCAATTTCAAAGGCATATTCTTCTAGGCACCAGCTCAATCAAGCCAGATTAAAATGCTCCACATTACAGACAGAACACCAGATAGAAATGGCGAGTGGGGAAGCAGGGAGTTTTAACAGAGCAGCGAGTTCTGGACTTTTTGAATTGCTTCAAACTGTGGAAGTAAATTTTGAGTGTGAACTTTCAAAGGATCAAACCACTGAATCCCTTCTGCCCCCATTGGTCCTCAACGGTGACAGATGCATAGGTTCTAAAGTCTACATGATCCTTTGGTGAACATGGGGATATCCTGGAGGGAGAAGATTTGCCCTTTTTCTACCACAAAGCAACACCCAATTAGGAGCACAGGAAGCTGATGTCTAAAGGTGCTCATAGTCAAAGTGTGAAAGTTTTGTAAGCTTGTGGATAGTCTTAGCCTTTAAATGCTAAGCAGTTACACCTGGTTGCTACAAGGCCTTGTGCTAACACTTTTGGTTTCACAGGGAATTGTCACTGTAAAATCACTAATGAGGCAAAGACATCTCAAACGTTTAATGAGACAGGACTTTAAGAGAGGATGGAAGTACAGGTACGTACGTTTTGCCATGACTTTTTTCAGAATACTACACAGCTCAAAAGCTGAGATCTCAGCATCCTATGGGAGACAAAGACAGAACAATAAGAGTTTGTGTTAGATATCATACCTTAATATCACTGATAACAGGCGTATTTTTTTATCTCAGCTTCTGCACTTTTATTTTAGAACCCTGTACCTTGTCCAGAGCTGATTCATTCTGTGGATTCACAAGGTCCATCCTTGTGTGCCTTTAAGTCGTTTCTGACCTATGGTGACCCTAAGCTGAACCTATCACGGGGTTTTCTTGGCAAGATTTGTTCACAGGGCAGCTTGCCTTTGCCTCCCTCTGAGGCTGAGAGAGTGTAACATGCCTAAGTTTCCTAGTGGGTTCCCATGACCAGGTGGGAATTTGAACCCTGGTCTCCAGAGTCCTAGTCCAACACTCAAATTACTATACCACAATGGCTCTCTAACAGAAAACTAAAAAAACTCACCACTCCAGCTAATTGTCCAAATAGTTTCTTAAAACTGGGTTCAATTTCATCTTCAGTGACTTCTTTCTAGTAAATTATATGAACAGAAGAAGAAAAAGATCAAAGTAAGCTCTGACTAGTAATTGTCATATTTAAACAAACAATTTTCCCATGGCTAAATTAAACTTTTTTCTCCCTTTGGCTGGGGATCGCTTTTGCTGAGATGGATTAACATTCACTTTTCACTCTCAATGGCTGGTTTGAATTCTGCTCAGACTGAATAATGCATAAGCCCTTCAGTGAATCTCAGGTTGCTCCTTTCATGCTGCTGTGTTAAGATTACAAACAGTTCAAGGAAAGGAATCTATTTTGCTATTTGCTATGAATTATGGAAAAGTCTTTCTTTCAATCTAATCCACTGAGGAAAACATGGGCTGAGCGGCAAGTGTTATCAGAAAATAAAAATAAAACCAATAAGACATGGTTCAAATGTTAACCTCAGTATCAAGATAAAGAAACAGGGGTAAAGCCAGAATATACTTAAATAATACCTGCAATCCCTCCTACCTTGTTAATAAGGCAGGGAGGAAAGAAGAAATATTAGGAATACTAGTGTGCGTGTGTGTTGAAGAATATTAACTCTTCATATACTGTGGATACTGGGCTTAAAATACTATTTTATTACAGTTATGTGTTCAGTGGCGCTTCCCCCCCCCTTTTTTTTGTGGGGAGTAGTTTCTTAATGCTTGTTGCTGTGTGTCTTCCAGTTGTTTCCAACTTATGGCAACCCTAAGGCAACCCTATCAAAGGGTTTTCTTGGCAACATTTGTTGGGGGGGGGGCTTTGCCTTCCTCTGTAGCTGAAAGAATGTGACCTGGCCAAGGTCATACAGTGGACTTCCATGGCTGTGCGGGGATTCAAACCCTGGTCTCCAGAGTTGTAGTCCAATGCTCAAACTACTACGCCATGATATTACTTGATACTTCAAAAGTGCTGCGTTAGTAGCACATTATTAATGCACTTTTTATATATTTTTTAAATTTAAAAATACACCTAAAATGCAAAAGCAGCCCCAGATATATGCAGAGACCTTCCTCCCAAGCAATGTTTCAGATGTAATGAGTAAATATGACTTGTTATTCATTATCCACTAATTCAATTATCCACGGGATACAAAACAAAACACCTATCATAGAGTCTTCCTAGAAAATGTGTCCTCTCTAGCCATTTTCTAGGTCCTCCAAGGCAACTATATGTTATTTTAAACCAGAAGTCCCATTATTTTCAATGGCATTTGCTATCATCCACAGTTTTCGGTATCCACGGGGCCCCCTAGAACCAATCCTCAGCAGATACGGGGGTCCTACTGTAGTGACCATTTCAACTTGTTACACTAAAAGTAAGGCTGGACAAGCTCTGGGAGTCCAGATGTCAATGGTTCCACTGGGGGCTACAGCAACCCACAAAACAAATGTAGAAGAGGATCACAATTTAATTCCAGTTTGCTAAATGCATTTTAAATTTAACCCTAAGGGAAGGAGTGGTGTTGCAACTTGTTTAAAAGATTCATCACGACTCTTGCAGACTTCTAGATATGGCAATGCATCTTTTTTCCACACACGCCCCATTTGTTTGGTCCAATGCCCCCTGCCGCCATGCCACACACACCGAGGGATGCATGCAAGCACGTGATTCCCACCCCTGTACCACTAAAGTAACAAACTTATCACTCTTTATATTAATATTAGCTATACCCAGTGTAACATACACCGTTCCCCCCACACGCTACATCCCCTCCCAGCGGTACACATGCCATTCCCCCACGCCACCCCAATGCCCCTCTCCATGCCACCCCCACCCCCACGCCCCCCTCCCTGCATTCCCCTGCACCTCTGCTGCCCTGTGCCTATGCCTCCCTCCCCACGCTGCCCTCCCCGCGTTCCCCTGTGCCCACACTGCCCTCACGCCACCCCCCTGCACCCATGCCACCCTCCCCATTCTGCCCTCCCCACGTTCCCCCATGCCCTCCCCACACCTGCGCCACCCTCACGCTGCCGTTCTGCGCCTCCCTCCCTGCGTTCACCTGCACCCACGTAGTCCCCTTGTGTCCTGCACTGCCCTCCCTGTGTTCCCCTGCAGCCCTCCCTGTGTTCCCTACACCATCCCCGTGCCTGCGCTGCCCTCCGTGCCTGCGCCACCCTCCCCGTGCTGCCCTCCCCACATTCCCCCGCGGCCTCCCCACACCCACACTGCCCTTGTGCCGCTATCCCCGCATTCCCCCGTGCCCTCCCCAAACCCACGCCACCCTCGCTCCACCCCCACCCATGCCGCCCTCCCTGAATTCCCCCGCCCCATGCTGCCCCTGTGCCTGCACTACCACCACTCTGCACCCCTGATGCCCTCCCCACGCCCCATGCCACCCTCCCCCTGCACGCACACACCCACCCATGCTACTCACACCTTCTCTGCCATAAAGGTCCACATGTTCCTGCCCCCAGTGTGCTGATTGGCTGCCCAACCAAGCTTTGATTGGTTGGTCAGTTTCCTAAGCAGCCAGTCAGCACACTGGAAATGGCAACATACCCAAGATAATTATATATATATATAGATAGATAGATAGATTAAAAAATAAATTATGCTCTCATTACTCCTGATAGTAACTTGTTACAGGTAATACTGTTACTCATAGCATTGTTTCTGAGTGATGTGCAAAATAACCTCCTGAACGTGGGAAAGGGAATTTTCGCTTGCTGTTTAGCCCAAAGGAAAGTTGGCATTAGCAGGAAACTATTGCAGAAGATGAACAAACAACTAGGAGAGTTTTTTCTGTAATTGGCCTAATTTCTCCACTGAACAGCAATGGGAGGGTACAAATTGAAGGAGCTGTACTATGCAAGGGGGATTAAAAACATCCCTCACAATGCCATGTGGTCCCAATCTGGTTAAGATGTTTACCTATCATTATTTCTGGCCCTTTGTGTGCTGACTACTGTAATTCTTTGAACATATTCCTATATGTTACATGTTCTTGGAAGAGGTTACCTGGATTCTTCATAGAGCAACTGTTATTTTCATATAGATGTGGTAAGAATAATGACTTGTAAAAAATCTCAGGCAAAAACTCCCCTTCCCTGTTGAATTTATTGCAAATTGTGTCCACAACCCTTTCAACATTTGGGCCTTCCAAAAGAAGCAATGACTGCCATTTACATATTCATAGGCCAATTGTGGCAGGAATAGTCCTAGTTGCTTTGTGCCTCTTCTGCAGTAGTTCAGAAGTATAGCACATCTGGAAACAAAACCAAACACATATTCCTTAAGTGCCTATGGAAACCTCACTTTAGCGAATACCACATTTAAAATTGTTATTAGGTTGCATACCTCCTCAATGTTGGCCTCAATTTCATCGTCAACAACTCTAAAAATAAAGACAGAGATCAGTGCTAACACCAGCATGTGAGGGGAGAGAGGTTAGACTGACACCACATGTTTTGTGTATTATTTAGTATCAGAGAGAGAGAGAGAGAGAGAGAGAGAGAGAGAGAAATCTCTCTTAGAAAGATCACTATGCCAAAGGGGCAGAATGTAATGTGCACAGACTTTGCTCACGCAATGGGAATGACTCAGGGGAATAGCTAGGCTATTCAGATGTTCTGTAGGACTGTGAGCTAATGGTGCTGGCTGACTCACCACAGTCCCTGCCCCATCTTGTCTCTGCCAGATCTGTATGTTCCTTGCATGGCCCCTCCATCCAAAAGTCTTCTTCCTCCCACCCTCATTCCAGGAGTCCTCCTGTCCCTTGGAGTAACCTCCATCAGGTTGGCCACTCCTCTCTTTGGCCTTGAGAGAAGGCCTATGGAATGAAGAATGGGCAATGCTGGTTGACCCAAGCAACATCCTTGGACTCCTCCCTCCTGCAGTCTCCACACCTCCAAAGTTGGAAAGATGGCTCAGCTCTCCAGAACAGACTTTGAAGGTGTGTGGAGGAGCAGGGGGGCATTGCTTCCTTCTCATTCCATTGGGAAAAAACATTATATTACTGGGAAGGGTTAATTCAATACTACCGTCAGGTGATAAATTAAAGGAATGCAAATAAATTGGTGTGTGTGTGGGGAGAAGTCATCTGTTGATTCTTAACACACACGTGGCATGCTGAACCAGAGCCTTATGAACAATATTTTATTCTACCTTCAACTTCAATTAGTTGAATGTTAAAGCCACCTCCCGCCCCGCTCTCCACCCCGTCCCTTCCCAAGGCAGCAAAGGGGTTTTCATGAAGCCCGTCGCTGCCTTGGGAAGGCGGGGTGGAAAGCTGCTCACGCACCCACTCTCCACCCCAGTCCCTTCTCAAGGCAGTGAGGGGCTTCTCATGAAGCCTGTCTCTGCCTTGGGAAGGGACTGGGGTGGAAAGCCGCTCACCCACAGGCTCATTTCTTATTCACGTTTTTTTTCACATTTGTGGGGGTTGTCTGCCCCTAACCCCCACGAATGTGAAGTGATGACTGTATTTGTTTCTGGCCTTTTTTTTTTTTTTTTTTGATAACTGGGAAACCGAAATCGGAAGAATAATACAGAGATGAGAATTCTGCAGAATTTTCACATAATATCCATACATTCAAAAGTATTTCAGGAAATTATTCTGCACAGAAATCCACGTGTGTGTGGGTTTTTTTTTCCCATGAGAATTGTGTGCTTTTGTACACATACACTGCTTCCAGGCAGTCATGTGTGTGTGTTTTGTGTAGGACTGCTGTTTTCTAGGCAAAAAACTGCTACTTTGCTCAAGAAAAATCTCACATGCAAAAATCTGCAAAAAAGCAATGTTGCATAACAAAATTCTTGCACAACAAAAATCTTGCGCAAAAAGCAGCAATCTTGCACAAAAATAGGCACATGGTTTTGTGCCTGAATCCTGCTTTTTGCATCGAAAACAATAGTCTTACACAACCCCCCCCCGATGTGACTAGAAAAGTGGTTTTTTGCCCTAAATCCCACAATGTTCATGTAAAGAACAAGCAAAAATCCACCCAAAACTCCACATGTACTTCTGTGCAGAATTATTTCCTAAACTACTTCTGGGTCCCACCAAATTAAGAGCGTGGAAAACACCAGAGATTAGAAAAGTTATTTTGGAGCTGCATCTCCCAGAAACCCTCAGCCAATTTTACAACTACTGCTGCGGCTTTTCCAAGCTCTGGTATGCCTTCCTGAAATTGCAAAAATAGCCGTTTTTCCTTTTAACCTCCACTATAAGCTAGAAGGACTCCAAATGGACGTGTTACAAAACAAATTCCCTGAAGCAATATGGTTCCCCAGGACTTTCACACAGGGCTGGTTTAACCATACCGCCAAATCCACATTGGCAGGGGGCCCCAGCCACAGCGGGGGCCCTATCCTAACCATCTCCGGCCTGGCCATCTCCTTCCTTTCCTCCCTCTGCCCCCACCGAGCAGGACAAGCTCCTAGGAGGAGAGTGCCGCCGGCTGCGCAGGAGGAGAAGCCTGGAGGTGGCAGCAGCAGCAGTGCCCAGGCTCAGGCTGAGCTGCTCCAAGCCCAGGGGTGGGGCCAGGCTGAGTGAGAGCGTGAAGCACTGTGCCGGCTGCCGGGCCCAGAGCCTGGAGCTGCGCTGATGCCGCTGCCACCTGGAGCCCGAGGCCAAGCTGCAGGGCCAGCTGGAGAGGTGAGTAACCCTCCTCCAGTCCTAGCTGAGACTAGCCCCTCTGGATGTACTGGGGGGCCACCGCTGTCCCACTGCTGGGCAGGCTGGATGGCCTTGTGGGTCCCTCCTGCTATGAAGGGGCCGTTCCACTTCCTCCCCCTCTGGGCCTTCCTGCCATGCTCTCCTGGCGCTCCACCCCCAAGAAGGAAGAGGAGGAGGTGGTACAGACGGGGCAGCCTCGGGGACAGCGGTAGTCAGCGGGAGATGGCGGTGGAGGAGGAAGAGGCGGCGGCTGCCCTCAAGGCTCTGCTGCTGCTGCAGGAGGAGGGAGTACCGGTGGCACATCTGCCGGGAGGTGCTGGCGGGCAGGCAGGGAGGCGGGCAGGCAGGGAGGCGGGCAGCGCTCCGGTCCCAGCTCGGCAGCCTTCTGGCATGGGAGGAGGCCCTGCGGGAGCTGCACACCTTTGTGGGCTGCTTGGCAAAGGGAGGGGGTGGCGCCGGGGCCGCGGTTTCAGTGGCCAAGCAGAGCTGGGGAGGCAGGAGCACTGGGAGGGAGGCCACCTTGGCCGGGCCCAGCAGGTAAGCAGGATATGGGCCCCCAAAATAAAGTGTTGTGGGGGAGGGCAAAATTCCTTAAACCAGCCCAGCTTTCACAGTGAGCTAAGAAGGGGTGAATCAGAAACATACTGTGAATCTGCATTCTTTTCAGAGAAGACTCGGAGGCAGAAATCCCCATTCTTGTTGGGTTCAAACGTGGATGGCACAATAATATACTCCCCCGGGGGAAGCCTGAAGCGATTTAATACTTCTCGGAGATTGATGAATGTGTTTGATCGTTCTCTCGCTCGGTTTGTTAGAAAGTAGTTTTTGCTCAGGTGGACGTTGGTTTGGCCTGAAGACTTCACAAAAGAAAACAACAAAACCAAAACTATTATACCATTTTTAAAAGTGTCTGAAGTACGGTTGTCAGAATGAAAACTGTAGAAGGCTCCTGTACCTCCAATGGCTGTGTAATAGAGGGAATTTCAGCAGGTGTTGCTTACTCAGTTAATTAAACATACAGGAGACCTTTCTAGTTTTTAGTCTAGCAACCCTGGTCTGAATGGGGGCTAACAGAATATAGTATTGGCACCCATAATGACTTCATGTTCATGAATACACAATTCTTATAGAGAAGGACAAAATATTGCAGCAGTGAGGGTAAGTTCTATCAATGCACACAGAACTGTCCTTCAGCTCAGTGATGGTACTAAATGTTCTATATCGTTCTTTGGCATAACTAAGCCATTGTCACTCTTTCCTGCGTATTGTAGTTGATACTAGTTATTCTCAGTACAGGTCTAGGAGTTAGTGTTTATTTTTTTATTTTATTTTATTTATATACTGCTTTTACTCTGAGAAGGGGCCCGATGCAGCTTACAACAAATGAAAACAAATTTCAGCTAAAATCTTATTATACAAAAGATTTTAAAAACAACTGGAAGGCCAAAGGTGTTCTATGCCTGCCTTAAAAGATTAACTGTTTTTAAAATCTTTTTGTCAAGTAAACAATGGTTAACATAATTTATTGTTGTTATGAAAACTATACAGTAGGCTTGCCGTATCTGCAGGAATACCAAAAAACGTGGATTATATAAAGTCCTTTATTTATAAAATGGCATAGGGCAATAGCAGAGGAAGTGGCAAGCCCTAGCTGCCAGGCACACATTCTTTGGGCTCCCCTGTCTCTGGGGAGCACGCCAGCTGCCTGCTTCTGCTTTTAAGGAAGCAGCTGTAGCAGTTCTGCTCATTCATTTGCAAGGCAGGTGAAATGGCAGGAATCCAAGTGCTTGGTGCAAATCCATGCCTTTCTCGATTTCACAGATCCTTGTGTCTCTCTGCAGTCTCATCTGCGCCGCCAGATAAAGCAAGAGAAGAAGCCATGGGGTGTGTGAGTGTGGGCAGCTGTGGGTTCTTACCTGTACACATCTGAGCCAGGATGCTCTCCCGGCTGAGGCTGTACTCACCATTGGAGGTTTGGGGACGGTGTTAGTTGCGAGCCCTCTTGCTCTTCACCAGAAAGGACTGGGGCATGGTGCCGCCTAGCGTGGGATGGAGTGGCTGCTGGGGATGCAGTGGTGGCAGCAGCTCTTTCTTCATGCTTCTTGTGGCCTCCTGTGACGGTGAGTCCTAGCTGCCTTGGTTGGAGGAATATCCCCCGCGAGTGAATCCCTTTAAGCCTCCTGTCCCCATCACAGTACTTGCAGCCTTACGTTCACATCTCTTCAGTTTCTCCAGCTTCACAAATGTGTTGTGTAAAGTACAGGTATTGTGTATTGTGTCGTGTACAGTACTGTAGTTTCAATCCATGGTGGGTTGGATCTGTGGATCCTGAGCCCACGGATACGGCGGGCCCACTGTAATTTGTTTAATGTAATTTTATGCCACATTTGTAACTTCTGACATATCTTTGGATTTGAAGCAACAAAAAAACCTGTCCAGTTTCTTGAATATTGTGCATTCATGTTTATATTTACACTGTTAACAATAAATGTTACAACACTTTAGAAATTATTTTTGTTTCATAGGAAGAGTTAACTAACTTGATTTCTTAATTAATATGGCAGGTTTTTAAAGTTACAATTCTATTAATTTAAAGCTTTAAACACCTGATCATTTCTTTGACATGATATTTGATTATTTTCCTATGGTTTTTGATCAGCCACCTAATAACCCTATTCAAAATACTGTACAGCTTTCTTTCTGGACCAGTAGTGTTGAACTTCCTTAATTACTGTTGGCCTGTTTTGAATCCCAAATGTGGATAATTATTTTTATAGGATTTTGGTATAGTGAAAGACAACGCTTCCATGACAAAAATGACATACATTTGTGAAATGTTAAATAGCAGGCTGTGGCCCTTTAAATGATGTTTGGAAAATCACCTTCCTTGGAACACTCTGAAGCTAGAAATGCATGCTCCATTGTACATCAAAGACATACACTACATACCTGAGGAGGTACCTGTGGAAAAGCAAAGAGAAAGAAATTAGGTGCTCCTTAGTTACAACATTCAAACTGCTACTCATCCACAGCTCCAGTTTAACTAGAGAGAATAGTCATCTGCTTTGTGCCTTGTTAAAGCAGCTGGGGCCTGCATGCCAAGATTTGAAAATTAGAGAAATGTGCAGGCACCATTACAAAACGGCTGCTATGGGTGGCAATTCTAGTGACAAAATGCTCTCATAAGGCATAACTAGTTACAAAGGAATAAACAGTGTGCCAAAGGCACAGGGCAAAGGTTGGGTTTGAGTCTCAAATATAGACCACATAATTAACCCCACACAAGACAGCAAGAAACTCATCTTATGGAAGGGAAACTAGTGAGGCTAAAGAACAAGTAAAGTAGCCAACAATCTACCGGTACACAGAACGCCAAGATGGTGTAATAGCTCTCAAGCGCAGAACCACTTTTTATTTTGTACTGCTTCCTACTCCAACAGAAAACCCCTTTTCCCAAATTATCTTTAAATAAATTCTTTTAAAATTAATTCATTTCTCCAAATTAAGGTGATTACTCTGTTAACCAATCAATTTTCTGTTTCTGCTATCTCCACTGACCTCCTCACTTTCCCTCATCCCTCAAATCTCTTTCAGAGAATCTGAAACACCCCCCCCACACACACACACTCTTTCACTTTGTAAGCCAACTGATACAGTGTTGGCACAAGACATTTTTATCCCCCACAATCTGTCTCCCTCCCTGGCTCACCTCCCCCCATCCCTAGAGCACTATCAACACTTTTTTCAGGATGGCTAGGCAAACTGCAAAACACAACTCTGGCTGCAATACCAGTTGCAGACCATCTTAATTTCCAAGGAGCACCTCGAGGTCTATTTACAAAGTTGCAAGGGGGATATAGTCCATTTTTATACTATTTCAAGATGGGAAATTCTGCATAGAAATGACAATAATGTGCTTGCAGCAGACCAACAAATAGCTGTTTGTTGCTTAGGCTGGTTCACCCACACATGTTCATCACTCATAGACTGTTGGACACCATATGCAATCAGTTTCTATTGACACAGGGAGACATGAACATTCTGTTTGTCTTGTCTGTTGACTGTACAGGGCAGGCATGTATTTAGGGAGATGTAAATTCATAGTCAGGGGTGGGGATCGCTTAACATTTTGACCCTCTATCACTCAAGTTGTTGATGAGGAGACTAATGATCTAAGTTGACTTTTTCCATAAAAAGAAATGAGCCTTTTGCACAATGCCTTGGTTTGTAAAGCAGAAAACAAGAACAGCAAGCTTGCCTCATAGATGGCAAAGCCAATAGTATGCATATCCTCCCCCATCTTCCGTTGTTTCCTGCGGTGTTTCTGAATTAGTCCAACCAGGAAGGTGCAACCAGTCTCAGGATCATCTGGATCTTCATCTTCCTCCTCAAGTTTAATCAAATACTGTGGGTTCATCCAAAACGTATCTGACAAAAGCGGCAAGTAAACCACTATGAGTTTACAGTGATGACTCTTGCTGATGACTGTAAGCAATCACAGCTTGCAAAAATACAATCCTTCAATCTGAGATTGGCACACCCTAGATACTTACCGTGAAGGTGCATTCTGGGTTGTTGGGCGGAGGAATCCACACAACTTGGGGGTTTCTCCCATCACCGCCCAGAGACAGGCAGGAAGAACAATATGGTCTCATGATAGCTGAAGACAGATTTTGATGACTCCTCCCACTCAGCCATGTTGGAGACCAGTTCACTTACTAGCCAAGCCTGAATATAGAGTACTTAGAGAAATAGCACATCAAGAAAAAACAAGACACAACCCATTCCATCTTAGAGTAATCTCTTGAGCAGTCACGATGGGAGGGGATGGATTTCTCCTCTCAACAACCCAGAATGCACCTTCACAGTAAGTTCCCAATGTGGCATCCCCTGGGTTGGTAAGAGAGGAATCCACACAACTTGGAACATATCCAAGCCCTCAACCTGAACTATTTTGGAGGGAAGTGACTGTGTACTAGTCTTTAATAATCTCCTGTAGCACCCTTCTTCCAAAGGTGGCATCCACTGACCTGACCTGATCTTGTAATGATGAACGAAGGAAGTAGGAGTACTCCAGGTTGCTGCCTTACAAATGTCAATGATGAATGCATTAGTGGAAAATACTGCTCAAGTAGCAGCTGCCCTGGTGCAATGTTCCATCACATTAGCCAGGTGAGGCATTTTTGCTAAGTCATATGCCATCAGAATGCATGCCTTGCTCCATGTAGCTATTGTGGAATGAGACACCTTGCAACCCAAGGAGGCCAGATTGAAAGAAACAAAGAATCACAATGCCAAAAGATTTTAGTTCTACAAACGTAAACGTTTAGTCTCTGCACACATCCAAATTGTGCCATAACTTCTCTTGTGGGTGCAAGGGATTAGAACAGAAAGAAGGAAGAATGAGTTTTTGAGACATGTGAAATGTACAAAGCTTAGACATAAAGGAAGGGTCAGGATGGAGAGAAACACAGTCCTCATTGAAGGTGCAAAGCCCTTCCCTAACTGCAAGGGCTGCGAGCTCTGATACACAGCAAGCAGATGTGATGGCTACCAAAAAGATACCTTTAAGGAAAGAAGCCTCAGGGAAACTTTCCTAAACTGCTCAAATGAATGTTTCATGAGCTGCTTTAAAACTAAAGACAAGTTCCAAGATGGGAAAAGGCACCTGACTGGAGGAGATATGATAGTAGTTCCCTGAAGAAACTTCTGTACATGTGGATGAGAAGAGAGTGGGACTCATTGGATGTTAAACAGAACCGAGGACAGGGCAGCTGCCTGCCTTTTCAAAGTATTAGGCCTAAGATCTAAATCCAGCCCTTTCTGCAGGAATGCCAGGAGGTGCGAGACAGAAACTTTTATACTGAATGGAACTGGATTTACACCATTTAGTGAAGGCTTTCCATGTGGCCTCATAGATTTTTGTAGAATGTAGAATTTTGTAAAGCAGAATGCCTGTGGGAAGACAGGAGCGTGTTAATCACAGAATCCACATAACCACACTTCTTCAGTGCCTTCCGCTCAACCTCCAGGAGGCTAGCTGGAGCCAAGCCCCATCCAGATGCTGAAGGGGACCCTGAGACAATAGGTCTTGCCAATGTGGAAGACACCACGGAGCTGTCAGGGACAGGTTCATGAAGTCTGAGAACCAAAACCTCCTGGGCCAATAAGGAGCTATGAGAACCACTGGGCCAATAAGGAGCTATGAGAACCACCAGCTCTCTCTTCCTTCACCTTCCTGGCTTGGCTATGAGAGGAAGGGGAGGGAAGAGATATAGGAGACCCCATGGCCAGAGGCAATGAAGCACATGAGCAATGAAGCTCATGGGCAAGGGAACCTTCAGAAAAATCTGAGGTGCTTGTGATTTGACAGGACACACATCTGCCACTAAGGTCCCAAATCTGCTCTCTAGCTGGAGAAACACCTCTGGGTTTAGGCTCCACTCCCCCAGTAGTAAGGTGTGTCTGCTCAGGAAGTCTGCCTGGAGATTGGCGACCCCCTGGACATGCTATGCTGACAGGAACAGAACTGTTCTCTCTGCCCACTGGAACAGGACAACTGCCTCCCAGTAAAGGGAGTGAGACCTGGATCCCTCTTGTTTTGTGATGTAGGAACGTGTGGTTGTGTTATCTGTGAGAACCAGCGCATGGTTCCCCTTGAGCAATGGAGCAAAAAGGAGGAGAGCGAGACAAGCTGCTCTCAACTCCAACCAATTGATTCTGTGACCCTTATATCTGGGTCCCCAGAGAGCTTCAGCCCCTGCACCCTGCCAATGAACCCCGCCCTCATCCAGAAGATGGCATTACTGAGGTTACTAAAATGTGATGGGGCTCTGCAAATGGTAGTCCGCTCTGCAGACTGGCCTGCCAGGACTACTATAGAAGTTAATATTTGACCTGAGGTGGGATACATAGTAACAGGTATTTGTGCCTCACAATCTGTGATTGGAAGGGCCTGGAATGGAATCTGGCCCAAGGAACAATTTGGATCACCAAGCTCATGAGGCCTAGGAGTCTGGCTAAGGTTATTAGAGGCACTGTGGATAGAGACCATAGCTACTGCACCTCTGCCCTGAGATTGTGCTGTGTCTCTTCCGAGATATAAATCATGCCCTTGGTCATATCAATCAGGGCTCCCAGATGAGTGATGGCCTGTGAAGGAACCAACTGGCTTTTCTTAGAATGTATCAAAAAGTAGGCAATCCATGGCCATTTTTTAGGTCCCTTTGAAAGGATGAGGCTCTCAAAAGCACACTATCTAGTTATGGATATAAAGCTACTAATACGTTGGTAAATACCCTTGGGGGCGAGGCCAGACCAAAGGGCAGGGCCCAAAATTGGAAATGATGGTGACTGAAGGCAAACCTGAGAAATCTCCTGCTCATCTTGGCAATAGGAATGTGTAAACTTCTGCAAGGTCCAGGGAAACTAGGAAGTCTCCCTTCTGGAGCACCTCCTGAATGGAGCACAGCATTTCCAAGCGAAAGCATTGGTACACAATGGAGTTTGTGTGCTTCAAGTCCAAAATCAGCCTGAAGCCCCCTCTGTTCCTCAGAATTGCGAAGACAATGGAGTAAACTCCTGAAAAACATTCTGAGGAAGGCACCTGTTCTGTTGCCTTGATGTGGAGAAGATGCTTGGTTGCCTAAATGTGTATGGCTTTCTTCTGACTGTTCTTTGGCACTGGAGAGGGCAGAAATTTGCTCTGGGGAACCTGGGTGAACTCAATTGCATAATCTTGAGAAATCATGGACAGGATCCACCAGTCTGTGGTTGCCAATGCCCAGGTATCCCAAAATAGAAGGAGTCTGCCCCCCCTGGAGGCAAGGGGGCATCAGAACTGCTATCTTCCCCCACACCTTGAGGCCTAATAACCTGGAACAGGTTTGTAAGGCTGAGGACTGACAGAAGGGAAACTTCAATCTAGCCCAGTAGGTCTGAAAGAATAAAAATCTGTGGATCTGCCAAACCCCTTGACGGATGAAAGGAAGATGATGACTGAAAAGGCTTCTTAGCTGCCTTCATGTTCCCCTTCTAGGACATGGTGAGCATCACCCGTTTCTTGTCCTTAGTCTCCACTGGGATGTTCTTTAAGGATTCCTCCCTGAACAACTTAGTGCCTTTAAAGGCAGCTGTGGAGAGGTTTCCCCTAGAATGTGTGTCCATCTCCCAATGCTTGAGCCAGGTGGAACATCTAGCCACTGTAACTGCCCCTATAGAACTCGCTGCAAAGGTAAGAGAAGCTTGAGTAGTGTCCACCACAAATTGAAGTGCCCTATAAATCTTCAAAAGGCACCTACGCAATACAAGGCACCTATGTAATTCAAGACCATCCCCTGTAGTATATCCTCCACCCATAACAGAGAGGCACAAGGAAATAGCAAACCAGCAGCCAAAGCCATAATTGCCAAGGCCACTGCTTCATGGGTTGTCTTCAAGGAGTTTTCGGTTCACTTCTCCTTGGGGTCCTTGAGGAAGCCCTCTCCGTCTTTCAGGGCCTGAGAACCAGAAACCAAAGAGGCAACAGGGGAGTCCACCATATGAACCTTGATTTTCTCTAACACCTGTCTACCTGGTGAGTAAAACTTCTAAAGATACCCTAGTATCTCTTTTATTCTCCAGTGGTGCAGCTCATTCTGACCACACCAGTTGGAGAAAGACTGATGTAAAAAAGAGTTTGGTTGCCATAGGACAGATGTACCCCTTTTGCTCAGCTGAGAAGTCTCCCCACAGTGTTCAGGTCTGGCTTGGATGAAGCAAACCCCAACACTCCAGAGACCTTGGATAATAGGTGAATAAGATCCTCAGAATGAACCAAATGGTCCAAAGGCTCATCCTGATTTGAACCTGAATCCAATCATTCCCCTTTCTCTTTTTCAGAATCAAACCCTCTTCTTCTGAAGTTTCTTCCCTAGGAGCAGAGACTCCACATTAGAATCATGATCCAAATCCTCAAAGGAGTGAATAGGGGACTCCACCTTCCTTTTACCAGACAGACTTTGAGCAGAGGCATTACTTGGAGTCCCTCTTGAGGCCTGAGACCGCCCCCCTATGAGTTACCTTATGCTGAACCTGAACTTGCTTATTAGCCACTACTTTGTTTGCTTGAGAAGTTGCTTGCATGAGAAGCTCCTTAGAAGAGGCTCCCATGTGGCCAGACTGAGAAACAGCATGGGCTTCCAGAAGCTGTTTTAACTGCAACATTAAAGACTGCATATCTTCCCCAAGAGCAGCTGCATGATGAGGCTTTTGCTTCATGGGAGGGTGGCCTGGGGGGGGGGGAGACACATCTCCAATAAAGACTTAATCAATTGCAATTGTGCCCAAAGGAGGGAGGGCAGAGAGTGAAATTGTCGATGATAGTGGCCATGCTGCTCCTGGCTATGCTGATGCCCATACTGTTCTCTATTAACTGAGAGGGCTGGCCCCTCAACAGACAAAGCCTCAGAACAAGCCTCCAGCATTGCCTTTATAAA
This sequence comes from Gambelia wislizenii, assembly GCA_030847615.1. NCBI lineage: Eukaryota > Metazoa > Chordata > Lepidosauria > Squamata > Crotaphytidae > Gambelia > Gambelia wislizenii. The sequence continues at coordinate 52,883,502 of JAUMIR010000001.1, read as the reverse complement.
TGGTTAACTATGTTACAATTGGTCTGTGAGGGAGTGGGTGGATCGTGATGAATAGCCGACTCAAAGTGTCAGGCACCACACACACGAACCTAAAATGGCTACCATTATTGTCCTGCTCAGCAGAAAAATGGCAGGAAAACTGAAGCTGCAATGGTGCCTGAATGCTGAGGCGTGTGCCGTGGAATGTGCTGGGGGGATTTAGCACCTTTTTGGCCCTGGCTAAAGCCCTGAGGGGAATGGGAAACAACATGTTGCCAATCCTTTGTCCTCACCTCTTCTCTCATCAAATGCAGAGGACTGTGGGGTGCAGCCACTACTGTGGCTGTCACATCCCTTTCTGAGGCACCCTCACAATCTAAAACCACCTTCACAATGTCCTCCTCAGGCACTGATACAACTGCACAAGAACTGGAGTGGGGTGTAGACTCGGCCAGCACCTGCTGAAGAGTCTTCAGTGGTGGGGGAACTTTATCCTTAGCCAGAGCAGACCCATCATCAGAGTGGCTTCTTCTTCTTTTTAATAACCTCAGTCCTCTCTCCTACCAGAGCCATTGCAGACCAGCGAGAAAAGAAAGGAAGAGAGACTGATAACTGAAAACGGAGGAAAGGAAATTTTAAATAAAAGCTATGAAAACAATAGGTAGATCCTAGAAAAGAATGAAATAGAAGAATCAAGTCCATGCGGCTAACACTAGACTGATGGAAAGGTAACCAGAAGAAAGAACAAAGTGGGAAAGAAAGTGGGAGATGTCATCAAAATTTGTCTTCAGCTATTGCGAGATTGTATTGTTCTTACTGCCTATCTCTGAGCAGCGGTAGAAGAAACCCAAGTTGTGTGTATTCCCCCTCTCACCAATGAAGAGAATGAGCAGCCCACTTGCCCAAATGTATGTCTGCAATAAGCAACCCCCCCACAAGTTGGTTTTGAAGTGAAGATAAGGTTATAAATGTTACTAGTTGTAAACTGAGATACTGGAATTCCCAGAATCAGTGCCCATTTTTTGACAGGGGTTTAAATGATAGGACCTCAGTATCAAATCACCTGGTGCTCAGTACTACCGGAGACATCTGAGTAGAAAGTGATCCAAGAAGTCTTTAACAAGGACTGTTAGTTACTTTTGTACAAATTTTGGACTACTGCAAAATATCTCTCCCTCTCTGGCTTTTCTTCGCAAACGAAGATTCAGGAAGAACTCATCCTGTGCTTTCTGCAAGCACGCTGATGACTAAAAAGGCCAATCCGAGATAAACAAGTCCGGTTGCAGAAAGCACAGCAGAAGGTCTCCTTGGGTGATGTTTCTGGGTGGTGATTCTTTCTGCGTTGTTGTTTCTCTTCAAGACTTGTTCAGCGTGAGTTCTTAAATAAAGGCTGCAGCATTGTGGATAGTGTGTCTCCATGCCTCCTGATGTGAGGCCAGGGCGGACCATTGTTGGTTATCAAAATAAACATGTGCTTAAAGAAAAGCTTGTAGATTTAAAAAGTGTTTGGATCTCTTGATGTGATAAAAACAGAATGGGGATCCTTTAACCCTCTAGATGTTTGGAGTACAACTTCCACAGTCTCTTATCATTGACCATGCTGAGTGATGCTGATGAGAATTCAAAGCCAAAACATCTGAAGAGCCAAAGGTTCCCCAGACCTGCTAAAGGTTCACCTTTCTTTTATAATGTTTGTATAGTTAGTTTAAAAACAAAAAGAGAGAGGCAGTGCTCATGGTGGCTCACTATAAACATCAGCATCAAAATACATCATATATACAGGGTGAGGGGTTCTATAAACTGTATTAATAATGAAAAGCGTATGAATTATTCCCTCTTCTTTTCTTTTTATCAGCCTCTGAAGAAGTCACATAAATATTTATTCAGCAAAATGCATTGAGCTATTTTGTGGAATAAAACGTTTTTTATACACCCTGGACTCAAGTCTCTCTGTCACATACTCTTCCGGTTCCTTCTGGGTTTTTTTCCTCCAGAGGAGACCAACAGCTGCTAAAGGGAAAAATGGGGAGTGGCTATGGTGACAAGTTCTCTCCCCTCTTCCTGGTGTTACTGCATTTGTTACATTTTCTTCATTAAGCTTTCACAAGAGCCAGCAATATTTTTTTCTCTCACAACAGATCTGTTCATAACTGAGATACAGCTTGACATGGCAGATCTCAGATACCACTTGATGGCTTATCAAAAACAACCATTTCCCATCAAAATGGTCAACAACTGGAAACCAAATCTTGTCCCATGGAAAGTGCTGCCTAGCTTACCACTTAGTAACTTGGGTTTTTCCACTTTTGTTTTGACTATAGTTAACATTTCAAATAACCAGAAGGAGAGAGGTAGGGAATGAAAGGCATCAGATAAAACCTCTAGATGTAGCATCAGTTATATTGAGAGGCTTGCAGCAGACCAATCGGAGAAGATTAAGAGCCTTAGCCACTTACAAGGATCCAAGTGTCTTGTCAGCAAGCCCAGTGATCAAGTGGAGCCACTGCAATGAGGCTTTTTGATTTGCATTTCCTTCCCTGATTTTCCTGTTAAGGTTAGCCAAAATCCTCACAGAGCAGAGATTTATATTGCTGTAAAGCAAAGTATCTGGGGAGGCTTGGTCTTCAACAGGCATTGTTGTTGTTGTTGTTTACTTTCAAGTTGTTTCCAATTTCTGGTGACCCTATGCAAACCTATCATGGGGCTTTCTGAGGCTGAGAGTGTGTGACTTGCCCAAGGTCATCCAGTGGGTTATCATGGCTGAGCAGGGATTTGACCCCTGGTCTCCAGAGTCGTAGTCCAACACTCAAACCACTATGCCATGCTGGCTCCTTTCAACAGGGTACTAAGACCTATTAGTTTCACAAAAGCATCTGCTGCTGGTAGAAATGAAACTGCTTTGTTGATATGGCCAACATACCTTCCTACACATTTGGATTCTCCTCGGCAGCATGGCTATCATAACAACAAGCACTTGCAATTCAAAATTTTGCTACTACTCCATTGTGCAGGTCTATTTGCTGAGCCTTGCATTACCAAATCCAAATTTAGTGTAGGGATTAAGCCATAAAACTACAGTGAGTGTCATTGTTTCTAATCACAACAGTCATGATACACACCTTTAAAACAAACCCATAAATACTTGATTTTAAGGTTTTATCCATCAGCAAATTCATGTTTAGGATAAGGCATAGTGAGGGTAGTGCCATCATGTCATAGTAAAATATCAAGCTTAACTGTCACTTGTTTCAAAGATACCAGAGCAAAGCCATCTCTGCAAATGCAGGTGCTAAAAAATGACTTACCAGGATAATTTCTGCATCCACCAGCAGTGGATCCTCTTCTCCAGTTCCCATCCAACAAATTCAGGCTCCACTTCTTGTACTTTTCACTAGTCAGGGTGTCTGGAGTCAAGTTACAGATCTCAAGGCGTGAGTAATGCCTCAAAAAATCATCAAATGACATCCTATGGTGCCATAAAAAAAGTCATATTCAGAAAGACCTTGAGATATATCTTACCACCAGCTGTTCCAACACCAATTAAACTCGGGATGGGAAACTTGCCACACTGGCACCCCTAACCCACTGGAAGCTGCATCTGGCCCACTGCCAAAATTCAGTGACAACCACCCTTAATAACAAGCACTCCTGCTTTTGAACAAGGCACACAGGGAGCTTTAAAACTGGTTAGTACTTCTAAAGAGGCTTCTAGGAGGGCTAATCAGGTTTAGAACAAAGTTCATGCTTTCCATGCATCTTGTGGAGAGGCTTGCTTTCAAGGGGTTTCTGCTGCTGTATCACTGAAATTTTGTCAACTTAAAAGGAAAAGTGATGTTTTCTTGCTGTTGTGGGAAAAGGCTAAACTGTTATTTGTGGCCCAAGGGACAAATAGAAGAAAAGGCTGGGGTGTTACTTTTGGCTCAAAGGCCATGTGTTGTTCATCCTTGAATTAAACCAAGAGCAACTAATGAGTCATTAAGATTGTAAGCTGCCTTGGCAAGTTGTAGCATTAGCATGCAAATATGCCCTTAGCATAGCAAAGGGTTTTTTTTTCATATCACTTAGCTGAAACTTTACTCTGATAGACTTTACTAAGATATAAATGTCTGACATTTAAGTATTAGAGATGAAACAGCAAGGTGGTCCTCCTTGTTTGATAGGTCATCCTTACCAAAATTCTCCATCTTCATGTTTTCTGGTTAGTCTGTCTCTCACTTTAGGATCAACATTATTCCAGCTTGGACAACTAAAATTATAAAAGTTATATAAATTTAAAAGTTAGAGCAAAAAATGGCCTCCTTGGAGCCACAGATGGTCTCTGGAACAGAGACCATATGGTCACTAGACATTAATGCCCACAATTCAGGAGAACTGTAGAATGTAAGTGTGAAGAGGAATATCTGAGGCAACTGAGTATATATGCAGTACTGGTGGTGGGGGGTGGGGAGTGAGGAAGATTAGAAGTGTTATAACATCAGAAGGAGGAAGGTAAGCATTTTGTTCATCCCTTTTTCTGACAACAGGGCAAAGATCAATAGCACGAAATTATAAAAGCCAAATGGCAGGGAAAACTTCCAGGTAGGAATGAAAGAGGTGCCTAGAAAGATTGGGGCTATTCTTCCTTGGATGTCCTTTAAAAAAAGTTCAAAAAGAACTTCAAGATGTGCACAAGAGAAAGGATATTCTGCTCATATGGAGAGACTCTGACTTGTTAGCCTTCTGGACAATTTACAACTGCATACTTCCACTGTGATGGGAAAAAGACTGAGCAGTGTGGGGGTGCTGTGGCCATGATTTTGGTCTCAGGAATCCTGGTTCTACTGCCAATCAACCATGAAACTCATTAGGTACCCACAAGAAGTCACTATCGGTCACCCTAAGCGCCCTTGCTAGGTTGTTGTACTTCATTAGATGTATGGCATGAAGTGCCTATGGACAAACATTTATACCCATGAATGAGAAGGTTGTGTATATAAATAGTAATAGAAATGCAAAGCCTGTGGTGATGGGGTGACAAGTTCAGTTTTAACAATGGTTGATGGCCATTGGGGGATGGGGTGGGAGGAAAGATATTGGTTAAAGCCAAGCTGGGAACCAGAAAGGAGATGTAATAAAATGGGCAAGAGTACTTATGAGGCTGGAGTATTAGCTAGTGTTCTAATACAGTTGTGTAAAAAAGAAAGTACACCCTCTTTGAATTTTATGGTTTTACATATCAGAACATAATAACAAATATCTGTTCATTAGCAGCTCTTAAAATTAGGTAAATATAACCTCAGATGGACAACAACAAATGACATATTACACTGTGTCATGATTTATTCAACAAAAATAAAGCCAAAATAGATAAGCCATGTGTGAAAAACTAAGTACACCCTTACTGCTTTCATAGGAATTAAGATGCTAAATGCCGTTGATTAATTGATCATCAGCAAGTGTGACCACCTCTATAAAAGCCAAAGCTTTAGCAGTTTGCTGATCTGGAGCATTCATGTGTGTGTTAACAAAATGCCAAGGAAGAAGGGCATCAGCAATGATCTTAGAGAAGCAATTGTTGCTGCCCATCAATCTGGGAAGGGTTATAAGGCCATTTCCAAACAATTTAAAGTCCATCATTCTTCAGTGAGAAATATTATTCAAAAGTGGAAAACATTCAAGGCAGTTGCCAATCTTCCCAGGAGTGGATGTCCCAGCAAATTCTCCCCAAGGTCAGACCATGCAATGATCACAGAAATTGCAAAACACACACACAAAACCACAAAACACCCCCACACAAGAGGTACATCTCAGACTCTACAGGTCTCAGTTAACATGTTATATGTTAAAGTTTATGACAGTAGAGTTAGAAAAAGACTGAACAAGTATGTTTTGTTGGGAAGGGTTACCAGGAGAAAGCCTCTTTTCTATAAAAAGAACATGGCAGCACAGCTTAGGTTTGCAAAGTTACATATGAAAAAAACACAAGACTTCTGGAACAATGTCCTTTGGACAGACAAGACCAAAGTGGAAATGTTTGGCTATCATGCACAGCAACACGTTTGGCAAAACCAAACACAGCATATCAACACAAACACCTCATGCCAACTGTCAAGCACGGTGGTGGACGGGTGATGATTTGGGCGTGTTCTGCAGCCACAGAACCTGGGAACCTTGCAGTCATTGAGTCGACCATGAACTCCTTTGTATACCAAAGTATTCTACCGTCAAATGTGAGCCTACCTGTCCAACAGCTAAAGCTTGGCCAAAATTGGGTCATGCAACAGGATAACGACCCCAAACACATCAGCAAATCTACAAGAGAATGGCTGAAAAAGGAAAGAATCAAGGGTCCACATGGTGAAAATACTCCTCACAGAATTCGCTCAAAAAATGAGCTGTCTTAATGGGATCCTGCATTGTCTTGTCATGTTGTGAAGGAGGGGGCCAAAAAGAGGAAAAACTACGCGAGAAAAGCATTCGCGACTTTTCCTGACTTTTTAAAAAAGTTCCTGTGATATGTGCATTTTTGCTCATTAAGGCAAGTGATTCGATATGAGTCACTTCCCCATGCAAGAGGATGCAGAAACCTGATTGGCTGGATGAACACAGGGAGCAGGTTACATGGTAAGCGCCCACTGCCGCCATGTAGGATTTCCATGTTAGCGAGTGATCACTAAGGCGATAAAGCAGAGGTTTGTGCTATCTTTTTTCTCTTTTTTGTTGAAAGGTGGAATATCGCTTGTGCGCATCATAGAAATAGTTTTTTTTAAAGTTCATGCTGGTTCTTAAGGTGTTTTTAGGCAATTTGACTAGTATTTTTTCAAGTTTTATTCTATTCTCTTAGCAATCCTAGGCTTTTATATTTAAGTACCGGTAACAGAAAAGCAACACGTAACATGATTTGCTTTTTAATCACAGCAATGAATAATGTCAGCATATTACTTTTTAAACACAGTTAAAAAAAACAGAGCACATTACTTTTTTTAAAAGTAACTTTCTAAGTTCTCTCTCTGTTTTTGTGCAGATTGTTAGAGTACCTCTAAGGAAGGACAGGATACAAATAAAATGAAATCAATAAATATTTCCTTCACCTCAGTCATCCAGTGAAACAGCCAAAATTGGAGAAAAACTTTTGCCAATTTCATCAGCACACATGCAAGTCCCCAGCTTCAAAGTGATTTGGCATACTAATGTTTTAATTTAAAAACGTGATGAGCCACCAATTAGCAAATTTGCTAGTCTCCTAGTGCAACTGACAAAGCGTTCCTCTTGATTTATCAGATAAAGGAGAGGGGAGTCAGTAAGTGGAGAAAGGAGGATTAGACTTCCACACTATCAACAATAAAATAAGAAAGCCAAGTGAGGAGATGTCTGCTTCCCCATGTTATGTGGAACAGTGTGACAACGTTTAAGGCAGAAAAAGTATATTCTATGAACAGCAATAACATACTTAACTGCAGCAGGACAGTTTCCTAAGTGTTTGGAAAAGTGTGAGAAAATCCACAGGTGATTTAGGCTTTACCATTGTGAGACCATCTTCAAGGAAGCCAGTGGCTTCAATTTCAAGTTTTGCAGCTAATGATACAAAGCTTTATGTCAAATGCTTCAGTTGTATCTTGGGGAAAAACAAACAAACAGAACACTTGAAACTCACTTATCATTCCATTTTCCAGTCCATTCTACTTCCCCCCAGGGATTTCGGATTCTGATCAATTTCTGCAGACTGCCTCGGAAACTAACCTAGTGGGATAAGGGAACAAAAGCCAAGTAAATATGAGACCAAACACTCTGGTCATCAAGAGAGGAAACAGGATGCTTTAAAACTGTTTTCTTTTCTGCTTAAAACAATATGACTTGAATAAACTTGTGCTATTGTTGAGGTTCGGTGTATGACTTGCATTTCTTGTGGACTAGAGCTCTTTAAAAATTTGGATCACTAGGCAAATTAGGTACAAAACAGAGAAAAAGATGTTTCAAGTCATTCTTCAACTGCTGCTTATCTCTATTTTAGAAAAAAAAAAATCTGTGACTATGAGTTCTGAAGTTCCAAAGAAGGTGTAAAGGAAAATATGTAAGTGACTTGCAGTGCAATCCCAAATATGACTACTGTGAAGTAGTGGGACTGGAAGCTCCCATGTCAGTAGGGTGGTGAATTTGCTCTGAGTTCTAATGTGACATTTAAAAGACCTCTCCAAGGTCCTGAAACCATCCCCAAAATGGGATCAGCACCACTGATAGCTCCTTTAAAGTCCAGACTAAAACCCAAAGCAAATTCAGTGCTCCACTGATACGGACGCCACCAGAAACTAGTGCTCAGAAGTAAGCTCCAGGGAATGTAATGGGTCTTATTCCCAGATTAGTGATTTTAGCATTGCAGCCCCAAACTGCAATCCCATGCATGCTTACCTGGAAGTAAGATCCATTAAACTCGAGGGGGGGGAGTGCTTTTAAGGAGTTATTATAGGACTGCACTGCTAGCTGCACTTCATACTGAATGCAGCAGAGTGGTTTAGTGGGAGACCAGGGTTCAAATCCCCACACAGCCATGGAAATCCCCAGACGACCTTGGGCAAGTAACGTTCTTTTCAGCCTTAGATGAAGGCAATGGCAAACTGACTCTGAATAAATCTTGCCAAGAAAACTGTATGATAAGGTCACCATAAATCAAGGTCTACTGGAAGGCACATAACAACAACATGTGAGCATGATGAGGATGTGAGCATGCTCCAAATGTGTGAGCATGAGCAATTGTGTGGGTCTTTCCCAGCCAACAAGGACCTTTGTTGATGTGAACTGGACAAAACAGAAAGTATACTAGAAATGTCCTTTATATCACTGCTTCTTAAGCAATCTGATGTGAATGACCACCAATCTTTTCCCCAGTGTGGCAGGGACCAGTGTCCATTGGCTACACTTGTTTCTTTCTTGGAAGCTCTCTAGGGACTGGCAGCAGATGGCTTGGGAATTGGCAACAATCCATGGATGACCACTTTGAGCAGCACTATCTTATATGAAACATAGCTTAAGTTCTTAGGTCAGCGAGGAGAAATGGGTGGCCATACTGATCAAAGATGCAATTCAACACCATCTGGTGGATCACATTGTGGTAAACAATGAGAGCACCTACAAAATGTGCCAGCCAAATTTACCAAATTATTCAACCTGGCCACCTTTCCCTCTCATTTCCTGCCACCTTCCTTCAGTTTCCCCCTTTATCCCTTCTCTGGACTGGGGCTGAATCTCTGTGGGTAGAATATGGGATTGTGTGGTATCCTTTGGTAAGCGTGCCTAATATCTGTCTGTGTATAAAAATGAATCACAATGAGTCTGGATTTTATGAACAAACAAAAGGATTAATTTATTAAATGTAAAGTTGTAACATTAATGTTTCAGTATTGTGTTTAGAACTTTGTCACTTTGGTTAACATCACTGAATATCACTTTGAAGTGACCAACCATATGTATAAGCACAGATTAATACTTATATATCCTAATAACTTTCAAATAGATCCCAGACTCATTCACTCTTGTCTCATTCAGCCTCAACACTCTCAAACTTCACAGCCACTACACATAGACCTCACAGACTGCAAACTCAATCTCAACTAAACTCAAACTCCAACTGTAACTCAAACACAACTGACTCTCCCAACTGACAAGCATTCCTTCAAACCCTCTGAAACACCTCCCATTACAATTTCCTGCTTTGGGATTGGTTCCCTCATTCTCACTTCTCATTTGCTCAGAGGCATGCTTGTCACACACATGTTCCCCTATCTCTAGGATAAGTAACTACTGAACATGTCCTGGTTGTTATGCTCACTTGTTTGCTTTATATGCTCAATTCAATAATTTTTTTTAAAAAAGTACTCTAATATATCTGGTCTTTTTCTATGCAGACATTTTATGCATCTTGTTTTCCTTTAGCGCTTTATTTATCTACATTTTCCAAATTTGGTGAAGGCTAAAAGCAGGGAGGGAACTGTGCAAGTAAGCAAACTGGTATCTGAAAGCTACCTAAATCTTGGGCCAGTTACTCTCTCTCAGTGTGATCCACCTCATACGATTATCGTAAGAATAAAACTGGGAGTGTGAGATATTAAAAAACACCCCCACACTTATTTCTTATGGGTCTTCTCCCTTGCTTTTGGTTCAAGGCCTTCCATCACTCTTAAAAGCAGAATCAGGAAATATGGTACTTAACCACACATTAGGCTTATGGAAGAAAGTTTAATGATATCTAACTCAGTGCTACTCAAAGTGATGGTCTGCATACAATTTCCAAGAAAAAGAGAGTTGTAGCCAAGGGAAGAAATATGGCACCGATCTCTGACACATTAGAGAAAAACAATTGCCAGTGCTCTCCACATCAGGTAATTGAGAAGCAGTGGTCTATATGGTGCTGAAAGAGGCATTAAAGCCCTGAACAGTTTGGCATCAGGTTACCTTACAGCAGGGTGGGAAACACTGCCTTTCCACCTGTTGTTAGATTGCAACTCACAGCAGTCCTAGTCAGCATAACTGGAGGTGAGGAATCATGGGATATGTAAGCCAAAAATATATGAAGGACCACAGGGCCTGTATATAACTATGCGAGTTTGTCCGAGTGTTACAGAGTAGTGTCAGAGGCTTGTGCTCACTGGCTCCTCAATCAGGATGCAAGATTAGGGACAAATTTTCTAATGTTACCTTCTATGACTGACTCCAGGATCAGATCCAGTATGATATAGAGAAAAATATTATACTGGGATGTGGCTTCAACTTTTTACTCCGCCGTGAAAACTAGAAGGGTAGTCCTCACCAAATCATTCTCTCTGAATACATACCATGACAAGTATTGAACCAGCCTTGATAAAAATCAGCAGTGGTTTGTGGGCTGAAACTAAATAGCTTCATGGAACTCCCTAGAGACAACTTTCAGTTCCATTCTTGGTTTAGCTTTCAATAAGAGTGGCATGCTTCCTTCTTCTATTTACACTGGGAAATGCTGAAGCCAAAACATCCAAGGTTCCCTGCAATAAAAAATCTGCCAATTGCTCATTATCATGCCCAGCTTTGATGCAGCCTGCCAAGGACTCAGCTTTGGACAAAATTTTAATCAGAAGGGAAGGGACATTTCCAGGGTAATTACTCTGAGCTTCTTCTAAACTTGGCAAAATGAGCAGTGGGAGCCCACGGTTTATAAACTCTCCTTCTTTTCAACTTCTGCCATACCTGTTACCTCCATTATAGGCCAGAAAAATCTTTTCCAAAAGAGAGTGATCTGTTTCAGCAGACAACTGGGCTGGCAGAAACAAGCGGTGAACAGGGCATTGTAGTGCTTGGACAGATGCACCACTTGCCTGGGAAAAAGTGAAGATGTTATCCTTACCTGCTCCTGACTGGCTCACATAATTATCAATCAATAGAACTAGATGTTTCCCAGGGAAAGTTTCTGCTGGAACACATACCACCAATATTCACCATGTGAAATCAGTCAGACTGGCCCTGTATGAGTCACCCAAAGCTTGGAGATGCTACTTATTTGGGGACTACAGCTCTCAGTATCCTCCAGCTAACACACTGGCTATATGTTTCAGGACTTGTAGTCTAAAAAGGTAACTTTCCAAGTTCTTTCTAAGCACATGCTGGCAAAGAGCCAGAATGGCTGAAGCACTCCTCAAATCTGACTGGTAGGCTTCAAAAATGTGAAACAGGTTGCAGGATTAGAGTCTCTGTCAAATTATATACACAAACCTGAACTAGCAACAAACACCTCTTACTCTCCTTCCCTTTCTCATCAAGGAAATCAGCATGTTTTGCAGAACAGAATTCTGGCATACCAATAAGCAGTGCTGTGCAAATTAATACCAGCTGTGCAAGTCAATACAAAGACATAACTGTTGCTGAAATACTTTTTAGTGTCTACATTTGCAGCTATAGTCAATCCATCACATGTTTTTGTGTCATAAGATGATTATATGCATTTATTACACTGCATGTACTCTAGGACTAGGCACCTTCTGGTTATGTTGTGCTACACTTCCCGTAAGTCTTGACTATACTGGGAGGGGATGATGGGGTATTCAGTACAAGGGTAGAAGGTTATCTATCCCTTTTGTACATTATTATAAGTGTTCTATTGGGAACCAGGGACAATTTCATTTCCCCACAGGCTTTGTGGCTTCCTTACATACTATGCAGTTCCTTGAAAAAACACATTAAACTTAGTGGTAATGACTGATGTAGGCCACAACAGAAATTCCTTGTCATTATTAACTGAATTTAAATCTCCAGGACCAGATGAACTACATCCAAGAGTATTAAAACAGCTGGCAAATGTAATCTCAGAGCCATTGGCAATAATCTTTGAGAACTCCTGGAGAACAGGAGAAGTCCCAGCAGACTGGAGGAGGGCAAACGTTGTACCCATCTTCAAAACGAGAAAAAAAGAGGATCCCAACAATTATCATCCAGTTAGTCTGACATCAATACCAGGGAAGATTCTAGAGCAGATCAATAAACAGAGAGTCTGTGAACATTTAGAAGGCAATGCCATAATCACAAAAAGTCAACATGGGTTTCAGAGAAACAAGTCATGCCAGACTAATCTGATCTCTTTTTTTGATAAAATGACCAGCTTGGTAGATGAAGGGAATGCTGTGGATATCGCATACCTTGATTTCAGTAAGGCCTTTGACAATGTTCCCCATGACATTCTTGAAAACAAGCTTGTAAAATATGGGCTAGACAAGTTAACTGTTCAATGGATTTGTAATTGGTTGACTGGCCAAACCCAAAGGGTGCTCAGCAGTGGCTCCTCTTTGTCTTGGAAAGATGTGACCAGTTGGGTGCCACAGGGTTCTGTCCTGGGCCCAGTGCTATTCAACATCTTTATCAATGACTTGGATGACGGAATTAGGGGCATACTTATCAAATTTGCAGATGACACCAAAGTAGGAGGAGTAGCTAATACCCTAGAGGACAGGATCAAAATTCAAAATGACCTGGATAGACTGGAGAGCTGGGCCAAAGCTAACAAAATGAAATTCAATACGGAGAAATGTAAGCTACTGCACTTAGGGCGGAAAAATGAAACGCATAGATATAGGATGGGAGAGATCTGGCTGAACGAGACTAAGTGCAAAAGGGATCTAGGAGTCCTAGTGGACAGAACATGAGTCAACAGTGTGATGCGGCAGCAAAAAGGCTAATGCGATTTTGGGCTGCATCAATAAAAGTATAGTGTCTAGATCAAGGGAAGTAATAGTGCCGCTCTATTCTGTCTTGGTCAGACCTCACCTAGAATAGTGTGTCCAGTTCTGGGCACCACAATTCAAAAAGGATATTGACAAATTGGAGCGTGTCCAGAGAAGAGCAACTAAAATGGTGAAAGGTCTGGAAACCATGCCTTATGAGGAGAGACTTAGGGAGCTGGGTATGTTTAGCTTGGAAAAAAGATAGTTAAGAGGCGATATGATAGCCCTGTTTAAGTATTTGAAGGGGTGTCACGTTGAGGATGGAGCAGGCTTGTTTTCTGCTGCTCCAGAGACTGGAACACGGAGCAATGGATGCAAGCTCCAGGATCAGAGATTCCACCACACACTCCCTCGGAGCGTGGTGGGGTCTCCTTCCTTGGAGGTCTTTAAACAGAGGCTGGATTGCCATCTGTCAGGGATGCTTTGATTGTGTATTCCTGCGTGGCAGGGGGTTGGACTGGATGGCCCTCATGGTCTCTTCCAACTCTGCAATTCTATGATTCTATGATTTTTAAATTTCCCACACAGCTGTTCTCTCACGAGAATGAACGGGATTTCAGTTGCTAGTCGTAAAAGCAGCCTTACGACGGCTGCATTTACGACTGGCCAGCTTGGAGAGAGAGAGGGCGTTCCTGCCATGGAATTAAGGTAAATGTTTGAACACACTCCCTCGGAGCATGGTGAGGTCTCCTTCCTTGGAGGCCTTTAAACAGAGGCTGGATTGCTATCTGTTGGGGATGCTTTGATCGTGATTTCATGTGTGGCAGAGGTTGGACTGGGTGGCCCTCGTGGTCTCTTCCAATTCTACAATTCTATGATTCTGTTATGTGCCTTCAAGTCATTTCTGACTTATGGTGACTCTAAGGAGAACCTATCACAGGGTTTCTTGGCAGGATTTGTTCAGAGGGGGGTTGCCTTTGTCTTCCTATCAGACTGAGAGAGTATGACTTGCCCAAGATCACCCAGTGGGTTTCTATGACTCAGCGGGGATTCAGACCTTGATCTCCAGAGTCATAATCCAACACTCAAACGACTAAACCATGCTGGCTCTCAGAAATTCCTTAGGAATATCTATTTGAGTGTGTATGGGATAAAAAGGCAATAAACTGTTATGAGGTCATACAGCCATACGAGGGCAGCACACCCAAACATTTCACAAAAATGTGAAATTTTACAGACTGTTGGAACTGGTTCACTGTGATATCATAGATTGCGCATGCAACATTTTCTCCATTCCCAACAGGTTAGATTACCTCTTCCGCGCCTGTTACAGAGTATGCATGCCCTTTGACCAGCTTCTGTGTCGTGACTGCTTCCGTCTCAGCAGCGCTTGTGATCTGCAGAGACAAGGATTGTCAGTACAAGATTCCAAGGCAGATAAAGTGGTGTAAACAGTAATTACAGACACTAGGAAGTTAAAAAAAAAAACCACTTTATTTCTGCTTTATTAGGTGTTCTCTTAGTTCTAATCAATCAGGTGCAAAAGAAAGGACAAATCTGGCAAACTGAAAAACTAAAATGGCTGTCAAAGTTGACCTTTTAAATTGACATGTTGCTCAACTTTTAGATTTAGCAATTTTGCAGCACAGAACAGACAATTAACTGAATATCTGAGAGTGTTGATGTTTGTCATGCAGGTTCAGACATATTCAAGGTCACCACTCAAGTATTTACAATCAGTTCTCCCTGATTTGTCTGAACCCTCATACAGCTACTATGATTTTACACAACAAAGGAAGGAAGCAAATGCTCTTGCTTCCAAATCTGTGTTTGAAGCACTGCTCATTTCTACAATGGCAAAAGGCCAAATCTATGTTGTTGTGTGTGCCTTCAAGTCTTTTCCAACTTATGGCAACCCTAAGGTAAACCTACCATGGGGTTTCTTGGCATGATTTGTTCAGAGGGGGTTTGCCTTTGCCTGTCTCTGAGGCTGAGACAGTGTGACTTACCCAAGGTCACCCAGTGGGTTTCTACCCAGTGGCTGAGTAGGGATTTGAACTCTAGTCTCTAGGTCTTATTCAGTGCTGAAACCACTACACCATGCTGGTTCTTAGTAATTACAGCTAAATTTCCTTCTATTGTTTGTTTAAAGGTAGTAGTGGAAAATCCTACTCTTTCAACTAGATAATGGTGTTCTCTTTCATCTAAATAATTATTTTAATGCAAGACTGCAGAACTTTCAACCCAAGAGATGGGGGACTTCATTCCAGTGGGTGGGACTAATGGCAAAATGGCTGCATATTTTAGCTTTTGGCCAATAACTAAACCTCAGGAGAAGCATTTAGCCTTTTAGAATGGAGAAAAAATATACAGAAGTTGGGAAGGCATGAGAAAATAACATCTTTGGGCCATATAGTGTAGCCATATGAGAACCCCAGGGCCTCAGGTTCCCCACCTCTGCTTTATTGCAACTTATCAAATTCGAAGATCATATCTTTGAATCAGGGCACCAGAATCTGGATATAAGTTAGGAAACTAGTCTCACCCTTCAGTACAAGAGGTTCCCTATAGTAAAAGCTACAAACAAGAAAAAGACATTTCTAGGCAAACTTGATCTAAGGCAGTTAGGCTGCATTAATTTTCTGACTGTGGTTTGCATCACTGTGATTTGGAAATACTGTATTTGAGTTGTGTTCAAAATGAGCAGAAATAACTTTTTCCTTCCTTTCTGAAAACAATAAAAATGCACACACTTGCACACACACACCCCTGCAGGCTTAGCTTCCGTCCACTCCCATATCAATAATAACTTATAATTGTATATGTGCTTCAAAGTTGCCTATCAACTTATGTTGACCCCATGAATTTCATAGTGTCTTAGACAAGCAATACTCAGAGGAGGTTTTGCCAGTTCCTTCCTCTGAAATATAGCCTACAGCATCTGGTATTCATTGATGGTCTCCATCCAATTACTAACCAGAACTGACCCTGCTTAGCATCCAAGCTCAGACAGGATCTAGTGCCTTTAGAGTATTTAGGTAGCCTATACTTACTATCTTCCAAATGCATTCTGTCTATTAGGCCTTGAGTCCTACCCTTGGGCCTTCTGCTTTCGCAGGCAAATTTCTTTCAATAGCAGACCTTTGGGCATTTGCATCCTTTTTAGAAACAGACCTATTTATCAATGTGAAGCCTGAAATCCATGCAGGATCCATCTTAACAGCCATTAAGACATGAGGGACTTCTGTGACACTCATGTGCTGAAACCTGTTACTTGTAGCTTTCATTTGCAGGTTTACGGAGTTTCATCTGCCACAATACAGAATGGCATACCAAAAAGACCAGAGCTGGTACAAGTCATTTGGGGGGGCTACAACTTCCAGAATCACAATGGTCATTCACCATGGTGGTGGGGAGGGTTCTAGGAGTTGTAGTCCCAAACAATAAATGTACTTGCTCTGTAATAGGTTACTAGACTTGAACAGGGGAAATTTCAGCCTCATTCAGCCTCCAGTGCACGAGGAAATGATGTATTACAGCAGCAGCCCTGTGGTTTTCAACACAGAGGTGACCTGATCACATTTACAGAGCCAGAGACCACAACACAAAACACACAAGGGATATTCAAGTGGTGTGTGTGTGTGTGTGCGTGCACACGTGCTAAACCTTCATTTGCCTTCCAATCCCTCCCCTATGATCAGAAACTGTTCCTACACCCCATTGTCACACCACTTTTCTCTCAGCAGGGTAACAATATGGAACTGAACTTGGATGGAAGAACTGCTGTTGGAGAGGGAAGTGGTCCCTTCCCTAAAGGAGGGAAAAGTTGGGGGAAAAGTGAGCAGAAAGGGTCAGCAAACCTCCACCACACATTCATAGGGTCCCTTTGAACTGTGAATTGCATCCTGTACCCTTATCTTTAAATGGAACTGGGTAGGTCCATGTTTAAAGATACAGATCTGAGGTTGACACAACTGCAAACCCACTGAATGATCATTATGATTCTGTTTAACCTTGGAAATTTGTTCCAAGAATAAAACTGGGGAGAGGGGGAGGCACATATGCCACATTGAGCTCCTTGTAGGAAGGGCAGGGCAAAAATATATAGATGATGATGATAATGATAAAAAGTAGTATGCTGGCATAATCTTTTAAATTATTATATATGTGAGAGCTCTGATTTGTAGCCATCATTCTGTCATCAGTCAGTTGACAAAATGGGAGGAAAAACAAGGGTTGCAGGCTTGTGAAGAGTTAAAATTTCCACCAAAGTGAATGAGGATGCTTCCTTACTCAGTACCTTAGCGAATGCAGCATAGTGTATATCAAGGTGGGGAACATATGTCCCTTCAGGTGCTGTGGGATTGCAATTCCCAGCCCCAGCTGGGCCCTAGCCAATACAATCAATGATGAAGCATTACGGGACTTGCAGTCCAACATCATCTGGATGGCAGCACACACACCCCCTCCTTGTGTACACAGATCTCTGGGTCAAGGATATTGCCTGCAGCTGTACTTTGGGATTTCCAAGTATCATCTTTTAATAGACCCCAGCTAATGTTATGCCATGTAGTTAGGGACTTAGAATCCATTCACCATCACAACGTAGTCAAAAAGTAAAAGCAAAAAGTGCTGTTACATTCTAAAAGGGGAGCTGCTAGACCTCAGATTCCTAAGATGGGGAAGAGATAGATCTTCTTTCAATAGATCTATCTCTTGCAGGGAAAAAAATGGGTCTTGGAACACAAGTTCTTGTTGTGGGCAGCACTTTTGTACCGAGCCATCTGTATCCATATTTTATAAACTACTTCACTGAGGCTTTGTGAGCATGACTATGAGGAGATGATAATGACCAGCATCTCTCTCTCTCTCTCTGGGCTTTTCTTCGCAAATGAAGATTCAGGAAGGACTCGTCCTGCATTTTCTGCAAGCGCACTGATGACTAAAAAGGCCAATCCGAAATAGACAAGTCCGGTTGCAGAAAGCACAGCAGAAGGTTTCCTTGGGTGATGTTTCTGGGTTGTGATTCTTTCTGCGTTGTCATTTCTCTTCAAGACTTGTTAGGCGTGAGTTCTTAAGTAAGGCTGCCGCATTGTGGATAGTGTGTCTCCATGCCTCCCGATGTGAGGCCAGGGCGGACCATTATTGGTGATCAATTTGGCCAAGCCTGAGATATTGTTTCAAGGAGTCCTTGTATCGCTTTTTTGGAGCGCCCCTCTTACGCTGACCCGTGGTGAGTTCACCATAGAGTACTATTTTGGGGAGGCAATGGTCCTCCATCCTAGAAACATGCCCTGCCCAGCACAGCTGTGTTCTCAATTTCATGGCCTCAATACTGGTGATCCCTGCTTGCTCAAGGACAGCAACATTTGTAACATAGTCAGTCCAGTGTATATTTAGGACTGTGCGTAAACAGCGTTGATGGAAGCGTTCGAGGAGTCATAAGTGGTGGTGATAGGTGACCCATGTTTCAGATCCATAAAGGAGAACAGACAGTACAATGGCTCTATACACACTGATTTTTGTGCTTCGCCTCAGGTGTTTATTATTCCAGACTCTTTTGTAAAGTCTTCCAAATGCGCTATATGCCTTTGCTAATCTGTGATCAATCTCTTTGATCTCTTTGTCAATCTTGGCATCTGAGGAGATGATGCTTCCCAGGTAGGTGAACTGCTGAACGGACTTAAGCACAGAGTTGCCGACGGCAATGTGGGGATGGTGGTGTTTGTCCTGTGGTGCAGGCTGGTAAAGAACTTCCATTTTCTTCAGGTTGACTTCCAGCCCAAACAGCTCTGCAGCTGTTGCGAAGCAGGATATCAGGTGCTGCTCCTGAGTCGATGGGCTGAACACTTTCAAAGTCTCTTCAGTGCCAACTGAGTAGTCCAAGGCTCAGCTATCCAATATATGATACAAAACCCGGTGAAAAATGAATTGGACATAGCTCCCACTTTGGAAGAGACCCTTAAGGCCATACAGCAAGGCAGCTGGGATTGATGGAATCCCACCTGAAGTCTGGAAAAATGACTGGCATAACACTGGCATATATCTTTTAATGGTCACTGCTTTGTTGTTGGGACTTAGCCTGATGATTCTTGGCAACTGCATGGCAGGGGAGGGCACAGGAGGAAACTCAGTCCTGTGGGAAGAGACAGAGTTCTGCTTAGACTGAACTTTTCTTTCTGTCTTCCCATGCAGGACCTCAGCTACTATATCCAAATACTAACAAGTAGCAGCTGCCTTTGCATTACTCAGCAGGTGCCTCCCTACAGCCCTCTACTGCATGATTATTTGAAGGGTTACATATTGCACAACAGAGGTAGGGAGAAACCAGACAACTCTCCCACTTTTTTGCCAGGCATGTTTGGGTTTTTTCTGGCCTATAAGCGATAGGTTTTGGTTCACAGCTGTACCAGCACTTCTTATAAATGGAGAAGGGCTATGCATTTTCCAGCTTCCCATGGATAGTTTCTCTGCACTAGCAGGTGTAGAATTCCATGAAAAAAATGCAGTTACCTAATTAATGCAAAGGAGCCAGCGTGGCGTAGTGGCCTGAGTGTTGGGATATGACCCTGGCAACCAGGGTTCAATTCCTTGCTTGGCCATTAAATCCACTAGGTGAGCTTGGGGAATACACACACGCTCAGCCCAGAAACCCCATGATAGGTTTACCTTATGGTTGCCATAAGTTGGAAACAACTTGAAGGCACACAACAACAACAACAACAACAATAATAACAACTAAAGCAACCTACCACCTTGCTCTATGTTGCAAAGAACCCTGACAGCAACCTAGAAAACAGCAATAACTCACATCAATAGAACATCCAAGGAGGGAACCTTTTTGAAGAGCTTTCTGGATGATTCTGAACAGGTTTGGTGGAGCTTTTCGCAGCTCATACCACTCCGCAATTCCACCAGTGAAGTCTTCAAAGCCCTCAGTAGTGCTTCCTCCAGAAAGAGCCTCATATGATCCATTCACCCTACAAAAAGTACAATTGTGATATTTAATATTTCAACTTTCTCCAAGCATAGGAGAGACAAGCATACTAAAAGCAGGAGTAAATCATGTGTTCTGGACTGTTTCTTTTTTCATTCAAGCACTGGGGAAGTGACCTGTTCTGGATGGGATTATATTCCCTCTGAAAGAGCAGGTGCATAGCATGGGAGCCCTCCTAGAACTGTCTCTGTCTCTGGAGGCCCAGGTGGACTCTTATGGCTTGGAGTAGCTGGGGTCAGATTCAATTGGTCCATCAGCTACTCTCTCTCTCTCTCTGGCTTTTCTTCGCAAACGAAGATTCAGGAAGGACTCATCCCGCACTTTCTGCAAGCACACCGATTCCGGGAAAAGGGTAATCAGAACATAGCAGTTCCTGCACTGGTAACTTACTACAATGTGCTCTATGGGGGTCTGCCCTCAAAAATGACACAGTTTATGCTAGTTTGCTGGCCAGAACATTATATAGAAACCATATAACACTAGTTTTAAAGGAATTAGTTGCCAATAAGTTTCCAGTCTGAATTCAAGGTGCTTGTGATAAAATGTAAAGCCATAAATGACTTGGGATCTTGATACTTAATGGACCATCTCTCTTTCTATATGGTCTGCCAGAAGGGCTCTCTCTGTGTCCTCTAGTAGGAGTGCAACACACTATGGGGGGACATGCGAGTTCCTCTGCTGGAGTGCACACTGTGAAATGCCCTCACTGTCTTCATTCTAATGTCACATTAAAATATGAACTTTTATTTAGGGGTTGTAAGGGGTCTACTTATTTTACCCAATTTGTACATGGTTTTAAACTTTTTATTTTAAATTCTTATGTTGTTTATAACATTTTAGACTATTTAAACTATTCTTACTGATTTAAATTTTAGCTTGTTTTAAATGGATTGTATTGTACATCATCAGCCCGAGATCTTTTGATATAGGGCAGTGAGTTCCCTCCTCCCTCAGTCAATGGGAGAGCTTGAGCCACCCTGGTCTCAGGGAGGCCTTTCTTGTTTTCTACCTCTTTGTATCTGTGTTAAAACTTTAAGTTATATTAATGCACTACATGAAGTGTACCCAGTCTACCTGGATCTGCACCTAATACCCCAAAGGTGTCTATGAAGCCTTCTGTCTTCCCAGCCCCCCTTTTCACCTCAGAAATCTTAGCAGCAGTGTATCAGAGAAGTCCTTGCTACTTTCAACCCTCTTCTAATCCTCAGGAATATCAGCAATGATGCCTTAGCCTTCTCTTGTTTTTCTGCCTGATTTTCTTGTTTCAAGACCTTAACATCTCTGTGCTTCAGAGTGTCCTCTTCTGTTTTCTAGTGAATTGTATGTAATTTTAAAATAATTTTTAAAAGGGTAGAAAACATACAGAAGATGTATGTGGCTCTGTCCAGGCCTGTATTAACAACCCCAAAACAGAAAAAAGGCTGTTTCATCGCCTCAGTGAATGATCGCTATGGGGAAAATCCAACACGGCGGTTCCTGATGCTTGCCTTTCCAGCAAGCTCCGCCCTGTGAGCACATCCAACCAATCAGCTATGCACTTCTGCTCTTGTCAGGAACGTGCAACCAAGGAAATTGGTTGTCCCAATGAGCAGGAATGCGCATTTCCTTCAGAGTTTTTTTTTAAAAAAAATACAGGAAAAGGCTTTTCCCACAGAGTATTTGGCATTTTTGCCCCCCTTCTTCCAAATACAGCGAAATGATGCGGGATCCCATTGGGACAACAGGTATTCTCTTCTAATTCTATGAGGAGTATTTTCACCGTATAGACAAGCCCACAGATATTTTCTTTTATCTTTTTAGACAGGTGTAGCCCTGAAGGATGCAAAACATCTTCCAAATGTTTTGAGCTACAGCTCCCAAATCCACAACCACATGCCTGATGCTTATTGGTGTTGTAGTCAAAAACATCTGGAGGACACCAAGTTCCCAACCCTGTAGCTTATGGCATGACCCTTCCTTAATGCAAATCATTGTGACTTGAACGTTGTTGAACATTATTGCTGCATAATTTCATTTTACACTTCATCCTATAGTTTTAATCTTGGATTTTCCTGGTTTTTGTAATTCCACTGTAACCTTTTTTTAGCTTATGATGTCAAATATATACATGCTCTTCTATATTACAAATGAAAACCTGAGGCAGACGTGAGCTTCTTTTTCATCAGGATCTCTGATGCTCTCCTATGACTCCTGCCGACCTAGCTCTTCATTCAGCCCTAACTGGCACTGACTGTAACAGTCAAATATGAAATTTCTAAATAGAAACCTCATATTTGACTGTTATAGTCAGTGACAGCTAGGGCTGAATTAAGAGCATGGGCAGTGCCTAATCACATTCCAGTGGGAGTGGGGTTTGAATAGAATCATAGAATCATAGAATTGCAGAGTTGGAAGAGACCACGAGGGCCATCCAGTCCAACTCCCTGCCACGCAGGAAATCACGATCAAAGCATCCCTGACAGATGGCCATCCAGCCTCTCTTTAAAGACCTCCAAGGAAGGAGACCCCACCATGCTCCGAGGGAGTGCGTTCCACTGCCGAACAGCTCTAATTGTCAAAAAGTTCCTCCTAATGTTGAGGTAGAATCTCTGGTCCTGGAGCTTGCATCCATTGCTCCGTGTTCCAGTCTCTGGAGCAGCAGAAAACAAGCCTGTTCCATCTTCAATGTGACACCCCTTCAAATAATAATAATAATAATACTAATAATAAAGCCTGTTAAAACAATTGGCCCTGTAAATACTTAAACAGTGCTGTCATATCCTTTCCTGCATGACAGGGAGTTTTCCTGTGTGGCAGGGAGTTGGGAGTTGGACTGGATGGCCCTCGTGGTCTCTTCCAACTCTACAATTCTATGATTCTATATCGCCTCTTAACCGTCTTTTTTCCAGGCTAAACATACCCAGCTCCCTAAGTCTCTCCTCATAAGGCATCGTTTCCAGACCTTTCATCATTTTAGTCGCCCTTCTTTGCACATGCTCCAATTTGTCAATATCCTTTTTGAACTGTGGTGCCCAGAACTGGACGCAGTATTCTAGGTGAGGTCTGGCCAAGGCAGAATAGAGCGGCACTATTACTTCCCTTGATCTGGACACAATACTTCTATTGAGGCAGCCCAAAATTACATTGGCCTTTTTAGCTGCCGCATCACACTGTTGACTCATGTTCAACTTGTGGTCTACTAGGACTCCTAGATTCCTTTCGCATGTAGTCTCATTCAGCCAGGTCTCTCCCATCCTATATCGATGCATTTCATTTTTTTCCCCTAAGTGCAGTACCTTACACTTCTCCGTATTGAATTTCATTTTGTTATCTTTGGCCCAGCTCTCCAGCCTATCCAGGTCATTTTGAATTTTGATCCTGTCCTCTAGGGTATTAGCTACTCCTCCCAATTTGGTGTCATCTGCAAATCTGATAAGTATGCCCCTAATTCCCTCATCCAAGTCATTGATAATGATGTTAAATAGCACTGGGCCCAAGACCAAACCTTGTGGCACCCCACTGGTCACATCTTTCCAAGACGAAGAGGAGCCACTGCTGAGCACCCTTTGGGTTCGGCCGGTCAACCAATTACAAATCCATTGAACAGTTAACTTGTCTAGCCCACATTTTACAAGCTTGTTTGCAAGAATGTCATGGGGAAGCTTGTCAAAGGCCTTACTGAAATCAAGGTATACGATATCCACAGTGTTCCCTTCATCTACCAAGCTCGTCATTTTATCAATAAAAGAGATCAGATTAGCCTGGCATGACTTGTTTCTCTGAAACACATGTTGACTTTTTGTGATTATGACATTGCCTTCTAAATATTCACAGACTCTCTGTTTAATGATCTGCTCCAGAATCTTCCCTGGTATTGATGTCAGACTAACTGGACAATAATTGTTGGGATCCTTTTTTTCCCTTTTTGAAGATCGGGACAACGTTTGCCCTCCTCTAGTCTGCTGGGACTTCTCCTGTTCTCCAGGAGTTCTCAAAGATTATTGCCAATGGCTCTGAGATTACATTTGCCAGCTCTTTTAATACCCTTGGATGTAGTTCATCTGGTCCTGGAGATTTAAATTCATTTAGATTAAGAAGGTATTCCTGTACTACCTCTTTGCTTATTCTGTGCTGGATTTCCCCTATTGTGTCCTCCGTTCCTTTATCCTCAGGTGGGTCACCCTTTTCCTTTTCTGAAAACACTGAGGCAAAGAAGGTGTCCCCTTTTTCCATTTCCTATACATGTTCCGTTTAAAACTTAGCTCCATTGAAATTTCTTTAGTCATCCATCCTGGTTTCTTGAGACACCGCCCACTTTTCTTCCTCAATGGTACTGTTTGAAATTGTTGGAAGGCTTAGGATGGTTCTGTGATTTTTTTAAAATTTATTTTCTGCATTTATAGTGGGGTGGCAACACACAGCCCATGGCTGCATGGCCATTTCACAGTCCTGACACCACCAAGTAATAACAGCATGCTGCCAACAGGAAAAACTTGCACATGAAAATGCATATCTTGTTTTAAAGCAGGCTCACTGCTGCACAACCAAAATTTGGTGTTGGGGAATGTGTGGCTTTGGGCGGGGTGGGATTCCAATGCTGGGAGGGACTGGTGGTTTCTAATCCCACCCACCCCCAGCTATTTGATCCATGAGAAAATGATATATAGTTACTATATGGGTACCTGTATGTTTTGTTTCATGGGGGATATAGTTTCAGGGGGAATTCTAATCAGGAAAACAGCACGCGGGGAAAGGTTGAGATTCCTAACCTCTATTCTTGATGCAATTCAAAGCACTTTCTACAGCTACTATTAACTTTTAAAAATGAGAGGTCCTGTTTGTAGGTCTTCTACATCACAGCTTCTTGCACCTGAATGTTCCTTATCTATTTTCACTACTTTGGCCAGTCAAGATCAGCTGACTTTGTTAAAATGTTACAAAGGCACTCAGTAATCCAGTGTTATGTTAATAGCTAGATAAATAATCTGCATTATAAAACCATTGTATTGTTCTAACTCCTTCAGCAGTAGTTCTTTTAATTTGAGGCAAAGGTGGGAAATGTCAAAAACAAAGCAAAACAAAACAAACAAACCCACCCAGAAATCCCCTTTACATTTTACTAAGTAGAATAATTTTAATAGCTCTACATACTTGGCATAGGCCTTCTCCAACAGAGCACTCCAGAACTCAGTCCCCTCTGCTGAATGAACAAAAAGGAGCTCCCCATTCTTGGTTGGTAGCCTGTCATCAACAACCACATCTGTCCATTCCCCATACTGCCAGAACTGAAAGAGACAAAAGACAACAATCCGGTCTATATCAAATTACACATATTGGCATTTATGCTCTTGACAACAGTCAAAAATAGTTGGTAATGATTAATTTTGAAGCAAATTTGGGTAACTTTACACTTCAAGAATACTTAAGGTTTTAGATTTTTCTGAATCTGATAAGCTCACCACCTATCCACCCGATAAAAAAAGTTTAGACAAGAGCATGGGAGGAACAGTTAATTAATTCATTAATGTATTAATCTGTTAGAATTCCTACCATAACCAAATTCCATAGTTTTCAAGTGTCGAACTCCAGAAAAATTCGAAAGCTTTCATGGCCAGCATCCATAGGTTTTTCGTGGTTTTTTTCTGGGCTGTGAGGCTGTGTTCTGGAAGAGTTTATTCCTGACGTTTTGCCTGCATCTGTGGCTGGCATCTTCAGAGGCTGGCATCCTCTGAAGATGCCAGTCACAGATGCAGGCGAAACGTCAGGAATAAAATCTTCCAGAACATAGCCTCACAGCCCAGAAAAACCATACAAAAAACCTCCAAAAGAATTATGACTGGGGTAATGCATCACATGGCTTTGTGCTATTTTGTTGTTCTAAACTGCAGGAGAATAGAGAAGAAGCAGGAAAATGGAACAGAAGAGGGAAAATGGCTAATGAATGGCATGTGTGGCAAAGGGTGTTTCTCAGCAGAAGATCCTCAGGCAGTCATGCCCATTTTAGGATGTCAGGGCTTTTATTGCTGAAGGATGGTGCCCCCTCCCCTATTTATTGTCCTGTATAGAAGTTGTTGGAATCTTTCTGTGCGGTAAGGGGGAATTGCAACTCTTTGTACTTCTCTTTCTCCAATCTTATTGATATTATTTCTGATTCTGAAATAAATAAATAAAACATAATAAAATGATTTTGTATATTATTATATGGGGTGAGCTATAGTAAACACCTTAGTTCTCCTTCTGTGTGGGCATTTCTCCTTCCCCCTCTCTGCACCAACCCCGTTTTGCTTTTCTCGTGCCCCTGCTTCAGTGGATCATATGCTTTGAGTGATTTAGTTTGGAATTATTAAATCTATTTGTCTTAGGTGACGAGAAGGTGGATAGCGAAGAAGTTTCAGAACTGGGCAACAGAGGCCCTCCCCCAACTGGTTTAGTCACCTTTGGCACAGAAATAGTTCTTCTAGGCAAGCATTCAGTTTGGAAGTTATCACAAGCCCTCAATCAATCAATCAATTCATCAATCACTGCCTTGAGCACTTTTTCACTTGAGATAGAACATTATCAGACATGGCAAAAATTGTGGGATTACAAAGTCAGGGTAGTGCGAATGGGCTCTGCTATTGCACAACGTTGTCGTCCTTGCGCTATTACCCCATGCTGCAGCCATGAAAAAGGCGCTCTTTCTCATTCACGGGACCAGCTTTGAATAGATCATCACCAGTGTTCTTTTCACGCTATTGGCTGCGTGTGAAATCATGTCCTGTTGTAATCACGAGATTACAGTGTGAATTGGCGGTCCTCAGCAAGAAAATTTCTGGATGAGAATGCGAAAACAAAGCACAGGACACTGTTTTTATGCACTGTCCCCTTTAGTTTGCACGTTTTTAGGTTTTCTTCAGTGCTTGTGTGTTCATTTACTTTCTTAATTAAGGGTTTTTTTTTGGAGTTTTAAGCACGCTCACATCTTCTCACAAGAACCGCTGAGATATGGCCCATGCCAAATTACAGAAGTAAACTCCCATCCATCCTTGAAGTGCTAGCAGTCATTGTGCGATAATTCTGTGGCGGTTCATCATGGCGGTTATAATGCCATGATGTTCCCACTATCTTCATTCACGGAATTACAGCATTTTTAGACGTTAGTCTGATGATGTCCAAAGAATCTATACATTTTACAAATATAAATAAATACCTCAGCTTGCTTCCAATTCTTGCCCCCAAAAGAGGGGCCCTTGTACTTCTTTTAAAGATCTTAGAACTAATTAAAACAACTTGTTATATGCTTTCAGGTTGTTTCTGACTTATGGCAACCCTAAGGTGAATCTGTCACAGGGTTTTCTTGGCAAGATTTATTCAGAGGGGGGTTCCCTTTGCCAACCTCTGAGGCTGAGAGTGGGTGACTTGCCAAGGTCACCCAGTGGGTTTCTGTGTCTGAAAGAGGATCTGAACCCTGGCCTACCAGAGTCATAGTCCTACATTCAGACCATTACATCACTCTGGCTCTCAGCAACTAGTTATTTATAATTATTTTACAACAATAAGTATTTAATGAATAATTATTAATTATCAACAATAAGTATATATTTTTAAACAATAGCAAGAAGGGCCACCTTGGGTGCTCCATAAGGAGGAAGGTGGGATATAAACCAAATAAGAAAGTAAGTAAATAAATAAATAAGAAGCACATATTAAATGACTAATAAGTAAGGTACGACTTACAGTACATCAGGATGGTAACTTATTGTGAGGGATAAATTCACTCCTGTTGTGATGTAACTCTTCTTGATTACTTTTATAGTTACAGGGTTATGGCCTCACTAAAGAATGGTGGTGGAGGAATACCAAATGGGTTATGTGTTGGTTCGTACTGCCCTTAGTATTGCTGAATGAAAGCCATTCAGATTTTTTAAAGTTACAAAAAGCAACCATTTTAGTTTATTCTTTGAAAAAAGAAACCAACACATTACTTTTTAAAAGGCAGCTACATCAGTAATCAACTACCTGAAGGGCTGGGAACAATAATGGCTATTAATTACTTTAAAAAGTAAAGTAACTTCCCAAACTCTAAAAAGTAAAGTAACTTCCCAAACTTCCCAAAATCAGCTGTTGAGAGAGCTGATTGCACAAGGGCCAAATTACTATAACACTGAGTTTGGAAACCAGACCTTATAAACTGGTATATTTAGCCTGGAGAACAAGGTACAGCCATCACCAGGAGAGAGGCACACAAGGAGGTACATTCAACCAACTCTTCCTGCTAAAGGAATCATTTCTAACAGCAAAGTAGGAAGTAGGTATATCACTGCATGCTCCAAAATTTCCATGTCCCTTCATCTAAAGTAATGGGGTTATCACTTGATATAAGCACATACATATATCTTAATAAGTAGTACTTAACACTCCATGGGGGATACGTACCTGGACTTACTGTGTACAAATGAAACTCTGGATAATAACAAACCCTATTAAAGGACTTTCTGTACAAACATACCATAGAGTTGTGCTGGAGGACCTAGTGATTCTAAGAGAGGATACCTCTCTAGGCATTTTCAAGCACAACTCTATGGTATGTGTCCACTATTTTGTGTTCCTCAGATAACTGAAACTACGGATATTGGTTCCATTGATATAGGGGGCAACCTGTATTAAGTACTTGTAGTGCTTAATAAAGTACTATAAGAAAGCAGCATAAAATTCCTATAGGATGCCTTTGTTTAGGAAAGTCTTACTCTGCACATTCTAGAAATGACTGCATCAGCAAAAGGAAGAAGACTAGTATCTGTAGTACCTGGAAATGGAAGATCCCTGCATATCTGTCTTGGAAGCTTTGATCACTGGGAACAACTCTAGCCAAAATTTCTTCATTTAGTGTGAGAGAAGCAATGGCAGCCAGAAGCCAACAGTCTCCTGTTGAAACAAGGAAAGAACAAAAAACAAAACAAACAAACAAAAACATCTCCTGTTAGCCCCTCATATTAGTAAATAAATAACCAGATAGAAATGGTTCACTTTTAAGACTCATCAATACCAACAGGAATCATTTAGGTAAGTCCAGGCCAGAGTAGCAGCCTAAATATCCTGAAGACACCAGATGCTAAATGGTCTTGAAAGCTATACAGGCTTGGCCTGCTTAATACTGGGATGGGAGACTGCCAGGGAATACAAAGTGTTGTAGACCGTCTTTCATTGGCCAACTATCTCTGAGTATTCCTTGCCTAAGAAAATCCTATGAAATTCATGGGGTTGCCATAAGTCAACAGGTGACTTGAAGGCACAAATATGCAAGCACAGAGGCCACAGTAATCCTATACTGTCATTACACTAAAAGGGATATAATGCTACTGACACACCAGCAAAGTAGGAGCTCAAGACTCTGCTCAGCCTCAGAGGGGAAAAGCACACCAACAGATAATCCCTAAATTATAGAAAAATGCCAGACATGCCTCCTCCCCATCCCCTGAAACACTAAAGGTGCCCACTTATCACGGGTTGTGCTGGTGGTAACACCCATTCAATTATTAATTTGATTTAATTTTGGGTTCAGCCTGTCTCCCAGAACTGGGACTTAAGTTGGTTCATGACAAAATTAAAACAAACAGATTTTTAAAATGCAAGTGCAGGTAAAAACATACAATAGATCATCATTCTGAAGCAACAATTGAATTTGCTATAGTATTAAAACATTATAGAATTAAAAGTAATTTTAACACACAGTTTATTTAAAACAAACGAACAGAACATAGCACAAGTATTAAAATTCCCTTCCTCAAATGCTAATAGTCTACTGGTGGAAGGACTACAGGGAAGAAGCCAGTCTCACCTCCCTTTGGATAGAGTTCACTCAGAGCCATTCAGACACACATGAAGTCAATGAACTTGCAGTAATGGGAAATACTACCAGCATATAACCTGCATCACAATACAAACACGCACAATGTCCAGCACCCTGAACTCACTATCTCGAGTGGTAAATCCAGCAATATCTTAGCATCCTTGATTCAACTAAATAGTTCTACTTCTGAGTATGGCATGCACTCCATAATCAGGGACAAAAATCACTGGACTGAGGTATTTGACTTTATCTTTCTGTGTTCAGCTGCTTTTAAATGAGTTATTTGCTATACTGTCATCTTTCTGTGCAAATTATACTTCATGCTGGGAGTGGAATGTTGTTTGTGCTCCTGGGCATGTATGCAGTGATTTGAACTGGCTGCAGCCAGAGACAAATAACGCAATAGTATGTCAAACCATATTTCATGGCTGCAAATAAACAATGCTGCTTCACTGTAATTTTCTTTTCCTTTCTTTTAACATACAGTCATCCCTCTGCATCCATAGATTCGGCATCCATGATTCCACCATTTGCAGCTTGAAAATATTATAAAAAAATAAAAAAATTCCAAGAAGCAAACCTTGATTTTTCCATTTTACATAAGGGACACCATTTATTTTACTATGCCTTTGTATATAATGGGACTTGAGCATCCATGGATTTTGGCATCCACGGGGGGTCCTAGAACCAAACCCCAGGAGATATACGTGGCCCACTGTATAGATTAATCTATTCAAGGTTGCGTCTGTGTACAAGAAAAAGTCTTTAGTGCAGCTTAATACAGACCATATGATGTTATAGATCAAGTGAATGACAGAGAGATAGTGAGCTGCAGATTGGGTTATACAGATAATTTTTATTGTGGTGTGCCTTCAAGTAATTTATGACTTATGGTGACCCTAGGCAAACCTATCATGGGGTTTTCTTGGCACAGTTTGTTCTGAGGTGGCTTGCCATTGCCTTTCTCTGAGTCTGAGACAATGTGACTTCCCAAGATCACCAGTACATTTCCATGGCCAAGTGGTGAATTGAGCCCTGATCTCCCAGAGTCCTAATCCAACACTCAAACCCCAACCCCATTTTGGATCTCAAAGATAACTTGCCCATATGAAAAATATACTGTTTATAAAATAGCTATCAGGCACTAATAAAGGTTTTTCCTTGGAAAACTTTAGAAATAAGCAGAGCTGGGAAAATAGTTTTTGGACTACAACTACGAGAACCACCCATGCCCCTGTTGGTTTGAAGATTATGGGAACTATAATTTAAAAAGTAATGTCCCCAAGCTCATGGGATATTTTGTATGAATTTTGCTAAAAGCAGAAAGCAGAAGAGGATGAGGACCTCTCAGTGCTTAGCCCCAATGCATGCTGTGACAAAAAGGAAGTGGTATCCTGGCCTAAATACGTTAAACAGCAGCAACAGCATTTATATTTCTATACCGCTTATCAGTGCAAAGTACTTCCTAAGCAGTATACAATGTGTTTTTTTAGCTAATTGCCCCCAACAAGCTGGGTACTCATTTTACTGACCTTGGAAGGATGGAAGGCTGAGTCAACCTTGGAGCCTTGTAGGATCAAACTCAGAACATTGTGGCTGCAGTACCAGCATTTTACCACTGCGCCACCAGGGCACCAGATACCAGATCCCCTCGATCTTTGGAAGATAAAACAGAATCAGCCCTCCTGGTTACTAATTTGATGGGAGACTGCCAACGAATACCAGATGCTGTAGTCTATATTTCCAAGGAAGGAACTGGCCAAAACACATCTGGGTATTTCTTGCCTAAGAAAACTATGAAATTCATGGGGTTCCCATAAGTCAACAAGCGGCTTGAAAGCATATGCACACACACACATACCTGTAGAGACATACTGAGACTACCACTGTGGAAAATATCCCACCCAGTGGCTATGGAACCAAGGAGTTCAATGCCTTCCAGCTGCACACATACTCAAGCATCCTAGAACCTGAGATGGCATGAAGACCAAGCTGAAACCCAACCCATAATACTGGAACTCAAGGCCACTCAGAGTGCAGCTCAATATAAGGAAATAAGAACTAATTTCTGTTCAGGATCAGGACCCTGTTGATGCCCCAGAAAAGGTTGGGATAGTAGAAAAAGTAACTAAAATCTTCAGTTGGTAATTCACTGTTGCTCATGTAACATCTCCCTCTACCCAGACCCTTGTAATTTTGCCTGACTCCTTCACTAGATTGCTCTTCTGTCTACTTAGGACACTTTCCCTTGGAGCTGTTCCTGCTTCTCTTGTCTTTCTGCATAACAATCCAGTCTCTCTGGGAGGGGATGATGGCGAAATTAGCCCAAATGCTCAGAGATGTCAAGGGAAAAAGAAAACATGTCAGTGCTAGTTCTTTTCGACAGCCAAGGGGGGCGGGCGGGGTAAGTATACACTCCCTAAACTCCTTGAGCCCTTTGGCAGATTCCAAAGTCCCCTTGACCCACCAAATAAAAATAAAAATCAGCATTTTCTTTTGGCCCACATCTGCCCCTGAACACCCAAACTGCCATAAAATATGGAGATGTTTATTTTTTTGAATTCAATTTATATCATACCTTTCTCTTGGTATGGGTCATTATAGATTAAAACAAAACATTATTAAAAACCTTACAATACAAAATTAATAACTTTCAAAAAGCTATTAAACAAGCCATTAGAACATTAATTTAAATCATGTTTAAAACATAATCAGAAAATACAAAGACCCTTCGGTCTCACTAACAGCTAGATACAAAGGTCTTGTCAGAAAAGAGAGCAGAGACCCAAGCCTCCTGCTGGTGGGAATTCCACAAATAGATTACAGTAGGACCCCCATATCCACTGATTCATTATCCATTGATTCAATTATCCACGGTTTCAGTTTCAGCACAGCTACCATAGAGACTAACTAGAAATTGTGTCCTCTCTAGCCATTTTCTCTGTCCTCCAAGGCAACTCTATGGTATTTTAAACAGGAAGTCCCATTATTTTCAATGTCGTTTGCTATTATCTGCAGATTTCATTATCCATGGTGGGACCCAGAACTAATCCCCCACAGATATGGGGGTCCTACTGTATAACAGAGGAACCATACAGATAAAGGAAGTGTTGTTCCTACTTACTCATTCTCTTGAGAATGTGCATTGGAAGAAACAGTATCATTTGGCCCATGCAAATGTTTCCTCTGTCCAGCCATTATCAAAACAGTGAACCCCAATATTCCCTTGGGTTTTGGTCCAGAACCCCCCATGGATACAAAAATCTGTGGATGCTCAGGTCCCATTATATACAATGGTGCAGTAAAATGGCATACCTTATATAAAAAGGCAAACAGCAAGGTTTGCTTTTTGGGATCCCGTTCCCCGAATATTTTAGAGTAGTGGTCAGTTGAATCTGTGGATGCAGAACCCGCAGATGTGGAGGGGTGACTATACTCTGTTTGATAATGCAAATGGGTCTCAGACTTCTGTAGAATCATACTTGCCACTCAGTTTGGGGAAACGGTGTTTATCCGTATCCTACCAAAACAAGACTGCAGAGTTGGAGGTCACAGAATCATAGAGTTGGAAGAGACCACAAAAGCCATCCAGTCCAACCCTCTGCCATGCAGGAATACACAATCAAACCACTCCCAACAGATGGCCATCCAGCCTCTGTTTTAAAAACCTCTAAAGAAGGAGATTCCACCACACTCCGAAGCAGTATATTCCACTGTCAAACAGCTCTTACTGTCAGGAGGTTCTTCCTAATGCTTAGGTAGGATCTCTTTTCCTGTAGTTTGAGTCCACTGCTCTGTGTCCTAGTCCCTGGGGCAGCAGAAAATAAGCTTGCTCCCTCTTCAATATGACACCCTTTCAAGTATTTAAACATGGCTATCATATCACCTCTTAACCTTTTCTTCTCCAGGCTAAACATACCCAGCTGCCGAAGCTGCTGCTCATAAAGTATGGCTTTCAGACTTTTCACCATTCTGGCCATGTTCCTCTGCAAATGTTTCAGCTTGTCAATATCCTTCTTGAATTGTGGTGCCCAGAATTGGACACAGTATTCCAGGTGAGGTCCAATCAAAGCAGAATAGAGTGGTACTATTATTTCCCTTGATCTAGACACTATAGTCCTATTGATGGAGCCTAGAATCACATTGGCTTTTTAAAAGCCTAACCTACAGTAGTTCTAGCATCAAGACACTGCTAGAAGGCAAGAATTCTGACTTCCACAGATTTCATCTACAGGAATCCGATACTCCATGTGAAATTAAATACATAGATTTCACTTTTTATTCATAAGAAAGCATGTAGATCTTGTTGGGGAGCTGATACCTTACTCTCAGACTACTTTCCCTCTTAAATTCAACAGAGGCTAAAAAAGGAGGGAGAGAATTCAAATGAAATTTGGATAACTTTTAAAGATCTTGTGGCGAAGCAGTGCTAAATTTAGAGGAAAAAACAATTTAGATCCATGCATAGTGGATCCTATCTACATCAGGTTCCTGTGTATTTGAGAGTCAAAAGGACAGTAATTTAACCTGAATGTTAGTTAAGTGTGCTGTGTTTTCAGCGGCACTTTTGGGGCTTTCTGCCATGGCAGAGAAAGCAGAGGATGGTGGGGCTTTTTTCCAACTCTCCAGGCATGGAGCCCCAAAAGCGCCACCAAAGAGATAGCAAAGGGGGGTTGCCTTCCTCCAACGTCTCTGGGCACAGAGTAAACTCCAAGAGCTTATTCCATGCCCCGCCAACCTCTGCTTTCCATGTCCCTCCATCCTCTGCTTTTACCATCACCGTGGAAAGGCCCAAAGTCTACTTGGAAGAAACAGTGAGAAGGACATGCCTTCCTCCAGTATCTCCAGGCATGGAGTAAACTCCAAGAGCTTATTCCATGCCGGGGGAGGTGAAAAGAGATGAAAAGAAACCCCACCATCCTCTGCTTTCCCTGCCATGGCAGAAAGCCCTGAAAGTACCAGCAAAGAAATAGCAAGGGGGACTTTCCCCCATCCAGTGTCTCCGGGCTCGGAATAAACTCCAAGAGCTTATTCCATGCCTGGAAAGCCAGAAAGAAGCCCTGCAATCCTCTGATTTCTCTGCTATGGCAGAAAGCCCTGAAAACCCCGTCTAAGAACAATGAGGGGACAAAGGATAGTGAGGATGAATAGCATTATATGTCAGGGAGGAATAGCATTATATGTCAGGGATATTTATACCAGTGAAGAGATCCATGACATCAATACTGGAAGCCAGGTGGAGAGCATCTGGATAAAAATTAAAGGGGAGGGAAACAACAGAGATGTTATTGTGGGACTCTACTACAGACCCCTAAGTCAGATGGAGGAATTGGATGATGTCTTTCTAGAACAGATGACCACACACGGAGAAAGGAGTGATGTAGTAGTGATGGGTGACTTCAATTATCCTTATATTTGCTAGAAATCTAGCTCAACCAAAACTTCAAGGTCTAGCAAATTCCTTACATGCCTGGAAGACAATTTCATGGGCCAAAAGGTGGAAGAGGCAACAAGGGGGTCAGCTATTTTAGACCTGATCCTAACCAACAGAGATGACCTGGTTAATGGGATGCAAGTGGTGGGATCCTTAGGTGAGAGTGATCATGTTCTCCTGGAATTTGTTATACAATGGAAAGGAGAAGTCAGGCATAGTCAGACACACATTTTAGACTTTAGGAGAGCTGATTTCAATAAACTCAGGGAAATACTGGGGGTGATCCCATGGTCAGGAATACTAAAAGAGAAAAGACCTCAAGACGGATCGGACTTTCTCTAAAGAGAGATACTGAAGGCACAATTTCAAACAGTACCAATGAGGAAGAAAAATGAGAGGTGTCTCAAGAAACCAGGCTGGATGACTAAAGAACTTTCAACGAAGCTATGTTTTAAATGGAACATGTATAGGAAATGGAAAAGGGGGGAAATCACCAAAGAAGAATTCAAACAGATAGCGAACACGTGTAGGAGTAAAGTCAGAAAAGCTAAAGTGCAGAATGAGCTCAGGCTCGCTTAGAGGTTAAGAACAATAAAAAGGGTTTTTTTGGGGTATGTCCGCAGCAAAAGGAAGAAGAAGGAAATGGTAGGGCCACTACATAGAGAAGATGACAAAATGCTAACAGGGGACAGAGAAAAGGCAGAATTACTCAACACCTTCTTTGCCTCAGTGTTTTCAAAAAAGCAAAAGGGTGATCAACCTGAGGATAATGGGACAGAGAACACAATAGGGGAAATCCAGCACAGAATAGGTAAAGAGGTAGTACAGGAATACCTTCTTAATCTAAATGAATTTAAATCTCCAGGACCAGATGAACTGCATCCAAGGGTATTAAAAGAGCTGGCAAATGTGATCTCAGAGCCATTGGCAATAATCTTTGAGAACTCCTGCAGAACAGGAGAAGTCCCAGCAGACTGGAGGATTGCAAACGTTATCCCCATCTTCAAAAAGGGGGGAAAAGAGGATCCCAACAATTATTGTCCAGTTAGTCTGACATCAATACCAGGGAAGATTCTAGAGAAGATAATTAAATAGAGAGTCTGTGAAGTTTTAGAAGGCAATGCCATAATCACAAAAAGTCAACATGGGTTTCAGAGAAACAAGTCATGCCAGATGAACCTGATCTCTCTTTTTGAAAAAAATTACCAACTTGCTAGATGAAGGGAACGCTGTGGATATCACATACCATGATTTCAGTAAGGCCTTTGACAAGGTTCCCCATGACATTCCTGCAAACAAGCTTGTAAAATGTGGGCTAGACAAGTTAACTGTTCAATGGATTTGTAATTGGTTGTCCGGCCAAACCCAAAGGGCGCTCAGCAGTGGCTCCTCTTCATCTTGGAAAGATTTGACCAGTGGGGTGCCACAGGGTTTGTTCCTGGGCCCAGTGCTATTCAACATCTTTATCAATGACTTGGATTAAGTAATAGAAGGCATACTTATCACATTTGCTGATGACACCAAATTAGGAGGAGTAGCTATACCTAGACAACAGGATCAACATTCAAAATGATCTGAATAGACTAAAAAGCTGGGCCAAAGCTAACAAAATGAAATTCAATACGGAGAAATGTAAGGTACTGCACTTAGGGTGGAAAAACAAAATGCATAGATATAAGATGGGGGAGACCTGGCTGAACGAGACTACATGCGAAAGGGATCTAGGCGTCCTAGTAGACCACAAGTTGAACATGAGTCAACAGTGTGATGCGGCAGCTAAAAAGGCCAATGCAATTTTGGGTTGCATCAATAGAAGTATAGTGTTTAGATCAAGGGAAGTAATAGTGCCACTCTATTCTGCCTTGGTCAGGCCTCACCAAGAATACTGTGTCCAGTTCTGGGCACCACAATTCAAAAAGGATATTGACAAATTGGAGCGTGTCCAGAGGAGGGCGACTAATATGGTGAAAGGTCTGGAAACCATGTGTCATGAGGAAAGACTTAGGGAGCTGCGTATGTTTAGCCTGGAAAAAAGACATTAAGGGGCGATATGATAGCCCTGTTTAAGTATTTGAAGGGTTGTCACATTGAGGATGGAGGAAGCTTGTTTTTTGCTGCTCCAGAGACTAGAACACAGAACAATGGATGCAAACTCCAGGAACAGAGATTCCACCTCAACATTAGGAGGAACTTTCTGACAGTAAGAGTTGTTCGGCAATGGAACACTCTCCCTCGGAGCATGGTAGGGTCTCCTTCCCTGGAGGTCTTTAAACAGGGGCTGGATGGCCATCTGTTAGGGATGCTTTGATCGTGATTTCCTGTGTGGCAGGGGGTTGGACTGGATGGCCCTTGTGGTCTCTTCCAATGCTATGATTCTATGACTTGCCTTCCTGCAGTGTGTCTCCAGGCATGGAGTAAACTCCAAGAGCTTATTCCATGCCTGGAGAGCTAGAAATAAGCCCCCACCATCTATCGCTTTCCCTGCCATGGTGGAAAGCCTCAAAAGGGCCACTGGAGAGGAAAGTGGAAGAAATCGTGGTTTGTTTGTTTGTTTTGTGGTAGGGAATAACAAAATTTATTAAGACATAACACTATTTTTCTTTTCGATATCACAATACTCTCTTTCTTTGCAAACGAAGATTCAGGAAGGACTCATCCCGTGTTTTCTGCAAGCGCGCTGATGACTAAAAAGGCCAATCCGAGATAGACAAGTACAGTTGCAGAAGACACAGCAGAAGGTCTCCGTGGGTGATGTTTCCGGGTTGTGATTCTTTCTGTGTTGTCGTTTCTCTTCAAGACTTGTTCGGCGTGAGTTCTCAAATAAGGCTGAAGCATTGTGGATAGTGTGTCTCCATGCCTTCCGATGTGAGGCCAGGGCGGACCATTGTTGGTGATCAATTTGGCCGAGCCTGAGATGTTGTTTCAGGGAGTCCTTGTATCGCTTTTTTGGAGTGCCCTTCTTACGCTGACCCATGGCGAGCTCACCGTAGAGTACTATTTTGGGGAGGCGATGGTCCTCCATCCTAGAAACATGCCCTGCCCAGCACAGCTGTGTTCTCAATATCATGGCCTCCATGCTGGTGATCCCTGCTTGCTCAAGGACAGCAACATTCGTCACATAGACAGTCGAGTGTATATTTAGGATTGTGCGTAAACAGGGCTGATGGAAGTGTTCAAGGAGTCGTAAGTGGTGGCGATAGGTGACCCATGTTTCAGACCCATAAAGGAGAATAGACAGTACAATGGCTCTATACGCACTGATTTTTGTGCTTCGCCTCAGGTGTTTATTATTCCAGACTCTTTTGTAAAGTCTTCCAAATGCGCTATATGCCTTTGCTAATCTGTGATCAATCTCTTTGATCTCTTTGTCAATCTTGGCATCTGAGAAGATGATGCTTCCCAGGTAGGTGAACTGCTGAACTGACTTAAGCACAGAGCTGCCGACGGCAATGTGGGGATGGTGGTGTTTGTCCTGTGGTGCAGGCTGGTAAAGAACTTCTGTTTTCTTCAGGTTGACTTCCAGCCCAAACAGCTCTGTAGCTGTTGAGAAGCAGGATGTTAGGCGCTGCAGAGCTGCTTCTGTGTGGGCAACAAGGGCAGCATCGTCAGCAAAGAGCAGCTCACAGACTAGATAGTTTAGAGTCTTAGTGCAAGCCCTCAGACGGCTTAAGTTAAACAAGCTACCATCAGTACGGTAACGTAATAACAATAATAATAGTAAAATTTATTTATATCCCGCCCCTCTGCGAACAATCGGGCCGTGCCATCGTCTTCTTCGAGCTCTGACATAGCCCTTTGGAGCATCATGCTGAAGAAGATTGTAAATAAACTTGGCACAAGAACACAACCTTGCTTCACTCCACTAGTTATTAGAAAGGGTTCTGAAAGAGCACCGCCATATCTGACTTGACCACGCTGGCCCTCGTGTAGCAAGATAATCATTTTAAGGAATTTGGGGGGAAATCCTTGTCTTTCCAGGATCTGCCACAGACCTTTCCTACTCACGGTGTCGAAGGCTTTGGTGAGGTCAACAAATGTTACATAGAGACCCTTGTTCTGCTCTCTTGCAGGTGTCTGAGGGCAAATACCATATCTGTAGTACTCCTATTGGCTCTGAAGCCACATTGGCTTTCAGGAAGAAGTTCTTCAGCAATGGCAGGAACTAATCTGTTCAGCAGTATCCTTGCAAGGATTTTTCCAGCAACAGAGAGCAGTGTTATGCCTCGATAGT
The DNA here is from genome assembly GCA_030847615.1 of Gambelia wislizenii. Taxonomy (NCBI): domain Eukaryota; kingdom Metazoa; phylum Chordata; class Lepidosauria; order Squamata; family Crotaphytidae; genus Gambelia; species Gambelia wislizenii. The sequence continues at coordinate 52,843,896 of JAUMIR010000001.1, read as the reverse complement.
TTGAGCAATCGGATTTTGCTCCTTTTTTCTTGTACAGGGTGATGATGACTACATCTCGGAGATCTGATGGCAGTTCCCCTTTTTCCCAGCAATTCACAAGGAGTTCATGGAATTTAGCATGGAGTACATGACCTCCATGTTTCCAAACTTCAGGTGGGATTCCATCAATTCCAGCTGCCTTGCCGTTTTTCATCTGCTGTATGGCCTTAAGGGTCTCTTCCAAAGTGGGAGCTATGTCCAATTCATTTTTCATCGGTTTTTGTATCATATGTTGGATAGCTGAGCCTTGGACTACTCGACTGGCACTAAAGAGACTTTGAAAGTGTTCAGCCCATCGATTCAGGAGACTTTATCAGTAATTAATGTTTGACCATCTGTACTGTATAAGGAGTATACAGTACTCGAAGGACAAAACAAAACAAAAGTTTATTAAATGGTCTCCCAAAAGAATTTTGAGATTTTTCTGCTCCACAATTCATTAACTTAGAATCATAGTGACCTAAGAGACTTCGTGCTATCTAGTCCAGCCCTTTGCCAGTGCAGGGACCCATAGGTAAAACAATGTGGAATGATTCCACTGCTGAACAGTTCTTAATGTCAGGAAGTTCTACCTACTGTTCAGTCGAAATCTACTTTCTTGTAATTTGAATCCATTTGTTTGGGCCCTAAACAGGAGTTGGTCCTGTCAACTCCTTTTAATCTCTGCACCCCAGCAGCCAAGTGCCAAACCACCACTGCCACCATTTTTTCTAACAGACATTACAAAAGGCCAGAAACAGCACAGCGCCAGCAGAGGCACCACACTGACCTGGGTGTAAGTCAACCTAGGATTTTGGGATTTATTTAAATTTTTTTGCATAAATTTTTATTCACCTTTTTTCACTTTTGTGGGGGTTTTGCGCCTCCAATCCCCATGAAAGTGAAGGGCTGACTGTATAATTAAGCATATTTAATTGTTTTAATTGTTAAAGGTAATTTACAGAGTTATAGAGGCCACACACTCCTCCCCATTGAATCTCAGAGAGCTGGGCCACACAAACCCATGCCACCTCAACTGCCTCCATCATTTTTTTTAATACAGAAGGCAATTTTGCCATGTGCCTCCAAACTAAATTAGTTCTGGGTGGCCTTCCCAAGTTGGAAGTGACCATTTACTTTTCAGGACAGGCTATGCACACTAATATGTAGCTTACAACACTTTCCCATATAGGAATGTGGTTATATCAATATGTATGTTTACTGATTCACAGTTAGTGAACTATGTCTATAAAACTCATCAGTGAGTCATTTTAGCAAAAGAAAGGAAACAATGGTATTCATATGAAAGGAAGTATGGTCAATGTTTATATATTTTTTCAAAGGATGTTGCCATGGTATCACAGCAATGACCTTTAATATAATCTGGTGTTTCCCCTCTAATTTTGATGGCAGATGTCTCTTCCTCAGGGAAAAAAAGAACATATCTGCATAATAAAAATTCAGGTATGTGTTTTTCTATAGTTGTGTGTTACCACGCTGAGAGTCCCTCTCATTTTATTGACTAAGGTTGTGTTTAGATGTAATATTTTTAAGTAGGGGTATTGAGGGGGGATACAGAGTTGATAAGACCACCGCTGTTAAGAATACATTTCCCCTGTATCCTATTGCGTGCTTTGAAGTGGAACAGTCTAATCCAAGTACTGATTGAAGAAGTTGAGCTTTGCCAATTATCTCTATTGATTTTCTTTTTAAAAAATAATGTCTACTTTGCTTTCTAGTGTACCTTATTTTGCTATTTCTAAGATTGTATTTACTGTAAATCTGAATATTTTTCTACAAATTCTAGGTGACATCAGAGTTGTTTCCTACAATAGATATTGGCATAGGAAGGCAATGGAATTGGAAATTATAGTAACCAAGGGAAATCTCTATAAAGAAGAGAGTTAAAATAGCATTCTCTGAACAGAACACTTAACAAAGGGAACTTCTTAGCAAGAAAACACAGGTAAAACAAATACTGATTTTGAAAGGTTTGGGATAGGTTCCACACTGCAGATGAAATCCTGCACCAGGAGACACAGCTATATTGTCAGGGATGATGGGAGTTGTAGCTCTTCACCTCTGGCTCAAACTCACCACCTTGTTATGCAGCAGAGCTGACCAGCTTAGATCAGTGGTTAATGCTTTCCTTCAAAGCAGCAGAGTTTCAGAGAATAGGCTGAAGATCCTGACAAACTCTCCAAGCCTTCTCACTCTTCTCCAGGTGTCTCCAAAACGTCACCAGGATTCACTCAGGCAACTCAGTAGTTTTATATAAAACCTACTTTATTCTTCTATATAAATATACTATATGGTCAACAAATCACAATCTCTACACACTACTCCACAATATCTCCAAACTACTCCACCTCTACTCAACAACAATACATTGGCAAACATTGCAATTTTATAGCCATTGTTTATCACCACCCACTAGTTAGTTTCCACCCAGTGGGTGTGTACTTCTATTCTGATTGGTCCACGTAGTTCCACCCATGCTTAAGACCAACCCATGTATTTCAACATTTCACCTTGTACACTTAATGATTCTCAGGTGTTTCCATTCTGCATTCAGTACCTCTGTCCTTGGCTCTCAGGACTTCTAGATTACATTAGCAGTTTCACCTGTGTAGCTTCATAATTGCTCTTGCTTAGTCATTGTGACTTTCACATACATATTTTATTTCTTTCACTGTATGTCCCATGTTGCATTTTCCTTAACAATCCCCTCCGAAATAAAATATTGTATGTGTCTTACAATGTCATTCCAACCATTTGTGTCAGCCTTTCATGTTTTTCTGCTGTCAATGCTTTTGTGAACAAATCTGCTATGTTGTGTTGTGTTTCTATATATCTCAATTCTATTTCACCCTTCTGAACCATGTCTCGCACATTTTGATATCTTACACCAACATATTTTGTTCTGTTCTTCAAACTTTCAGTTTCAGCCATCGCTACGCATGACTGTGAATCTTCCAGAATTTCCACTGGTATCTTGTAACTTTCATTTAAATCATTTAGCAATTGCTTAATCCACTGTGGTCTCTTCCAACTCTGCAATTCTATGATTCTATGATTCTACTATCTCATTCAAAGCAGCGAATTCTGCTTCCGTTGTGCTTAACGCTACATTAGTTTGTTTTCTACTTCTCCATACTATTGGACTTTCACTATATTTAATTATCATTCCTGTAACTGACTTCTTGTCTCCTAATTCTGATGCAAATGAACTGTCTACATAACAATCTAGATCTGAACTACTGCTTCTTATAATCAATTTCCTATCTAAGGTTCCTTTCAAATATCTCAATAAATGTTTTACCGCTGTCCAGTCTTCAATTTTTGGATCATTAACCCTTCTAGACAATACATTTACAGCATAAGAAATGTCTGGTCTGGTGTGGCAAGATATGAATTGTAAAGATCCTATTATACTTCTGAAGAGAATCTTGTCCTCAAACGCTCTAGTTGTTTCCTCAGACACAAAACCAGTTGTCATTGGAGCTCTTACTATTTTTGCATTCTGTAATCCACACTTTTCAATCAGTCTTTCAATTTTATTTCTCTGACTTAATAAACAATGTCCTTCTTCTGTCCATTCAACGCAAATACCTAAATAAGACTTCAATACACCTAAGTCCTTCAAAACAAACTTCTCAGACAATTCTCTTTTTACTGACTCAATTTCCTGTTTTGACTTTGCTGCTACGCACAAATCATCTACATAAATCACTAATACTATGTCTCCTTTTGTATAAACACAAGCATCTGCAATGCTCCTCTTGTAACCTAGCTCAACTAGCTCATCATTGATGCACAGATTCCATGCTCTGGCACTTTGTTTTAAACCATACAACGCTTTCTTTAATTTATATACTCTCTGACTACCATTTTCTTTGAAACCTTGTGGCTGTTCCATAAATATTTCTTCATCCAAAACAGCATTCAAGTAAGCTGTCTCAAAATCAAAATGTTCTACAACTAAATTCCTTTTTACTGCTACAGCTAGAACCATTCTCAGACTTTCTGGCTTTGCAGTTGGAGAATATGTCTTATCATAGTTCTCATACTGCTGTTGTGCAAAACCCTTAGCCACTAACCTAGCTTTATATTTGATACTTCCATCTGGCATTTCTTTCCTTTTGTATACCCATTTACAACCAATTACTTTCTTGTCTTTGGGTCTGTCGACAATTTCAAAAACATCTTTATTTACCAGACAACCAAACTCATTATCCATTGCATCAAGCCATCTTTCCTGTTCTTCACTAGAATAACTTTCCAATTCTTCAAAACTTTCAGGCTCTTCTACTGCTAAACAGGCTCTTGCCTTTGTCACAACAAACCTATCTGGAGGCTTTCTAACTCTATGACTACGCCTGGGAATAAAATCTGCTGTTCTGTCTCTTTCATCCTCACTTTCTCTACTAGGAGTTGTAGTTCTATGACTAAATCTCTTGTCTTCAGTCATTCGAGTAGTAGTAGGCCTAGATGCTATCTCATCATCGGAAGAACTACCACTGCTGCTAGGTGATGCTTCCTGCTTAACTGAAACCCCTCCGTTTCCTGAGGTTGGTTCAGTTTGTGCTTCTGGCTCATTTGAACTCCCTAATCTCAAAAACACTTCTTTATTGGCATGCAGTTTGTCCCAACCAGCATGTCTCTCGAAATTTGCAGACCTAGAATACTGCACTTGTTTTCCATCCAAATGAAACTTGTAGCTATTTCCAGAATACCCCAAAAACCTAAGCCTTTTGCTTTTGGATTCTCCTTTCCTCCTGAAACAAGCAGGTGTGTAAACATGAGCAAATTGTCCAAAACCCCTTAAGTACTTGTAATTTGGCATTCTCCCATACAATACCCTGTAGGGAATGTCTTCAATTTCTGAATGATACAATCTGTTACTGATATGTATTGCAGTCAAAGTTGCTTCTGCCCAAAAACTATCTTTCACCCCTGCATCTGCCATCATACAAGCAGTAATTCTTTTTATATCTTGTATTTTCTTCTCTGCTAACCCATCCTCACTAGGACAAGCAGGGTTTGTAGTTTCATGCCTTATTCCCACCTTTTGAAACCAGTTAAACAACTGATTATTTAAAAATTCTCCTCCTCTATCAGTAATAATGGTGCCTACTCTGCTATCAAATTGTCTTTCCACCATTCTTACCCATGCTTTTAAACTTTGCCCAGCGTCAGATTTGTTTTTCATTATTCTCACAAATGCAAACCTTGTATACCTATCAACAATTACTAGGAAATACTTGCTTCCCCCTAAGGACAAGCAATTAGCTTGGGCGACATCTGCATGTACATACTGAAATGGTCTTTGAGCAATTCTTTTTGTTTTCTTAGCTACTGGAAAAGCTCTGACCTTTACCTGTTGACATACCGTACAATCTAAGTGGTTTTTGCATTCAGTAACTTTTAAATCTGGACACATACTGATTAAATTCTTTAAACATTTGAAGCTCGCATGGCCGAATTTTCTGTGAAGCTCGTGTATGCAGTCTTTGTGGATTGGAATATTTTCTATGTTATTAGCTTCTTCAACCCTGTAGCTATCAATATTGTCCTCCAAATAATAAAGTTTGTCCTTTTTCAAACCTATGCCACGCAATTCCCCATTCAGTTTTATCTCACACATGTTCTTTTCAAAGATGACTGTGTAGTCTCTTTCTGTTAATCTGCTTACTGATAACAAATTATTTTCTAACTCCTTTACATGTAAGACATCATTAAAATTCTCTTTTAGCCCTGGAATGTACACAGTACCCATTTGATTTACAGTACTTAGCTCTTTCCCGTCAGCCAAAACTACAGCATTTACATTAGCTGATTTTCTATTACTTATTAAATTTATATCATTACACATCGAAGATGAGGCTCCTGGATCAACTAGCCATTTAGAATTTGCATTTTGTTTTTCCTTAATCATGGTTGCAAACCCCTTTTTATTACTAATATCCCTCAAAAAGGGAGGTCTGGACTGTTTTTGATACTGCCGCGGCTGCCATCTGCTCTCTGCTTGCTTGCGTCTCTCAGCTGCAAAATGTTTACAATGTCTCTGCAGATGACCAATCTTCTTACAATAAAAGCACCTCCGTTGCTCCCTTGTAGAGGCTGCTTCCTCCTGCGTTCGCCAGTCAGGAGTTGTTTGTTGTTTTGGCACAGTCTTTAAGCTTGCTGAGTCACCCTGCTCAGACATTCTTCTCTGGTTCTCTTCCAGTATTCTGGCCACAATTAAGTCTCTATTAAGCTCAGCTTCTGACAAGTTCTGCAAGCTGTTCGTAATGTTGTCCCACGAAGAGTCTAGCGATTCTACTAAAATGTAGCATTGCTGCTCTTTGCTAATTTGCACTCCCCTCAGTTCAGCTTGCACAAATAAATCTTGCATTATTTTTAAATGTTCTATCACACACTGCCCTTTAGCCATCTTTTGCCTGTATATTTTTTCAGACCATAGCATTTTTGCAAAAGCAGTTGAAGGAGTGTGTAATCTCTGCAAGGTATCCCACACATCCTTGGCGGACGTTTTATCTCTGACGTCATTAATTAAGTCTTCTTCAAGCATGAGATAAAGACAGGCTTTTGCTTTACTATCTCTCTCTTGAGTGGCTTCATCAGCATCGGCTGCCAGCCCTGTTTCAACTGTTGACCACAGACCTTCCTTTACTAGTAGAGATTGGGCATAAATCTTCCAGGTAGAGTAGTTGTTTCTATTTAATTTACTAAACTTTAGAATTTCCATCTTGATTTGTGCAGTGACTCAATTTGACACAGTCCTTCTGAGTATGCACAGCCGACCCGTCTGGGCTTAAGCAAAACACAAAATGATTTACTTCCGAGGCTTATCAGTGCAGCACAAACAGCTTGCTCTGATCTATCGTCCACAAAGCTTTCTTCCACTCTCTGGAACTTTCAGCTTCTGTGGATGCTGGGTGCTCTGGGCCCATAACCCTTGTCAGGGATGATGGGAGTTGTAGCTCTTCACCTCTGGCTCAAACTCACCACCTTGTTATGTAGCAGAGCCGACCAGCTTAGATCAGTGGTTAATGCTTTCCTTCAAAGCAGCAGAGTTTCAGAGAATAGGCTGAAGATCCTGACAAACTCTCCAAGCCTTCTCACTCTTCTCCAGGTGTCTCCAAAACGTCACCAGGATTCACTCAGGCAACTCAGTAGTTTTATATAAAACCTACTTTATTCTTCTATATAAATATACTATATGGTCAACAAATCACAATCTCTACACACTACTCCACAATATCTCCAAACTACTCCACCTCTACTCAACAACAATACATTGGCAAACATTGCAATTTTATAGCCATTGTTTATCACCACCCACTAGTTAGTTTCCACCCAGTGGGTGTGTACTTCTATTCTGATTGGTCCACGTAGTTCCACCCATGCTTAAGACCAACCCATGTATTTCAACATTTCACCTTGTACACTTAATGATTCTCAGGTGTTTCCATTCTGCATTCAGTACCTCTGTCCTTGGCTCTCAGGACTTCTAGATTACATTAGCAGTTTCACCTGTGTAGCTTCATAATTGCTCTTGCTTAGTCATTGTGACTTTCACATACATATTTTATTTCTTTCACTGTATGTCCCATGTTGCATTTTCCTTAACATATATTTCCTGATACTACCCCACCCCACAGAACCAACCTGTTAAGCAGTGCAGCCCACACCCACAACAAGGCCATTTCTATGTTGCTGGAGAGTGGGGACATGCCCAGCTCTTTTCCAGTGTCTGGATGTGCTGCAACAGGAATCTGCAGAGCTACTGGAAAAGAGTTGGATGTATCTCTGCACTACTTGCTCTCCAAAAACATGAAAATGGTTGTATTTGGTGGGGGGGCTGCACTGCTTAAAAGGTAAGTTTGGAGGGACTTTTGGTTGCTGTGTGGTTGGAAGAGACTTCAGACTTGTGCAACAGCCATAAAAGTGAATTGTAATGGCATGAGTCAGAACAGGCCAATTCATGAACAGAATGCCAGCCATTACTTCCAATGTACCACTGAGGAAGGTGGAAGGAACTATGAACTTAGCAACCACAACTGTTAAGCAGTTACTAAAGGTGTAGCGGGTATGATACCAATGCAGCCACTGTATATTTGGCCAAGCTTGAGCATACAAGCAATAGTGTACTGCAGGAACTGGGCCCACCAGTCCTCTGTTGAATTGCTGCTCAGTACGAATGGCCAAGACTGAAATCTGACTGATCCAACTTAACCTTACCAGACTTTTGGCAGAAAAGGACAAAAACTGGATTCACCTGTAACTCACTGCTCAGATTTTCTAGACCTGTCTAGTAAGAAATCTTGCAAGAAACAAACAAACAAACAGCAAGAAATCTTAAAACTTTTTCATGTACCAGTAGAATTTATTCATATGTAATTTTGTCACAGAATTCTGACTTTGTCAAGAGTCATGTTTATTGAATATGAGAATACTGTGCTTATTTTTCTTTTCATTTTAGAAAGTTCAATAAATTTATGTTTGTACAAGTCATGAATCAACCAGCATGTGAACAGAGTATACACTGTCTCACATATTGCAGCACTGGTTAGTGGCAAAGCATCTGGTTCTTGAAGACAGTTAGCCTTCAGAGCTTCTCTGACGCACAAGTGGCAAAGCCATGAACATGGAAAACTCTCCTGGAACAGAAGGGCATCAGTGAATTTCCACACATCAATAAGGACTGTTTTAAAATATAATTTAGATCAGGAGTGGCAACTTGTGGCCCTTGAGATGTTGCACTACAACTCTCACCAGCCCTACCAACAAAATCCAATGATAAGGGAATTGCAGCACAACCGTATCTGGGGGGTGGGTGGGCTGCAAGTTATCGACCCCTGATTTAAATAGATCCAAATTCTGATTAATCCCACATTCTCAGAGCATATTTCTTTCAGTAACTTAATATCCATTTTATGGATCCAAATATACGTACTCCCTCCTAAAAAAACAACAAAACAAAACAAAACAAAACACAAAACCCCTCTGTCAATGGATATGATTCAGAGAAAGTTTTCCAGTTCATTTATTTATTAAAATACTTATATCTCACCCAATATCATATAAGACCGCAGTGGCATACCACAAAATCAATTTGAAACAGTAAAGAGCATTTATTTCAATAGGTGGTTTGCAGAACAATCTTATTATATTCAAGACCGGACTGCTGAGGGGCCATAGGGTTTAGCAGATGCTCTGCTATACCAGTGGAATACCAAAAACATTATCACCATGACATATACACTCCCAGAACTCCAGAGATACCTAGGTGGAATATTCTGCAACTGCTTTGCCATTGCTAGGAGTTTACCCTCTGCCTGGAGGAAAAGCTGGAGGCTGGCAATAATGGGCTTGTTCCTAGATGTGCCATTAGGGCGTCATGACTAGTCTGTGGACAAGATTGAAAATTGGTATCATGTAAGGTGGCAAAATTTCATTATGTTTTTTAAAGGTACATGTGTATGGATTGTGTTTTCATGCGATAGCTCATTCTTATTGCTTGTTTCTGCTTTTTATTATGTTATTAAGATGGCTAAAGACATCTTTATCTAACTTCTGTAAAATAACGTGTCTGCTTTTAAATCTTAAAATCACATTGAAAAATCTAATGAGTTCTTACACCCCTGTGCAATTGGTGCATCAGACTGCTCTCTTAGCATGGGTATCATTGTTAAACTTTCACGAATGAATTATACCAGAAACAACAGCTAGTGCCTGAGCTTTTCATAACTGGACTTTTCTAGTGGGTATTCAAGCAGTAATGAGGAAATAAATGCAAGTTTCAAACATTCCTCCCAAGGCCTCTTAAAATGTAAGATGGTTCTCAGGTAAGACAATTCATGAACTTGGGGTGTTAAGGGTACAACTTTGTTTTGTGTATGCAAAATCATGCTCTTGACAAATACAATTACTTTGAGCCTGACAGGTAATTTTGTCTATGTGGGTATTTGCTATTAGGGTGGGGGAGGGACTGGTACTAACCTGTGACCCCAGGGCCTCCGAGTCCTCTGTAGGCTTCTCGGACCACCTTTTTCTACACTTCCAAAAGGTAAATTGCTGCTTCTAGGAGCAGCAAGTTACTTTTTTAAAAGGATGGAGAGCCCCCTGCATGGTTTAATATTTAAAATGCCGGTTTTTATAAACCAGAAGTGGATTTCCACTTCTTTTGAGGGAGACATTGTTAGCAATTCATGCACTCCCCAAAGGGTTCCCAGAGACATAAAACTGCCCCCTGAACCCACCACAACTGTTCACACCCATATTAGGCTCTAGGTAACATTAGAAAGTCCTAGAAAGGTCTCTATGCTTCATACAGAGCCAGAACACTGTTCCATCCAGCTCAGTACTGGTGACACTGATTGGCAGTGGCCCTCCAGGGTTTCAGGCAGCATTCTTCTCCAGCCTTACCTGGAACTACTGGGGGCTGAACCTGGGAACCTCTGCATGCCCAGCAGCTACTCCTGTCACTGAGCTACAGCCCCTAGATATCTTTTTAGGAGAGTTTCTACCCTGTACTTAAAATCTTTAAGACTATTCACATCAACAGCTGCCCTGCAGTATGATAAACAGTGGCCATATCCAGAGAAAGTAAGACATTTTTAAGATTTGTCATAGCTCAGACAGCTTTAAAAGGAGACTGAATAAACAGATGGAAAATAAGGCTCATAATGGCTACTAGTCGTGATGGCATTATGCTACTTCTAGGTTCAGAGGCAGTATGCCTCAAAATAATAGTTGCTAGGAAACAACAAGGCAAAAGAAATATTTTCCTTTATCTAGTTTTACTTACTAAAACATGTACACCAACCATAGATTCAATAGATCTCAGGGAAGGATACAAGTGGTTACTCTCATGTCCTGTTTGTGAGTATCCCTGAGGCAAACGTTTGACTACTATGGGAACCAAGATGTTGGATATATTATGCTGTCTATTATTTATTTATTTAGGTATTTATACCCCACTCTTCAGCCGCAAAGGCTCTAAGAGCAGCTTACAAATTGTTAAGCAATAGCACTTTACACATCTACGCCACTTTATAGCGCACTAGGCACTAAGCAGTTTCCAATGTGTGTTAGCTAATTGCCCCCACAAGCCGGATACTCATCAGGTTAAAACTCTCTTAAGAGTCTATCAGGATAAAACTCTCTTAAGGCGGCTTATAAAGCATAATTAAAATGGTAGAGCAAATTATGGAATACAAATAAAAGAATCTAATGATAAAAACTAAAAATGGCACACTTTGAGGATGTAAGAGAGAACCTTATTGGTAGCTGATCCCATGCTGTGGAATGCCCTTCCATGGGAAGCTAGGCTGGCCACTTCCCTACGTTCTTTCAGCTGACAGGGAATGGGCTTTCTATTCAGACAGGTGTTTGAATAGAATCATAGAATCATACACTGCAGAGTTGGAAGAGACCATGAGGGCCATCCAGTCCAACTCCCTGCCACGCAGGAAATCACGATCAAAGCATGCCCAACAGATGGCCATCCAGCCTCTGTTTAAAGACCTCCATGCTCCGTGTTCCAGTCTCTGGAGCAGCAGAAAACAAGCCTGCTCCATCCTCAATGTGACACCCCTTCAAATACTTAAACAGGGCTATCATATCGCCTCTTAACTGTCTTTTTTCCAGGCTAAACATACCCAGCTCCCTAAGTCTCTCCTCATAAGGCATCGTTTCCAGACCTTTCACCATTTTAGTCGCCCTTCTTTGCACACACTCCAATTTGTCAATATCCTTTTTGAATTGTGGTGCCCATAACTGGACACAGTATTCTAGGTGAGGTCTGATCAAGGCAGAATAGAGTGGCACTATTACTTCCCTTGATCTGGACACAATACTTCTATTGATGCAGCCCAAAATTGCATTGGCCTTTTTAGCTGCCACATCACACTGTTGACTCATGTTCAACTTGTGGTCTACTAGGACTCCTAGATCCCTTTCGCATGTAGTCTCATTCAGCCAGGTCTCTCCCATCCTATATTAATGCATTTCATTTTTTCGTGCTAAGTGCAGTACCTTACACTTCTCCGTATTGAATTTCATTTTGTTAGCTTTGGCCCAGCTTTTTAGTCTATCCAGGTCATTTTGAATTTTGATCCTGTCCTCTAGGGTATTAGCTACTCCTCCTAATTTGGTGTCATCTGCAAATTTGATAAGTATGCCCCTAATTCCATCATCCAAGTCATTGATAAAGATGTTGAATAGCACTGGGCCCAAGACCAAACCTTGTGGCACCCCACTGGTCACATCTTTCCAAGACGAAGAGGAGCCACTGCAGAGCACCCTTTGGGTTCGGCCGCTCAACCAATTACAAATCCATTGAACAGTTAACTTGTCTAGCCCACATTTTACAAGCTTGTTTGCAAGAATGTCATGGGGAAGCTTGTCAAAGGCCTTACTGACATCAAGGTATACGATATCCACAGCGTTCCCTTCATCTACCAAGCTGGTCATTTTATCAAAAAAAGAGATCAGATTAGTCTGGCATGACTTGTTTCTCTGAACCCCATGTTGACTTTTTGTGATTATGGCATTGCCTTCTAAATGTTCTCTCTGTTTAATGATCTGCTCTAGAATCTTCCCTGGTATTGATGTCAGACTAACTGGACTATAATTGTTGGGAGCCTCTTTTTTCCCCTTTTTGAAGATCGGGACAACGTTTGCCCTTCTCCAGTCTGCTGGGACTTCTCCTGTTCTCCAGGAATTCTCAAAGATTATTGCCAATGCGTCTGAGATTACATTTGCCAGCTCTTTTAATACCCTTGGATGTAGTTCATCTGGTCCTGGAGATTTAAATTCATTTAGTTTAAGAAGGTATTCCTGTACTACCTCTTTGCTTATTCTGTGCTGGATTTCAACTATTGTGTCCTCTGTTCCTTTATCCTCAGGTGGGTCACCCTTTTCCTTTTCTGAAAACACTGAGGCAAAGAAGGTGTTGAGTAATTCTGCATTTTCTCTGCCCCGTTAGCATTTTGCCATCTTCTCTGCGTAGTGGCCCTACCATTTCCTTCTTCCTCCTTTTGCTGTGGACATACAAAATGAAATTCAACACGGAGAAATGTAAAGTACTGCACTTAGGACGGAAAAATGAAATGCATAGATATAGGATGGGAGAGACCTGGCTGAACGAGACTACGTGTGAAAGGGATCTAGGAGTCCTAGTAGACCACAAGTTGAACACGAGTCAACAGTGTGATGAGGCAGCTAAAAAGGCCAATGCGATTTTGGGCTGTATCAATAGAAGTATAGTATCTAGATGAAGGGAAGTAATAGTGCCGCTCTATTCTGCCTTGGTCAGACCTCACCTGGAATACTGTGTCCAGTTCTGGGCACCACAATTCAAAAAGGATATTGACAAATTGGAGAATGTCCAGAGAAGGGCAACTAAAATGGTGAAAGGTCTGGAAACCATGCCTTATGAGGAGAGACTTAGGGAGCTGGGTATGTTTAGCCTGGAAAAAAGACGGTTAAGAGGCGATATGATAGCCCTGTTTAAGTATTTGAAGGGGTGTCACGCTGAGCATGGAGCAGGCTTGTTTTCTGCTGCTCCAGAGACTGGAACACGGAGCAATGGATGCAAGCTCCAGGAACAGAGATTCCACCTCAACATTAGGAGGAACGTTTTGACAGTAAGAGTTGTTCGGCAGTGGAACGCACTCCCTCGGAGCGTGGTGGGGTCTCCTTCCTTGGAGGTCTTTAAACAGAGGCTGGATTGCCATCTGTCGGGGATGCTTTGATGAAGATTTCCTGCGTGGCAGGGAGTTGGACTGGATGGCCCTCGTGGTCTCTTCCAACTCTACAATTCTATGATTCTATGATTCTATACCCCCAAACCCCCTTTTTTTTTGTTCTTAACCTCTCTAGCAAGCCTGAGCTCATTCTGCACTTTAGCTTTTCTGACTTTACTCCTACACGTGTTCGCTATCTGTTTGAATTCTTCTTTGGTGATTTTCCCCTTTTTCCATTTCCTATACATGTTCCGTTTAAAATTTAGCTCCGTTGAAATTTCTCTAGTCATCCATCCTGTTTTCTTGAGACACCTCCCATTTTTCTTCCTCAATGGTACTGTTTGAAATTGGAGCCTTCAGTATCTCCCTTTTGAGAAGGGAAGGATCTTTTAATAAAGAGGTACAGTATTGTACTTTCCTCCCTTTTTATATTTTTTAATTGTTTTAATTTAGTGCTTGGTTTTTATATAACTCAATTTGTTTTTGATGTTAGAATTTTTAAAAAATGTATCTTGTTTAAATTCATGTTACATGCTGTCTTGGGTTCCATCCATATACTGATGTCACATTAACTCAAATCTCTAGGATGATTGGTCCCAAGTAGATTTCATGCAGATGTTAAAAAGCATGGTAGACACTTGGAACCATGAGACACCCCAGTGGCCATCAGATATACCATACATTAAATCTCCCAATACCCTCTTCAGATAGGCTTCTGGACTAATGACATTCTGATCCATCAGGGCTCTCCTAATGCTCCTACATTTTTAAGATATAATAGCAGCCATACCAATAAAAGAAAGCTAAGAGGTCCAATAAAAGCATAGGCTCTAACAATTGTAAGACTGCAGTCTAAAAACACACTTCCTAAAATGTAAGCATTACTTAACACAATGCGACTTACTTCAGAGCAAACACACATAGGATTTTACTGCAAAAAAAGTCACTAAGTTTATTTATAGCAGCTGAAAAGAAGAAATCATTATCATCTCAAGATGACTCAGATATCCTATTCCATCAAATGCAGGGACAGAGAAGGCACTTAATATTAAATATAAGAAACCAACATGCTATTGAAATTGCAACCTGCACATTAAAGATATTTCCAGATAATAAGATGGAACACAAAAAAGCACTTTCTATAATAACTTAATGCTCACCATCCTTCAGAATGAAAGGGATTGCTCACAAACACTTCCAAGCTTACAGAATGATCCTCTGTGTGCATTATCAGCTTTCTAAGCCACAATTAATTTCAACAACAATAGCACAAAGAAAACTCCATGAAAGGTAGTGAACAATTTTGAATACATATGACATAGAAAACAGTACATCGGTAAAGAAGAACAATATTTACACAGTACAGATTTCTTGTTAAAGTGCTTCCACAAAAAAGAGTGACAAACAAGACTATCTTACCTAAAGCTCCTTGGCAGATATCAGTCCGAGTAGCCCCTCCAACAATAAATTGAGGATTGGAACATAACTCCTGGTAAGGGAAGAAACAAGAAATATTTATAGCATATTTTATTTAAAGATACAAACTTTCCAGACCAATCTCTGATAGTAATATTGGTACCAGTATATGTCACTCTATGGATAGTTGGAGATCTTGTCTCCTTTCATGAAACATGGCTGCACTCCTGCACAGAGTTAGGCTGAGGCTGAGTAAACCTCACCAAAGTTGTTGTGACTTAAGAAGACCAGTTATGTTCAAGACGGTAGACAGAAAAAGGAATGGCCTGATTATATTTTCTGCCTGAAACAGACAGCAATTATATTAGCTGCTTCTATACTAGCTCTTTTCTCTGGAATTACCATCCTTTGTTCTCTTTCTATAGAGTCATTACTAAATCCAAATTGTGCAGTACCTTTAAGATTACAGTAGCACCCCCACATCTGCTGATTCGCCATCCGTGGATTCAATTATCCACGGATGGTGACAGCGGAGGGGGGGGGGTGGACAGGGGAGGAAGGGGAGGAGAGATCTCACCTCGTTCTTCCCTTTGCCCCTGGGATCGCTCCCCGGGATCACTCCTGAGATGGAAACAGCAGTGTGGGGGCAAAGGAAAGGGAGGAGAAATCTGTCTTCTGCCTACCTTTGCCCCTGGGATTGCTCCCTGGCGGAAATGGCAGCATGGAGGCAAATGGAGGGAAGAAGAGAATGTGCCTCGCTCCTCCCTTTGCCCCCAGGATCACTTTCATGTTGGAAACAGCAGCATGGGGCGAAGGGAGGGGAGGAGAGATCTGCCTCCCGCTTCCCTTTGCCCTCAGGATCACTCCCCGGGATCACTCTCGGGGCAGAAAAGGCAGCACGGGGGCGAAAGGAGGGGAGCAGAGATCTGCCTCCTGCCTCCCTTTGCTCCCAGGATCACTCCTGGTGCAGAAATGGGGCATTTGTTATTTTATTTATTTATTTATTTATTTATACTCTGCTTTTCAGCCACAAGGCTATCAGAGCGGCTTACAAATTGTTTTTAAGCAATAGCTATTTACACATCTACACTGCATTAAACAGTTTCCAATGTGTGTTAGCTAATTGCCCCCCACAAGCTGGGTACTCAATTTACCGACCTACGAAAGGATGGAAGGCCGAGTGAACCTTGGAGCCCGCTGGAATCAAACTTGCAATGTGGTGACTTGCAGTACTGGCATTTAACCACTGCGCCACCAGGGCTCCTGGTCTGTGGATTTTGTTATCCACAGAACCCCCAGAACCAATCCCCCATGGATACAGGGGTCCTACTGTTACAGCATGAGCTTTTGTGGACTAAAATCCACTTCCTCACCTGCTTGATGAATAACTTTAAAGCTTCTAGTACAAATAGATAGAGTGGGGTGGAAAGTTGACTGTGGGTGAAAATAGAATTAGACACAGAAAGCTCTGACAGTGACAATTATATTATTTATACTGGCAATTTTAAAACCTGTTTGTGATAATATAAACATCTCAGCAATATCTGTTCATTCTAGAACAGATGAACACACACGCAGAAAGGAGAGACGTAGTAGTGATGGGTGACTTCAATTATCCTGATATTTGCTGGCAATCTAACTCAACCAAAACTTCAAGATCTAGCAAATTCCTTACTTGCCTGGAAGACAATTTCCTGGGCCAAAAGGTGGAAGAGGCAACAAGGGGGTCAGCTATTTTAGGTCTGATCCTAACCAACAGAGATGACCTGGTTAATGGGGTGCAAGTGGTGGGATCCTTAGGTGAGAGTGATCATGGTCTCCTGGAGTTTGTTATACAATGTAAAGAAGAAGCCAGGCATAGTCAGACATGCATTCTTGACTTTAGGAGAGCTGATTTCAATAAACTCAGGGAAATACTGGGGGTGATCCCATGGTCAGGAATACTAAAAGAGAAGAGACCCCAAGACGGATAGGACTTTCTCAAAAGGGAGATACTGAAGGCACAATTTCAAACAGTACCAGTGAGGAAGAAAAATGGGAGGTGTCTCACGAAACCAGGATGGATGACTAAAGAAATTTCAACGGAGCTAAGTTTTAAACGGAACATGTATAGGAAGTGGAAAAAGGGGGAAATCACCAAAGAAGAATTCAAACAGGTGGCGAACACGTGTAGGAGTAAAGTCAGAAAAGCTAAAGTGCAGAATGAGCTCAGGCTTCCTAGAGAGGTTAAGAACAATAAAAAGGGGTTTTTGGGGTATGTCCACAGCAAAAGGAGGAAGAAGGAAATGGTAGGGCCACTACGCAGAGAAGATGGCAAAATGCTAACAGGGGGCAGAGAAAAGGCAGAATTACTCAACATCTTCTTTGCCTCAGTGTTTTCAGAAAAGGAAAAGGGTGACCCACCTGAGGATAAAGGAACAGAGGACACAATAGGGGAAATCCAGCACAGAATAAACAAAGAGGTAGTACAGGAATACCTTCTTAAACTAAATGAATTTAAATCTCCAGGACCAGATGAACTACATCCAAGGGTATTAAAAGAGCAGGCAAATGTAATCTCAGACGCATTGGCAATAATATTTGAGAACTCCTGGAGAACAGGAGAAGTCCCAGCAGACTGGAGGATTGCAAACGTTATTCCCATCTTCAAAAAGGGAAAGAAAGATGATCCAAACAATTATCGTCCAGTTAGTCTGACATCAATACCAGGGAAGATTCTAGAGCAGATCATTAAACAGAGAGTCTGTGAACATTTAGAATGCAAACTCCAGGAACAGAGATTCCACCTCAACATTAGGAGGAACTTTCTGACAGTTAGAGCTGTTCGGCAGTGGAACACACTCCCTCGGAGCGTGGTGGGGTCTCCTTCCTTGGAGGTCTTTAAACAGAGGCTGGATGGCCATCTGTCAGGGATGCTTTGATTGTGTATTCCTGCGTGGCAGGGAGTTGGACTGGATGGCCCTCGTGGTCTCTTCTAACTCTACAATTCTATGATTCTATAATTCTATGATATATAAGAAAATTAACAATGTGTTGTGATATGTACCTGTTATACACTACAAATGTCTGTTCAGGAGTTCATAACTGCGATTTATCCCTAAAGTTCCTTTCCACTGTAAAGCAAGAATAGAATCATAGAACTGGAAGCGACCACAAAGGCCATCTAGTCCAACCTCCTGCCATGCAGGAATACCCATTCAAAGCATTCTTGACAGATGGCCATCCATCCTCTGTTTAAAAACCTCCAAAGGAAACTCTAACACACTCTGAGGCAGTGCATTCCACTGCCCAACAGCTCTTACTGTCAGGAATTTCTTCTTAATGCTTAGGTGGAATCTCTTTTCCTGTAATGTGAGTCTACTGCGCCATGTCCTAGTCTCTGGAGCAGCATAAAACAAGTTTGTTCCATCTTCAGTATGACATCCTGGGAAATGGAGTCTCCCCATTATCACACATCTCTTCAAATATTTAAACATGGCTATCTTAACCTTCTCTTCTCCAGATTAAACATACCCAGCTCCCTAAACTGCTTGCTCCTCATAGGACATGGCTTCCAGGCCTCCCACCATTTTGGCTGCCCTCCTCTGGACACGTTCCAGCTTGTCAATATCCTTCTTGAATTGTGGTGCCCAGAACTGGACACAGTATTTCAGGTGAAGTCTGACCAAAGCAGAATAGAGTGGCACTATTATATCCCTTGATCTAGACACTATATTCCTATTGATGCAACCTAGAATCGCATTGGCTTTTTTAGCTGCTGCATCACGCTGCTCACTCATGTTCAGCTTGAATTCTGTTTCCAAACATGTATCTGTTTTGTACTATTATGTGCTCAAATATTTTCTATATTGTTCTACCATGTTCCCCCTCTGCCCCAGGTCTTATTTATGGCTAATGTGCCTTTAATCAAAAGTTTTCTCCAGTGGTTTCAATCCCTATTATTGCTTCATGTTCAACACATCTGAGGGATTAGTTAAAAATTGTCACTTAGTGTTTCACCTTCTGTTCAGCAAGGGTGGCAGCTTTAATTACTGGTATTCTTTTATTATCCCCCACCTTCATATTAGTGAATCAGCAGATGGAGAGGACATGATCAAGTCAAAACATCATATACAAATGAATCGACATAAGATCTTTTAAGAAGCATAAACCCTCAAAGAAACTTACCAGGGGGGAAAACCCTTGCCTGCTCTTATGCCATTCGCAGCATGGAAATAAATATAATTCCCGCTTATATTCAGTCTCCAAGTGTCATCACTTATGTAGCCAAAACAGTACTACCCATGCATAAATGGGAAGTATTGGAAGACTTGGGAAAACCACAAAGTCAGAGACATACAAAAGTCTTTGCAGAGTAAACCAACTGGATGGGGAGGGTGGGTAGAAGGACCCTCCAAAGCAATCCGATAGGATTGGAGTGTGCTCAATGGGCATAGAATGCTCTCTGACCATTGGGGGAAAAAAACACTAAAACAATACTTAGCAGAAGAGGGAATGGAACGGCATCGGCATCGGAAGGCAAAGCTGAATGAGTGAATAGCGGCCAGGATCACATCAAAAGGCATTTTGTTATAGGTTCCACTTGCTAGCTGACCAATGTTGTAAAACAGGCTACTCTTAAAGCCAGGTAAGCAATTGTCAAATAAATACGTTTTGGAAAACCCAATGAGTTCAAACCTTACACCACTCTAAATATTTGTTATACACATTATTTTAAATGTATATTTCAAGATTTTAGTGGTCACCAAGGGTGAGGAGAGCAATGATTTGTAAAACACCTCTTTTCTTTTCCAGGATTTGCAGCTATCATTTAAAAAGCTGTTTTTGTTTGTTTGGCTGGACATTTCTTTGCAATTGTCATGGTGAGTAACAGTGTTGGGAATCAAGAGGCAGGAGGATTTGTTTGTTTGTTTGTTTGTTTTTAAGAAAATAGGCTTCTTGCTTTTCCAGGCTTCCTTCTCCCTTTATGGCCGTTTAAAGCATATGAGCTAGTTCTTCAACAGAATTTTATAATACTGTGTCTTCCTCCTCAGTGGCCCTTTTCAAGATATTCCATCCCATTCTCCCACCCTACAGTCAGGTAGCACACCATGGTACTAAGCACATTCAGCCCTTATTTAGCTGGGGGTGGGGGATAATTCTCTTCCCTCCTTAGTATTTCACGACTTTGGCAAAGTTACTTTTTGGACTACAACTGTCAGAACCCCTATGTTTCCCTCTCCAAAACTGGAGTGACCCAACCCCACTGATAATTTCCCTTTACATTGGGGTGGTGCTATTTTGCTACAAAGGCAATTGCCTGAACATCGAAAACAGAAGGACTGATTGTGAACCCATATGGTTTTATTCCCTGTCTTTGGTTTGACATAATTTGTGTGTGTGTGTGAGTTTCTGTCTGTCTTCTTAACTGTTAGAAACTCTGGCAGGTTTTTTGGATTTACTCATCTGCAATGTGAACACCCTGCCCCTATGCCAGGCATGAAGCAAAAGAAACTTTGTACAGTACTGACTATGTGAGTCCAGTTCCTTGAATAAACAGTAGCCTCCACTTTTCTCAGCTGCCTCTGCATCTTCAAAGAGCATATTGATGCAGTTCTGGCAGCTTGGCTGACTTCTACTCTCAAGAATGTATATGCTTCCCTCAGAGCATGGAAATATTATTAATTTTGGATGACAACTTCAAGTGTCACTGTGGCAGGGCATTTTGGGGGTTGTAGTCACAAAAGCTACTGTGTCAAAGATACTGAGCCAAAAGATACTGAGCCAAAGAATTCAATTTGTTCTAAAGAAAACAGCATTACATACAAAATAAGCTCTCTTTGCTTTGTAAATAAAAATTTCAAGCACCTAAATAGCTGCATTTAATTTTTTTTTGCAAAGCATAGTCACTAAATGGATGTGGAGGAAGTGTATCAAACAATGCATCTCAGAAAGAATATAGGAAGCCCTAGAGGGCAGAAAGCAATCAGTAAGTTTTTAAAATAAATAATAATAAACAATTACAGCAGTTGGAACCTCTAGCTCTTTAGATATTGTTTGACTAAAATTCCCATAGTTCCTGAGCAGTTATTATACTAGACAGGGCTGATGGGAGAGCTTCATCCCTAGTGTACTGTAAGAGGGAAGCAGGGGGAAGTAAAACATAGAATCATAGAATCATAGAATTGCAGAGTTGGAAGAGACCATGAGGGCCATCCAGTCCAACCCCCTTCCATGCAGGAAATCACGATCAAAGCATCCCCGACAGATGGCCATCCAGCCTCTGTTTAAAGACCTCCAAGGAAGGAGACCCCACCACACTCCAAGGGAGTGCGTTCCACTGCCGAACAGCTCTTACTGTCAAAAAGTTCCTCCTAATGTTGAGGTGGAATCTCTGTTCCTGGAGCTTGCACCCATTGCTACGTGTTCCAGTCTCTGGAGCAGCAGAAAACAAGCCCGCTCCATCCTCAGCGTGACATCCCTTCAAATACTTAAAGAGGGCTGTCATATCGCCTCTTAACCGTCTTTTTTCCAGGCTAAACATACCCAGCTCCCTAAGTCTCTCCTCATAAGGCATCATTTCCAGACCTTTCACCATTTTAGTCACCCTTCTCTGGACACGCTCCAATTTGTCCCTTTTTATCCTTTTTTAATTGTGGTGCCCAGAACTCTTAACCTCTTTTTTTCCGCCTCTTAACCATCTTTTTTCCAGGCTAAACATACCCAGCTCCCTAAGTCTCTCCTCATAAGGCATCATTTCCAGACCTTTCACCATTTTAGTCACCCTTCTCTGGACACGCTCCAATTTGTCCTTTTTTATCCTTTTTTAATTGTGGTGCCCAGAACTGGACACAGTATTCTAAGTGAGGTCTGACCAAGGCAGAATAGAGTGACACTATGACTTTCCTTGATCTAGACACTATACTTCTATTGATACAGCCCAAAATCACATTGGCCTTTTTAGCTGCCGCATCGCACTGTTGGCTCATGTTTAACTTGTGGTCTACTAGGACTCCTAGATCCCTTTCGCACGTAGTCTCATTCAGCCAGGTCTCTCCCATCCTATATTTATGCATTTCATTTTTCCGCCCTAAATGCAGTACTTTACATTTCTCCGTATTGAATTTCATTTTGTTAGCTTTCCCCAGCTCTCCAGTCTATCCAGGTCATTCTGAATTTTGATCCTGTCCTCTAGGGTATTAGCTACTCCTCCTAATTTGGTGTCATCTGCAAATTTGATAAGTATGCCCCTAATTCCCTCATCTAAGTCATTGATAAAGATGTTGAATAGCACTGGGCCCAAGACAGAACCCTGTGGCACCCCACTGGTCACATCTTTCCAAGATGAGTATGTATGATCTAATACCACTCCTGAAAACACAAAACAAGAATATTTCACAATGTAGTGTAGTGGGTGGAACGTGAGGCAGATATGGTACATAACAGGATTGCCTCCACTCACTGGCTGAATAGAAGCAAACTCTGCAAGATTACCGGTACTACAAAAAAAGAACTAAACCAGCGTACAATACACTCACCAGAGAGGTGTTACCAAAACCATTTCCCCCGAGCTATTTTATTTAGATTCTAAATATTATGAGACAATATATAATACTGTACTTACTTATCTGGACATGTTCCCACCAAATATACAAAGCACATGTATAATCAGAAAAGAGCCCCTGTGCAAGGGCTTTTAGGCATGGAAAATACAGGTATGCAGTTTTAAGCAAGCCACAGTGCAACAGCTTTCTAGTGGCAAAGCACAGTTCACTTATTTGGAACCATGTAACTAATAAAAGGAGAGTTTATCAGTTGGATTGGGAATGACTGAAGATTCCCCATTCTGATTCACAAGACCATACCACACAGTAATAAACACAGTCATATTAAACCAGCTGTGGTGGCTGCTTGCAAGTATCATTTAGTGGTGATAGAGACTGTCACCAGGATGGTGATTTCATGAACAGCTCTTTATAGAAGGGCAAATTGTTTTCTGTGGCATCCACATGGCTAGTATACCATTGTTGGCTGCCCCTAGGAATGGGAGTATGAATTTGATTTTCCCATAGTTTCTCTGGAAAAGGCTACACAAGAGCATGCTCAATAAAGTATGATAGAACTTCAGAACCTGGGGACTTAAACTAGAATGAGGAAAATTAGTACATTTGGCCCTCTGTATCCATGGATTGATTCGACATCCACAGATTCCACCATCCACAGCTTGAAAATATCCCCCCCAAATTTTTTTTTCCAAAAAGCAAATATTGATTTTGCCATTTTATATAACAGACATTTTACTACACCATTGCATATAACAGGACTTGAGCATGCACAGATTTTGTTATCCACAGGGGTTCTTGAAACCAAACTGCAGCAGATATCAAAAGAATATCACATTTTGGACGCAACTCACAGAATCCCCCAGCCAGCATCAGTCACAATTAGTTAGCCCAAGTTGCACATGTAACAAAAGATAGTACAGTAGTGTGAGTGTGTTTGAGTTACTAGCCATCAGATTTTTGAATCTGTAAGACTAGCTTATCTCTAAATTATTATGTGGACAGATGGGATACTTAACCCGTTGATTCCTCCTGTTTCAGGCACTTGAACTTTTCCTGTAAATACCAAGATGGATATTTTATCTGTGTGGGTAGGTGCAATTGGTCAAGTTAGAAAAACATCTTCTGCTCTCGCTAAGATATGTTTTGGTTCCAAAACATCTTGAGAAGCCATTGCCACTGCCTAATAAGCATTTGTACAGAGCAGGTTTTTCCACCCTGGTGCACTGCTCCTCATGTTGGTTAGGGATGATGGAGCTTGTAGTCTAACATATCTGGAAGACATCAGGTTGGGGAAGGCTATTAATTACAGTGCTGGGAAATGGTATTTTTTGACTTCATGTTGGCTAGGACTGTGGTTCTTAACCTGGGGTCCAGGGGGGCACAATGTCCTCAAAGGTGGTCTGCAAAGACTTGAAAGTTGCTTGGTCCACCTCCTCCCTGCAGTGGAGCAGCCACATGACAGCAGTCAAGGCAAAGGCTGGTTGGCTTGGCCTGCACATTGCCATTCAATCCACTCCAGCCACAAACTTGCAGGAAGAAGCAAGAGAAAAGTCTTCCCTCCCCCTCTGAGGGAAGGTTTAATGGATGATGTAATTTTATTATTATTATTATTATTATTTTAAATTTTGAGTTTTAATTCTTGGGGGTCCGCAGCAACAAAATATATTTAAAGGGGGTCCCTGGTAAAGAAAAGGTTAAGAACCACTGGGCTAGGGTATTTGAGAAGTGGTTCAAAAAAGTGCTGGACTGGTAAAGAAGTGAACATGCTTCCATTATCACTCCTACCCTGCTGTGCCTCCTATTAACAGTTCAGATTTTTTAAAAAAATAACAACATACAATAGTGAGAGAACTTGGTTAATTGGCACAGAAATAATCAACAAATAAACAGGAGGTTTTTAATAGGTATGCTGTGATTTTTCACTCCCCTTCCATTTTTCCCTTTTTGGTTTTTCCACTGTAGTGGGCTAGAACAACAAATCCAGATCGAAACGTAATTCAGAGTGACCCAACTCAAAGACTGGACAAAACCAAAGGATCAGATGCAACCTAGGACGCGGTGACACAGGTGAAGTGGTTCAGGAATTCTGTGCTTCTGAAAGCAAAGTTTAGTCACAATGCCTATTGCTGCTTAAACCCATTAAAACACACCCCACCTCACAATCCCAGTTTTGTATTCTGAGGTTAATTTGGTCAATTTATGGATTCCTCAGCCTGCCCTTTCCATCCCAAACTAGATGGGGGCATCGCACAGTGAGGCTGGCTCTCCACCACTTCGTACTGGCCAAGAAGGCTGTGTGTTTGGAAGAGCTGTACTCAAAAAAGTCAACTTTCTCCTCTAAATTCTGGTCTTTTGTCTTCCCCTCCCTCCCTCCAGAGGCATGTTCTCTTACCGTGGGTCTCTTCCAGACGATGCCCTTAGTTTTGTAGGAGTTTGGTCCCAGTTCCTTGTAGCCCAGCGAAGAGGCAGCCGCGGGGAAGGAAGGGTCTTGGAAGAGCTTCCCTGCCTCCAAGCACTCTGCCCTCAGCGCCTGAAAGTCCTGGTTTAAGTATTTCAGCGCCTTTTTGTTGGAGCCCAGCCCTTGGGCCACCTCACGGTCTTTCGCTACTTTCGCTGCAATGCCAGGCATGGTGGTTTCCCGCTCCAGAGGTTAACGCAAAAACGCAAAGCTTCTTCCAGCTGCTCAGCAAAATGACGAGAGAGAGAAACCTCTGGCGGGAGGGACGTCCCGAGCCCAGCTGGCTGCCGGCGGTGATTCATCACAACGAGGGAAAACAGCATCGCTCTGGCCGGGGTGTGGCTGGCTCGGCCTTCAAGCTTCCTCAGGCGGCCTCAGAGGGCCCGCGGGGCAATGGCCGCTGCCCTCCTCGCTGGCCACAGCTTTGAGAAAGGCCTGTGTGGAGAAGACGACGACGGGGCACCTTTTCCCGCCATTTTCTGAGGCTGGGGCTTGGAGAAGTGATTTCTCCCCCTCTCGACTCCTTAACTAGTAGGGGCCCAAGTAGTGAATGCAAGCTGGGGAATACTGGGAGTTGCAGTCCAAAGTGTGTGTGGGGGGGGGGGCTGCCTTTAAGTTGCCTGTCGAGTTATGGCGACTCCATGAATTTCACAGGCAAGGAATACTCTACTTGGTTTTACCAGTTCACAGGCAAGATGGTTTTGCCAGTTCCTTCCTCTGAAATACAGTTGTCCCTCCGTATCCACGGATTTAAGTATTCAGGGCTTGAAAATATTCTTAAAAAATAATAATCCAAAAAGCAAACCTTGATTTTGACATCTTCTATAAGAGACACCATTTTGCTATGCCATTGCATATAATGGGACTTGAGTATTCACGGATTTTGTTATCCACTGGGTGGTGGTGGTGGTCCTGGAACCAAACCCCAGCGAATATGAAGGGACAACTGTATAGCCTACAGTAGTACCTGGTATTTCTGTGGTTTCCCATCCAAGTACTAACCAAAGCTGACCCTGCTTAGCTTCCAGGTGCTTTTAGAACAGTGGCTCTTAACCTTTTCTTTACAGGGACCCCCCTTTTTAAATTTTTTAATTACATGTTGTATTATAGCATTACAAATACATGTCTTGGTATACAAAGGAAAGTAAAAGAAACATTAAAAAATTCAATAAACAGTATATAACAAAGCAACTAAGCATCCTGCCAACACTTATTGAAGTCATAACCTACTTAGTCCATGGTATGCAAATTAGGTTTGGTCAGAGACAGACAACATCAAGACATCTATACAATAACATCAGCCCACATTGAAAGATGATGCACTCTTAACCTTTTCTTTACTAGGGACCCCCTTTAAATATCTTTTGTTGCTTTGGACCTCCAAGACTTAACTCAAGATTTAAAACAACAGCAATAATACAATTACACCATCTATTAAACCTTCCTTCAGGCACTGGAGGGGGAAGAAAGACTTCCTGCAAGTTTGTGGCTGGAACAGAGTGAATGGCAATGCGCAGGCCAAGCCAGCCAGCCTTTGCCTTGGCTCCTGTCACATGGCCACTTTACTGCAGGGAGGAGGTAGGCTAAGCAGCCTTCAAACCTTCACGGTCCCACTGTGAGGACATTGCAGACCCCTGGGGGTCCCCGGGCTACAGGTTAGGAACCACTGCTTTAGAATATTTAGTCCATAGTCCAAACAATAACACTCCAAAATTCTCAACCATTTTTATACTGTGCTGGCTTTGCCATCCTAACAGAGCATCCCCTCCACTTCCCTTGGTGTTATTTGCCGCCACCCCCCAGCAAAGGGGGCATATAGATAGGTCTCTCATCTTTGAAAGTTTCATAGAACAAAATAAAATATTTCCTATTTTCAAACTGAGGAGACTAAATTGTTCTGTTCCTGGTTGCATCTTTCCAGAAGGCCTTTCCTCTTAGCTGCATGCTATAGTAGAGGGATAGGGAACCTGCAGCCTTCCAAATGTTTTGGACCTCAACTCCGCCCCAGCCAGCCTGGCCAATGATCAAGATTATGATCAGAATTTTGTAGTCCAAAACATTTGTCCAAATGTTACGTACCCCCTCCAGTACTTTATTTGATGGTAGAAGGGGAATCAAGAGAGGCAAGTTTCAAGGCTGGTCCAAAATGTTTTACTGCCAGGGACAAAGGACATGATTAACACCATTTCCTTACATACAGAAGTGAAGCAGACTGGGATTTAAATTTTATTTCACCAATGATATAAGTCAACAGGCGACTAGAAGGCACACACACACACGGCTCAGCTAGATAGGATAATTAATTGTGGAAAATAAGTCCATTACCTCACTATTGCAGCAGTGTTAATTTGTCCCTATGATCTATTTGCAAGATCACTGGCATGGAAAGCTATCTGAGTTTGCAGTTCACATGGAGCATGACCATGAGAAAAAATGGCAGCCATTAGTGAATTATCTGCCTTATTATCTCCCAAGAAAGCTCCCTCCGTTTCCCCCCTCCCTTTTTTGCCAGTAAATGAGAGAAGCGGAAGAGTGATCTGCTACTTAAACACTTTTTTTTTTGCTTTGCCGCTTGAAAACAGTGCTCAATCATGTCCCTGAAAAAACAACAATGGCAGCTCCACTTGCTTCGTTGCCAGCAAGCCCGCCCCCGTGCACGTCCGACCAATCATGTTCTGGTTTCCTGAATGTGCCTGAATTCAAATTGGTTGTTCAGACAGCCTGTCATGTGTATTTTCGTGTACTTTTTAAAAAAGATTGCAAGAAACAGCAAAAGCTATTATCATGAACTACTTGGAGTTTTCAGCCCCACCCCTTCTGAATATGGCGAATCCCGACAGAAGCTCATCTGGACAAAAGGTATTCTGCCTGCATTCTTTTAGGATTTTTTCATCGTCTTATGGGAAAGTTTGCTTTACCACACCTGAAGGCAAAAGGCTAATTCAGGGAATACAGGATAGGTCATGTGGCAAACAGAGTTCTGGGGGGCCCTTTTCTTAAGGCAGAAGTGGTGAAACAGGTGTGGTTCACCACTCCTATCTGTTAGACTGAGGGATTGAGGGTCCTTTCCACTTCTCAGTTAATTCTGGATCCTGTCTGGGGTTCTGTTATCACCTGGCCACCCAATTTACGATAATGGTTAAACCAGACAGGTCAGATTACCATCGACACTCTACTTAAATATTTTCAAGTCTTCGAATTCCGGGATATTTACATGGGAAGGAACAAACTCTTTTGGTACTGTTTCAGGCTATTAATTATAAGTATTCATATACATATGCATATACCTTCCCCTCAGGGAGAAACACTGACATAGCAATGTCTGTGCACTTTGTTATAATCCATATTCCATAACATTATATGTAAGGCATTATTACTCCATTATGTTGCATATAAGGCATCTTATATTGAGTCATATAGTCATCAGGAAATACTCATCAGGACATTCATAGGGACTTTATCTTTCTATTCAACTCTTTAACAGGCTTGGCAATAAGTAATACATGTAAGAACTATTGGGATGTAGTGGCAGTCTAACATGCTGGGTTTGTTTACTGTTAGATTGAGCTAGGTTGAATGTAAACAGAAAGGATGAGATAATTTCCTGTTGTAACCTGAGAGTCTTCTGGAAGAAGGAGGTCCTTTAAGTTTCCTTTGTCTGGAAGACACGAGGTCCAGTCGCCATTGACGCCCTCTGGAGGCAGCATGCCTCAAAACAGGTCTCCTGCATATTTTGTTTTAGAGATGTAGCTATCAAGATATATTTTTGTTATTCCTGTCTATCTTCAAGTTTTCTACCTGTGTACTCACAACATGAAGGTTGTGAGTAAACCTGTTTTAATATACCTTTAAAGACTTGTGGAGGTATTTACTTTGTTATAGTTAGACAGAGTGTGAAAAGCGGGGGGCAAAAGGGTTGGATGGCTGATAATTGTCTGTGTCTAGAATTACTATGCTTTGCTGTGTGTTTTTAAACAGAGGACTTTTTCATACGGGGTAAAAATCCCCTGAGGAGGTCGGGAGAAGAACGGTGCTGTTCTGCTTACAGCGTCCCATTTCAGACAGCGCCGTCCTCCTGACCTTCCTCTGTGCTACCTCCATGCTGCAGGTGTCGCTTCAGGTGTCGCTCCATGCTGCAGGTGTCGCTTCCCGGCCTCAGAAGCTGCGTCTCCTGGCTTTTTAAAAATCATGTATATATTTGTTTTTAATGTGATTTTAGTTAGATGGTTTTAATTTTATAGTGTTTAATGTCTTTTTATGGGGGAGGGTGGGTGTGGGTGGTGTTTTTAGTTATTATTATAATGTTTTAATTGTTGGAAGCCGCCCCGATTGTTTTTAGCAGAGGGGCGGGGTATAAATAAATATTATTATTATTATTATATTTTTATTGATGGGGTTTTTCTTGTGCCCGCAGCACAGAGGAAGCACGGGGGAAGGTCCGGAGGAGGAAGGCGTCATCTGAAACGAGGCACTGTAAGCGGAACAGTGCCGTTCTTCTCCTGAATTCCTTGGGGTTCCCCCCACCCATTTGAAAAAGTCCAGAGGCTCTGCAGATTTTGCTTACTGAGGGGAATATAGCCAACTGTTCTTTGGCACCAACTTTAAAGTTTCTCCCAGTACAGCAGTATATCCAATAAGAATGTCAGCCTTCTAAACCAGATAACATGTAGCATTCTCTTTGTATCATCATTATCAGGTTCTCCCTAATTACATAGTTTTCCATAGTGACTGCTAGGTCAATAAACAGATAATTCCTAAAGGCTTTTACATATTCACAATCTTGTCCCTTATCATATTCTTAGTTGTTTTACACTTAACCAATTACCCATGCCAATCTCATCTGTTTGAGGAATTTTACAACTCTAACAGACTTCTGTATAACACAGACATTCAGGGGTTAAACCTTAAGCAATAATCACATGCAAGCATATATCTCTCAGCCTTACCAGAATCAGCATTTCAGGGTGGTACATCAGGGCTTATCAGGAATTTTTCTCAGGAAGGTTACATCATTGCCTTCTCTTCCCTGTATTGGAGGAATGCTGAATAGGAGCCTAGCTACATGAATCTAACTTAGCTCTTTTATTCTTTCCTGACGTCCACTCAGTGTATCAGTTATCCAAGCAGAGGTTTACGTCTTTTTGTTCAGTAGACTTGAGTCTAGTGCACACCCACCTTTAGTATACACCCCTAGTACCTGTTGTCAGGTCTCTCTAATGTACTAACCTGCAGGGTGATCTGAAGTCATTTTTTGCTGTTTTTGTTTACATCCTTTAAAGGAACATCTGGCATTCTTCCAAGACTTGAAATCTAAACAAGCATTTTCCTTTCTTTTATTACAAGATGGAAAATGGGCAGACACTGGACTTTTTCAGATGGGGGGGGAACCCAAGGAGATTGGGAAAAGAACGGGGCTGTTTCGCTTACAGAGCCCCTTTTCAGACAGCTCCGTCCTCCTCTGTCCTCCTCCTGACCTTCCCCTGTGCTGCTTGTGCCGCTTTTTATTGATGGAGGTTCTCCGTCAATAAAAAGCACTGCCAGCAGCACGGGGGAAGGACAGAGGAGGACGGGGCTGTCTGAAAAGGTAAGTGAAACAGCCCTGTTCTTCTCCCAACCTCCTCGGGGATTTCCCCCCCTGTCTGAAAAAGTCCAGTGTCATGAATCTTAGTCTCTATATTCTCCCATTAATAGATTTTACCGGGATATATGTCCTTATTTAATTCTATATAAACATTTTTATGGTATATGCACAGGCTGAGGGGTTGCCAACTAAGACGATTATCAGATGGGGAGAAAAATAGTGTCCCCGTCTCACTATCTCCTCTCCTGACCCCCTCCCAAATCCGTCCCGGCACAATAACAAAAAGTTTCATACACCTACCTTTGCCACGTCCTTCCCTTCCCTCGGCAGCCCAGGAGTGAATGCAGCCCGCACGGAGCTGCATACACTTCCTGGTTGAAATCCTAGGCCGTTCTCACAAGAGGACAAGTGCATGGGATATTCAAACTTTAAAGGAAAAATACACGTCAAAAAGTTTCACGAAGCACCTAAACACACTTAAAAAATACCAAGTAACTCGGGGAGTGTACAAAAAAGTGTGTCAATTCCCTCATTGTCCTGATCGCACCCAGAAGTGTTTGGCACGGACTTCCCACTGAAACTGGCATTGCACCATTCTGTCATAGAAACAGAACGGGTGATCTATTCACGGCTTAGCCCATGAATAGAAAGGCATGATAGTGGAACAGAATGAGATGAGGGCATGATGACGCGGGTACGACGTCATCTGAAAATAAAGCCCTTTAGCGATCTCCTGGTGTTGTTTTCATGCCATTTTAAGGGTGTCTGATAATCTCCTAAAATTCGTCTAGCCTGTAACACTGGAAGTGGCCTTGCCCATTTCCTAATTATTATGGCTGCAATCTTAATTATTATGAGTATAAAATTATATCTGTTGTCCAGGTCTTGGAGTGAAACAGAAGCAGTATTATTAGAACAATCTCAAGAAACAGTCTGAACTCTTGGTCCTCCTGGCTCTGGCCCAGTCTAGGGCACTTCTCTCAAATAGAGAGAGTGTGCTTATACAATTAAACTAGCAGTGGGTGAGACTAAGAGACAGAGATTTGTTTCCCTCTATTTGACATACTGTCAATCATATCAAGAATTATGAAATTTCCTGCATAGGCAGGAAAGAAGGATACCTGTGGGAAGACCAAATTAACCATCATAACACATCCTGGAGGCGCAGTGGTTAAATGTCAGTACTGCAAGCCAAAATGTTATGAGTTTGATCCCAGAGAGCTCCAAGGTTGATTCAGCCTTCCATCCTTCTGTAGGCTGGTAAAATGAGTACCCAGCCTGTGCCTGTTTGGGGCAATTAGCTAACACATTGTAAAACCGCTTGGGGAGTGCTTTGGCACTGATAAGTGGTATATAGATCAATGCTAAGACAGTGGGAGAAAATGGTGCTGTTTCTTCTGGTAAGATTTGTCTGAATTAGTGTCACAGTTTCAGTGCAATTGGACAATACCATCTATGCATCAGAACACAGATTAAAAGCAACCAATAACATTTATTTTATATTCCATTCAGTCCTAAAGTAAGTGACACAAGAGCCTCAGCAACTGGAAGAATCTTCTAAATGTCTGTGCTTCACTAACATTGCATAGATCTGTCTGAGAATTTTCTTAGTAAAATATTGTACCTGAAAGCAAAATCTCTAGGTCTACCTTTGGAAAAGAATATGAAGTACCCACATTGTATTACTAAATGGGGTTTACAATAATTAATTTTCAATGAGGTATGCATGGCCTTATGGATTATTATTATTATTATTATTATTATTATTGCACCAGTGACTGGCAGGAGCTGAAAGACATTTCAGTGAGCTAGTACTCCAAATATTCAGGCAATTTTCAAAGTTGCAAGAAATGGTTAAGCCATCTAGCCTCCTCATTTGTTGAGTGTGAACTTGCAGAAACTAACCCTGGGGGACTAATTCATTATTATACAGTTTAAAAGGCCAGAAAAAACTTGTAAAGTCAACTGCCTTAATGTTTGCAGCCATGTTGGTCCAGTAGAGTAAAAACAAAAAAACAAAAAAACAAGAAAGATGTGACCAGGAATACTGACAGCATACGACATCCAGCTTTTTTTAAAAAAAGCCTTTCAATTTCTTATCTCACACTCACTCTCTTTCTTTTATCAATTAACCTGATGAAAAGAACTGGACAATTTGAAAGCTTACAGTGTTTTGACTTGATCTGCTCAAGTTATTTTTAATTTTTTCCCCATGGACCAGTGTAGCTCTCTCTCTCTCTCTCTATTTCTCGGCTGGACTTCCTGCATTCTAGGAATAGATGGAATAACCATGAAGAAAAGATGGGGAGGGGGGAGAATGGTAAGGTCTGGATGGCTGTCATGTGGATATCCAGAAAAAGTGAATGTACAAAATCTTCAGAAAGTAGTAATCTGGCATAAATGTGTGAAATACTGTATATGAAAGACAACCCACCAGGAATACTGTAACTGCCTTGTTTACTTACCTATTTGTAAACAGATATACTGCTGTTTTCATTTCATTTCCTAGTAGTCTGGTAGCTATGGTAGGTAGAAAAGTGATTAATAATTAGTTTTAATAAATAACTTATACAATAAATCAATAATTTTTAGGAGAGCCACAAGAGGCCCAGCCTTCTCTGATCACTGTCAGAATGTGATAAGGGTTGTAGCCTGACCCATTTGGTTAAAGAAATCTGACACAGCCCTATTAGATCACATTATTGAAAATGTCCTCTGTGCTTTATGCATGGCTTTTCTCATTTTATAATGCTGCTTATTTTGGGACTTTTTAATAATGTTATCATCACAAAACTTTACAGCTTTCTTGTATACATGCAGGGGAAGCCACCTAATTAGAGGATCCAGTGTACAGCATTGTTTTTAACCTGACAGTCTTTCCAGAAGAGTGTGTTTAATGCACTGGTCAGTTGTTACTCAGTGGCTGTGGGAGATCTAAACATCCTTCCCCCACAATCTCACATTGTTTGTGCAAAGGTCATCTCCCTACCCATAATAATTATTCCACTGTGCTAAAATTACCTGTGAATTCCAGAAATATCTGAACTACAGAAATACATTCTGGCCCTTCTCTTGAAGATGTATGCTTGCAGAAGGACTAGAAGTATTTAAAACCCAACATTTCATAAATCCTTGCTATAAAAATACTGTAATGTCATTCTACTTGTGCTGTAAATGCATAATCACAGTGCCTTATAGCTTTCCCAGCAACAACATCTTGAGCTCTGATGTTGTGAGGGAGGAGATCATGACCTTGTGCCCACACTGTCCTCTGGCATCATGAGCTGTACTCAAAGCAAGGAGAGGGAAGGGAGGGGTCACCAAATTCCAATGTTAACTTTGTTTTCTTGTTACTCATGAGGTTGTTCCAAGTAATTTTTTCCATGTGATTGCAACATTCCTAGCAATTTCAGCTGCCAAATACTCCCAAAACAGAGATCCTAGCTGTTTTGAAGTTGCTAAAAGAAGTTATAGTGTTGATAACAGGATACAAGCTAATTATAAACTATAGTTTTTATACACTGGGATGCGAGACAGGAGAAAAATATTCTTTCTCTTAAAAAATATATACAGAGACTCTTGAGGTTTTGCAGAAGGTAGTCTGCACGAAAGTCCATCATCAAAACCCTGCATTTATTACCTTTGAAACCACTCTTGTAAGAGCCCTTATTCTACAGTGATCGCCCAGTGATAAGAAGTTGGCCAAGTTATAAGAACAGTTCCAGACCTTACAAACAGGCACTGCCACATGGCTGTGCAAGCTTTCCCACCCTTCTAGCAGTACTGTACTTATTTTGTATGCATCAAACGTTTCAGGTAGACAGGGGCATAGTGACAGGGGTGGGTGGGCATTGCACCCATAAGAATTCTCCGTCCCCTTGAAATTTTCCTTCAGCCCCCAAATTTCTAACATTGCAGAAACTTGAAATACAGTCTAGGCATCCAAAGAAAAGGGACAGGCAAAATTACCTACGAAATTCTAACACAGAAAATATAGGTGTGAGCAATTTTCAGTGTCTCACTTTGCAAGTCAGAGGAATTCAAGTCCATGCCCACAGTCCTGAACAAACATGGGTTAAAGGGCAATGCTTGGAGTTTATAATGCTTGGTCAGGTCAGTTGAAGAGCAGGTTAAATTGACACTCCCTGCATTCAATGCATCATCAGAGAGAAACAAATTTAGTAATCATGGCTTTTTGAAAGTACTAAATTTGAAGGTCTTTCAAGTGAAGAATTTCTCCACAAGTTTGCAGAGAAAGCACATCACATTAGCTTTTACAGGGGGCCCTCAGTATCTGCTGAGGTTTGGTTCCAGGACTCCCTGTGGATAACAAAATCCGTGTATGTGCAATTCCCATTATATACAATGGCGTAGTAAAATGGCACCCCTTATATAAAATGGTGAACAGCAAGGTTTGCTTTTTGGAATTTTCCCCCAAATATTTTTGAGCCATGGTTGGTTGAATCTGTGGATGTACAACCTGTGGATATGGAGGGCCGACTGTATTACCAGTTCAAATTATTACAGCAGGATGACTTGAACAATATTTATTGACTTCTTAATCACTGTTATTTAGTTGAAACAACTATTTTGCATAAGGTAAATATTGTATTTTAAATTGGCTTGCTTTTCTGTAACCTTCACAACATAGTTCTAATTAAAATGCATTAATTGGAGTTATTTTATAATTACCTATGAAAACATTTTTCAACAGAAGTCTCTTTTGTAGTGACTGATGATTCAACCTTTCGCCCCTCTCCAATTTTTGTCTCTATCCCTCCAGTGAAAATTGTGTTACTACACCCCTGTAGGTAGAGAGAGGAAAAGTTTGTTGTTGCTGTGTACCTTCCAGTCATTTTTTACTTATGGCAACCCTATGGCAAAACTATCATGGGGCTGTGTTGGCAAGATTTGTTCAGAGAGGGGATTGCTTTTGTCTTCCTCTGAGGCTGAGAAAATGTGACTTGCTCAAAGTTATCCAGTGGGTTTCCATGGTTGAGGAGGGATTTGAACTCTGGTCTACAGAGTTGTAGTCCAGCTCTCACACCACTACAGTACATCATGTTGGCTCTCATAGGAAAATTGCACAGACTATAATCAGTCTGTGGCCCGCATTCTCCATAATTCCTTGCCATTGCAAATCCTCTCCAGAGTGGATGGGGTTTTAGTCCAGCAAGATCTAGAGGGCCACACATTCCTGATCTCTAAAGGCTCTTCTTCACTCCCAGGACCCTTGACACAGGTTGTGAAGTGAGAAGTTGGGCAAGCCTTGGTAGAGCCAGCCAATAATACAACCTGTGCTGGATGGAGTGACACTCCCCCTGAAGACTCAGGTGCACAGTTTAGGTGTACTCCTGGACTCAGCCTTGAATTTGGAGGCCCAGTTTTCTGCAGTGGGCAGGGTGTGCTTTCACACACTTAATGCTTGGGCACTAGCAGTGTCTGTTCCTAGAGATGCCTGATCTAGCCATGGTGACACACACCCAGGTTACATCCCATTTGGATTGCTGTAATGCACTCTATGTGAGGCTGCCTTTAAAGAGTGTTTGTAAACCTTAGTTGGTACAAAGAGCTGCAGCTAGAGTATTAACTGGGGCTGACCTTGTGGTCTCTTCCAACTCTGATTCTATGTTACAGGGATTGTACAACTCCCCTGCTCCAACAGCTCCACTGGCTACTGGTCTGTTTCCAGGCACAATTCAAAGTGCTGGTTATGACCTATAAAGCACTATACCACTTTGGCCCAGGCTTTATGTCAGACCCAATATGAACCTACCCAGACCCTGAGAAGCACAGGAGGGGCCCTTCTCTCAGTCCTACCACCTTCATAGGTATGGCTGGTGGGAACACAAGAGAGCGTCTTCTCAGTGGCTGCCCCAACACTTTGGAACACCTTCCCAAGGGAGGCTAGAATGACCCCTCCTTGCTATGCTTCTGTCCGCAGGCAAGGACTTTCTTTATTCAGACAGGCTTGTAGAATTCAAGACTTTTAACAAAGGGCTGTAGGTGCTGAAGGCTCCTCCTCCTCCTCTTGTGAGGGAATCTATGGGGGGGGGATATAAAACCAGAGGCTTGTCTGTTAAACTGCTTAAACAACAACAACTGTCAGATGTTGCACTTCTCCCTCAGCCCTCTCTGGAAGCTCAAAACATTAACTGGCAGTTCGAACATTAACAGGCAGAGATGGTGGATTCTTCCCATGGGATGCTACTACTGTAGTTTTATTACAATACTCAGTTGTTTGAATTTTATTTCTAAAGAAAAATGAAGGGGAAGGGATATACAGGCAATTTGTTTAATGTCTTTCCTGGCAGAAAGTACAGTTAAAGTAGAAATGACTAAACATACAAAAAACAAAAGTTGGGGAAGACTCATCAGCATAGCTTCTCTAGAGAAAGCTCTTTTTCATCATATCCTTGGAGTCATCTCAAAATAACCACAAGTAAAAGGAAAGGGATGAATGGGGCATGAATCATCCTGGATTATATGGTGGAATCTGCAAATCATTGTATTCATATTTGTGTTCATTTCTGGCGGCAGATAATTTATGATTCAATAACACCATTTCCCTGTATGCTCCTCAGGCACCCCACTATAGATCTTGGGGTTGGAAGCAATATTCAAATATGTTTTTAAAAGGTCCAAAATGAATTTCTCAAGTGTTGTGACATCATGACAAGAAGAATCCTTGATCGGCAAGAATCTTCATCATTCAGGACTTATTCTGTGCAAGAAATGCATGTGTCCCCAACCAGGAAACAGCATTTTCTGCACAGAAAACAGTGAGATTCAAGGTAGGTAAATGCTAAATGATGTACATTAGCATGAAAACAAATGCTCACTTCTATATACAATAATGCGTTCTGAACTGATATCAGTTAACTAGAGTTGCTTTCACATTACAGCTCTGTTGATTTTGGACAACTGGTTAATGCTAGCAGGAGATGGTGGGGGTTGTAGTCCAACACATTTGCACATTGTGGGGAAGACTGGTTAATATTGTTATATTATTTGTTTGTTTGCTTGTTTCTTACTTTTATATACTTTACCACATGCTGATAGAAAAGCAATAAAAAAAGCTTCCTTATACTTCCTTATTAGCTCCCTCTTGGCTGATCACAGACTATGAAATGTGGTAAGAAACTCAGAGAAGCCTACACATGGTTATCTTCTATTATCCTCACAACAACCCTGTGAGGTAGGCTTGATTTCCATGTACACACATATGTTGAAGACCTGAGTTTGCCAGGCACCTGTAAACACTTTTTAAAATGTATATGTGTATGTACAGTATGTGTGTATCCGTATGTTTATGTTTACGCTGCTGAAGAAAAATGCCTATAATATGAGTGTTTATATTGGCAGTGTAATGCATGAAGCTACCCTGAGCAGGTATTCTAGTCTGGATTTCCTCCTGTCTCTTCAATCTTCTGGCTATTGCCAGTACCACAGACTAGCCTTTCAAGAAAAAAGAAATGGTCTTAAACATTTTGATGCCTGACATGAAAAACAAGATGATTCTTTCCTCCTGTAAAAGGCAGCTAGACTGGCAGATCAACCTTTCTTCAACACCAGTGGTTTGACAGCATCTTCCTCTGCAGTTCAAGGCAGCAAGCTAGCCTAGAGCATACATGGCACTCTCTCTCAACACTTTGCTGTTGGCCCCCTGCATTAGCTGCTTGAGGCAACTGCCTCACTCTGACTAATGGTAGGGCTGGCCCTGGGAAGAAAAAGAGTCAGGCTCATTTCCTCTTGTATGTAGTATCCTGTTTTTGCAAGGCACCACATACAATACTTTATACACAATTGTTGTTGTGTACCTTCAAGTAGTTTCCAACTTATGGTAACCCTAATGCGAACCTATCATGGGGTTTTCCTGGCAAGATTTATTCTGAGGGGGTTTGTCTTTGCCTTCCTCTGAGGCTGAGAGAGTGACTTGCCCAAGGTCACCCAGTGGGTTTCCATGGTAGAGCAGGGACTCGAACCCTGGTCCCTAGAGCCATAGTCCAATGCTCATACCACTACACCACGCTGGCTCTCTTCTACACAATACTTTCTTTATTTTGATCTTTTGAAAAGCATTTTTTTTCTGTCTGTGCTGTCAGGTTGCACAGCCAGGCATTTGAGTGCTGCAGGAGATGCTTTTGAAGCCTGGACATGCTAAATTGTTCACTTGCTTTTGTTCAGCTTTAAACTGCAAGCTGCTAATTTGCTGCCATCTCAGTTTTCAGTTGTCTGTTTTCTTGAAGACAGTTCCTTCAATTCTGTGATGTTCTGCTGCCAGAAACTGCTGAAGCACAACTGCCGCCAATTTAACATTATTTTGTACCAACAGGAAATTTAAACCAGTTGTTTGTTGCTGAGTCAGGAAGACCTTGAAGCTAACCTCGGCTTGTTCTCCTGCAAAGAGTGCTTTAATATTCCATGCTGCATACCTGAATAATATTTAAGAGCCATCTGTCCTTAACCTATACATGTGTCCATATGGATCTGCTTAACACCAGGAGCTGCCTATATGAGGGAAAAAATGTGGATTGATGAGCACTAATGCCAATTCGAAGCAGCTTCAATTTGTCTTAACATTTTTTTGGCAAAATTGCAGGCATGCAAAGCTATCCACTTTTCCTGTCCCAATGGGTATACCTGTGAATCAAGATGATGGGTGTGAGTGCCACTGCTGAACAGTTTTGTTTTTTTTTAAAAGCATATCTAAGGTGCAAAAGTGCAACATTCCACCTAAATAATTTTTTTAAAAAGAAAAAAAAAGACTTTTGTTGCATCAGCACACGGTCGCTAAGGCAAAAATCCAACATGGTGATTCCAGGCACTTGCCTTGTTAGCAAACTCTGCCCCCTGCCCAAGTCTGACCAATCAGCTTTCTACCTCCGCTCTTATTGGGAATATGAATGAAAGTGAAGTGGTTGTCCCAATGAGTGGGAATGTGCATTCCCCACTAAGCTTTTTAAAAACTTTGGGGAAAGGTGTGAAGGCTTTTCCTTCTGCGTTTTTGGTGGATTTGGCCCCCCTCCTTCCAAATACAATGGATTGATGAGGGATGGCATTTAGACAAATTGTATTCTCCTCCAATTCTATGGGAAGTATTTTCTCCATTTAGACAAGTCCCAGTAATCTGTTGCTGAAGAGCTACAGGTACATTTCAGGTAACAAGCCCTCTGACAGCAAAGCTCCTATTTACATTCTTTTAATGCCAACCCTTTTTCCCCTTCTGTCTAGCTGTATTTTGTTTGTTTTTAGCAGCACTGGTACTGGGAGGATAGTGAAGAAAGATTGAGAAACAGAGACTTTCAGTGTCAGGCTGCAATATTATGGGTGCAGTAAACAATGCAAAAAAGTTTGAGCTGGGAAAGAATAGGATTCTGTTCTAGCTGAACCTATTGTAGCTGTGTGTGCCTGCCTACAACAGGCAAAGTAAACAGCAGCTGCCTCCAGAATCCCTTAATGAGCATGCCTAACAGCACAACAGAGAGGGGAGAGCAGATAAACCTGCCTTACCAGCTCCCTTAGCATGTTAAAAAAGCATAGATCTATATGTTTGGTCATCAAACTGGAAATCATAAGAAAAGTGGAGGCTGGTGAAAGAAAATGTCATCCCTGGATGCAGCTGTATGCCTAGTATATTTTACACCCAGTGCAGATTGGTTTTTTTAGCACCCCCTCCCAATAATTCTCAGTAATAATCATGAAATATAAATGGTGAGAAAAGTAATGCAGTGAATTTTTTATTGAACTTTGTATATATAATAATGTCAGTAAACATTAATTAATTAATATAAATATTACAGTATAAAAAGTAACACATAAACACATTTAAATTACATTACTGTGTTTTTGAAAAAAGGGGAAAATTTTATCTAATGTATGTTTGCAATGTGATCCCTAGTACCTCTTCCTTTTCTGAACCCAGCTTGGACACAGGGATGTTCTTCAGGTTGCATTTTGGTACAGTGATGGATTTAGTGTTTTTCTTCAGCTTTACTCTAATTTTTGATATCAACGGTGCATGGTCTGTACCACAATTTGCATCTGGTCTTGTTTTTCCAATTATGTAGTCTATTTGTAATTTTTGCAGCTTTGCATTTTATTATCTTATAGGTTTAATTTATATACAACATGTGTATTCTGTAAAAGATGGGAAGGATGTAACAAGTCACACCTACCAATTCACCACACACACACACACAACTTTAGATGGGTGTGATGTAAAAAAAAAGACACAAAAATTCCACAGGAATTACATCCTTGTGCCCATCCAGACATGGTTTCCTAGAAAGTTGGCATTTTGGGCCATGCTCTAGAATAAAGAGTTTTGGCCCTGGTTCCTTTGCATTTTTTTTTCTGGCTTGTTGCAGCATTCCCATTTATTCCTCATCAACTGGTGAATTTGCTAATCACAGCTATCTGAAATGTTGGTGTTGTGGGCTATGTTCTAGAACACAAATGTTTTGCCTGGAATGGGTAGCAGAAAGTGATTCTTGAACAATTTCTGTGACTTGTGGCATCACTCCCATCTGGTCTTGTGCATTTGCTGAATTTCTTTGGCTTACTGAAAAGCTGGCATCCCCAGCTAATTTTTTTTTATGTTTTGCCTGGAACAGGTTGAAAAATGTCATTTCTGTGGAATTTTTCTGGCTTGTGGCATCTCTCCACTTAGTCTTGTGTGGCAAGTAAATCTGCTGGGCATGGCACCTCTACTCTCACATCAGGCAATAGAACAGTTGGGGACAGTGCCATCAGTGTAAGATAATGTCAGATAAAATGTGTTAATCTTTAAGATACCACAAGACTTTTTAAATGTAATTTTCCCTCCAAAAGACTAACATGACTAAGTCCCTGAAAAGTCTGTTTTCCTTTATATAAGAACACACACATACGCACACACACACAAGTTCAAAAGCAAGTAACAATCCAGCATGGCACACCTGTTTCCCCATTAATACTACCTGGTAAATAGAAATATATACACTTGACGCTCCACATTCGCTGGGGTTAGGGGCTCAGGACCCCTGCAAAGTGGAAAAAAATGCAAATATCTCTAGCCCCCTCCTCCAAGCTTATTTAACACACACAAAAAGTACGATTCACGGATTCAACCCACCATGGATGCCTTCGCGGAGGCGAGGTTCTTTTGCAAGGCAGAAATGGGCAGCTGGTGGGGCTTGCCACTGCCTCTGCTGCTGCTCTATGCCATTTGTAACAGGGACTTAAGCCTAGCCGTGCATTCAGTCTCTCACAGACTCACAAGGTTTGCAGCCCTTATTAAAAATGGCATAGAGCATCAATGGAGACAGCAGCAAATAATCTGTGAATAATCAAATCCACAGAAGTTAAACCCACAAATGTGGAGGGCTGACTGTCACTGATAATTATTTTAAAAACCCATTTAACTTAGGTGTTCATGGGTCTGAGTAAAGGGTTCAAAAGATCTTACCATACACCAAAAACAAGGAAATGTGGAATTAGCCCTTCCACAAATGTTCATGTTAAAATGTCAGTTGGTCTTCAAAGGGGTGCTAGATTCAGTTTTTTTTACTCTCCCTCCCCTTTTCCTTCTGTAGCTACATACTAGAAGGGCTACCTCTTTGAGGATAAATGGTTTCATTTTCAAAAGAAAGTGGCATCTAGAACTGCCCCTTTTGGGTCCCAGTGAATTTTTTTCTTAGGTCCTGGAAGTTTACTTGTTCCCTTAAAGTCCCTCAAGACTTTGTAGGGAGGAAGGAACACCCAGTCACTGCCACCCACAATCAATCCCTGCCCCACACAGCAACCTGCTTGATTTCACTTTGTTTCTCTTAGAGCCATATGAGCTTATGAAAAACTGTGGTTACTGTTGGGGTGTATGAGTATAAAAATTAAAAAAATATATTAAAGATTCCAGGGAGCAAGCCCTTTAGGAATATCTTCTTAAGAAAAGTTTCTTTTAAAGTAAGCAGACTTAACATAGGGAAGACTGACCAAGCTTAATTTGCATTTGTATGTGTTCTAAATCACCCAGCATTAAAGTCAAGGAGACAAATTAAGGACAATAAAGATGGTTGCTTAAAAATACATATAAAAAGTTTACTGAAAGTATAGCAATCTTAATCTACATATTCAAAACAAATCTAAGTCCTTAACTAACTAAGAGGATTACAGTTCAGGGAAGAAAACTCACTCAATCTTTGGAATTTCAGGTTAGGATAATCAAATCAGAAGCTTCTAAGTATTATAGCAATAACATCCATATTTCCTCATAAATAGAGGTGTTTGTAAGTAAGCAAGAGCTCATCTCTTTTCTTCATGTTTGGAAGTCAGATGCATGGTAGGAAGAGGAGAAAAGAGAAGAGAAGCCTACCTCATGGAGAAGGCTAAAAAAAAAAAACCCCTAGGCAGGGACACAAAGAATCATAAAGTATTTAAATTAGGAGACCATGTGATGAATGACTCAGTGGTCACCCCATAGCTCCAAATGGCTAAGATTGCCTGAGATGAGAAGGGGGATAGGAACTTAAGCATGTAAGGAATTTCCTAAACTTACTAAGCAGGGGTGCAAAAAGAATGCTACTTCCCCACAGTTACTGCTTGCCTGGGCCATGGAGGTGGAGGTTCTGCTTCTGTTCCCCTTCCTCTATATCTGGGGCTGATCACCTGTGGGCTTCTTTTCAGCCACCACTGTCATCGGAGGCCTAGCACTTTATCTGCTTCTTCTTCCAACATTGCTTCCTGGCCCCTCTTGTCCCTTTTGTCCTACTCACTGGTGCTACTGCATTCCTTTGTTCAACGGTAGCTTCCTTTCCTTCATTTGGATCCCAGTCCTTCTCTCTCTTGTAACAAGGATTAACTGGCTAAACATCTTTAGTATTTTGTAACACAGAATTTTCTGTATCAACATTATTTTCTTTAAAATTCAGCTATTTTAACAATGGATGCCCAAAAGAATAGACAAACAGTGGTACTACCGAGAAAGACAATAAAGATATTGCTGAGATTTTAAAATGGATGGTCAAAAGCAAATAATTATACAACTGAGAAAGATAAAAACAAATGTAATACAGTTGGGACCTCTGGGTCCCAGTAATTTGTACCCATTTCCCCCTGACTTCTGACAGCAGAACAGACGGCCTTAAGAGGCAGTGGGCTGACCTTTGCTGGATACACATCTGAGGATGCTGTATACATCCTACACTGTACATTCTGTATTAAGGAGATGATTGGTGACTTCCAAGGTCTCTTTTAATTCTATATTCTATGAGACATTATTCTTTTAGTTTTTAAAAATTTGTTGAGGAAAGCTAAAATTCACACACACACACACACACACACACACACTTTCTGAGAGCAAGAGGTCTAGAAGACATGGGCCAAAGACAAAACTAGGGTCCAGATTGTGAGGCTGGCTGCATGGTTAGCCCCATATGTTTAAGGCTTTGATACAGGCACAATGTGAGTAGGTTGTGTTGGATTTGCTGAGCTTTCTTTAAACAAAATGTCTTTCGGTAAACTAACAATGTCTATTCTCACCCACCAATTTTTGCTTCTATTTCTCTCTGTCTTCTGCACTGCTCAGAATCATCAGGTAAATGTAAAAGACAGGGCAATGCAAACCAGTGAAAGAGGAACCCTGACCTACCTTGAAAACCATGACTCAAAAGGTTAACTTGGCAGTCATTAACTAAAGCTCAATTATTCCCTTGACAGGTTTTAATGA
This sequence comes from Gambelia wislizenii, assembly GCA_030847615.1. Classification (NCBI taxonomy): domain Eukaryota; kingdom Metazoa; phylum Chordata; class Lepidosauria; order Squamata; family Crotaphytidae; genus Gambelia; species Gambelia wislizenii. The sequence continues at coordinate 52,799,417 of JAUMIR010000001.1, read as the reverse complement.
ATACCAAAATGTCCATCTCTTGTCAGATATGACCAAGCAGAACATTCATCATTACTTGGTACTTAATTATAATATCTTCTTAAAATTCCCTGTTGCCTCTAGGTGGTGCTTGTGCATCAATTTTTACTTTTTAATTGTGAGAGAGAGAGAGAGACTAGCAACAGCAGAGCATGAAAATAAATGTCTGAAGCAACTAAGGACCTCTCTGCACATGGACATTTTGCTTATGTGTAGAGAAGATTCTGTATTGCCAAAACCACATACTTTTGAAGTGAAGTTTGCATGATTAGTTTGCTGAATATGGGGGCTAGGAAGTCACCATGTGAATTGATAAAACATCTTCTGTGAAGAGGATAGCAGAGGAGTAGGCTTGTCTCTGAAAACAAAACGCTGCAGTGATGGCATTTATTTAAATTATATTTTCTGAATGTATACACTAAAATCAATTTTATTTGTATAATCCAGAGAATGTATACACCATGGCAAGGTGTTTCAATAAGTATCTTGGGAAAACTGGAAAAATTGACAAGCTGAAACATATCCAGAGTAGTGTGACCAAAATGATCAAAGGTCTGGAAACCAAGGGCTTATCTACACTGGCCAGAATACATCACCTTTTGGCTGGCATATTCTGGCACCAGAGCTGGCCCATTTCCGCCCTGTTACCATGCTGAAACAGGCAGGAGTCCACACACATTCATGTGGCCATTCCACTGCAGGGAGGAAGTGGACTGAGCAGCCTTCAAGCCTTCGTAGACCCCCTGTGAGGACATCACAGGTTGAGAACAACTGACTTAGGGAGCTGGGTATGTTTAGCTTGGAGAAAAGAAGACTGAGAGGTGACATGAGAGATATCTTTAAATATCTGAAGGGATGGCTTGTAGAAGATGGAGCAAGCTTGTTTCTGCTGCTCCAGAGACTAGGACATGGAGCAATGGAGTCAAATCACAACAAAAGAGATTCCATTAAAACATTAGGAGGAACTTCTTTACTGTAAGAGCTGTTCGACTGCTTTAGAGGGTGATGGACTTTCCTTCTTTGGAGACTTTTAAACAGGCTGGATGGGCCTCTTTCAGCAGTATTTTAGCTGTGTACTCCTGCATGGCAGGGGATTGGATTGAATGGCCTTTGCATTCCTGTCCAACTCTTAAAAGTCTATGAGTAAAGACTGGGCTACAGTAGATCTTAAGATAAAGAGCACCGAGTTAGGACTTTTTCGGACGTTTAAAACTTTCGTGAGTAAAAATCAAGGAAATATGACGCTCAACTCTCCCTGTGGTACCGCAACAGTACCGGCAGGGGCGAGCGTCATCCGAAACTGATGCTTTGCAGCGCAGCAGCCTCGCAAGCTGACGAGGCTGCTTGCGTTATTTTTCAGCGTCCGAAAAAGTCCCTAGAGCACCAAGTTAAAGCACCAAGTTAGGACAAAGGAAAATAGGATTCAAATTTCCATCCGGCTATAACACTTTCCACATAACCATTTTCTTTCCACATAACCAATCTCAGGTTAAAATGGGAAAGGGGGAGGGAGAGACAACCTTGTGCAATGTCCTGGAATCCTTGCAGTGATCCTGGATGGTAAGGAAGATAAGAGACAGGGAACCCAAAGCACTGGTGGCACTAGGGAGAGGCAGAACTGCACCAGGTGACACTGTAGGAGGGAAGGGTGACACCGGCCTTAGTAATGCCACAGACCCAGAGACAAGAGATAGAGAGAACAGAATACAGAGTAGGCCACAGGCTGAAAAACCGGAGCCCAGGGGAAAGGTACCTGAAAGTGAGGTTGTTGTTGTGTGCCTTCAAGTCGTTTCCAACTTACTGTGTATAACAACCTCTATCACAGGGTTTTCTTGGCAAGATTTGTTCACAGGGCCTTTGCCTTTGCCATCCTTTGAATTTGAGAAAATGTGACTTGCCCAAGGTCACCCAGTGGGTTTTCATGGCTGAGCAGGGACTCAGACCTTGATCTCCAGAGTCATAGTGCAACACTCTAAGCACTACACCACTCTGACTCTTGAAAGTAGGGTATCAAATGAATTTCAAACTTATTTTAATTAACCTAGCAGTTTTTTTGGTTCAGGCTTCTAGTAAAAAAGAGCCTTGCTGGAATAAAAATTACTCTGTCATTCTAATGTACGTGGAACTGAAAGATGCATTTATTTTCTATTTGAATCTTTTAAAAATGGAAGCTGGTGATTGCAGCAGTATTTATGCTAGTGATTTTTACATCAGTTCCTGCTTAATTTCATTTCAAATGACAAATGGTTTTGCTTTGGCCAAGAAACAGGCCTGTGATTTGTAGAGGATTTGCTCTCTGCATCCAGGTGTTGAACCTATAGGGGTGGGAAGAGAAAAGAGCTTTTAATGGGGGGAAACCTCCCATGAGATAACGACACATGACAAAATCCAATAAAGCTAGCCAACTGTACAAAGGGTATAAATAGCAAGGAGACCACAAATGATTTGGACAGAGTGGTCCACCTGGGCCCTATTCAGAGTAGTGGTGTTTATATGCTCAGTGAGAAAAATGAACAAATCTGGATGATTAGGACTGCTTCACATGTTGTAGAAAATAAATGCTTAGGCACAGGTAGAAGTTCTTCACCCAGTACTCCTGGTTGCTGATCATATAGGAGGCGAAGAAGCTCAGTGACCAGTCCTTCTTTCCACCCACCAAAGTACTCCCCTTTCAGAATTTTTATGAACCTCCAAGACTGCTAAGAGAGCTTTACTGACCAGCTGTGGGATTTGGGGAGCTGTAATCCGAAATTTTTTCCCCAAGCCCTGCTTTGTTGTGATTGCCATTCTCTTCTCTTGGAGGTGACAGCTAATATGTTCCCTCTGTGTGCAGTGAAAATGCTCAGAACTAGTATTTATGTATTGTTTATGATGTTGAAGGCTTATTTGTAATTGCTCTACTGTACAAAAAGCCTCAGTTCCTGAACATTCTCTTTTTAAAAGAAAATATGGTTTATTTGGGGGCATAGATAGTTCTGTTATATTTTCCTGTTGCATAAGAGCTTGATACTGTGGTTACAGCACTTCTAAGTATTTTAGGGAAAAGTTAATTGTGTGAGACAGTCCTTAAGAGCATTGCAGGATCATCTAGTCAAGGCTGTTTGCTAGAGAATTCATACACTTGTTTTTCCTGTATGAACTGTAAAAGTTGCATTTTCATCACAATAAATAGTTGAAACAGAAGTTGGGCCCAAAGTATCTGAATAAGGTACATTTTATTTGGTCATTTCAAATGAAAATTCAGATTTTCCAGGTTATTCACCTAGCTCTAGGCAGCGTTTTTAGAGCAAAATCTCCCATGTCTCTGGCAGTAGCTGTTTGGCTTTTGCCTCCGTATGGGCTGAATTAAAATCATGACCCTTCAAACAACTCTGAAATTGAGATGTTGTCAATTCCAGCAATGTGGAAGAGGGAGATGGTGAGGGAGCCCAGCTCCCTGATTTTTATCAGAGTTGGAGCAATGAGGTCATCTGTTAGAGCCAGTAAAGCTGGGCCAGGATAATTTGCTGGCCCAGCTTTACTGGTACATGAATGAGTTAATAATGAGGCTTTCAAGGTTCACAGTTTGTGAAAGATTAGTAGAAAGGAAGTAGGAGAAAGAACAAAATAAATGAACAGAAGCTGGGCAGGTTTTTTTTTTTTTTTTTTTTTTGCTTTAAGCCAACAGTTTAAATGGTAACCCTCCTTTGCAATATCACTTGCATTTCTGATTAAAATTTAAATATTTAGTTTCTGCTGGCTGAAGATCTTTCACTGAAACTCAGTGTGATTTACCTGTGACTATGGACTTGCCTAGACTAGCCAGAATACAATGCCTTCTGGCCAGTGTATTCTGGCCCTGAAGCTGTCCCATTTTTACCTGTTACTGAGACAAAATAGTTGGAAGTCTGCACGTGCACACTGGCTGCCACACACACATGCTGGCTGCACGTGCACACTGGCCAGTATCAATAGGCTCCTCCGTCACTCATTGCACTCTCTGAAGCCATGAAGGAGGACCTCAGCATGTGATCAAGGCTGGTCACATGCAGGGTGCCTTGACCATGTTGTATTGGGGGCCTCCTTCCCAGCTCCAGAGTGACTCCATCTGTGGTGTAGGCATTGTCTGGCTATACAGGTCAGCATGCAGGTATGGACCCTATGTTCCCGTTGTGACGGACAGCTAGATGAGTGAATGGGAGAAGTGTGTTCTAGAAGCCAATCCTATGGCAGGGAAGCTGAAATGGGAGGGGCTTCCGGATGTTTAAAGTTTCATGACAGTTAAAGTTAAGCTTTGAGTTTTGAGGAGTTGATGACAGTTGGCTGTACGAGAGACTCCACCACACTTAGTGGAATGCACTTCCTCAGAGTGGTAGAGTCTCCTTCTTTTGACGTTTTTAAGCAGAGGCTGGATGACCATCTGTTGGGAATGCTTTGATTTCTTATTCCTGCACGGCAGGGGGTTGGACTGGATGGTCTCTTGTGGTCTCTTTCAACTCTATAGTTCTGTGATTCTATGAATACAGGGTTTTTGCCTTCCTGTTTAATGTCCATACAGGACAAATGTTCTGGATCTTAAATAAAGGACATCCCATACAATAAGGGACACCTGGCAACCCTATGCACAGTGCATAGTTAAACAGTGGAATTTGTTGGCACAAGATGTAGCCATGGTTGCCAACTTGGACAGCTTTAAAAGGGGACTGGATAAATTAATGGAAGTTAGGGCCCTCAATGGCTACTAGTCATGGTGGCTCTATATCACCTCCAGTATTGGAGGCAATATTTCTCTGTGTTGAGACTGAAAGGATGGGTGTAGTTTCATGTCATGTCCAGCTGATAGGCTTCTCATAGGCAACCAACTGGCTACTACAGAAAGTTGATTACATAGGCCTTTGGTCTGATTTAACAAGGCTTTTCTTACGTTTCCCCCTTTTTGGCTCTTTTTTCAAAACCACATTTGTCATAGACAGTCAGATAGACATTTAGTGGCTGCTTGGAAAACTAGCATTTCCACCTCTGATAAATAACAGAGAATGCTACAGTCACTGGACATTTCTTTCACTCCTGTTTCCTCTGTCACTCTAATCTTTTCCATTTGAATTGTGTACATATTTACCTTTGAGTGTCTCCTCCCACTGCACAGGTGCCACTGTGCCAAGGTGCGTAAAATGTTTGCTTGCTCCACCCTCCCCAGTCACTAACTTACACTGATTCCACTGTGCATTTAGATTTTAAGATTTGTCCTGTCTGAGTGTCATATAGGAAGCTTAGCACAATGACCAGCGTAGCAATTAAATTGGCCAAGGAGAAGGAAGTATTAGAAGGCTTGGGTTCCAATGGGAAGGCAATAAAATACTTAAAACAAGATTTTGAGGAGCTAAGGAGGCAGTGCTTAAAGTCTGGTACCCTCTTCAAAGATGAAGAATTCCCTGCTTGTCCTTCTGCTCTTGGCTATAGAGATCTGGGGCCTTATTCTCCCAAAACTCATGGCATTATCTGGAAACGACCTCCGGTAAGCCTGTTGCATTCTGTTCATAATCTGTTGGATTTGGAAAGCATACTGTTCACTCAAAGGGTCACCTCCAAATTCACAGTGACTGTAAGAGAGTTTCTTTGAATTCAGGAAAATGTATAATGTCCCTGCAATGGCCTTCATCTTGATCTTGAAGGTTTAATGAAAAATAAAAATGCCCTTGAGGTCTCTTTCAACTCTATGATTCTATGATTCTACAAGAAAGAGACTTCTTTCTAGAGGGTTTGTCCTTTGGGAGTTGCTCAGGTTATCAATCAGTGCACTGAAGTCAGGGACATTTTTTTGGAGGGTTTAGTGTCTGAATTAAGGGATATTAATTATATTGCTTGGAAATATGAAGTGTGAAAATGAAGTACATCCATTTTTATTCCACAGACTATGGCAGTCTAGAAATAAGGGACATCTGGCAACATTTGGAGCTGAGAACGCCTGGAAATATATTCTTGTAGGATTTCCTTGTGTGCGTTCCCAATTTCTGAGGTTTTAATGGGTTTGCACTTTGAAGTACAGTACTTACCTTTGAAGCAGTAATATTTTCAAAGGCATATTGATGCTTTCAAAGTAGTGATAGGCAAATCTGTCTATTCTGGGTCCACATCATTTTTGTTTGTTTTTATGCATAATTCCTTTCTATTCTCTTTTGGCATTCATTTGCAATTTTTAAAAATTCTTGAACAATACATTTAAATACATACATTACTGTATTCTGTCTCTCTAAACAGTGAATATTTTCTCTTATGTATATAAATGAGTGGTTTTCTCTCAAGATATGAACTTGGACACATAGTTCCTATCTGTATGTTTATTTACATACATATTTTGATGCATTTAAATAGCTGGGAACAAATAGCACAGCTAGAGCTGGACCTAGAGGCCCCTCAGTCCAGGGCCTCCAGATGACCACCCAGAGATTAACAATTGATATAGATGAATACAGTGGCAAACGTAGTGAGCTGGCATCAATACCCAGGCTGGCATGGATGTCTCAAAGTAGATGCTGCTTGCTGTACCATCCTTTCTTACTTTTAAAAACTCTTTATAGTGAGTGGTTACACATGCTCATTTTATTATTTTATATTAAAAATGTGTTGTTCCTTTCTACAGCATGATGTTCCTGGGACAGGGTGTGTTAGGATCAAACAAAGGAACAATATAAAGTGATGCTGATATTTTGACAATGTTATGCTTTATGCTTGATGCTGGAGTCTTGGTCTATTCTTCATTGTTCAGTGCACATTCCCAAGGCTTCAGACTCCTGTCTTCTCAGCTGGTTGATGATTTGCTCCATCTCTTGCCTACATGCTAGAAGCAACCAGCTGCTAACCCTCTGTGCTGCTGACTCATCTCAGGATCTGACAGTGTGATTTATCTGTGGAGTAGAGATCAAGGACTTTATTAGATGCGGCAAATATGGTGTCATAAGGACGCCTAATGATCACAAAAGGGTGTACATACCAGACGTCATTGTTCTTTCACAATCATGTACTGTAAATGAGGCGTACTTTCTTATTGATGGTCCAAGCCATCAATAGATCCGCCATGGTGCTTTGTTCTGGCAAAGATTGGGACAGCCAGGTAGGGGGTGGTTTGTTTTTGTTTATTTTTTTTTAACCTCCCTGGTGTACTTGAGACTTTGTGAGTGTGTTTCTGTGCTTGTGTGTAATTTTGTGTGTGTGTGTGTGGGTGTTGGATGTATTTTTGAATTTGCCGCACTAGCGTATTCTCACAAGAATCTGTGAGATTTGGAACCCGGAAGTAAACGGAGCTCCGCTCATGCTCCGTTACTCCCGGGGCTGCCTTTCTGATGTGACTCAAGGTATGCCTGGTGGTGGTGGGTTCTTTTGGCGGCATAAAAACGTTTCAAAATATGACGGCAAAAGTGGTATGATAAAGTCCCTAATATTTGACTAACTCTTAGGCAAGGAGTTTTGACTTCACTCTTGGAACCAGTGCCCCCAAGTTTTCCTCAGGTTTTCAACACTATATAGAGCCTTCACTGTCAGTATGCAATATACTCAAAGGAGTAGCAAGAGTTACAACATTCTGCATATTTTTAGATGTTATTTGTTGGTCCCTGGAGAATCTGTATAGATTAGATGTGGAATTCAGCAGGCCTTCAGTACTTGGTTTTTAATTTGCTGGTTTTCAGTGTTTGAGATCTGCTACTCTGAAATTTTGAATACTTAGAAATTTAATTAGATGTTTTCACAAAGAGCTGAATTGCAATTTTGTGTTTTTAATCTTGTGTACTGCTTTGAATTAAGTTCTTTCAGAAAGGGGGATAATGAATAGTAGTGATAGGAGGAAGGTTCTCAGTTCTATAATGGAGAGAAGTAGTATCATACAGTTTTGCCATCAGAGATGGGGGAGACATTCAGGCTCCCTTCTTAGGAGCAATTCAGGGCTCCTCCTTAGCAGAATGAGCAGGATGGCCCTCAGATGCTTCAGGATTATTGCATTTTGAAGTAAAGGAAGTAGTTGCTGCTATTATGTGCCATCATGTTGGCTTTGACCTATGGTTACTCTATGAATGAGACCTCCAAGAGACTCTGTTATTAACAGTGCTGCTCAGGTCTAGCAAACTCAGAGCCATGGATTCCTTTATTGACCCAGTCCATCTGTAATGCAACTTTCCTCTTTTCCTACTTCCTTTAACTTTCCCCAGCATTATTATCTTTTTCAGTGAGTCATTTTTTATATAATATGCCCAACTACAATAGCTTCAGTTTAGTCATTTTAGTTTCTATTGAGAGTTCAGAGTAGATCAGCTGTAGGGACCATTTATTTGTCTTTTTGGTGATGCATGGTATCCATAAAACTCTCCCTTCAGCAGCATATTTTGAATGGCTTGTATTTTTTCCTGTCAGCTTTCTTTTTCCAGCTTTCACATCTGTACATAGACATTGGAGATATCATGGTATGGGTGATCCTGACTTTGATGTTCATTACTATATCTTTACCCTTGAGAAAGTAATATACTTTACCATTTTAAAAGTTCCCACTCCATAAGATGGTTAAGTCTAAAATCTAAAATAACAGCACCACTGTTTGTGCTTTTGTGCAGTTTCATTAACTATAATGTAGTATAATGTGAACAGAAAATCAGCCGGAGCTGATATTTTCAATGATCTTACTGTTTTTATTGATTTTAACAATGGGGTTTTCTAAATGGTGAAAATACTCCTGATAGAATTTGAGGAGAATACGATTTGTCTTAATGGGATCCCACATCAATCCACTATATTTGGAAGGGGGGCAAAAAACTCCAAGAACTTTGCAGGAAAATCCTTCACAGCCTTCACAGCTTTTCCTGACGTTTTTTAAAAGCTTGGTGGGGAATGCACATTCCCACTTGTTGGGACAACTGATTCTTTTTGGTGTGCATTCCCGATAAGAGTGGAAGTGGAAAGCTGATTGGTCAGACGTGCATGGGGGGCGGAGCTTGCTAAGAAGGTGATCGCCTGAAACTGCCATGTTGGGTTTTCACCATAGTGATTGTGCACTATGAGAAAATAGCCTTTTTTTGTTTGCTTCTTTGTTAAAGTGGAAGATCACACCTTGGAGTTAGGTGCAACTCAAGGTAAATGAAAATGCAAGTAATTCTCTCATGCCCGCCATCTTAATTCGCAGGTATGCCCATCGGAAAAATGAAAGTGGATTGTTTCCCATGCCTGCAATCTTAAAAAAACCCCAAAACCATTAAGACAAATAGAAGCTGCTGTGAATTGGCATTACTGCATACCAATCCACATTTTATTGCTTTGTATAGACAAGCCAAATATTTTGACCCATAGATGTCTTTTTAAAAAAGTGAATTGGAGCTATAAATTGCGATAGTGACTCACCATGCTCTGAAATATTTTCCAAATGCCTGTTGAACTAGAACTTGATGAGCTATAATTTGCACATGTTGGAACATTCATTGAGCCCTAGACTACAAATCAAAATTAACAGAAAAGTGTTAATTGTGACTCTTCTGATACTGTTTTGAGGAATAAGTTGTATTCTGTTGATTCCATTTTGAAGCTTTTGCATTTTTGTCCATTATGTTTTTACTGAACTTGAATTTAGACATATGACTCTCTAGAGAAATGGCAGGGTAAAGAATCTTTTAAACAAATTAACAATTGAAACAGTAATATGGATAATGCTGGATATGCTTCACTATACCACCCTTAGCAGATGGAAGGAAGAGTGAAGTACACTCCAAACAAATGGACTATGCAAACTGGGGCTTCAAAACTATTATTTATGCATGGATTGATTGGTCTGATTTGTATCCTGCCTTTCTCTTAAAGCTGTGATGCAAGCTGGCATCATAATTAAAAAACCAAGTATCAGTAAAAAAAAAAAAGAAGACTCATATTTAAATAGAAATTAAAATAATACTAGTAAAATAATACTATCAAAGCTCACATTATTTTTTTAAAACCAAACTTTTCAATACTAAGTAATATATATATATATATATATATGGCTTTTCTTCGCAAACAAAGATTCAGGAAGGACTCATCCCGCGCTTTCTGCAAGCGCGCTGATGACTAAAAAGGCCAATCTGAGATAAACAAGTCCGGTTGCAAAAAGCACAGCAGAAGGTCTCCTTGGGTGATGTTGTTTTGGGTTGTGATTCTTTCTGCGTTGTCGTTTCTCTTCAAGACTTGTTCATCGTGAACAAGCATTGTGGATAGTGTGTCTCCATGCCTCCCGATGTGAAGCCAGGGCGGACCACTGTTGGTGATCAATTTGGCCGAGCCTGAGATGTTGTTTCAGGGAGTCTTTGTATTGCTTTTTTGGAGCACCCCTCTTACGCTGACCCGTGGCGAGTTCACCATAGAGTAGTATTTTTGGGAGACGATGGTCCTCCATCCTAGAAACGTGCCCTGCCCAGCGCAGCTGCGTTCTCAATATCATGGCCTCAATGCTGGTGATCCCTGCTTGCTCAAAGACAGCAACCTTCATCACATAGTCAGTCCAGTGTATACTTAGGATTGTGCGGAGACAGCGCTGATGAAAGCGCTCGAGGAGTTGTAGGTGGTGGCGATAGGTAACACATGTTTCAGACCCATAAAGGAGAATAGACAGTACAATGGCTCTATACACACTGATTTTTGTGCTTAGCCTCAGGTGTTTATTACTCCAGACTCTTTTGTAAAGTCTTCCAAATGCACTATGTGCCTTTGCTAATCTGTGATCAATCTCTTTGTCAATCTTGGCATCTGAGGAGATGATGCTTCCCAGGTAGGTGAACTGCTGAACGGACTTCAGCACAGAGTTGCCGACGGCAATGTGGGGATGGTGGTGTTTGTCCTGTGGTGCAGGCTGGTAAAGAACTTCTGTTTTCTTCAGGTTGACTTCTAGCCCAAACAGCTCTGCAGCTGTTGCAGGACGTTAGGCGCTGCAGAGCTGCTTCTGTGTGGGCAACAAGGGCAGCAGCATCGGCGAAGAGCAGCTCACGGACTAGATAGTTTAGAGTCTTAGTGTGAGCCCTCAGACGGCTTAAGTTAAACAAGCTACCATCAGTACGGTAACGTATATAGATGCCGTCGTCTTCTTCAAGCTCTGCCATAGCTCTTTGGAGCATTGTGCTAAAGAAGATTGTAAATAAAGTTGGTGCAAGAACACAACCTTGCTTCACTCCATTAGTTATTAGAAAGGGCTCTGAAAGAGCATCGTCATATCTGACTTGACCACGCTGGCCCTCGTGTAGCAAGATAATCATTTTAAGGAATTTGGGGGGACATCCTAGTCTTTCCAGGATCTGCCACAGACCTTTTCTACTTACAGTGTCGAAGGCTTGGGTGAGGTCGACAAATGTTACATAGAGACCCTTGTTCTGCTCCCTACATTTTTCTTGCAGTTGTCTAAGGGCAAATACCATGTCTGTAGTACTCCTATTGGCTCTGAAGCCACATTGGCTTTCAGGGAGAAGTTCTTCTGCAATAGCAGGAACTAATCTGTGCAGGAGTATCCTTGCAAGGATTTTTCCAGCAATAGAGAGCAGTGTTATGCCTTGATAGTTTGAGCAGTCGGATTTTGCTCCTTTTTTCTTGTACAGGGTGATGATGACTGCATCTCGGAGGTCTGATGGCAGTTCCCCTTTTTCCCAGCAATTCACAAGGAATTTGTGGAATTTTTCATGGAGTGCATGACCTCCGTGTTTCCAAACTTCAGGTGGGATTCCATCAATCCCAGCTGCCTTGCCATTTTTCATCTGCTGTATGGCCTTAAGGGTCTCTTCCAAAGTGGGAGCTATGTCAAATTCATTTTTCATTGGTTTTTGTATCATATGTTGGATAGCTGAGCCTTGGACTACTCGGTTGGCGCTAAAGAGACTTTGAAAATGTTCAGCCCAACGATTCAGGATGGAGGCTTTATCAGTAATTAAATAAATTATTATATAAATAAGAAAGTCCTCTCTTATGTTCTCACCAAATGTGCCTCTGAAGATAATGGGATTGAGAGAAAAAACATGCTGTAATGAATAACAGACACATTAAGGCCAAATTCACACTGGATTATTTGCCATCCTTACTATTGAATCCTGGGATTTGTAGTTTTACAAGATTGTTTGCCTTCTCTGCCAAAAAGTGCTGGTGCCTCACCAAACTACAAACCCCAGGATTCCATAGGGAGGAGCCATGGCAAATAATCCAATTTTAATCTGGATTATTTCTGTGGTGTGGATGCACCCTTAGACTTGGTTTTTGTCTATTGGTCAGATAGAGGACAATCTGGTTTTGTGGGAGAGGTGTGCAACAACCCCATTGTCATGATCAGACCATTTCATTGTAAAGTTTGGTTTGGCAGTAGCAGATACTCCCTGCAGGAGTGGGGGGCAGATTAAGATGGTCCACTGCCAGAGATTTATAGGAAATGAAGGTTTCTTGAATGGTCTGGGCCATTTCTCGCTGACAGGACTGGCAATTCTGTAGAGGCCTTGGTCTCCCTATGGAATGGTGAGATGGAAAGGGCCATTGATGCAATCACTGCTAAACACCCAGTCCAGTGCTCTGGAGCATATAATTAATCTTGGTTTACAGAAAATCTATGGGCATTGAAACAGGCTGAATGATGGCTAGAGTGTAGGTGACATAGGTCACTGGGCGAATACAACTGAAAATTGGCAAAGGCCCTTGGTTGTGCCTACTATGCAGCAGTGAAGGTGGAAAAATAACTTTTTATGCCTACTTTAGTCTGTCTTCAGAACACTATCCAGCAGAGCTTTTTCAAGTGGTGAAGAACCGATTGGGGTTAGGCCCACGGAGGCCAAGATGAGAACCCTTGGTTGGTCCAATGTACCATCTGGTCAATTTTCTTGGGATCAGTGTCAGTTGTCCCAGCCCAATGACAAGATGCTCAGATAATATTTGTTGTTTTAAATTGATTTAGCAGTAAATTTCTTGGATCAACAGGAAGAGCTCATATTTGGTCCTGATTTCACAGAGATGACAATTGTTGGAAGTGAAGAAGCATCAATGCTTGTTTACAACTCTATAGGCATATTTCTGACCATAATGACTAAAATAGTACATGTTAAGCATAAAATTAAGGAAATACATGATACAGCATAAAGATATAATGTTTGATTCAACCATTATTTTCAGGAGCTAGTCCCAAATCCTCAGTTCATTGTGGGAGGAGCCACTCGTACAGATATTCGTCAAGGAGCACTGGGTGAGTAGAGGAACACCACGTTTTTTGGTATCTGCATGTAGAGGGAGGAGGGGAGGAACATCAGCATTCTCCAAACCCTGAGCTTAGAAAAGTTACTGTTTGGAGTATAACTCCTCAAACATCTCCAACGGCTATATTGGCTGGAAGATCCAGGGAGTTGTACTCCAAGCAGTAATTTTTCCAAGCCATAATAATGTGTGCCATAATCAGAGAGCAGGTGCACAAAAGTAGATGCAACATGAGCCAAACCAGAGTACTTGAGCAATTAAATATCAATGGACCAATATGAATCCAGTATGTGAAACCACAACTTCATTGCTTGTTTTGCATATATCCTACTAACTAGTCTTTGGTGCAAAGGCACTCCTAGCCTTCATACTCACAAACTGTGAAATGTTTTGCTTTCAGAAATTGAACACTGTGGGCTTTATCACACTATATTTTATAGCGCTATTGTCCCGCTTTAATTGCTACAGCTGTCTCCTGTGGAATTCTGGGGTTTCTAGTTTACTGACACATAAGAGCTCTCTGGCTAAATTCCCCTCCCTAAACTGCAAATCCCAGGATTCCACAGGAGATAGACATAGCAGTTAAAGTGGAATAATAGTACTATAACAGTGTACTGTAATAAGGCAGTATGCCTACTATAGAGGAATAAAAGGTGGTCTGTTTCTAAGATCTTTCTTCATTAAACATTATTTCTTTGTCAATAGCAAAAGTCAGATGATGAAATATCAGCTCAGCCAGTCTCAAGAGAATTTGAAAGACCTGGAAAACTTTATATACACTGTATGAATGACCTTTAAAGGCGGAGGGGGGAGCACACACCAAAAAGCGGCAGCTCAGTTCTAACTAAAATACTGTATATCGCCACATGCAAAACTTCCAGAGGAACATGTTTTAAAGGGAGATCTTTGGAGACTCTTTGTATTTGAACATGCATGTTAGCCTTACCATTTTCCTCTTCACTAAAGCCTTAAGTGGCCAATGATATGGTCTTATTTTTAATTTTTATTTTACAGCTCTTGGCATTTAAACTAAATTTGAAATCTCTTCTCTGCTTCCTTGCCATCAACACTTATTGAATGCCTTGAAATGTAACAAAGCAGCAAACACGTCTGTAGTAGAAGCTTCATTTTCAGAGCTTGAAAAGATTAATTTTCTTGGATTAAAACTCCCATTAACCCCCAGTCAACAGGGTAACTTAAAGTTACTTTAAAATCCAACTTTTCCAAGCTCAGTTCCTTTGATGATATAAGGTACTGTACTGTAGATCAATCTTCTTCAAGCTGGTTCCCTCTACACTTGCTGGATTGCAGTGCCCATAATCCCCAGGCAGCATGGCCAGTGCTGAGTTGCACAATGGTAACTGTAGTTCAAGAAATCTAGAGGCCAACAGGATGGGAAATATTGAACCGTAATTTTGCACCCACCCTAATTTTGTTTCCTTTCTCTGGGCATAGAATGACCACTGTGGGTGTGATACAAAAGATCCTCCCCTGTAAAAAGAAACACCCAGTACTTTAAAAGGAACTATAGCATGCGATTTGGACTAGGACTCCTATACTGGCACTAAATTGTCCTCATGCTATTTTACTGGCTTAAATCACACACATCCTTTCCAAACTGCTGTTTGTTCACATGGTAATTACAGATTTTAAATTGTATGATGTAGTGATTTGGGCAGAGGGGGATTATATTTGAGAACATGGCACTGGGGAAAGATGTAATCCTCCCCACTCCTTAGCGCTGTATCTCTGACCAGATTCAGGGTTTACATGGTTGGTTTTACATTGTCAAAACAATGACAAGAAATTGTATTCAAGTATTCAGACATCTGCTGGCTCCCTGGCTAGTGTATTCTACCTGTGGATCAGGCCTGTTTCTCCCCTGTTACGGCACAAAATGGGATGGCGTCCAGACACCACACCAGCCTGTCCCTGCAAGCTGCTGCCCACATAGCACTCTCTGAAACAAGGAAGCTGGCCTGCAGCACATGAGCAAGGCCCCCTGCCTGTGACCAGCTTTGGTCACATGCCGCAGGACTCCTTCCTGGCTATGGAAGAGTGAGGCAGATGGCAGCTGCAGTGAGGGGCTGGTGTGCCGGAATGGACTCCTGTGGTCACGTGGGGGCATGATTCGTTTTTTGCCAGCTGAAGCAGATCTTACCAGGTATTTTTTTTAAATGGTGCAACAGGCCTTATCCCATCTTCCCCCCACCTTGACCCCGTCTTTGCCCTGCATAGTCTGGACTGCAGGGCTCCAAGACTGGGGGAAGATGGGATAAACAGCCCATCTAAACACGCCCTAAGGCACAACAAACTGAGATGAACATGGCCAAGTTTTAAGAAACTCACTAGATGTGTTGGAGCAGATGTCTGGGAATATCAGTCAGTACTGAACAGCTGCAAAGTGGTAGGATAAAGGTGCAAGTTGGAGGAAAAGTAGTGGTGTGGAGGGTGTCAGGTGATCCTTTCCCCCAGGATTTGCATGGTTGCTAACAGAATAGACCAAATATTTTCTGGGAGTCATTGGAGACTTAAGTCACGTGATTGTTTGCGGGCCAAAACAATCTAAACTGCTCAGAGATTGCCAGGCTCTATAAGACAACAGACATCACCTAGTAGTAAGAGCTCTTCTGGTGTGAAGCATATGTACAGTTGGGTCTCTGTATCTACAGATTCTGCATCCACAGATTCCACCATCCATGGCTTGAAAAAATTCCAAAAAGAAAAATTCCAAACAGCAAACCTTGATTTTGCTGTTTTATATAAGAACACCATTTTACTATGCCATTGTATATAATGGGACTTGAGCATCCATGGATTTTGGTATCCAGGTGAGGTCCTGGAACTAGTTCTAGGACCTCACCTGGATACCAAAATCCGTGGATGCCCCAGTGGATACCAATGGCCCACTGTATTCTGATGGCATACAAAGACACATGTGCAAGATCTTCTCCAGTGGCAGACTAATAGTAGTCTTTTGCCTCTCCATGATGGCCATTAGATAGCAATAAAGAAAATTTATAAATATAAATATGCAGAGTCCTATTGCTTCTTTACTTTATAAATTGCATTGATCTTATAAAAACACACACACACACAGAGCTTCATCAATATATACTGGGAGTCTGATAAAAATGATTCAGAGACAATTGTCAATCAGCCATTCTTGGGCTGGATGGAATAATCCTGGGCTGGATGGAATAATGTTTTACTTAAGACCAAGAGGTTAATATGTTCACACCTGCATGCCATCCTGTTCAGCTGTTTTGTGAAATTTGATCTTTGTAGGAGACTGTTGGCTTTTGGCAGCCATTGCATCTCTCACATTGGATCAAGAAATTTTAGACAGAGTTGTTCCCAAAGACCAAAGTTTCCAGAAGGACTATGCTGGGATCTTTCATTTCCAGGTATCCTTTCTTCTTCATCTTGTATGTATTTAGTAATAACAGGAAATAAAAGGAGAAAGAATAGTCCAAAAAGGGAATATAGCACTCCTTACTCAATGTGAACCCTTCCAGTTGTTATGCATTAGAGCTCCCATTATTTCTGATGAATGGGTTTGTTAGCTCAAGCTAATTGAAATTGTCTCCCTAACTATCTGTAGAATACCAGTCTGTAGAAGGCTGGTCTGTTGATACTGAAGACTTGATCAAGACCATCAATGAAACATTTGAGGATGATCAAAGTGAAGCAAAGATACTGATACAAAAGTAGATTTGTTGGTTATCAGTGGATGCAGCATGTATTTGATAATAAAGAAAGCCCATTCTCTTGACCACCACGGTGGGCTGCATACCTGTAGAAAGACTACTTTCTGGAAGCTATCTTGTTTCTCAGATGTGTATGCATTGTCCACTCTAAGACAAAGTCAAAGAGATGGTTATAAGTTTCAAGTTTTATAAGATGCCCAAAAGGTTAAACAAAGCCCTCTGTGTAGAAGCAGCTCCATCAAGATTCTTCTTTCTTCCCTCACAATTAGGCTAAGAGGAAGCAAGGCTCTTAGTTTCTGTTAGATGGATGTTGAGAGATTATTATTGGAATGGAATACTCCAGTCACAGAGGAGGTGTGAGATGATAAGTTTAAGAGAAGCAAACTGCAGGAAAGAAAATATGTTTAAAATCCTTAACAGGAGGAACATTGATTAAGCAAATTCTTGGATCAAAATAGCCTGATACTTTCTAAAGTAACCTAAAAGAGCAAAGGGTGGTAGGGAGAAATGTTGTGGCACATCCTCCCTCATCAAAGAGGAGTGAGGAAGACAGTGGAGGGTTCAGTCTGGGCTGGTTTTTTTTCTTTTGCAACAGAGGTCAGTAACTTAATTAACCCTGATTGAACCAGACAATGTTATCTGCCCCAAATGCTTTTGGGATAGGTGGCTGACAGAAGAAGCAAAAGCAAAAGCAAGCAGGAAAGGAAGAAGACAAAAGATCCTAATTCTTCTTTGTCTAACCCATCTCATACATAGTGGACAAGAGAGCAGCAAGAACAAGTGTAGAAGTTGCTGTTTCTTCCAACAGTTTCTCCATAGGAAAGGCTGGGATCAGCTAGACAGGAAATTAAAAGTGGATATTTCGGCATTAACTCACCATTGCAGCAGCGTTCATTTGCCTTCACATTTTTTTCTCAATATCACTGGTATGGGAAGCTATCTGTGTTTGAAATTCACATGGAGCATGCCCGCAAATAAAGATGGTGGCCGCGAGTGAATTACTCACATTCCTATTCTCCAAAAGCTCCTGCTATTACACATTTCCCCCGTTTGCTTTACTACTCGAAAATCACGCACAATCACTTCTGTGAAAATCAACAATGGTGGCTCCGGCCACTTCATTGCCAGCAATGCTGCTCCTGCATACATCCGACCAATCATGTTTCAACTTCTGGAACATGCCTGATTCTAATTAGTTGTTCAAATGGGAGGGAATGTGCATTTCTACATATATATATATTTTTAAAAAAACTTTGCTAGAAACAATGAAACCTGTTATCACGGAGTACATGGAGTTTTTGGCCCTCCTCCTTTTGAATATGGTGAATCCCCATGGGATCTCATCAGGGCAAAAGGTATTCCCCTCGCATTCTGCAAGGAGTTTTTTTCATTGTCTTATAACATGGATACTGTGCCAAGGTGAATACTGCATTGATGACTGGCTGTGGTACTGGCTTTTCTAAATGCAAAGCAATATTTTCTTGCCTGTTCTAGGATGTGTGATAAAGTTTTGTGAATTGTGCAGGCTCTCATGATGATCTCCTCTAGTAACAATGATCACACCCACTACAATTATCACACCCACTACTTGTAAATCCAGTGTCACATTACAGAAAAAGTGGAAGAACTTTCCTCCCTTGAAATCTGCTAGAGATGGTGTGAAAATTGTTTGGCTTGCATTTAATATGAAACAACCTAATTTGTGCTTCCTGAGTAGAAAATAATTGTCCTGTGTTTTTTTTCATTTTTCTAAATTTTGTGATTTGGTTTTCTGATTTTAAAAAACACATATATAAAAGTGCATTAAAAATTACATCATGGCAAATTGTATAAAAAATGCCTGGGAAATCAGTATTACAAACATATAAGGAAAAGTATTTGCAAAAAATATATGTATTAGGGAAAATTACATACAAAAATGTGGATGGATTTTGTGTACACAACATTTTCATGCTGAATGTTGGTTATTTTAGTGCAAATTGGTGCAGAAATGGTATGGAGTGAACATGCCTGAAAACCCATGGGTAATAACAGAAATTGAAGCAGACTGGTTTATCCGTCCTTGGTATCTGCTAAACCATTTTTTTGTTCTCAAATTGTTCCCAGATGTTGTTGGATTACAGCTCCCAGAATCCCCTACCCTTCACCATGTTGGCTAGGACTCTGGGAGTTCAGGTCCATCTGAGAACCAAAGTTTGGGAACCAAGAGTATAGCTTACAGTTCATCTCAGCAGAAACTGCTTCCATACCTTTTTCTCAGTCTCAGTCAAATATTCTGACTCCTTGAGTGACCTGGCACTGTAAATGTTGCAATTATTTGCAAAGAAATTTAAAGCACTGTGTAAAGGTGGCCAGTTATTTCCTTTATTTTTATCATTTGAGCCTTTCTTGAATTGTGTGTTCCTAAAGTTCTTTTGCTCAGTCTGATTTTCCTCCACCATCTTTTTTGTCAGTTCTGGCAATATGGCGAATGGGTGGATGTTGTTGTTGATGACCGGCTCCCCACCAAAAATGGACAACTCCTGTTTCTGCACTCTGAAGAAGGGAATGAGTTCTGGAGTGCCCTGTTGGAGAAAGCCTATGCCAAGTAAGCCATAGAAGGCCCATTAAAAGCTGTCAGAATTCAACAAACCAGTTGTACATCCTGCCTAATGCTACTGATGGATCTACACCACAGCTAGTTACTGGTAGACTATATATGCCTGATGGTTTATGTACAAAGTGCCCTTTGTGGCACTTTAAAGATGGGCATATTTATTATGTAAAAAAATTCACAAACTACAGTCACAAACTTTCACAAACTTCATTAGACATAATATGTGTCATCCTCAGTTGGCTGGTTACATACACATGGCTGTCCCTCGGAAAGGGGGAGTATTAATTAGATATACCCAATATGATTTGCCCTTATTTCATATTTATCAGTCTAGGGATGTGGAGAGGCCCTGTGCCTTTTTATTGCTCTTCTGTTGTTCTTGTTTTTTCTTTACCATAGGTTGAATGGTTCCTATGAGGCTCTTGCAGGAGGATCTACTGTAGAAGGTTTTGAAGATTTTACTGGTGGCATCTCTGAATCTTATGATCTGAGGAAAGCTCCGCCCAATCTGTATCAAATTATACAGAAGGCCTTGCGAGCTGGTTCTCTGTTGGGCTGCTCCATTGATGTGAGATGGTGTTCTTATTCTTTCTGTGCTTTGACTTGTGTTGTAGAGAAACTGCATATTAACACTGGGTGTTTCTGCCAGTGAAATTAATGTGAGACTTTCTTCTGGGAATATGATTGAACCTGACGTCAGATGAAACAGGAAGGAGCATGGGGTTCCACAACTAGAGAAATTAGTTTGCTGTTTTGATAAAGATTGCTTCCACATTAGCAGCTTAGCCTGTAATTGCCATCTTTCACTTAGGGCTTGCCCACATGGGCCAAATACCCTGCAGTCCAGATGACACAGGGCATTTACCCCCAGTAGTCGTTAGAACCCGAGGCAGATAAGGGGCTGAAATGGGGGCATGCTGCGATAGGGCCCGATAACACGTTACAGGAAAAAACCTGGTTTACCTGAGAAGAACCGGATCGGGCCCGATGTGTCCACAGGAGCCTATTCGGCATGCTACTCCTCTCTGCTGCTGCCAGCTCCCTGGCTGTTCTGGAGGCCAGGCAGGGGTCACTCAAAATGTGACTGAGGTTGGTCACATGTTGCAGGACCCCTGCCTGGCTTTCACATTAGCGGGGAAAATGGTGATGGCAGCAGTGGCTTCCGTGATGGGCTGGTGTCTTGTTTGAACATCAGCCTGTTTTCTCCAGGTAATGGTGGGGGAAATCTGACTAGATCCAATGTTAGGATACGCTGGTGGGGGGTCAGCATACCCTGCCTGGTGTAGATGAGCCCTTAGGCTGCATTTGCACTGCAGAAATAATCTAGTTTGATGCTGCTTTAACTGCCATGGCTCAATGCTGTGGAATCCTGGGATTTGTAGTTTGTTGTGGCACCAGAAATGTCTGTGATAGAGAAGGCTAAATATCTCACAAAACTATGAAGCCCAGAATTCCATAGCATTGAGGTATGACAGTTAAAGTGGTGTCAAACTGGATTATTTCTGCAGTGCAGATGCAGCCTGTGTCACTGTTTACAGAGGTCTGGTGCTTCTACAGAGGAAAGGCTCTTGGTTCTACCAGTTAAAAGTCATTCTGCACCTATTCTGTCTTGTTTTCTGTTTGTCTCATATGAAAAACATGGAGGAAGCCATGGGAAACAAGAGGTTACAAGTGGAAGGCAATGTCTTCTGGACAGCTCTCCTCCTCCTCCATTAAATTATGTGAATAGAACATGGCAACTGCATGATAAAAGTCTAATCTGGAAGCATTCAGAGTATACAGAAGATATTGCTACCAATAGCTGAAGTCACAGAGAGAAGGATGCAGGGATATTCTCTGCTGCCCCAGAGGGTAGAACCAGGTCTAAGGGTTTTAAGTTGCAGGAGGATAGGTTTCAATTGAACATTAGAAGGAATTTATTGATAGTAAGAGCAATTTGACAGTGGAGCCAATTATGTAGAGAGGTTGGGGGGGTCTCTTTCTCTGGATGTCTTCAAAAGGAGGCTGGACAGCTAGCTATTGGGGATGCTATAGCTGGATTTCCTGCACTGAGTGGGGAGTTGGACTTGGTGGTCTATGTGGCCCCTTCCAGCTCTATGATTCTAAGATACTATGGCCTGTGCTCTCTGCTTGAGGGACTAACTGGTGCATATATCATAAACCCCAAGATAGAACCTTACTGAGGAAAATTGGTCTGTGTATATGTGTGTTGGGGACATATCCAGAGAAAAAGCCATGGATAGGATAAGGCAGAAGTATTATGTTCCTTTTCTGCTTCTCTGCTATAATTTTCTCCCTCTGGTTTTCATTACACCAGTGGTTTCTAATTGTTGGGTGCCATCTGGGAGGAAAAGGTGAAGCAGCTTAGATTTGAATCTAGCTCTTTATCCCTTCATCTGACACTTTCAAAAAATTCTTATGTAATATATACAGTACCTGTTGTCTCTTTTTTATATATATATACCGTACTAGTTGTTCAAACAGGGTATATATTGAATGTTGATGTGTGTTTTCTTTTAGATACCCCTGTTTCATTGTTTGAGTACCAGTTTTTTTTCCTTTTGATAATTTAAGACAACATACAATGAATCTGAAAATAGTTGTATTTAGGACGTATTATATGAGCATGGCACACTAAAAAAAAAAAGGATATATGGCATATAAATATTAAAATGCATTCCCACAAAGGCAGGGAAATACATTTTTCAGTAATATATATCAAACTGGTAAAATAAAATACATCTATCTCGTTGAAAAGAAACCCTTCCTGAATTTGCAGATGGCACAAAATTGGGAGGAACAGCTAACACTTCAGAAGACAGAAATAAATTCAGGACATTATCACACTAGGCTGCTTAGACACCACAATTGCGTTAGTATAGGAAAAGCAAACATGCCGGTTGGGGAACAGTCATTTTTGCACAGCTCTTCAAAAGCGCCATGGTGCTGCTATACTCCTGCTCTCTGTCTTCTGCATGCTAGCCTCCATAACCCTACTTTCTTGTCCTATGTCCTTTCCAGCATGCCTTTTGATCTGTATTTTTTAATTGTTAAATTTTCAGTGCAATTGCACAGTCACAGCAATTGATTAAGTAAAAAAGAAAGAAAGAAAGAAAGAAAGAAAGAAAGAAAAGAAGTTGGAAAAAAAGAATAAAAACAGCCTGCTTGGGAATCACGAGGAGGAGAGGGGAGAGGGGGAGAAGAGCAGAATCACACCTACTCCGCCACGTGACTGTGTGCATATCAGAACTGCAGCACGAGGAACTTATCACACATAAATCAATAGCGGTAAAGCAGCGTGCATGGGAGTCATTGATGGGTTTTTCCTGTCAATGAAAAGTAGCACTCCAGGAACAGATGGAAGATGAAACAGCTACAGGACAGACATGGTATTGTGTGATAAGGTACAGCCACAGACACTACCATCCTGCGGTAATTCTGCTTTGGCAGTCTTGTCAAGACAGACTTGACATAATAATAATAATAATAATAATAATAATAATAATACTGAAGTGAGTTTAATAAAATGAAACCCAACAAACAAATGCAGAATCCTCATTCAAGCAAACATTGTTTTTTCTTTAAAAAAAAAACGCAAGAAAAATCAATGGACAGGAAATGCTGGTGGGGTTCAGGGAAACACAATGAAAATGAGATGGAGAGATTTTCACATTCCTGTCCCCAGCTAATATGGTAGTGGAAGGCTGATCTAGAGATTCTAGTTAATCACCCAACTGAATGTGACCACGTAGTGTGATGGAGTTGCAAAAACAAGTAATGCAATTTTAGATTACGTTAAAAGATCCTTATTACATGGAACTACTCCAAGTCACAAGATCCAAAGCCAAGTTACAGGAAGTAGGAATTCTACTTTATTCTACATCAGTCTGATGACATCTGGAGTACTGTCTCCCATTATGGGCATTACACTTTAATAAACATGTAGATAAATATGAATAGGTCTGGTTCAGAAAAGGGCAGACATGGGTTCAGACACAGGGAAAACAAATCCTGTCAGGAAAGGTTGAAGGGTTTAGCCTGGAGAAAGGAAGACTAAGGGCTTGTCTATACTAGCCAGAATATACTTCATTCTGGCTGGTGTACTCTACCCCCAGAGCTGGCCCAACCCCCACTGCCATTACTGAGATGAAATAGGCAGAAGTCCACATGCACGTGCTGGCTGGTATCGGTGCGCGCCTCCCCCACTGTCACACCTCTCACTCTCTGAAGTCAGGAAGGAGGCCCCCAGCATGTTGTCAACCCTCACTCTCAAAAGGGAGACAGCTGCAGGCAGAGAAACAGACAATCAAGGCTGAGCGTTGCTTGACGAAAGGATTCTTGCTTTATTTGCAGATACAGAGTAACAGAGAAAATATTCATATGGCCATATGGGTGCCTCAGAGAGGAACAAGCTTCCTTTGTTAGGCCAAACAGATTTGCACAAACCTTTTTATCAGTACCTGAACCAATCCTTGGGCAAAAATGGGATTTTACCTTATACTGTGCATGGAATGCCAGCTCAGCAAGGGAGGGGGGATGCTTGGCAGAGCATCCTTTGTTTACATGGTCTGCTCGCTGTCACAAAATTGCTGAAGTCTTCCATTTTGTGACTCTTGCTCTCAATGTGATCAAGGCTGGTCACATGCAGGGGACCTTGATCACATGCTGGGGGCCTCCTTCGTGGCTGCAGAGGAAATCCAGCAGCATCGGCATCCAGTTATACAGGCCAATGTGCGGGTACGGCCCATGTGTTCCCGTGCTGGACCCATCCTGTTTTCCCTGCATAACACTGGTTTTCCTGTGTTAATGTAAAACATTTTAAAAAGCTTTACCTTGGATTCCCCACAGTTTTGCCTCAGGTATTGCCAGGACTGCCCGGAGGTGAAACAGGGCAAGAGTCCTGCATCATTTAGACTGCGGGGCTCCAAGATAGGGAGAAGCCAGGGTAAATCACCTGTCTAGACAAGCCCTAGAAGGGATAGGTGCCTTCACTACTTGGAAGGCCATGACATAAAAGAGGATAATTGTTTATTCTCTGCTGCCTCAGAGAGCAAGAAAAGGTCTAATGTGATAAATTTTGGTTGTTATTCGGAGAAACATCTTGGCCTAAATACAATTCCTCATCCCAACTATAGTAGAAACACTGAATAAATGGGATTTAGATAAATGTTGATTCACCATTAAGCAGTCAGTTCAATGGATCTACTCTTGTTGGGGCTAGCAACTGGATTTAGGCCCTTGTGATAAGAACAGTTCAGTGATGAAACAAAATTCCTGTAGAGTGGGATGTCTTCAAACAGAAGCTGGACAATCATCTCTTAGGCATGTGAAGGTGGTAGCTTTGAGCTGATGACTGAATTTTCTACTAATGCAATAATTCTGTGGTTCTAATCTGCTGTACAGTGTGCATTTCTCTTTTGACAATAATGTTATTTCCATAGATTACCAGTGCAGCTGAAACAGAAGCAATCACAAGACTAAAACTGGTAAAAGGTCATGCATACTCTGTTACTGGAGCAGAAGAGGTAAAAACATAATCTTTCATTTACTGAACTGCAATGAAATTCATTTTCAATAATATTTTACTTTTATCAACCTGGTTTTCGTTCCATTTCTTCCTTTCCAAAACTTATGCTGAACATTTAAAGTAAGGTTTTCAAAGTAATTTCCAAAACACAAAATCACAATAAAGCATCATTATAAATCCAAAGAAGGAAAGTGAACAGCGTCTTAAGATGTTAGATAAAAGTTCCACCCATCTGGTGTAAGGACAGATGGACAAGAGAAAGCATTTCCCAAAATACATGTGGAAACTATGGAGGTTTGTTATTTGTTTTTCCAGAAGAATTGTGCCTGGCAAAAACTCACTATTGTGAGGACTGTACTGGGACAATAGGTGGATTTGCTGCTGTAAGGGGTGGTGAATCACTCCAGGTTTTGTCCCCTCTCCTTCTGTAGCTGCTCTGATCTGCTGAAGTAGTGTCCAGCCCCTGCAAAGCTCCCATTCAACTCAGAACTGCTGTGGGAGGAGTGGAGTAAAAATTCAGAGTGCATTTACTGACCCTATGGGTCATGGCAGCCAGTCCACTGGCCTCTTCTCGACTGTACTGAAGGTTCCAAGAGGTCTTTTTCAGTTACTGTTTGTAATTTCACATATTCTGTGCAGACTACTGATTTGAAAAAAAATCTCAACAAGTGATATACATTATTTTTGTTCTTAATGAAGACTAGTCAGTGTGCTATAACGGCATGAAAACAATGAGTGGAATGATTAAAGCCTGCAATTCTACTTGTGGTGTTTCTCACAGGTTAACTACCGTGGCAGACCAGAAAAATTAGTCAGGATAAGAAATCCATGGGGTGAAGTCGAGTGGACTGGAGCTTGGAGTGATAAGTATGCTGTTATGTTCTGTTTTCTTCCTTTTATATTAGATCACCCTCACAATGTCACATATATTTTTCATGTTTGGATTGTAACATCTGAAACACCATTAACTCCTCTATTTATTCATTAAAATTTATATTAATCTTCCCTCAAGGGATTTAAGGTTGCTATATGTGGAATTATTTTTGTTAGCTTTCTTGTGAACCTCAGAAGTAGGTTAGGCCAAGATATGATGACTAATCCAAGTTCACTTGGGTTTTTTCATGTCTCAGCAGGACTTTGGACCTGTATCTTTCACTAGTTCAGATCTCAGAGGCACTTGATTCAATGGCTACATGTAGTGTCCCACGTGTGAGATACTCAAGTTTCCTAGTCTTATCTAGCTTAGGTGGAGATGATGTTCATACCACTTTGTTGAATGTTATACTGGAAATGCATCAATCTCTCTTGTATCCTTGGTGGCCATTTGTTATAATATATGAAGTTCCTCTAAAATTAGACCAGGAAAAGTTAATAAATCAAATTGCAACTAATTGGAAGAAAGTAATATTAATAAATCAGTAGGGCTATTTATTATTGTGCACCTGAGTTTCCTGTATGTTTCCATACCTGGGTAGTACAAAGAAAATTCACTGTTAATAAATTACATAAAAAGATTAATTGGCTCACTATCAAATAATTTTTTCTTCTTCTTGAACATTGTTAGCCACTAACAGTTAAATATTTCAGATTAAAACCCAGAGCAGAGTAACTGCCTCATTGACATGGAAGATACAAGCAGTCACTGATTCCACCTTTCTCCCACAAGGCTTACAATTAAAAAAATAGTACAAATACATAAACTGAATAAAAGTATAAAATTTAAAACACAATTTTAAAACACTAGTAAAAAAAAGTACAGCACCCATTTACTGAAAAGCTCTTTTAATAGCATGCAAGATCAATTATAAAAGGTCCAGTGTAATAATAAGGTTTTTTCTCTGCTGGCAGAAGGGGAAGAGGAAGGGAACCAGCCAGAGGAGTAGTGGGTGTGGGGTGGTGGTGAGGACTCTGTCCCTCCAAATAAGAATTCTGCCCCTTCTATGAAATTTCCCATCAGTAACAGTACAGTAACTGTTACATTAACCATTACGGTAACATCAAACTTCATCTGAGCATTTAGAAATATAGTGTAGGCATCCAAAGAAAAGGGGCAGGAAAAATTACCAAAGGAATACAGACATGGCAAACATAAGTGTTCTAGATGTGAACAATTTTCAGTGTCTCTACAATGCTAGAAATTTGAGGACTGAAGGAAAATTTCATGTGTGTGTGAAGTTTTTATTTGAGGGGGGCAATGATCCCATTTATGCCCCCCTCCATAGCTACACACCTGGAGCTGGCCCGGCCTCCTTTGGTGGAAAGCTCCAGATCTTGGAAACAACCACTGAGCAAGCCTTTGTGTGTGCATTTGATGTGTCTCAGCAGGTGGCAGGAGTCTATTGGACTGTATTTTTATTTTGACTATACAGTATTAACTTGTTTTAACATTTTAACATAGTTTAATAGTTTAATTAACTGTACCCGACTATCTGTACCCGACTATCTTTGTATGGCAGTTTTTGGGAAAAGATAGAGTATAGCTAAAGTTCTTCCTTCTCCTCCTCCTCCGATATTGTCATATACTTGCATTCACAGCCACAGTGACCAGCGATTTCAGAGTTAATCAGAAAACTTTATTGGCACAGACATCCAGAAAGCATATCATACAAGGTTGTTGCTCAGAAATTGAAACTTAAAGGGCAGACAATATACTAAAAGCATATTGCAGTCTATGAAATCTGGCGGGCTTCAGTACTATTAGTTATCCATCATCCCCTGACCTCCTCTTCCCATAGAACTTCTATCCCATTTTTCCCAAGCCAATTCTGCAGCTGCTGGCTTATCTCTCCATTCCCATTAATAACCATTATACTCCCCTTCCACAGTTGCTACAAAACACTGGTTAAGTGCAAAAAAAAAAATGCAAACACAACAGTAAGGTTACAGAACAATATAAAAAATGGCAGGAACGAGGAGCATCAGAGGCCAATCCTGACAGATATAGGGTGGGATAGAAATACAAAGCCTAAGGACATTATCAGATGAGTGTCTAAAAATGCTGTAATTCCACGAATGAGGATAGTGGAATCATCATGCCATTATTACACTTACTATCACATGTCACTGTAATTGTGCAAAAGAACCACCATGGAATTATCTCATGATGACCACTAGCGCTTTAAGAATAGGAGTTTATTTCTGAGATTTGGCATGGGCAAGATCTTGGCAATCCTTGCAATCCTTGCCAGCATGCTTAAAACACCAAAAACACCCTAATTAACAAAGTAAATGAACAAACCAGCACTGAAGCAAACCTAAAAATATGTAAACTAAATGGGACAGTTAATGGAAAGAGCATCCTGTGCTTCATTTTTGCATTCTAATCTGGATGTTTTCTCACTAAGGACCAATATTGAAGATCTATTGATGGCTTGTCCTATCAATTAGAAGCAATGCCATTTTCGCTGCTGGAACATGTGAAGATTATGATGTTGTGCAATAGTGGGGCCTGTTCGCGCTACTGTGACATCATAATCATGCAATTTTTGCTGCATCTGATAATGTCCTAAATGCCTTGAAGGCACCAGGTCTTGTCTGATTTTGGAAGCTGAAGAGAGGCAGCCCTGGTTAACACCTGGAAGGGAAACCGCCAGGCATTATACCAGGCATTGCTAGCTATCTTCAGAGGAAAGCAATGGCAAACCACCTCTGAGTACTCATTGCCTAAAATCCCCTATGAAATTCAAGGGGTTGCCATAAGTTGACAGACATCTTGAAGACACACATTATTGCTATTAGAAATATTTTATTAAACAAGGAAAATCCCTTGTAAAAAGAAGAACAGTACCTGGATGTTCCAGGTTTTCTGCTTCTAGATAGTAGTATGCTAAACAACCAAATACCCTAGCCAGACTTGTCTCATATCATTCAGTTATTCTTCCAAGTTATAGGGAAACTGTATGTTTGGCTTCCTGCTAACTGTCATAAAACAGCAATTGAAATTCATAGCTAGAAAGGAAAGCATCACTTCAACCTGAATTAAAGCTGATTTGCTGCATAATAGTCAGCTGATTATTGAGGATGTGGTTAAAGGAGTTCTTTGGAACAGTGGAAGTCTAATTCAACTGTGCTTCATCAAAATCTTAGTGAGCTGATACCACACACTGCCAAACTTTCCACGAGTGCAGCTCACCTGGGTGAATTCCTTGGTTAAACTACATCCTATATGAAATACAACATGTGCAGCTGAACATCATTTTATTTTTTTTTTTGTTCAAAAGTATGGTAAACATAAGCAAGCAAGCGTCAGTCTGGATTGGGCCTACTGCATACATCTCCCTTCAAACTTGTTTTGTGACCTAAATTCTAGTGCTTCCCCTCCCAATACAGGTGCTAAAAAAAGAAAGAAAAAGCTTTATAGAATTTAGATGGATCTTAAGAATGCCATTTGTACATTCCATGCCTGGATTTGTTCTCTACTGTAGGTTTTTGTGGGTTTTTTTTTTTGTGGGGAGGCAAATAATTTCTTCCCATTTGAGATTTTGTTGGTTTGCATTTCACATAAATGTTGACATGGGCAGAACAGCTTTTCCACACAGGAATAACACACCACTACCTAATTCATGATTTACTTTCTTGTATCCCCGCAGTGCTCCTGAATGGAATTATATTGACCCCAAGCAAAAGAGTGCTCTGGATAAGCAAGCCGATGATGGGGAATTTTGGTAAGAAAATTTTCATCCTTAGCAGATTGTTGACAAATGTGCTTTTAGAACTGCAGTCCTACACATGCATACCAACGGGCAGGAGGAAACTAGAGCTGAATCTACACAGGCTAAGAGGCTTACTGCACACTGAAGTAAAGTGGCAGAGCAGCTGAAAGGTTCGGCTTTCCATGTTGCTCTGCCATATGATGTTGTCATTCTTCTAGTGTTCTGTCATTCTGGTCCCATGGGAGACCAAGGTAAAACTGCATCTTTTTGCTAACAGATTTTCCTGGCTAGCAAAAAGACACAGTTTTACCACAGTCAACCATGGGAATGGAACAGAAGAATGACAACATCAGGCCGTGAGACAGTGCTGAAGACGGAACCTTCCTGCTGCACTGCCGCTTTACTTCAGCGTGCAGTAAGCCCCTAAATAATGTGTCCTTGCCTCCATCTCAGTCCTGTTGGAACACATGACAACATTCCTCTTGTTCCGATGTGAAAATACTCCTTTTCAATGCCTGAGGGCTTTAAGACAAATTAAAATTTTTACTTTACTGTTTTTGGGAAGAACCAATTTTTAAAAGCATGTGGTTTGACTCCTTAACTGAAATTGTGGTGGAATGGGGGGGAGGGGAATAGTTTTGGGTGGTCACCTGATTGTTCCCACCATGGAAGGGTAACTCCCTTGTTTGTATCAATGTCCAGAAAAGGTGGTGGCACCTTTTGGGGGGATATGGTGTTTGTATGCAAACCTTCACATACATACCATTGCACACACTCACAGGTTGGCATTTCACCTCCCCCTGCTCTACCAGCTTCTCCTTATAAAAGCATAGGGGGGCAATCAGAATGAAGGGAAAACAAAGGCCATTTGATTAAGCAAATATGTGAATAGGCACATGTGTGGCAGGAATAAACCTCCTTCCCAGCAACTGCTGTGGTGGTGTGATTGGATGTAAACTGATATAGCGAACATGTGCACACAGTAGAAACACCCCCTTCCATCGATGTGGCTATGTGTAGCTTTCCAAAATGATTTCACTTTGGATTGAAACAGGGGTGTGTGGCAGTAAAGGGGTCAAACTGGGGCAGGGATATTATGCAGTGCACCTGGGATGCAACCCACATGTAGATTCAGCCTAGATGCTAAACATATAACTTGGTCTTGTATCTTTTTGGAGGTGGCCCAAGACATGTTTCTGCCTGAGAAAATGACAGTATGGCATCTTCCTCTATCCCATGTACTGCAGCCAGCTAGTTGGCAATTGGCTTTTATATTACTATTAATTACCTGAGGGCAGCATACTAGTTTAGTCAGATTGTATGCCACACAGAGCTCTGCTGTCCGAGAAACAAACATGACTGGGGGACTTAAGAGGTGTGGCTATTACTTCTGCCCATAGGATCTGCTGCCTTAGGTGGTTTCCTTGTTTGGCCTAGTGATAGGGCCAGACCTCAGTTATTCATTTTAATATTTCTCATAGGAAGAGTGGGTGGTTTGGATCTTGTCAGGATTGTGTGGGGCACGGAGAGGGTGGGTTTAATGTTTTCCTTCATCACCATAGTCCTGACAAAAATCACAAAAACTCCCATCAGTGGGTGGTGTAGGTCCCAGGAGGAAAACTTTCATTGGCAATGTTAGGTGCCTATGGCGGCTAATAGGAATTTGTTGGTGGTTTTTTTAATTAGGACTGTACTGGAGGAGGAAAGAATTAACAGTCTCCTCAGTCCTGGTACACCTCAGTTATCAGAAAAACTGGACCTCTGCCTCTAACACCTACTACATTAGCAATTAAAAATGAAAGAGACAACAGCAAGTAACCTGTAGTGGAATGCAGGACATCTCTAAGTTTTGACTGAGAATAAAACAAGGAAGCTTAACAGATAAGCTGCTGTTCCTATCTGGCAGGCTGCATTCAGCATGGTAGATCACAAATTGTGTGGATTAAATGTGCACATTTATCTGAATTAGTTTACCCATGATAAACTAATGATTACCTGTGATGAGTTAGGTTCACCATAATCTGACTTTGCATGAGGCAGCTTCCTGTGTCCCATTTATTTATTTAAAATATTTATAATCTGCCTTATATCCAAAGATCTCAGGGCAGTTTGCAATAGAATCAGTTTAAAACAATGAATAATAATAATAATTTGAGAGAGAATAATTTAAACAGAATAAAAATATATTAAACTATGTATCAATTAAAAACTGACAATTTAAAACAAGTCAAAGCAATTTTAAAAAGTACAACTATAGCACATGGGCAGGCTGGATAAAATCACTTAGGCCCAAAGGCTTTAATAGAAAGACAAGTTTTGACTTGGCACCAAAATGATATAATCATTGGCACCGATCAGGCCTCCAAGGAGAGGGTATTCCATAATGGACTACCACCAGAGTGAAGTCCCTCTCCTATGTCCTCCCATAATGTATTTCCTCTACTGGTGAGACACAGAGGAGAACCCCTCAGATAGAACTTAATTTTTGGGTAGGTGTATATAAAGAGAGGCTGATTGTAAAGACTTGCCATCAATTTTAAGATTTTTAAAACCTCTGAATGTGTTCAAAGACTGTCAGTGAACCCCTTATTTCCATGGTAGCAGTATGTGCAATGTTACTACCAAACTGCACTACCAAACTCCCATTTCAAGATTAAATTCTGATGACTTGGTAGTACAGGGGATACATTCATGGACTTACCTTTTATAAGTGAAATCATGGAATAAAAGCAAATCCTATTAAAATAAAGAACTTCTGCTACAAACATACCATAGAGTTGCATTGGAGGACCTAGCAATTCCTAGAGAGGACACCTCTCTAGGCATTTCCCAGTACAACTCTATGGTATCTGTCTCTATTTTTTTCAGCTGTGGAAAACTGAAACTGTGGATATTGGTTCTATGGGTACGGGGGTGGCCTGTACCATCTTTTCTTCCCTAGTAAGTCTTCCACAATTAATTGGGGGGGGGAAAGAAAAAATGGCTCTAATAATTTATTTTATTGGGATTCTTCTAAACCATTACTTGAAATGTAACATGGATAGTAGTTCTCATTGAGAGGGACAACATGGGTGGGGAAAACCATTTTCACCCCCAGGTCAGACTTTAATTTCAGAGAAGCTCTTACGATTGACATTCCAACTAAGAGTGGGCACCAAAACTCCCAGCTTTTTAAAAAAGCTTATAGCTCTAACTGCCAGTACCTCAGCCCTCGAGGAGGTTTTTCAAAGTCTGTAGAAAAGCTGGAAAATTGTCAAGCAATGTGTCATCATGGGGAAGAGAACATGGCAAGATGATTAAGCTCAAAGGACCAGATTGAAACCCCAGAGAGTCTGAGGCTTCCCACTTCTGTAACAGAATCTAATCTAATCACATTGTGAACTAAGGCTCATATGATGACTATATGGAAGAATGATTGCTGAGAATTTTAGGTTGTGAAAGGGACATGGAGATTCCTAGAAACCTGTATGGTTTGTCATGCCAAGTAATTCTGTTGGCCCCATCACTGTCTGCTGCCTTAGCAGAAAATAAATCAATGGCAAGTGATTATGGCTGTGTTCCAGATTCAATAACCACTCTTGTATTCTCTTTCTATGATGCAGGATGTCCTTCTCCGATTTTCAAAGGCAGTTTACAAGGCTTGAGATCTGCAACTTGACTCCTGACACCCTGACAAGCAACCACCTTCATAAGTGGGGCATGACATTGTTCAATGGACACTGGCGACGGGGTTCTACAGCTGGGGGATGCCAGAATTATCCAGGTATAATGTTTCCAGCGAGAAGGAAACCATTGCCAAAGCTTGGAAAGGTTACTTTTTTTGGACTACAACTCTCAGAATCCCCCTATGAAGCATGCCACCTGGGAGATTCCAGGAGTTGTGGTCCAAAAAAGGAACTTTTCCAAGTTCTGCCCAGTATTAGTGCTGCCAAAGGCAGCTTTGGCATTGCAGGGTTACCTGTGGATGGTTTCAGTCATCCCTCTCAAGGCTGGTCTCAGTTTTACTTACTTATTTATTTGATTTCTATTGCACCATTCTCCCCAAACTCAAGGTAGCTCATGACAAGATTAACTGAAAAAGTAAAGTAAAAAAAACAACAACTCACACCTGTTATAATAATAAAACACAATACAATGAATTATAGTATTGAAGCACAATTTAAAAGTGCATCAAAGCCTCTTCCTCAGAATCTAACCAAATTGCCAAAAGGATACATGGTGTGGTAGAGATGGGGTAGTTTGCATGTATTTTGCTGCCCAAGGTTGATTAGAGAAAAGTTTCCACCATTATCCATAGCAAGGTGCATAGTTCCCAAAGCCAGCCAAGTTATTTTGGCATGCAAGGCAGAAAATCCATGCACTTCCCCTGCTCACTAATTGAAGTAATATGATAATAAAAAAAGCAAAAGCCTAACAGTGTGACAATTAATGCACTACATTTGGAAGCAGGCCAAAAAACTGAAGCCGGAAGGGCCTCTTGCAAAGGCTCCATTGAGCTGAAATTAGAAGCCTTATGGGGTAAGAAATGCTGAAGATGGTCAGCTCAAGGAACATACTACAATACTGTGCTATTTCAGTGACAGCTTCTGGATCTGAAAAGATATGCCTTCATTCCGTGGGTTTGTGGTATTCTTGTTTGTTTGTTGGTAAGACCTATTATGTTCCATGAAACCTATTTCTTCATATTTAATTTTATTTCTTTGAAAGGTTTATTAGTCATCCTATAGC
The DNA here is from genome assembly GCA_030847615.1 of Gambelia wislizenii. NCBI lineage: Eukaryota > Metazoa > Chordata > Lepidosauria > Squamata > Crotaphytidae > Gambelia > Gambelia wislizenii. The sequence continues at coordinate 52,764,989 of JAUMIR010000001.1, read as the reverse complement.
AAGTAACTCTCAGGGTAAATCACATTGAAATGTTACAGTATAAGCTTGCAGATCAAGATGTGTGATTAATTACAAGGTAGTGGTAATGGTAGATTAATTTTCAAAGATAAAGCAGAACTACAATTCATAAATGGGTGTACACATTCACGTCTTTATATACTCGTTATTACTGAGGATTATACATGACTTCTGAAGGCCCAAATGTTCAGTGTAACATTCCACTTTATAGTGTTCGCATTGCTATGCTAATTGCTTTTCATATTTGTTTTCATTTATCACTATTATTTCTTTTTAATTTTTATTTATACATCTCATTCCATCTGCACTATGGTATAACTACAATATGGGTATACTATACAATTGTATGTATTAACGCTCTAGCGAAGTAGTTTTATTTTCATTTGTCTAATGCTAAATTACTTTTAAATCCATTGCTGTTTGGGGCTCCAGCTCTAGTCTGTAATTAAAATGAATAGCAAGTACAGTTTGGGTTAATTAAACATTTTTTAAAAAATGACTTCAAGTAGGAAAATAGATTTGCTGCAGGGTAATAAAACCATGGTTTTACTTGTAAGAGCCATTCTTATAAATTATAAGCTTTATAGCATCTAATCTTACTATAATAACGAAAGCTTGCAAGCTCAGATATATGAATATTTCCACGAGTCATTGTTTGTATAGAAGCAATGTCACCTTTCATAATAGGGTGGTGTCTGGAAGTGGCTTTGTGATACTGCTTGGCTAGGGGAGGTCAGGAGTAAAAAGCAGTGTTTGTATCTTATAAAATTAATCTTAACCAGGAAATTGACAGTGACTATTTATAAAGCTTTAGTTGCATTCAGATGTATCAGCAAACTGAGGGTTGTTGCTGGGTCCAGTCCCATGGGCCTGCACTCCAGATTTATTTTTCAGTGGTCTGGGTATCAATTTCCAGTGCCACTCAGCTTGCAGGCATCTGGAACATCCCTGTCTTCCTGGGTCAGTGAAATGGGCAACTAACCACTGGCCACCTTTTCTTTTTCTTCTTCCCTCATAAGAGAAAGCCAACAAGTACTCCATGACAAGTGCCTGATTGGGCAGTGATTGCTGGCAGACTGGGCCACGTGGGGAGGGATCTCATGTTTCACTTGAAATATTGGAAGGCTCTGAAGAAACCTCATGAGATTTTAACAAAATCTTGTGAGACTTCAGGCATAACTTGGAAGGCCTTTATACAAGCTCTCTCCTCATGTCGCCTGGTCTATGGTCCGTGGGTAGCCCTTGTCTGGTTGAGTATTTTATGGAAGGCCTGGACAGCTGATGTGTGTGGATGATAAATAGTAACAGATGGTGTGTGTGTGTGTGTGTGTGTGTGTGAGAGAGAGAGAGAGAGAGAGAGAGAGAGAGAGAGGACTTTATCAGACCACCCTCCATTAATGTTCTTTTGCCAGCATGTTTGGTGCCGTTTTTATGCCGGCAAAGGAAACTCCTCCCCCCCAGCCCTTACCTTAAAGAGGCAGCTCAGGCACTAACGGAGAGTGAACGGAGCTCCATTCACTTCCTGGCTTCAGATCTCGCTGATTCTCATGAGAAGACATGAGTGCGGCAAATTTAAAAGTTAAAGCAAAACAAAGACATAAAATGTATGCACAAGCACATAAACACACTTTAAAACTTACAAGTAAACTGGGAAGGTAAAAAAAGAGAGTGTCCCTTACCTGGCTGTCCTGATCTCACCTGGAAGTTTTCTGACAATTGATGCTGTATTCACCGAGCACAATGGCGCAAGGATTAAAACGACAGCAATGCCAGCAACAAAGCGCCATGGGAGATCAATTGATGGCTTGGCCATCAATAAAAAAGTACGCATTATTGACAGCACATGGTTGTGAAAGGATGACATCGTATGGCATGCACACCCTTTCATGATCATTAGGTGTCCTTATGACACCATTTTTGCAGCATCTGATAAAGTCCAGAGAGAAAGAGAGATTGCAATCATGGTTATGACTATAACAAACCATAGTTTGCTGTTATGAGAACATGCTGTGGTGAACCTTAGTGCTTTTTTCTCCCCTTCTGCCAGTTGCATATGAAGAAGAAATGTGAAGCACATCTTCATCTCTCTCTCTCTCTCTGGCTTTTCTTCGCAAACGAAGATTCAGGAAGGACTCATCCCGCGCCTTCTGCAAGCGCGCTGATGACTAAAAAGGCCAATCCGAGATAAACAAGTCCGGTTGCAAAAAGCGCAGCAGAAGGTCTCCTTGGGTGATGTTTTTGGGTTGTGATTCTTTCTGCGTTGTCGTTTCTCTTCAAGACTTGTTCGTCGTGAGTTCTCAAATAAGGCTGCAGCATTGTGGATATTGCGTCTCCATGCCTCCCGATGTGAGGCCAGGGCGGACCACTGTTGGTGATCAATTTGGCCAAGCCTGAGATGTTGTTTCAGGGAGTCTTTGTATCGCTTTTTTGGAGCGCCCCTCTTACGCTGACCCGTGGCGAGTTCACCGTAGAGTAGTATTTTTGGGAGGCGATGGTCCTCCATCCTAGAAACGTGCCCTGCCCAGCGCAGCTGTGTTCTCAATATCATGGCCTCAATGCTGGTGCTCCCTGCTTGTTCAAGGACAGCAACATTCGTCACATAGTCAGTCCAGTGTATATTTAGGATTGTGCGTAGACAGCGCTGATGAAAGCGCTCGAGGAGTCGTAGGTGGTGGCGATAGGTAACCCATGTTTCAGATCCATAAAGGAGGATAGACAGTACGATGGCTCTATACACACTGGTTTTTGTGCTTTGCCTCAGGTGTTTATTGCTCCAGACTCTTTTGTGAAGTCTTCCAAATGCACTATATGCCTTTGCTAATCTGTGATCGATCTCTTTGTCAATCTTGGCATCTGAGGAGATGATGCTTCCCAGGTAGGTGAACTGCTGAACGGACTTGAGCACTGATTTGCCGACGGCAATGTGGGGATGGTGGTGTTCGTCCTGTGGTGCAGGCTGGTAAAGAACTTCTGTTTTCTTCAGGTTGACTTCTAGCCCAAACAGCTCTGCAGCTGTTGCAAAGCAGGACGTTAGGCGCTGCAGAGCTGCTTCTGTGTGGGCAACAAGGGCAGCATCATCGGCGAAGAGCAGCTCACGGACTAGATAGTTTAGAGTCTTAGTGTGAGCCCTCAGACGGCTTAAGTTAAACAAGCTACCATCAGTACGGTAGCGTATATAGATGCCGTCGTCTTCTTCAAGCTCTGCCATAGCCCTTTGGAGCATCGTGCTAAAGAAGATTGTAAATAAAGTTGGTGCAAGAACACAACCTTGCTTCACTCCATTAGTTATTAGAAAGGGCTCTGAAAGAGCATCGCCATATCTGACTTGACCACGCTGGCCCTCGTGTAGCAAGATAATCATTTTAAGGAATTTGGGGGGACATCCTAGTTTTTCCAGGATCTGCCACAGACCTTTTCTACTTACAGTGTCAAAGGCTTTGGTGAGGTCGACAAATGTTACATAGAGACCCTTGTTCTGCTCCCTACATTTTTCTTGCAGTTGCCTAAGGGCAAATACCATGTCTGTAGTACTCCTATTGGCTCTGAAGCCACATTGGCTTTCAGGCTTGTAATAAACAACCATGTTCTGCTGGCACTGAATACAGGGGGTGTGATTTGCAGAAAACATAGGCTGGCATCCTGTTAGTGACATACCCAAGCTTGCATCTATCTATCTATCTATCTATCTATCTATCTATCTATCTGGCTGAGATCTCTAGAGGACACAGCAGATCTTGGCTGAAGAGGTCCTCAGTCTGTGGAGATTATCAGATGTGCTAAAAACAGCATTATAACGATGCCAGGAGATTGCTAAAGGGCTCCCTTTTCAGATGATGTCGTTGCCCACTTGTAATGCACCTGTTCTGCAGCTGTTCCACTGGTGGTTTTTATTGACGGTCTAAGCCGTCAATAGATCCCTCGTTCCATTCCTGTCATGGATTTGACAGTGACTGAAAAGGTGCCCCATTTCGCTGGTGAGATCCCAGCGTCAATGGGAGGTTCCTGCCAGAACACTTCCGGGTGAGATTGGGACATCAAGGTAAGTGAAACACTTTTTAGAAACTTCCCTGGTTTACTTGGAAGTTTTAAGGTGTGCTTCTGTGCATGTTGTAACTTTTTCTCTTTTATTTTTCTTTTAAACTTTGAATTTCCCACATTCGCGTCTTCTCACAAGAACGGGCAGGATTTCACTCCTGAGCTGCCCTGTGGATGCTACTAAGGTACATCTGAAAAGTTTGGCTATTGTTGCAGGTCAGGGACGGGAGAGGAGATTGTGGGACAGGAACACTTTTTTCGTTCTTGTCTGATAATCTCCTGTGTCTTGCTGTGAGGACATAGCTAGACACTTCTCTGATTCCCACCCCCTGCCACTCTCCACCATCCATGGAATGGCCAATGGGTGGGGCTATTGCAGAACATGGTAAGTCCTGGGATGGTGAAAGGGGGGCCATAATGGAGTTCTTCATGTGGAACTCTTACACTATACTCAAACACGTAGGATTTTGGCCATTTTTAGTTAATGATTGACATAATGCTTTTGAACCAAATTTTGGAAAACTAATTTGGAAGTTTGGAAAAACTAGTTTCCTGTATGTGGAAAAATGTTAAGGTAGTTTGTTATAAATTTTCATGAAAGCTTCACATTTCCTCTCCTCATGTACAAAGAGAAGACAGATGAGAGTACACTAGTTCATGCAGCCAATGTCACTTTCATATCTCAGGATCTCTGTGACTCCCAGTTTTGGGTGTTCTCCAACCCTGTTTATTCTTAACTCTTTATTATTTCAAGTTAAAAATGAATTTATACAGTGAAATGAGAAAACAAGATGTTGACCATAAAAAGTAAGGGGAAAATATTTCCTAGAGTGGGATTTCAAGCTTCTTTTGATATGTGGTAACAGTATATCTTCCTCACTATTTTATTGCAAGAGTTCTTTTTCCTACAGTTCGTTGCAGATTAAGGTATATTCTGATTCAGATAGTCTAGTGGTCTGACAATGTTAGGTCTTCTCCATGACTATATCTGCTACATGCCCTTGATTCACAAAAATGTTTTTAAAATCTAGCATTTTGTTCCTTATATCATTCCCTTTGTGGCAAGCGTTCTCTTGTTTTTTAGCTTGTTTTAATGCTCTGTGGTGAAAAACCAGGTTTCCACAATAGCCCTTGAGCCTTTAGGAAAGTAGTAAAATACCATTACTACTACAAATTCCAAAATGTACAATGTGGTAATACCTTTATTAGGCCAATCCAAAATACATTATGCAAGGTGTTGAAGCTCAATGACTTTTTTTTATCAGGCAAAGTTGTTAAGAAATCATACAGAAGAAGAGAAGTGAGTGTTAATGTAATCATAGAATCATAGAATCATAGAATTGCAGAGTTGGAAGAGACCACGAGGGCCATCCAGTCCAACCCCCTGCCATGCAGGAAATCACGATCAAAGCATCCCCAACAGATGGCCATCCAGCCTCTGTTTAAAAACCTCCAAGGAAGGAGACCCCACCACGCTCTGAGGGAGTGCGTTCCACTGCCGAACAGCTCTTATTGTCAAAAAGTTCCTCCTAATGTTGAGGTGGAATCTCTGTTCCTGGAGCTTGCATCCATTGCTCCGTGTTCCAATCTCTGGAGCAGGAGGAAACAAGCTTGCTCCATCCTCAACGTGACACCCCTTCAAATACTTAAACAGGGCTATCATATCGCCTCTTAACCGTCTTTTTTCCAGGCTAAACATACCCAGCTCCCTAAGTCTCTCCTCAAAACGCATGGTTTCCAGACCTTTCACCATTTTAGTCGCCCTTCTCTGGACACGCTCCAATTTGTCAATATCCTTTTTGAATTGTGGTGCCCAGAGCTGGACACAGTATTCTAGGTGAGGTCTGACCAAGGCAGAATAGAGCGGCACTATTACTTCCCTTGATCTGGACACTATACTTCTATTGATGCAGCCCAAAATCGCATTGGCCTTTTTAGCTGCCACATCCCACTGTTGACTCATGTTCAACTTGTGGTCTACTAGGACTCCTAGATCCCTTTTGCATGTACTCTCATTCAGCCAGGTCTCCCTCATCCTATATCGATGCATTTCATTTTTTCGCCCTAAGTGCAGTACCTTACATTTCTCCGTATTGAATTTCATTTTGTTAGCTTTGGCCCAGCTCTCCAGTTTATCCAGGTTATCTTGAATTTTGATCCTGTCCTCCAGGGTATTAGCTACTCCTCCTAATTTGGTATCATCTGCAAATTTGGTAAGTATGCCCCTAATTCCCTCATCCAAGTCATTGATAAAGATGTTGAATAGCACTGGGCCCAGGACAGAACCCTGTGGCACCCCACTGGTCACATCTTTCCAAGATGAAGAGGAGCCATTGCTGAGCACCCTTTGGGAACAACGTTTGCCCTCCTCCAGGAGGTCCTTCTAGGAGAGGTCCTTCTCTCTGTCCCACTACCTTCTGGTAGAAAGGAGGGAAAGAGGCCTTTTTTGGTGACTTCTCCCCAACTTTGGAACACCCTCGCTAGGAAGCTAGGATGGTTCCATACTTGTTCTCCTCCCAGCATGTAAAAACCTCCCTATTCCGTCAGGCCTTTAAGAAGTGGCTGTAATACGCTTTTAATGGTTTGCAGTGCTGTTTTTTTTAATGTCTTTTAATGAATTTTAAATGGTTTTAACTCTATAGATTATTTGCTTTTCAAAATATCTTTTTAATACATATTTTAACTGCAGTTTTTGTGCAGGTTTAAATCTCTACTGATCTGAATAATTGGAAAACCACCTGGGGTCCTGGTGACATCACTAAGGCTGGTGTCATCCCTCCCCCCTGATGGGGGTCACCAAGTCCAGTTCAACCTCTCCCCCAAGTGCTGTCACTGTGGGATTCCCATTGTTGTGGGAAAGACTGGATATAAATGAATATAATAAACACAACAACACCACACTGCAAGTTATCTATCAATCACTAGGACCACTACACGGAGAAGATGGCAAAATGCTAACAGGAGACAGAGAAAAGGCAGAATTACTCAACACCTTCTTTGCCTCAGTGTTTTCAGAAAAGGCAAAGGGGGACCAACCTGAGGATAAAAGTACGGAAGACACAACAGGGGAAATCCAGCACAGAATAAGCAAAGAGGTAGTACAGGAATACCTTCTTAATCTAAATGAATTTAAATCTCCAGGACCAGATGAACTACATCCAAGAGTATTAAAAGAGCTGGCAAATATAATCTCAGAGCCATTGGCAATAATCTTTGAGAACTCCTGGAGAACAGGAGAAGTCCCAGCAGACTGGAGGACAGCAAACGTTGTCCCCATCTTCAAAAAGGGGAAAAAAGAGGATCCCAACAATTATCGTCCAGTTAGTCTGACATCAATACCAGGGAGGATTCTAGAGCAGATCATTAAACAGAGAGTCTGTGAACATTTAGAAGGCAAAGCCATAATCACAAAAAGTCAACATGGGTTTCAGAGAAACAAAGTCAGGCCAGACTAATCTGAACCCTTTTTTTTGATAAAATGACCAGCTTGGTAGATGAAGGGAATGCTGTGGGTATCACATACCTTGATTTCAGTAAGGCCTTTGACAAGGTTCCCCATGACATTCTTGCAAACAAGTTTGTAAAATGTGGGCGAGACAAGCTAAGTGTTAAATGGATTTGTAATTGGTTGACTGGCCAAACCCAAAGGGTGCTCAGCAGTGGCTCCTCTTCCTCTTGGAAAGATGTGACCAGTTGGGTGCCACAGGGTTCTGTCCTGGGCCCAGTGCTATTCAACATCTTTATCAATGACTTGGATGACAGAATTAGGGGCATACTTATCAAGTTTGCAGATGACACCAAATTAGGAGGAGTAGCTAATACCCTGGAGGACAGGATCAAAATTTAAAACGACCTGAATAGACTAGAAAGCTAGGCCAAAGCTAACAAAATGAAATTCAGTATAGAGAAATATAAGGTACTACACTTAGGGAGATAAAACGAAATGCATCGATATAGGATGAGGGAGACCTGGCTGAACGAGACTACATGCAAAAGGGATCTAGGAGTCCTAGTAGATCACAAATTGAACATGAGTCAACAGTGTGATGCGGCAGCTAAAAAGACTAATGCGATTTTGGGTTGCATCAATAGAATTATAGTGTCTAGATCAATGGAAGTCATAGTGCCTCTCTATTCTGCCTTGGTCAGGCCTCACCTGGAATACTGTGTCCAGCTCTGGGCACCACAATTCAAAAAGGATATTGACAAATTAGAGCGTGTCCAGAGGAGGGCAATTAAAATGGTGAAAGGTCTGGAAACCATGCGTTATGAGGAAAGACCTAGGGAGCTGGGTATGTTTAGCCTGGAAAAAAGATGGTTCAGGGGCAATATGATAGCCCTGTTTAAGTATTTAAAGGGTTTCACGTTGAGAATGGAGCAAGCTTGTTTTCTGCTGCTCCAGAGGCTAGAACACAGAATAATGGATGCAAGCTCCAGGAACAGAGATTCCACCTCAACATTAGGAGGAACTTTCTGACAGTAAGAGCTGTTCAGCAGTGGAACACACTCCCTCAGAGCATGGTGGGGTCTCCTTCCTTGGAGGTCTTTAAACAGAGGCTGGATGGCCATCTGTCGGGGATGCTTTGATCAAGATTTCCTGCGTGGCAGGGGGGTTGGACTGGATGGCCCTCGTGGTCTCTTCCAACTCTGCAATTCTATGATTCTAGAGAATATGTGCTCCATGCCAGAAACAGAATGTCTATAAAATCAGTCCTCCCTGGAGAATTAAAACATACCAACTACCCTAGGATTCCAGAATATATTGTTCTAAATCCAGTTTGTAATATATTAACCCACTCTCATAGCTGTAACATTGTCCAGTGACCAAGAAACAGAACCAGGATGGGACTACATAGATAGGAACAAGGACCAGCCTTAGCCTGTTCTTTCTCTTATATATGGGTGAAAGGTAATCAATCACTCCTTTAGGGAAAGGAGAACTCTACACTTGAAGACATGACTGCATTGAGAGCAATAGTGACTCAGCTTTGACTCTGGCCAAAATGCTTCAAGAGTTTAGAAACTGTTTTGAACTACAGTTCTCAGAAATCCCCAGGCAGCATGGGCAATAGGTATGCTTGCTGGTGGATTCCTAGAGCTGCAGTCCAAAAAAGTAGTGCTTCCAAACTTTGGGTAGCTTGACATTTTTAGATAAGGATCCAATGGGATTTCCTCTGTTTAGAATGCACAGAGATCACGGCAGCACCTCCTAGACTCCTTGAAGTACCCAAGCCTCTCTGTGACCGTTCTTATTGATGGCCACTTTGCTCATACCTCAATATCAAGAATGGTTCAGGCTACACGGCACTATCCCACTCCAACTATCAGAACGTATTAAATCATATTTATATGTAGTGAGGAAACAGGAACAAGTAACAACAGATGGGTCTGAACCTTGAATAGTTCATAGTTAGTGATTTACTTATTCGCTCATTTATTTATGGTTTTGGTTTTAAGTTTCATTTCCAAGCCATATTTGAGAATTGTATCTTACAGGGTTTGTCCCCAGTAACCATCTCTTGGGGATAATTGACAGGTTTGTCTTAATGAACATGGTCTTTCTCAGCTGGTTATTATTTCCATCTGCAATGTCTCTTAATAGTTCTATTTGACATTACTACAATAAATATACAGCACGGCTTGGAGGGGGAAAAGAAGTATAGAATATATCACTATAAGGGGGAGACTGGGCTGAAAATCAAATTTGTGCCCGCTCCTGAAGATCCATTTCCTGCCGCTCTAGCAATGGTGAATGTGGCTGCATCAGCAGCAAAGAAATTCTTCTTTCATTGCTCCTCATTCTCTGACTGTGAGATGTACTTTGGCCTTTGTAGCAACATACTGGACCAATCCGCAGTTTAAAATCAGGCTGGATGAACCAGATGATGACCACGAGGGAAGTGCGAGTGAACCATGTTGTACAGCACTGGTGGGTTTGATGCAGAAGAATCGCAGGAGGCAGAAGAGGATGGGGGAGGGTCTGCTCAGCATTGGCTACTCCCTTTATCAGGTATATGACTTGTTGCTTCTTATCGTCCCGGCCCTTAGCATGAGGTGGACCATGATTTTGCCTTGGGTGCCACACAGGGAGGGAATTGGGGCATGTATGCCAGTATTTGTAGCTGGAACCAGTAATGGGTGGGGCTTTGGCAGCTGGTGGGTGTGGCAAGACTACACACACATACACACAGAGCCTTCTGATGGATCCATTGACATAGGGGTGATAGTTTCATCACTGCTCTTCCCACAGCTGCACCAGGTTGTACAGGATATCTCTGGATGTCAAACCTCTCTCATGAATAGGGTTCAACACCTGAGTGGCTTCCATATAAGCAGCTGCAGGAGGAACAGCTGTAAAACCCTGCAGTAAGCGATCCACTAGCTGCCCCTCACTCACTCACACATGTACTTGCATGCACACTTCAGCACACAGTCTCTCTCCCTCTCCCAGACTTAAGCAAAGCTTCATCCACCCCCATTTATACAAACACTCACATATTTTAATGGGGACTGGTGTGTGGGAATGGGAGGATTCACATTCTCTTTAGGCTGACCCTGCAGTTGTGGTTCCTGCTATCTTCCACTTAGCCATTTGGCATCTTTTGAAGAAGGTGATTTTCATGCGGTGGGTATTGTAAAGGGATGTCATGCTCTCTGTGTTGAAGGAATGGATATTGCTTAAAGATGAGAGACTTTTGGAACCTGAAGGCCACAGTTTAAGATTTGGATGGCACAGTTGTTAATACGTAGTATGATAAAGTAAAGGTACATGGTGCATTTAAAAATCATTGTACAGTATGACCCCCACATCTGCTGGGGATTGGTTCTGGGGTGGCAATGGATACCGAAAACCATGGATAATAGCGAACACCATTGAAAATAATGGGACGTTTGTTTTAAAATATCATAGAGTTGCCTTGGAGGACCTAGAAAATGGCTAGAGAGGACACATTTTCTAGGAAGACTCTATGGTAGGTGTACTGTTTTGTGTCCTATGGATAACTGAATCAGTTAATAATGAATCAGTGGATGCAGAGGTCCTATTGTATCAGGAAAGCTCTGGTACAAATACAAATAGAGGCTCTTCCCTAGGCTAGTATTTGCCACATCACCCCAGAAAGCCTTTGTTAGGAACAAATGGGTTAAAAATAGAAGATGGTTGTTGTATGAGGATCTTGTGTATTTGGAACATGCCAGTTGGGAATTAAAATCAAGAGCAATGATTTTAAATGAAGGTGAAGACTTTAACTCCTTCTCTTATTTGCAAATAAAAGAGATTTAATCAAGAAGTTTTCCCCTTCATGGGCACACTCCCCAAAGCCTTCTGCTCAGTTCTTCAGCTGGCTGTGGGGAGTAAAATTTACACAGGGAAGAAGAAATGCAAGAAGAGTCACTCTTAAGCACTGTCTTTTCAAATAAAACTGTTGTCCTCTTAGACAAATGGACAGCTGAGCAGTGATCTTGCAGGAGCACAATTTGCAGAAGGATTTATTTGATGGAAGCAGTGGCAACATTTGGAAGGAAGGGAGAATTTTGGGGCCAGTGAATTGGGTATCTGTGTGAACCACACTGAATGATGATCACGAGAGAAGTGCGAGTGAACCATGTTCACTCCAACTGAAGGCTTCTGGTGGCTCTATGTGCCCAGAAGGTGATGGTCTACTGCCTACATGTACCCTAGAAGGTTTGGCCCTCTATATATTTTGGACCCATTCCCAGACATCCCTGGCCATTGGCTTTGCTGGTTAGGCCTTCTAAGAGTTGAAGTCAGAAACATATTCAGATGGGGAAAAGGCTGAGAACGATTGTCTTTGAGCATTACTAACAATAGGAATTTTACTTCTTTCCCTCCATTTCTCTATTAGATTAGAACTGAGTGGTAGAATAGATGCTGCAGCCACATAAGATTCCTGGTTCACTCCATAGCACCTGAATGGAGATGCTGGACATGCTGTTGCCTGTCCAAATAGGAAATATTAAGACAAATGGACCTATGATCTGACTTTGTGGAAGACAGATGACTATATCCATAGTGAAGAGTAAATTTGCTTGCCCCTGTTTCAGAGTCCTGCACTCCAAACAATGAAAGGCATTTACCTGATCTTCCCCCGGGCTGTCCAAATGATTCCCGGGGCTGATACAGGGCTGGAATGGGGGCAAACTGGGATAGGCCCCTTTACCACATTTTTTTTAAAAAAATGTCCTGGAATGCTGTCCCTTGCTGCCACCACCAGTTCCCTAACTCTCCCAGAAGCCAGGCAAGGGTCCCTCAGCATGTGACCAGGGCTGCTCGCATGCAGGGGACATGCAGTCACATGTTGTGCCACCCCTGCCTGGCTTCCACTTTAGTGGAGAAAATGACAGCAGCTTTAGTGATGGGCCAGTGTCCTGTGGCAGGTGGGTGGGAATGGGCCACCTCTGCAGTGTAGATGAGCCCCTAGTCTTATGAGGGATCAGGATTAATGCCAGATATGAAGAAGTGGTTGTCTTTTACAGATGAACTGTCATAAGAAAAAAAAATCTTTTTTAAAAAAACCATCCCTGATTGCATACTTATCTAATTATGATTATGTGACTAATCAGCATTTTCCATGTAAATACAGTTGTCTTTACAAAAAGCATTAATGGCTATTTAATTCTGACAGTGGATGATCTATATGAATCTTGCCACTTGGAAAACCATTGGCCACTTGCCAACTCACTAAACCACTTATTCTCACTTTCATATTTAATTGTGAGAAAAAGGGACAGAATAATGTAAAATTGGGCAGATGGGGGAAGGCTAAGAGCCAGGTGTGGGAAGGGGACTGGGATACTTTAAAAAAGTTTTACTGCATTATTTTCTCTACCAACACAATGTCAGGTTCTCTACAAAATTTAGAAGTAGCATGCTGTCTGTTCAGATGATCACAGTATTAAGAAAAATATGATCAGAGGCAAAAGGAGGCTACAAAAGCTTAGTAAGCAACTGCTCTCAGAACTATTTATTTATCCTGGCTCTACAGTCTTCCTTAGCAATTTAACAAAGTATGCACAAAGTATGGAGTAGAGAAAATTTATATAGGACCCAAAGCCTCCGATGCAGTGGTGATTAGGCATAAAAGACCCACTGCTCAAATCTCCTGATGGTCGACTGGCTCATCCAACTGTTTGTGAAAAATACATAGCTGCTTTCTCTCACTGGGCCCCTTTCTGTTTCTTGTAGGTTCCAAAAGAGGTACATGCATGCTGGAAATATGCATTCTTCAAATTGGCCACACCTTGCCAGGACTAAAATGGAGTAGATCATCATCTGCAGCTCATGCCCTCAAACTGACCATTGCCCTGCTGATGTATGCAGGGACATTTGATATCTCTCTGGGGGAATTTGAAATAAGGTTTATAAAGGTGGGAACAGATTATGTACTAGAGGTGCAGAGAGGACTGTATGACCCACACAGTTCTGTCCTTCAGCACTTGGGCTGTTACTCTCCTTGCCTCCTAGCATCCAATGTATGAGGAGGCTACCTTATTTTGAGTAATGGTAGGGTTGGCCCTGGCTCTTCTTTTGTTCCTATAGATCTAATAATAGGAGGAGTGTTATTGAAAACTGTGCTATTTGGGGTCAGGGAATACTATGCCCCATGCTTTCTGTTTCCTTCCTCAATAGCTAAGAGAGCAGAGGACTGTATAGAAAGGAAAGGAAAAGTGATTTATTTGCTTTTTGAACAACAACAACAAAAAAACAGCTTCTTGCTCTGAATAAATTAACCTGTTGCTCATGCATCATGGCAGAGTGTCACTGAAAATATTCTGATTCTATATCTGATCCTAGTTCCTAATGGATTTGGTGTGTTTGCTATATGACCATAGGATTATACTATCAGTAGATAATGCAGCACACCCAGTTTCAAACAAACTCCACCTGGCTTGTGTGATTTCTTTATTGAGTCATGTTTTGAAAGGTGAATGCAGTAAAGCTGCTGTTTAAACAGTGATTGTTTTATTTTATTCCTTTGTTCAACTTGAGACTTCTACATTTGCCTTACAACATATGCAGTGTTGTTATCAAGTATGGAAAAGATGTTTGAGTATAGCAAGTTCAGTTACTACATCAATTAAGTTTGGTGGGAGGAGTGTACATGAATCAGGGTTTTTTTTAAAAAAAACACAACCCTGCCCTTTTGACATTTACACAGATAGAAGATATTCCTATGTCCTGTGCAAAGTAGGCCACATTTTCTATAAACTTTTAGGATGAAAATGACCAAAACGATAGGAAATAAAATGGTGAGAAGCTGGTGAAACACATACTGCAACACAATCAGAGCCAAACTGGCCAGGCAAAAACAGCAGAGCTTGTGATCTGAAATACTTTAGGCTTTGGAGTATGTGGCCCTCTAGATATTGGTGTGTAACTCCCATCAGCCTTCCCCAGCATGACCAATGGTGAGGGTTGATGGGAGTTGCAGTCAAACATGATTGGATGGCCACTCATGATGCTCCACTAATTTACTTGATTCCAGGAGGATAAAATGATGTTGGCCATCTTTGTTCCCATGTTGTTCATAAATGCATGGCATCAGATTAGTTGAAGACTTTAGGCTAAACATTAAAGAAGCATAAATGGAGAATAACCATGCAGGTTCATTGCATAGATAATCATGGTGATGGACACACTATGTGTAAAACATCTTTAAGATGAGGGGCCCTATTTCCATGGTCACATGATCAGTACAAAGTCCACCAGTGGCTTCTGTATTAATGGGGTGGGTAATTCACTGTGTATTATTTCAGAATTTAAAGGAGCTGTCCACGGTGCTGAATATTATCTCAAACATATTCCAGACTTTAAATGAGATGTCTGAGGTGCTCAACCCTATCCCCAATATAGGTCTAATACCTTGGATAGACCTGTCCCTGTTTAGCAAGTAACTCTTGGTGACTAGCACAGAGAATGAACAGGGCAAATTTGAGGAATTATCCTGTACTCCAGTGTTGGTTGGACTTGAAAGGGCAACCTATTGAATCTATTGTACTCATGTGGCACCCACTGGGCTAGAATTTTTGTTATGCCCTGTAACATGGTGGTTGTTTAAAACTAACTTTTGTCATGCTTGCTGTTTTCACTAGTTGGAAAATCAAACTGATGTTCATCTAAGCAGAGAGTTCTTCTCAACGAACAGACCTGTCGCTCGCTCTGACACATATGTCAACATGCGTGAAGTCTCAAATCGATTCCAGCTGCCTCAGGGAGAATACCTAATTGTGCCATCCACCTTTGAACCATTCAAAGATGGGGAGTTCTGTCTCAGGGTCTTCTCTGAGAAACAAGCTAAAGCTCAGTATGTATCTTCTACCAGGAATTGTCAAAAAGTGTTGTCCCAAATGCTCCAACATATGGAAGAGATGTCTTATTCATATGTCTAGCTGGGCTTCTTTTCATGGTGTTTCTGCTCTCTGTATATTGATCAATGTAGAGAAGCTATGTGCCCCCCCCCCGATGTGATTGAACCAAGATTGCCCACACTTGCCTTCATCCAACTCAGATCATATCCAGACCCAACCTCCTATCAGATCTAGCCAATGTGGGCAATATGTTGATGGGCTCTGTAATCACACAATAGCTGGCAGACCAGAATTGTCTACTATTGAATTGCAGAGTAATGGATATGTACCTGTTTTCATACTAACAGAAAGTATATGCTAAAAGATCTATAGGAAAGTAATTGGTGCAGACTTGGGATTTTGAAAAAGCTAATCCTCTTTATTATATACATGAAATGTGTGCATACACATAGGAAAATAGGACTGAATTTTGGTATGGGGTGCCACAACACTCCCCCTAAACAATGTTCCTCCTCCATTCTGTCTCCCATTCTTTCACTTCTACCACTTCTTTATCTTATTCTCCTCTTCCAGTCAAAGATATAATTACTTGGAGATAATTCTGTTTTAGGAGCAGGGTAAAAGTTAATTCGAGAGCCATCACAGTGTGGTTTTTTGAGTGTTGTAAACCAGGGTTCAAATCCCAACTTAGCTATGGAAACCCGTTGGGTAACCTTGGACAAGTCATATTCTATCAGCTGCAAAGACAAACCCCCTCTGAATGAATCTTGCCAAGAAAACCTTGTGATAGGTTCACTTTAGGGCTGTCATAAGTCAGGAATGACTTGAAAGCTACAAGAATAAAAGTTAATTCAGGGTGGAATTGACAAGAAACAGGAAAAGCTAATGCATATTTCAACTACTGTATTCATTTTATCTACAGTTTTAAAAATATATATTGGCTCCCCAATAAATAATAACATGGTTGTCAAGGCTGGCTCATAAAGATAATGTGAATAAAACACAATATTAATGCTATCATAAATACAGCTGCTGCATAAAAATTTGTAGAAGAGAAAGATTGACTAACACACACACACATTCAGTTATATGAAAACAGTATAACCAAAATGCACAGTATACAAGAACTGATACCTCAGTTCAGATTTTGAAACCAGAGGTTTTAATTACTTGGGAAAATAAAATGGTCTTCACTCAGCATCCAAAAGATCACTGAGGAAACGTGTAGATTCTCTCTGGGAAGGCTGTTTCAGAACCGCTCAGTTCACTAGGCAGGGGCATATAGAGCAGAACATTTGAAGAGATTTTGAGGTTTGGGTAAGTAAGCATATGAGAAAGTGATCTTTCAGGTAGTCTGATCCCTAACCATTAAGAGCTTCAAAGGTTAAGACAATGGTAGATAGATGGCCTTGGGTGTGGTTACCTTCTGTGCTTCTATCTTGGGTCATCATCAGAACTTGGAAAAATTACTTGATAAATAATTTTTTGGACTACAGCTTCCAGAATTTTAAAGCTAGCATGGCCATAGCTGTGCTGTCCAGGGTGTCCTGGGAACTGTAGTTACCCAAAGTTACTCTGGTCAAGAGGTAAGTTATCATGAGAAGTCCTTCTCAGTGGTGACATCACATTTCTGAAACACCTTCAGGGTAAGAAATTCATTAGGATCTCTCTACTTTCTTTTAAACAGAGATCATTTGTTGTACAATTCTTTTCCTATTCTAAACTGTATTTTGAAAAATCACTCTTTTATATTGTTCCTGTCTTGTATTGTACTTAAATATAAAGTTTATGTTTTTGTCATTGCTTAATGTTGCATAAGTACAATGTGCTTTTTGATGTTGTAAGCCACTCTGAATCCTCTGAGAGTATAATGGAAGGATACATAATAATTGTTTCCTCTTATTTCCAATTCACAGGGAAATTGGTGACACTGTAGCTGCAAATCCATATGAGGTAAATATATTTTAAAAGGATAAAATTAACAGGTTTCATTGGGGTTGTTGGGGTTTCTTCCAGGCAAGGCTTTGATTGTGCAATTGTTCTGCCTCATTTAGAAGATTTTACTGGGGCACGAAGGAAAGGCATCCAGGTGATGTTGTCTTCAAGGTTTCCCCTATTATTTTCTTCCCTGTCCCCCCCTCCCCATCTCTTCTTTCTATTAAGGAAGGAGTGGGCACATTTTAACCTTCCCAAGACTTTGATAGACCATACACCCTTCCGACTCCTAACCTCCCTGAAAAAGCATTCCTGTTCCTGTTCCTGGGAGAACTGAGGACTTTGGGTCATAGATTTGTTCTGTCACATTCATACTAAGGGAAATAGTGCTGTGTTTGCATTGATAATATCCTGGTTTTGGGGAACTGAAACTCTGCTTCTCGCAGCTGAAGATTCAAGGCATGAAGACTACAGCAGACACAGCTGGCAATTTTTTTGTTTAGAAAAATCAACCATTGTAGTATCTGACCTTGGCGCTACTTCTTCAATTTAGCATACTCATGTGATTTATAGCCATCAGTATTCAGCAACCTTCATAGGCTTTGGTACTTTTTGAAGACTATTCAGAAAAGCCTTATTTTGGACCCTTCACAGCTATTTGGAGACCTTGTATTCCTATGCTTACTGATAATATTCACAATCACTTCACAATCACTTCTCTTTTAGCCTCATGTTGAAGGCAAGGACATAGACGATGAATTCAAGAATCTGTTTGAAAAGCTTTCTGGGGAGGTAAGAGGATAATTCTGGGCATGAAAAAAATGTATGAATAAATATTCAGTATGAACAAAGATTCAGAAACAGAGACATATCTTTTGAATAACACCTGTCTCTATTGCTGCCTTTCCTTTTACTAACACCAACATACCTTTAGCTCAGCTTGAGAAATTGAATGGTAATAGATTGTTTCCATGTGTATTTTTTGACTTGTTTATAGGGCATTCAATTTATTTATTTATAGTTTTTAGCTTTATTTTCATTTTATTTCCTTTTGATTATTTTAAGGTTGTTTTTCATTTTCAGTTTTTCATGTTATTTTTTTCATTCATGTGTATAGAACTTCATTTATAAAGTCTATTCTGACAGGAACTGCACTAAATTCAGTGTTCAAGCTCCAGTTGAGAGAGTGTTGGCTCAATTTAGATTTCTAAAGTGATCATCCTAATTCCAGTTACATCATTTTCACTAACGCAGCCCCTCAGCTTTACCAGGATACCCTCTTATCCCTTCCCACTCAGTCTCCTTTCTCTTATTGTCCAGTAGGCACCCATTCCTCTCAACCCCATTCCAATAATCTAGCGGTGGTCAGAGTGTGAACCCTGGAGCCTCCACTCAAAGTGGGAACACATGGAGCCCATGAATCACTTGTAGTAGCAGAGGTAGTTTGTTGCTGTAGTGAGCTGCAACAACACTAATGTCCAGTAGGCCAGAGCCTGGGGGTTCACTACACTGTATGTGGCAAGAACTCTGTAGAAACAGGGGATGTGCTATAATATTTATCCTCCCGAAATAGTGTGTTCCTTTGTCTAGCTGTTCCAAGTAAGACCCACCAATCCATGGCTTTATCCTTGACTCCCCCATCCCAGCTCACATCCCAAAGAAGACCATGACCATTGAAATAAAAATGTGGCTTTAATGAGGAAAGCTTAATTGCAAGGTGCTGGATCTACACTTACTAATTTGGGAAAGATTGGATCTAGTTGGAATAGAGTGAATCTCTTTTGGGGATTTGTTTCAAATGGATCTAAGGGAGGAGCTTGGTTTAGAGAAGGGAAAGAAATCCAGATGCTGTCAGCTATATTCCAGAGGAAGGAACTGGCAAAACCACCTCTGAATATTCCTTGGTTAAGAAAACCCTACAAAATCCATAGGGTCCATAAGTGGACAGGCAACTTCAAGGCATGTTCCTTGGGTCCTCCAAATGTTTTAGAACTGTATCTCTCATCCAGCATAATCAATGGTCAGGTGTTTTGGGAGTTGTAGTCCAAAACATCTCGAAGGCATCAAGTTGCTAAGCTGTCAAATTGCTAAAAAGTTAAGGATTTGGGGCTGCGTTCATGCCCCCCTTTTGCTCTAGATGGTTTAATCTCTGTTTTCCTGTTTTGTGTAGGATTGTGAACTGACTGCAAATGAACTTCAGACTATTTTGAACAGAGTTATAACAAAGCGTAAGTTGCAATCAGTGCTTCATCACTGTGGAAGAAGGTTGTGATAATCATGAATGTAACAAATACTTGTGTTGAGAATTGTATTCAGAATATGCCTGAATATTTCCTCACCCATTGCCAGATCTTGTGTAATTTTTGTCCAATCAAATCAGAAATACTAAAAACTGACATTTCCCAAACTGTTCAGTTTCTATGGGGTACAGATCACACAGGTTATGGTCAAGGCTAGGATCATTAGAATGAATTTTAATTGTGAATTTTAGTTTGCGTTGAAATGAGCTCTGTTGTCATGCTTAATCCACCATAAATAGTGTGACATCTGTAATACTTTGTATTTGTTTTCAAAATGTTATTTTCTGTCAATTTCTTTCTTTCTTTTAACATTAAATTATTAACAAAGATTTTAAAATTAAAATATAGAAATTATTTTTTAATTATTTCATTTTTTTTTAAAAGCATGAACACAGCTGCTTTCTTATGGAATCAGCACTTGCCCAATAACCACATCTTGCTACTGATGTTCCTATAATCTTCTTTTTCTGAGGTGACCAACTGTCTTCAAAATGAGGCACAACAAGCAGTATATTTTGCCTTAACTGCAGAGGCTAACCATGCATGAAGATGGCTCCCTAGTGTTTCCATAGGATACAGATAAATATTTGTCTGACAATTTTTGTCTCTTTTTTTATTGCATAGGAACAGACATTAAAAGTGATGGATTCAATATAAACACCTGCAGGGAGATGATCAGCCTCTTAGATGTATCCTTTTAAGTGTCACTCTTCTCTCCTGGATTTCCCTTGTGAACCTGTTGACAAGATGCTGCAAGATTTACGTGTCTCATTTTCCTGGCACATCTGCCTTCACTTGCTGTAGGCAGAAAGCATGGAATGTAGATCTAAACAGCCTAATATGGCAAGGAGAGTAACTCTTTATTGCTAGTCGCATGACTGAATTCTTCTTGTCTTGCATTTTTGTTCTGCCTGGATGCACAAAGGCTTCTCATCAGTGGTGTAGTGGAGCCAGGGCTTGCAGAGTTGAAGCATCCCCATGATAAGCAGGGATGATGAAAGCATCTGCCACCTCTCAAGCTGTCCTGTTTCCTTTGAGTTTAATTGTAGTTCTCATGGAGGGGGTGAGGGATGTATTGTTATGAGCTATCCTTGTGGTAATGCAAAATATTTTGGAGAGGCTTGGGCCATTAAGATCCATTAGCTTTACAGAAGACCTGCTACCAGAGGAGATTAAGACTGCTACAGTTACAGCCAGCCCTCTGTATCCACAGATTTGGCTTGAAAATATTAAAAAATAAATAAATTCCAAGAGGCAAACCTTGATTTTGCCATTTTATATAAGGGATACCATTTTACTATGCCATTGTATATAATGGGACTTGAGCATCCATGGATTTTGGTATCCATGGGGGGTCCTGGAATCAAACCTCAGCAGATACCAAGAGCCCACTGTAATGTAATTTAATATTTAATTTATATCTCGCCTTTCTCCCAGCATAGGAGTCAAGGCGGCTGGTTTCTTGATACAGCTCAATACAGCTGCCTGTGATTTTTGACTCTCCTTAGAGTTGTGACTGTCAGGACTATCACACTGCGTGTCTAAACTCTGAATTTTGCCACACTGTGTCACTGTACGTCACCACTTGAGTCCTACCTGGAGCAATCCAAGTTGTTATACATAAACTGGATATAGTCCTAGTCAGATCAGACCATGTGTTTGCCATCCTTTATGCCTGAGAGGGTGAGAAGGGAATAAGTCAGAAAGCCAGAACCAGTCCCTCCTACCCATATGGCTCAGGAGATATGGAAGAAATAAGTGATGGAGGACCTGCCAATCTTCACAGCATGTTCTTCTCTCACAGGAGAGTAATTAACAATGCAAATGATTTAACATGTTATAATGAGTTTATTATAGATGTGTAGCCAGGTGGCTGGCAGAAAGCCACAGACAGAGCTAGTAGAGAGGAAAACTGTAATTTAGAAGGACAATTCTTGTTATTTCAGCAGCAAATTCATAGTGTTTGCATAGCAGGAATATTGTAACTAGACTGGAGTGGATTCTTGGGTTCTTCCAGCCTTATTCTGGTGTGTGCTTACAAAGAAACTCTGAATGTGTTTGCTTCCACACAAGCCTAAACATTTGAAACCTCACCTATAAAATGCTTTATTTCTCTACTCCTGTTTCTGACTTGGGTCCCTTTCACACTATAGAATTATATTTCTGTGATTCTGCTTCAACTGCCATAGTTCCATCCTGTGGAATCCTTGGATGTGCAGTTTAGGGAGGGGTATTTAGAACATTTAGCCAGAGAGTTCCAGTGCCTATCTAACTACAAACCCCAGGATTCCATTGGATGTAGCCAAAGCCATTAAAGTGGAATCGCAGTGTTACAACAGTGCTGTGTGAAAGGTCTACACATGCAAAAGACTGAGGTAGAAGAGTAGAATGGACTGTACCTTTTCTAACTGCAGGTGGGAAGGATCACAGCTCCCCTATATTTAACAACAGCAACAACAACAACAACATGAAGCTCCATGAATGAGAAGACTAGCAGAGCAGGAAGGGAATTATGTTAGAACTTCTCTCTTTGACGTGTCTTTGTGTATTTTAATTTCTTGACTTTTCTTTGTGAGGGGGCATTTAAAAATGGTAATCTTCCCTCTCTCACATGCACCAGCAATCTCAAGTGGTCCAGCCAACTTCAGGATTCTAGTTCTACCACTTCCTTGTGATACAAGTAGAGACCAGGCCTCCATCTGGTCTTGCCGCCCTTCTCAATCTCTTCTGCTTCTTATGCTCCACCCATGTTTAGCAGTTGTTTCCCCCTTCTTCTGTTTCTCTCACTCTCATATTTGTATCAGCTCATGTCAATCTGTTTGCTTCTCTTTTTCTGTACACCAAGGCATGGCCCTCTCTGCTTACCAACTTCTCTTCAAGTTGCTTTAATACCAGAGACAGAGAATTGTTTTTAAGAGTTTAAAGTAGGAAAATGAGAGGCTTTATTGCTTTTGGCTTACATGTACACCTCTTGTTTCCCCACTGTCATCTCTGAAACACCATGAAAACCTGTTACCAAACCCAATAATGGGATAGTTGCATACTGTGAGGGCAAAACTACTTTTTTCATACCTCCTTCCACAGTTGGAGAAAAAATAAACCCACATAATTTTATGTTGCCTGTCAAAGAAAGGGCTTTTCTCAATCCTGCCCTCACTTTCCATGCCATTCCACTCTCTGACTCTTGCTTGCTCTCTCCACACCTCATGCTGTCTCTATTTTCTGTCCATTATAGCCCTCTGGGCAGGAATTAGATTGCTCTGAATGCCCCTGGCATGTTGTTTGCTCCTATATATGGATAGGGAAGAGGAGCAGTCACAGTAATGCCTCCTCTCTGAATTGAGAATGGCAATCAGTTTCATGCCTGGGTTGTAGGGATGATTACAAGGGCTGTAAAGTACTTTGCACAATTAAAGAGATGTTGAACCAAGAAAAACATTTCCCTGAAGAATGGAGCTTCCCTTTGCTCACTGTGAAGTGAAGCAGTAGTGCAGACTTGGTAACATGTTTGTAGAGTCACCTCATTGTTCCTATACTGGTTCTAATAGTTCATTTTCTGGCTTTCTGTGCTGTCAGAACTGGTCTTGCTTATTACCCTATTATGCTTTGCATTCAGCTGAATTTATCTCAGCCAGAAAATTAAATATCTACTTATAACACCACCATCACTGAACAAAATAGAACCCCATTGACAGGTCATCAAGAGTGAAAAACAATAATGGGCTAGACAAAAAAAATATTTATGATTCCAATGTGTTTTGGAGCCTTTTAATTATTATAGTCCTACATCAGAAAATCCTGTATGAAATTATCCACTTTGAAAACCTTTGTTCTTTTGTCTGCTTTAAGAGGGCCCCTCTTTGTTTCTGTTGTTGATTGATTTCAACAATACCCTTATTTTCCTACTCCAAAAAAGCAGCCAATCAAAGCAGTTGACAAAATATGAAAATCATAACAACACATTAACAATAGCTACCAAAACAAACAAACAAACCCCAAAGACAGAAAACAGACATTCACTAAATAAACTTAAGCAGCAGCAGAGTAACTAATCATGTAACATCATGTAACTAAAGAGGATACAATCCAGGTCTGTTTTAATCAATGGAAAATGGATTGCACTCAATTCAGCCTGATCCTGCACATGCTTAGTCAGGTTCAGGAGCATGTGCAGTATCTTCAGTGTGTCTCCAGGCCCTTTAACACTGCACAGTGACAATACTATGATTCCACTTTAACTGCCATGGCAACATCTTATGGAATCCTGAGGTTTGTAGCTTGGTGGGGTACAAGAGCATTCTGACTGAGAATTCTAAATACCTCTTCCTAAACTGCAATCATTTCAGTTTTATTATATGTGCTGCCAAAACCAGCATGATCTCTTGCCAGCGTGTTGTAGTGGTTTAAGTATTGGACTACAATTCTAGGAAATGAGGGTTCAAACCCCACTCAGCCATGGAAATCTACTAGATGACCTTGGGCAAATCACACTCTCTCAGCCTCTCTCTCAACCTCAGAGGAAGGCAATGGCAAACCCCCTCTGAGTAAATCCTGCAAAGAAAAACCCATGATAGTTAGGCTTTAGGGTTGCCATATGTCAGAAATGACTGGAGGGCACACAACAACAACAAACAAACTAACTGCCGATCCTAGAATTCCATAGGATGTTGTCATGGCAGCTAAAGTGGAATATAATAGTACAGTATAATAGAATAGCATGAAAGGGTATTTACTGATGGGTAGGCATACAATCACAGCTGAATTATATGTAAAGTTCAACAACAAATGCTATACTAGTAGCTGTTCGGGAGCTCATAATGATGTGGCATTATTGAAATAAAGAAAATGTAGGTCTGGTGATGATAAGTGCCTGCCTGGGAAATCAACGGGAGCTGCTTGTAAATCATTTTATGAACTTTTTAAAGAAAGAAAGGGGAAAATATAATCACTAAATAATGAGGTTTGAGAAGCCTCAAAAGTGGATGCAGGAAAGTTTGAAACATTTGTTTTTTACATAAAGTTTTAAAGCAGGTAGCAGCTTTTTACCGTACAGAGGGATCTAAGTGGCTGTAGAAACCTCTAATATATCACTCTGCAAAGGAGAGTATAGGCATCTTCAGCACACCCTTATCTAACCAAACTGAAAGCAGCAGGTGTGTCTCCCCTGGGTGTGTTGATTCATGCAGCACACAAAGTGGCACCGTGTACATTTTAATGAGTCATTAATTTTTATCCAGGCCAGAAACTGGTTAAGAAAAAAAATCTTTTCAAATTTGAATTAATAGACCTTAACACTCTCCAGAACCATGGGACTGGTACCTTAGGACTTGTAGAGTTCAAGATACTCTGGATGAAGATTCAAAAATATCTGGTAAACCCCTCCCCCCAAATCATGAGATTTTCAAAATGCTACTTTCTTTTTGATAAATATTAAACTGATGACATTGGGCCTTATAGGCCAGAAAGCAATCTCTGTGTAGCTGTTGGGTATGAATGTAGTGTTCTTTCAAATTAGAGTTCTGTTTATTATGGCCTTCACTCTACATAGAGCTGTCTGCCTCTCCCCCAACTAATGCTTGTTTTCATGATTAGGCAGCTTTCTCTGCACAGTTTACTCAATCAGGATTGTAAATTATGTTACACAAAATTGTGGTACTTGAACTGAATGAGATCATGTGGAATTCAAACTAGTGGAATCATCTAGTTAGTCAGTGCTTAGAAAAATTACAGCATTTGGGGGATTCTGGGAGTTGTAGTCCAGAAGTAACATAACCAGCCTCTGGTAAAATTTCCTTCATACATCACCAGACTAACACAGGTAATTCTTAAGTTCTAACATACTCCAAATTGCAACTGACTCAAAAGCAAAAGACATCAGCCAGTCAAGTGAAGCTACACTGCATATTATTCCCCATTTAGAACATACACACACACACTGCATGTTAATCTGTGAAGCATTTCCAGAATGCCTTCATTCATTTTAGAAATACTAAGGGTAAGAGTTTCAAGTCTGATAGATAATCTGTGAATCCATGGCAAAAAACTTAGAATCCATGGAAACTAGATAAATCAGGAGAGTAAACTTACTCACAGGCTGTAAAATCAAGTGAACCACAACAGTGAATTCACTGTTATGCAGAGCAGGTTACTCAAATGGAATAAACGTAACCACAGACTGCACGTTAGGTGAAGATGAGCATCACATTTTTTCCTTGCTTTGTCAAGTTTGGCCCGCCATTTATATTTTTCAATGCTTGCCTCACATGTTCATATTTGGGGGCAGCATGTGGAAAGTTGCTTTTAAAATGAATAGTGATAATGACAAGCTAAACCCATCCCAAACTCAGCAGTGGTAGGAGGATAAATCCCAGAGAAGCATCCTACTACTGCTCAGTTATGGATGGCTTCAGTGTGCCATTGCATTCATTCATCTTAAAAGTAACATTCCAAGGTCTATTTGAGGACAACAATTTCAGATTTAGAGTACTGGGGGAGGAGGAAATGCTGCAGTTTTGGCCTCTGGCACACATATGAATATGACAGGAAAATTATGTTAATTAAGTGGATTAGCCCTCCACATCATAATCTCTTGTTGGGCCCTGAGTATGTTTGTTTGATTCCTTTTACATTAGAAGGGGATTCGAAAGAACAGCCATGGCTGAACTTCCTGCTGAGTTACAGGCCAGAATAGCTTCTAATTACACAGCTAGAGCTGGATAAGAAACCATTTGGCACTGAGAAGTGTGTGTTGTTCTTTTAAAATATTCAGCTCATAGTGTTTTACATTACTGTGTTTGCCAGAAGAAGGGGTTATTTCTCAAGGGCCTGTTTGTCATGTGGGTGGGCAAGCTGCCAGCCCCATGAGAACTGTTTCCCAGGGCACACAGCTTGCTGTTAGTTAATTTAAATTCCTCCCCGCTCCAGTCATTAACACTTTGAAATAAAACAAGCTATCTTGCCTGACAGGAGGAGCAGTTGCATATCCTGACCAGCCAACCAGGTCTTCTAAAAATTAGCCTAAAATAGCTGACCACAGGCTCTCCTTTTTCATTGGCCTAGGAAATCTATAAGAAAGTGGACACTGACTATTCCGGAACCATAGATGCACATGAAATGAGAAATGCACTCAAGGAAGCAGGTATGTACACCATGGAGCAGTTGTTGTTATTGTTGTTAACTGCCCTCAAGTCAACTTCACTTTATGGCGACCCTATGAATGAGAGACCTCCAAGTCACCCTATTCTCAACAGCCCTGTTCACATCTTGTAGACCCAAGGCTGTGACTTCCCTGATTGAGTCCATCAACCTGAATGTGGTCTTCCTCTTTTCCTACTTCCTTCCACCTTACCAAGCATTACTGTATTGTCTTATCTATTGTCTTCTCATGATATGGCCAAAATACAACAGCCTCAATTTAGTCATCTTGGGCTGCTGACACAGTGCAGAAATAATGCAGTTTGGCACCACTTTAACTATCATGACTGCATCCTATGGAATCCTGGGATTCATAGTTTGTTGTAGCACCAAAGCTCTCTGAACCAGAGAAGGCTAAATATTTCACAAAACTACAAATCCAAGAACTCTGTAGCATTGAGCCATGGCAGTTCAAGCAATATCAAACTGTATTATTTCTGCAGTGTGTCAACAGTCTTGGCTTCTAGGGAGAGTTCAGGCCTGATTTGTTTTAGGACCAATTTATTTGGCTTTCTAGCAGTCCACAGTGTCCACAAAACTCTTCTCCAGTACCACATCTCAGTTTAATTAATTTCTTCCTATCAGCTTTCTTCACTGTCCAGCATTCACAGTCATATATAGTAATGGGAAATATGATTGCATGGGTCATTTTAACGTTAGTATTCAGTGATAGTGGATTCAGTAGCGCAATGGGGTCCCCTTTTCAGGGAGCCTATTCCATAATGATTCCTCAGCCAGAGAAACCCATATATCTGCCACAAACCCCAGATGTATTCTAAAGTATTCAAGGATGTGTGTTAGGGCACCCATTCATGTGAGGCACTGTCCAAACCTTGTCGTTTCTGCACCTGAACTGAAAATATGCTCTTGAACATCCTCAGCAACATTCTTCTGCACTGCTAAGTCTTCCCGGAGCTCCAGACATGGCCTCTTTCCCCCAGGTCAGGGCAAAGGAAAGAATTTTAGGGTGAAAGTGCTCCCTTTTTTTTTTACTGTGTGCTGCTGCAGGCTGCTTTGGAGTCATTGCAGGAGCAGTCTGACCAGGGAGTTTGCCAAACCATGTGCTCCAACCCTCAAAAAATTCTACAAATGTGGCCAGCACCAGGATATAATGGCAAGGAATGG
This sequence comes from Gambelia wislizenii, assembly GCA_030847615.1. Taxonomy (NCBI): domain Eukaryota; kingdom Metazoa; phylum Chordata; class Lepidosauria; order Squamata; family Crotaphytidae; genus Gambelia; species Gambelia wislizenii. The sequence goes on along the minus strand of JAUMIR010000001.1, from coordinate 52,737,054 downwards.
TTAGTTGAAGGAAATCATTTGCTGCCTTAGATCATAGAATCATAGAGCTGGAAGAGACTACAAGGGCCATCCAGTCCAACCCCCTGTCATTCAGTAATACACAATCAAATCATTCCCAACAGATAGATATCTACCCTCTGCTTAAAAATCTCCAAAGAAAGAGACTCCACCACACTCTGAGGCAGTGTATTCCACTTCCAAACAGCTGTCAGGAAGTTCTTTGTAAAGTTTAGGTGGAATCTCTTTTCCTGTAGTTTGAAACCATTGCTCCGTGTCCTAGTCTCTGGAGCAGCAGAAAACAAGCTTGCCCCATCCCTTCAAATATTTAAACAAGGCTATCATGTCATCTCTCAACCTTCTCGTCTCCAGACTAAACATGCCCAGCTCCCTAAGCCACTCCTCATAGGACATGGCTTCCAGACCTCCCACCATTTTGGTCACCCTCCTCTGGATACGTTCCAGCTTCTCAATATCCTTCCTGAATTGTGGTGCCCAGAACTGGACACAGTATTCCAGGTGAGGTCTGACCAAAGCAGAATAGAGGGGCACTATTACTTCACTTGATCTAGACACTATACTCCAATTACTCCAAGATGCTGAATATAGTACTACAGGATTGCTGTGTTGTGGATTTTCCTATCTTACTGTTAACTTTCCCAATTCTATCCCCACTTTCCTCACTTTAAGTGGTTGAATCTGCAGTACAATTTCCTTTCATGTTCTGAGGCACACATGGATTGCACACATTATTAGCAAAAAGGGTTATACAAATATCTTTCTTCTACAGCTCTGTTTAGACACTTGGTTCCTTTCTGTTTTAATTCTTTATTTCACATTTCTGTCTTTGCCTTTCTTTCCTATCTTCTTTTTTCTCCCTCATGCAGCTCCTGGCTAAAAGTTTTCTCTTTCCTTTTTCAATCTCCCTAACAGTTTCATTTTTCTCCTCTTCCTACTTTTTGCTCCTGTAACTCCAATCTACACTCATCTATCCCATTCCCTAGTTGCTCTTTTTCTTGTTCCCTTTCTCCATCTGTTTTCCTTAACCTTTTCCTTCCCCCATAGTCCTCCTCTCCACTTGCACAACTCCTGTTTACATGTCTTCTTGCTCCTTTCTCTCTCTTTCTTTCCCCTCTCCTAGTTGCAGTCATCTTCTCTCCCTTTTCTCTCATTCCCCCTGTCTCATCCTCCTTTTCCTTCTTCCCTGTCTCCAATTCTCCTAGCTACATTTGTCATTTTCTCTTTCCTCATTCTTCTCTACATTTTATCTACTTTTTCTTTCTACCCCACCTTCTTTTAGCTGCACTCATAGTCTTCCATCTCCTTCCCTCATTTTCTTTCTGCCTCTTTCTTCACGCCCCCTTCCCCCAAATCTTGAAACTATGATTGGGATATGTTACAGATGTACATTTCAAAATTTTTAGTCCCTTTAAAATCAACAGGGTAAGAAAGCTTTTGGGCAAACATGCATAGATTAGATTGCATTGCTGGTCTTTATTGCACTGTTGGTCCATCAACAGCATTGTCATCATCGTCGTCATCCTCTCCCCATCCCCTAAATATCTAGTGATTATTAGTACATTATTATGGTGACGATGATTATTGGAGGGGGAGAGAATCCCACAATCTGACACTGAAAATAGCGGGGGAATGTGGTCAGTGAGGGGTACAGCAATATGAAGAGGAAGGTGCAGTTACACTCCTGTCCTGCTTGTGGGCTTCCTGGAGGCAACTAGCTGGCCACTGTGGGAATAGAATGCTGGACTAGATAGGTCTTTGCTCTTATCCAGCAAAGCTGTTCTTATGTTTGTTCTGTTCTTATGAACAGGTCCATGCAGCTCCATTTGCACATTCTTTCAACCCAAATTGGTTTGATGGTTTTTAAATGTCCCAAATATCGGTTTTACTACAATGAAAAACGTAAAGAGAGTTCTCGGTTATAATGTAAAATCTCTTATAGTGAAACATGTGAGGCATTACTGATATTCTCAGTGAGGAATCCCTGGTATTTATTTATTAAAAAGATTTCTATCTCTCCCTTCTGTTACTATGACAAGAATCCGGACAGCTAATAATGATTTTAAAAAAACTATACAAAAATAATCTAACCAAAACCCCAAGGGCCTGTAGAAAATAGTCTGATAACTACTGCTGTGTCAAAAGATATAGAAGCTGTTTTCCCTGATCCTACGCATATTACTTTGAAATGAGTTCCACTGATTTCAGAGAAATGCCTTGAATATTGTATGCAGCAGACACTACAAGCCACCACCTCTAGTTTGTTTGACATAGTCTGCTTATTTTCCCTGTATGATTCCTCCTGTATACAGGATTCCTCCATGTTTATGGAAATGACTCTTTTCAGCCCATATTTGTGCAGCAAAGGAAAAAAAACATATGAATAAATATTTCCCTCCTTCTTCTCCTTCTTGTTCTTAATCACACTGAAGGGTAGTTGTGTGGAATGCTTCCTTGTTGTTGTATTATGAGAACAGTATATGTGAATATAGTTTTCTAGTTCAACACAAGAGTTTTAAAGGGACTCTGCAGTGTGAAATTGCACAGAAATATCAGAAGGGTTGGTTGTATTCATTTAATTTTGGTTTGATGCAATGGTTTCCTCTCTCCCTACAAGTGTTACATTAACATGGCAAAAAGAAGATGCTTGTATTATCACCTGTTACTGCTGTTGGCACTTACTCTATATTAATTTAAAGCTCTACAAGGAAATGCCAGAGGTGTTAGATCATACATGTTGTGAGCCTAACTGAGTTGGTCACAACATTTTTGTCTATACCCCTATATATATATCTGCCAAGGGAGGATAACATTTCATGCATTTGATTGAGTGGATGCTAGCTAGTCTGTAAAAAGCTTCTGTAACAATAACTGTTAATCTTTAAGGTTTCATAGGACTCTTTGTTGTTACTGCTCTGCGGGGGTGTATCTGGTCTTTCTGGACAACAGAGAGATTATCTCTGCAATGTGAGATTCTGCTGAATTTCAGAGAATACAGTACATTTAATTCAGGCCTGCAAACTGTGGCTGTAGCTAGTGCTAAAACAAAGCTTTAAAAACTAACAAAAATATATATTGTATGAAATTGGCTCCCTGTAATGGGCTCTGGCTGGCTGGAGCACATTAATGCTCCACTAATTAGGTGTTTAGCTTCTGAATACAGGAAAAGGAAAATCTTGTGAAATGGCATAAAATATGTTGCTTTTAAAGGCATTGTGAGGGATTGTTAGGTCTGTGTGACCACTTGAGAACAACAGGTACTGGAAAGAATCATATACTATAGCAACAGAAGAGACCACTAAACTTTCCAGGATTAAGAAATCCTTTATTGGTGTCTGCCTGTAGCTGCAAAACCATACTTGAACAGGAAGAATTAAACAGTGCTGCACTGGTCTACACAGCTACACATTCCTTTACTAATTCTCAGATTTTCTTTCTCATAGGCTTCACTCTCAACAACAAAGTCCAGCATACTATAGCCCTCCGCTATGCCTGCAGCAAGCTGACCATCGACTTTGATGGCTTCCTGGCCTGCATGATTCGCCTGGAAACTCTCTTTAGTAAGTTTTCTCTGAAGCTAGGAGAGGGGGGAAATCTTTTGGAGAGCTACCCCTACCTTGCTTCAGGCTTTTGACTAACAAGTAAAAGTCTTCTCTCCACCACCACCCCGCACCGCCCCCGTTTTTTCTTTTGTCTGACTACAAAGAAAAAGAACTGTTGCAATATGTCTCTGTTTTGCAAAATTGGATTAAGCAGCCAAATGATCTCTGCTCCCAGGCTAGGGCAAGATCCCAAACCTGTCAGCACCTATATCTGACAAAGCAGAGAAAAACACTCACAGAAAACAAATTATTTTTTTCACAAGCCAAAGATAACTACAGTCTGCCCTCCACATTTGCGGGTTTAACTTCTGCAGATTTGATTATTTGCGGATTATTTGCAGCTGTTTCCGCTGCTGCCTTATTCCATGTTTAATAGGGACTGCAAGCCTTGTGAGACATAGACACTGTGAATGTGCGGCAAGGCTTGTAAGTCCCTACTAAAAATGGCATAGAGCAGCAGTGGAGGCAGTGGCAAGCTCTACTAGCCACCTGCTCCTACCTTGTTAACAATCCCCCCTCCTTCCTTGAAGGCATCTGCAGTGGCTTAAATCCATGGATCATACTGTGTGTCTGTAAATATGGTTGGGGAGGATAAAGATATTCATGGTTTTTTACCACTCTCATGGAGTCCTGCACCTCCTACCCCAGTGAACGTGGAAGGCCAACTGTAAGAGCAACTGGAGAACCACTGGAAATAGTGGTTGTAGTTGCACCTGCTCATGGGCTTACCATACGGACCAGGGTCTCTTTCATGCTACACAATCACAGTGCTGTGATTTCATTTTAACTGCCAAGGTTCCATCCTATGGAATGTTAGGATTTGCAGTTTAAGAAAGGGGTTTGGAATTCTTAGCCACAGAGCTCCAGTGCTTTGCCAGACTCTCCCATGATTCCAGAGGATGTTGCCATGGCAATTAAGGTGGAATCACAGTACTACAACTATCTAGTGTGAAAGGGCCCCAGTTGCTAACTATCTGAATGGAATGTTGGTTTGATCCAGCATGGTTGTCTTCATGAAGGATACACACTAACCTGTGCCCTCTAGCCTCATTCTGCCTAATAGCAGGACCAGCTTTGCCCACATTAATGTATTTACTCTAGTGGCAGATATCTGTGGTAAGCCTGATTTCTGGGTATGGGTGACAGGCTGGATTATATGGGAGGGTGTACCTGTAAAGATAACACTGCCTTGGAGTGGGAGAGTTAGGACTTTATCAGATGAGCCTCTAAAAACCTTTCTTTGCCAGCATATTTTAAACTGTTAGTGTGCCAGCAAAAGAACCCTTTTTATCAGACATTGATGTAATAGTGTGAAAAAGCAGCCCAGTACTTCCGCATTCGCCGGGGCACATGATCTTGGAGGTTCTTGCGAGAAGAAGCAAGCGCATTTAAAGTAAAAAATAAACAGCTAAAATAAAAAACAAAATGAACACACAAGCACTGAAACACACTTAAAAACTTCCAAGTAAACTGAGGAGGTCCATAAAAAGATCATCCTGTACCTACTTTTTGTGTTCTCTCCCAGGACTGCCTATTGACGCTGGAATTGCACCAGCAGAACGGGATGTGGTTTCACACACAGGCAATTCCGCCAGAAAAATGCCATGGCTGATCTATTGATGGCTTGGCCCATCAATAAAAAATAATGCCTTATTAACATCACATAATTGGAAAGAATGAAGTCATGTGAAATGGGCACCCTTTCACGTTTATGTGGCATCGTTATGATGGCATATTTGCTGAGTGTGATAAAGTCCTTAGATTGCATAGCAGAAACAACTGCTGAACTTGTGGCCAACTGTGAAAGCATCTTTCTAAACAGATGCTTGTAAGACATAACCTAATTCTACGAATTACCCCCTTCCCCTATTTGTGCTTCTCATGTAACAGACACTGTTGTTTAACTATGATATCTCTTCACCCTTTTCCATTCAGAAATGTTTCAGATGCTAGACAAGGATAAACGTGGAATTGTCCAGCTCTCTCTGGCTGAGGTAAAGATGATTAAATGCAATTACATCTTGGTTAAATTATGATAGACTGATTATGATATTCTACAGTAAAATTATGTAAGGAATAGAGGGTGTGAAGGAACATTGGGAAAAAATCAATTTTCCAGCCACAGCTGAAAAGACATTTTTAGACTTCAGGTCTACTGGTTGAGAAACAACAGAGCAACATGAAGTCAAAGGCTTTCACGGTTGGCATCCATATATTTCCTTTGGGTTTTTTTTCTGGGCTGTGAGGCCGTGTTCTGGAATAGTTTCTTGCTAATGTTTTGCCTGCATCTATGGCTGGCATCCTCAGAGAATGGTTGGGTAGGTGTGTGTGTGGAGTTTATATGATGTGAACCCCTGTTGCGGAGGATATGTACATTTGTGTAATTGAATGGCTAGTTTCTGGGTATAGAAATGCAGAAAAATCAGCAGTAGAAAAATCAGCAATAGCAGAACATGTTATAAACCAACCTGGACACAAAATGCTATTTGAAAACACAGAAATTCTAGACCAGGCCAACAACTACCATGTCAGAATGCATAAAGAAGCTATTGAAATCCACAAACACCTGGACAACTTCAACAGGAAAGAAGAAACCTTAAAAGTAAACAAAACCTGGTTCCCAGTTTTGAAATATAATAGAATCAAAACTCAACACTTACAAAAGAATTCCACCCAGGGACAGGGGGATTCCCAGCAGATAATGACTCATCAACCCACCATTAGCCAAACAGACACTAAAGAGCTTTGCATTTCTGTACCCAGAAACTAACCATTCAATTACACAAATTTACATATATTCCCCAACAGGGGTTCACAGCATATAAACCCCACATACACACCTACCCAACCATTCTCTGAAGATGCTAGCTACAGATGCAGGTGAAACGTCAGAAAGAAACTATTCCAGAACACGGCCTCACAGCCCGGAAAAAACCCCAAGGAAAATCAACAGAGCAATAGACCTGGTACGCAGGTTTGAAGCTGGGTCTATCCTGCTTTAAAAAAAACAACTTTTGGGGAATTCAGTTACCAGAATTTCACAGCCAGCAGGACATCCTAGGAGTTATGGTTAAAAAAATAGTTTTTCCAGGCACTGATACCCAGGCATTATCACTACTAGGTCAGGAGATCCTACCAGAAATGCTAGACCTGCTTTTCTAATTTTAGTTATCTATGTATATACATTCTAAAATCCCTGTGAATACCCATGGCATGGTGGACTGTAGCAGCTGATAAAGACCATAAGGACTGTAGCTAATTTGCACAAGCAGACTTTAGGATCTCTTATAGCACTATGATTCTGCTTTAATTGCCATGGCAACATCCAGTAGAATCCTGGAAATTGCAGTTTAGGGAGTGGTATTTTGAATTCTCTTCCAGAGAGCTCTTGCTCTTCACCAAACTACAAAGCCCAAAATGCCATAAGAAGTTGCCGTGGCAGCTAAATTGGAATCATAGTTCCATAGTTGTGTGCTATGAAAAGCCCCTGCCTGCATGTCTGTTTCTCTTATCTATCAGACTTCTCACACCTTTGCCCCTGGACTGGGACTCAAGGGAGCACACAATAAAATTAAAACAGGCATACAGTACATAAAACAAATAGAGCAGGTACAGATAAATTTTAAAAATTATAATGTTAAAATATAATTAAATTATAACTGAGTATAAAAGAAGCACATTTAGAAAAAGAAAATACAGTATCAATCATTTTCAAGCACCTCTCTTAACCATCAGTCAACTGTCAGAAGTTTTGCCTGCTGATGGAGCTGATCAAACTGGAATTCGTTAGTTTCCTGACTGGAGTTGAGTTTGGAGTTTCTGAACCCTTGCGAAACTTATGCAGGAAGAAAAATGGCACATTGAAAGTTTCTGCAACTTTCAGTAACTTTTTTTCTTGTTCTGGGTACAACATAAACTGTGCAGTTTTTGAAAACTGGGCAGCTTTGTAAAAACCTATGCTCACAGTCTTTTCACTATGCTCAGAAAAGTTCACTACTTTCTAAGAAAAAAAATTCCACCCACTTATTTATGTATTTGGGAATATGCACAAAATACAAAACTAAGGAGATTTTCAGACAGGAATGAAAAAAGCATTCCCATCTCGAAATCTCCTCTCCTGCCCCTTTCCAGTCCCTGTCACGTGAAAAAAGGAAAACTTTCAGACCTACCTTTTCCATGCCTCATTCCCTTGGCAGGGTAGCCCAGAAGTGAAAGGAGGTTGAACAGAGCTCCTTTCACTTCCTGGATTGAAATCCCGACTGCTCTCACGAGAAGACGAGAATGCAGGAAATCCTAACTGCAAAAGCAAAATACAAGACAAACAGTTACACTAAGCACTGAAACACACTTAAAACTTTACAAGTAACCCAGGGAGGGTCATAAAAAGTGTGTCACTTACCCTGATGTCTCGATCTCACCCGGAAGTGTTCTGGCATGGACTTCCCATTGATGCTGGCATTGCGCCAGCATAACAGGAACCTTTTCACGTGTACAACATTCTGTTACAGAAACAGAATGGGGAATTTATTCACAGCTTAGCCTGTGAATAAAAAGAAATGCTGGCGTAACAACAGCTGAATGGGAGCATGACGACATGGGAATGACGTTGTCTGGAAGGGAAGCCCTTTAGTGATCTTCTGGCGTTCGTGTAATGCCATATTTAGTGCATCTGCTAACCTTCTAAAATGTGTGATATATTCCTATACAAGAGGAATTAAGAGTTTGACATCACGGCAGCAGCCTTTGCCAGTTTGAATGCTGTGCAACTCATATGTTACGTGGCAGGAAAAGAAATTCAGACTGACTGAATCTGCAGTCTTTGCCAGTTTGAATGTTGTGCAATTTCCATTCTGTGATGAAAGCTGCACAGTTTTCAGTTTATATGTGAAAAACATGTTGTTTCCAGAAAACAATGCAATTTTCTAGGAAAGACAATCAGCTTTGATGGGAAAGCTGTGTAGTTTCCTGTCAATGCAGGGTAAAAGAAGTCCTGAGTGTCCTGAAGCTATAGGACAAAAAACTGTTTCATTGTTCTCAGCAGCTGTCAGGTACTGGAAGAATCTAGATTTACTATCCTAGGGCAGGCCTTGGAAGGGAGGTCCACAGCCTGGGAACATCTGCCAAGGAGGCTGTTCACCACTATCTTTCCTCCAGTGAGCAGTTTAAACAAATTGTGGCAGGGAGCCAGTGTGGCATAGTGGTTTGAGTGTTTGGCTACTAGGAGACTGACTAGGGTTTGAATCCCCACTTGGGCATGAAAACCCGCTGGGTGAGCTTAAGCAAGTCACACACTCTCAGCCCTAAGAAAACCCTGTGATAGGTTTGCCTTAGGGTCTGCATAAGTCAGAAATGACTTGATGGCACACAACGACAACAACAGTCTGAACTCTACTGGTAGGGGGCTGGATCAGAGTAGTCACTAGATAACAGCAATTCTCAACAGGGGGCCTAAAGGCCCCAGAATCCTCTGTGTCCCTCCTAGCATGGACTAAGCCAGTCAGATGACAACAGATTAACTGAATGTCCAAAGTGGTCCCTCAGAATCCAGAATATGCACCCTGGTCTGCCCTATTGTAAAGGCTGCACCCACAGCAGCTATCTCAGAATATATATCATAGAAAACACTACAATGTTGACACTTGCAGTCAGTTCTGTCACCCTTTCAATAGCTGCCCTAAGTATTAATTCTATCTCATGTGTTTTTCTTTCCTAGTGGCTGTGCTGCACATTGGTTTGAAGCACCATTTTGGAATTCATTTGTGGGCTCCTCCACAATTATTTTTTTATAAAGAAGTTTCTGAAAAATTGTTATTCCATAGAGATATGAGAAAATAAATCAATTTCAGTATCTGGTAATTCTCTCTAACCTAAAATGAGTATTGAGAACAATAAACAAGTATATATGAAAACAACAAGTAGCCTTACATAACAAGTATTTGTTACTACATAGCATTGGTATCAAATCCCAAGCTTCAAAACAGAGATTAGCAAAGGTATATTGATTAGTCAATTTCTGTTCATTTTATCAAAATTTAACAGCTATCAATGTGCTAGGAGGAGCAAGAGTAGATAAGTGATAACTTAGTTTAACAGAATTTACAGAATACAGACAGATATCCAGGTATTCTTATGCTTGCATTTAGTTCCTGGACTTTTGTTGAACATTATCTCTAGCATATTAAGCCATTCAGTTTGTTCTGTTTTATTTACATGCTTAAATTATCAGTCATCAGTTCTCTTCCTCTCCCTTCCTCCTTAAACATAAATGAGAAGGTTAAACACAATCAGGATAAGGCGAGCTCCCTTAGAAACACTCTGTAATCAGCATGTTTGGTTTGTGAATATTTTGAGTGGATGGTAATGATGATGACGATGGTGATGATGATGTAATGGGATAAAATGTCACATGCATTCTTTAAGCAAATATGGGCTACACACATCCAAATAAATAATACACTAAATATCCTTAATCCTTAATAGGAAGCCCTGGTGGCACAGTAGTTAAAAGCTGGTACTGCAGCCACAGTGTTGCAAGTTTGATCCCAGTGGCTTCTAGGTTCATTCGGCCTTCCATCCTTTTGTAGGTTGGTAAAATGAGTACCCGGCTTGTGGGGCAATTAGCTAACACATATTGGAAACTGCTTAATGTGGTGTAGATGTGTTAAGTGCTATTGCTTAACAATTTGTAAGCCGCTCTGAGAGCCTTTGTGGCTGAAGAGCAGGATATAAATACCTAAATAAATAAATAAATTCTCACCACGACCATCACCACCACAAGCATTGCCTTCCCTGGAAGTCTGTGCATCCCTTATTTATTTATTTATTTATTTATTTATTCATTTAGGTATTTATTCCCTGCTCTTCAGCCACCAAGACTCTCAGAGTGGCTTAGAAAGTGTGAAGCAATAGCACTTACACATCTACACCACTTTATAGTGCACTAGGCACTCTCTAAGCAGTTTCCAATGTGTGTTTGCTAATCCCTCCTGGTATGATAAGTCTTTATTATGGTAATAACCTTATTAGGTTCACCAAAAATCTGCAAAAAGATAACTGATAGCAGGATAAGTGTGTATTTTGGTGCATAAAATTTTGCATTTTTCTCATAAAAAATGTACAGTGTTAGTGCAATTTTTGGTGAACCTAATAAAGGTATTACCATAATGTGGACTTTAGAATCTGTTTCATGGTCAATATAGCTACCTCTGCATTTGTGCTCCCTGTCATAGAATTCCCTGCCCTCCATTCCCTATGTCCCCACCACCACCTCTGCCACACAACACAGTAAGTGAGGAACAGGCAGCAGCTTCAAATTAGCTGTCTGCTCACACAGGCTGTTCATAAAAAACGCATTTCCACTTATAAAGACTCCTACCCTTGACAGGTTTGAGGAGAATCAAACATACACAAAATGGATACTCTTTTTTTTTTAAATCCTCATTGGGCAAGATATGCCTAATTACATTATTCCTTACATCCATCTCAATGGCTCCCTCTCGCTCACCTATGCAGGCAGGGCAGAGTGCTGCACTCCATCCTCCTTTATCTTTGGAAGGCAGGCCCTCCTGGAGCAAGCGCTGCTCCTTTTTTTTTGTGCTTTGAGCATGGGTAGCTGGTGTCAGACAACAGCTGAAAAACAAGGACACCCCCCCCCCCTATTCCTTTCCTCTTGAGGCTGCATCTGTGAGAAGCTGATTGAGGTTGTCTTGTGCCTTTTCATCACACTACAAACTGAACAAGCCTGTGCTCATCAGTCTTTCTTCCCTCTGAGCTTTAACTTGCCTCCAAAAAGCCTGCAAGCTGCTTCAGGCAGGGACACAGTACTCTCTAGAGTGAACTGGGTGGAAGGAGCCAAGAAGTTCCAAGGATCCTGATCCTTTCTGGTAAGATTGGGAAAGGCAATGTAACGTTTTCATTGCCCAGGAGTTCAAGCTTACTATGGCAAGTGAGCCATTACAAAATGGCTTCTGTTGGATTTTTGTTGTTGTTGTTGTTGTTCTAGGGTAGGAAGCCCAGTATGAACAATTCCAGACACTAAATTATAATTTTATTTATTTATTTAGAGTATTTATACCCTGCCCTTCAGCCAAAAAAGGATCTCAGCACTTACAATTTATTAATTGGACAGTTTCCTGCCCCCAATTTTGGAAGGGTCTTGTTCATATTCCAGCAGTGTGGGCAGGAGGCTACAGGCCTGGGGCAAGCAAGTGCTGCCAGGAGTGAGTTCAGGATCTGGTGGACCAACTAAAAATCTTTATTTAGAAATGCTTGTCATGGCACAAGTTTGCAAGCTGTTATTCAGAATTGTGTGCACATTGAACACGAAATATACTGGTTGGCATCCTGTTAGTGACATATACATGTATAAGTTGCAGTATGCATATGAGGCAAATTATATGCAATAGACAAATTCTGCTGATAGTGGCAGAGGTACAACAATGTTGTACATTGAGGCTGTGCATTTTGCATTGCAGTTTCACATTGTGCAATGCAGTTGTGCATTGCACATCACCCAGTCATTGACATGTGTTATATGATGCTGCCATTCTCTATGGGGGTTGTGTAGTGCAGATGCCGCATATTTCTGTATGCAAATATTTACATCATGCATAGAGGAAGTTGGGTTGTAGCAATATATTGTTAAGAATTACATTAAAATATAATTATATTATATTCTTAATATGTAATTGGCTGTTCTTTGGCTGATTAGAGTTTATATTGGCCAATCACTGGCATAATTTTGTATAAGATTATTTTCATTAAAATTCACTGGTTTTACAAAGGACGTTAAAAACAAATAATACTATCAAGAAAGACAAAAACCACCACCAACCCTGCAACATAGTCAGGCTACAAGTCCCATTCCAGACTGACAGCAATTTTTACTGCTGTTCCCCCTTCTCTTCTACATGAAGGGCAGGGCTAAAGTAAAGTGGGTGAGGTAGATGTAATTCTTATCAGTGTGGATGTTTCCCCCCGCCCGGGTCAGCGTAAGAGGGGCGCTCCAAAAAAGCGATACAAAGACTCCCTGAAACAACATCTCAGGCTCGGCCAAATTGATCACCAACAATGGTCCGCCCTGGCCTCACATCGGGAGGCATGGAGACGCACAATCCACAATGCTGCAGCCTTATTTGAGAACTCACGCCAAACAAGTCTTGAAGAGAAACAACAATGCAGAAAGAATCACAACCCAAAAACATCACCCAAGGAGACCTTCTGCTGTTTTTCTGCGACCAGACTTGTTTATCTCAGATTGGCCTTTTTAGTCATCAGCGCGCTTGCAGAAAGCGCGGGATGAGTCCTTCCTGAATCTTCGTTTGCGAAGAAAAGCCAGAGGGGGGATGTTTCCCCCCGCCCCAACTGTACAAAGCAGAACTCAATTCTATACGGCCTATTCAGGAGTAAGACACTGCAGCAGCTTTCAGACATGCAAATCACAGCTGGATCGTATGCATGTCTGCTCAGGAGAAAGCCCCTGTGAAACAGCTTCCTGGGTTGCAAGCTAGAGCATTGAGATCTTTTCTAATTTTGTGTTTCTAATGCACAAATATCTCTTTAACACTTTCCCATACCATTCAATTGCCCCAGTTTGGTAAGGATAATCTCAGCTAATCCTCTTTTGTTCCACTTTTTCTGCCGCTTTTCAAATATCCCAGTTTTTCTCTCTTCCTCCATCTTTTCCCCTTTCTGCTCAGCTTACTTCTGTTGCTGCAAATGAACTTCAAAGGATTTTGTCAGACCACCCCCAGTAAAATTCTTTTACCAGCATAAATTGTGGCATTTTTATCCTGGCAAAATTACTTTCCCCACCAGACCTTACCTTCTTCCTGTTAAAGAGGCTTCCCAGGCACTAACGGGGAGTGAACGTAACTTCATTCACTTCCTTGTTTAAAATCTCACCGAATCTTGCGAGAAGATGCTTGTGCGGAAAATTAAAAAAAACAATACAAAATAAACACACAAAAAGTTCAGGAAAGCACCAAAACACATTTTAAAAGTTCCAAGTAAATGTGTGTGTGTGTGTGTGTGTGTGTGTGTGTGTCATAAAAAGAGCATCCCCTACCTGGCTGTCCCGATTGCACCTGGAGGTGTCTGACCATTGACACTGCATTCATGTGAGTACAATGGTGTGCAGATTCAAATGCTGGCAATGTTGGCAGAAAATCACTAAGGGGAAACAATTCACGGCTTGAGCCATCAATTAAAAATTTACACGTTTTAAACAATATATGATTGCAAAAGGGCAATATTGTCTGGTACATGTGCTCTTTCACAATCATTAGCGTCTTTATTGGCATGGTAGCGCACTGGTACCTCTGAGCATATCAGTAGCTTCATTATTGCTCACTTTGGAGTTGGAGTTAGAGTTACCATCTTTGCTTTTGGGTCTGTTCTGTTTTTCTTCATCTTTATGAGCTTGTCGTGTCTGTTGTTCTTCCAAAAGCGTTGCAGAGATAAAATTCACCAACAACTTTTGCTCAGGAATTGCCTCCACACTGTTAATTAACGCATACCAACTTGAGTCCAAAGAGCTAAGAATTATATAAAATTTCTCAGCTTCTGTAAAATAAAGGTCCATCTCTTGCAGTTTGACAAACAGAGACCTTAGATGTTACAAATGTAAAGCTACATCATCACCTGGTCACAGCTGAGCTTTGTAGAGCTTCATCATGAGTAGAGTTTTTGATCCTGCTGTCTCACGAACATAAATCTCCTGCAAATTGTCCCAACATTCTTTGGCTGTTTGTAAATCTCTTACATAGACCAACTGTGCATCTTCCAGCCCCAGAACTATGGCAGTATGTGCTCTTTCCTCTGCCCTTTTCTCCTGCTGTAGGCTGTGCAGCAGGAGGATTCACCACAGGTTCCCAGTTGCTTTCCTTGCGCAAAAACATTTTCATTTTCATGCACCAGTTCAAATAATTTCGCTCATTCAGCCTCTCCAGAGGCAAATGACTCAAGTTAGTTGTCAACACCATTCCAGCAATAAATCAAGCTGCCAAGCCCCTCTATAGCCGTGCTCTCACTCACAGAGCTGCATTCTTGGCCAGGAACTTCACAGACAGCACTCCACAGCTTACTGGTGTAGACTGGTCACAGCTGACTGGCACAGACTAGGCCCATAACCAGACACAGTAGCGCACTGGTACCTCTGAGCATATCAAGAGGTCCAGGCAGCAAAAAGTTGTTGTAGCAGAGTTGCATTCATCAGGCGAAGGAATGAGCCCACAGACACAGGCTTGTGTCTAAACTACTTTCCTTTACTAGAGCATAATATAGTGATATTTACAGTGAGTCTGAGACTCCTATCATACAGACTACATATCACAGCACAATGTACAGTGCAGTCCTGTCACTGTACAGTCCAGACAGAATTATAAAGACTCAGAGCAAAACTCAATAATACAGAGACAGTGGTTTCCACATATATTCTCTCACAGAGATAAGGCTTCAAGTCTTTTCACTCCTCACCCCAGCTTCCCAGGCGTAATCAAAATATTTTAGCCAGCTGCATGTAGCCTTCTCACTACTGGCTCCTGCAGGCTATAACATGTCATACTTGCTCTTTACAGTATAAATTTCTGGGTTGCATATCCCAGTACCCTGACATTTATGACACCTTATTTGACTGGTCTGATAAAGTCCAAAGTGCAAAAACTTGTTGCAGCTCATTAACTTAGCAGTGAGAGAGGAGAAGAGAGGAGGGAGTGGAATCTTGCCTTTCCCAGTAGGTCAAGACAAAAGCAAACTGCTGCAGACTCTCCTGGCTTGTGTATTCTTCTTCATTAATAACTTTTGCTGTCTTGACCATGCTCTGGTGTTGCTTGGCCACGCATGTCCCAATTTCCATCTGTGAAATGTTGGAGGGTATACTTTCCTGGCTTGAATTAACAACTTTGGCACAGTTCTCCCTTGGTGCCCCTTTGTTGTCCATTTCCTTTGTCTTGGTATGACAGGGTATTCATCAACTGGGCATGCATGCAGAAGGGGAGATTGTTGCCAAAGGCCAAATGTTGAGGAACTGTTGACCCTCCAGATCTGTTGCCTTCAACTTCCACAGTCCCCTGACATTGGCCATGGTGCCTGGGATGATGGGAGTTTTAGTAAAACAACCGGAAGGCCAAAGATTCCCCACCTGTTACCGGCTTTTGTTTAAACGATGGTCTGTACTGTAAGAGAGTAGTTGCTAACAAGTATTGTAAAGTCTTGGGATCCTGTTAAAGGATACAAAACAGAGGAATTTCTTTTAATTTTTGACTGAATTTTCTCATTAACTTCCTATTGGTTGTCAAACATAACATACAAGATTATGTGTTTGAGTGAGGCTGTTTATGTTTATCAAAATATATAAATTGTTAAAGACTACAGTTTTTAAAGTTTTGTATGCTTTACCAAAACATATAAATTGTTAAAGACTACAGTTCTAGGATTGTTTAAATGTAGCATTGGCACTGAAGGCAGATATACCAGCATTTGTGTTCAGATGAGGTGCATGATTCATTTGCCACATTAACATCGATGCTTTCCCCACCGCCTTTTTAATCTTCTTTAGATTCCACTAGTTTGGTTGATTATCAAACAGTATCCAATCTGTACCCTCCCACTTTTTATATTTTGTCAAACTGCTCAAGTGAATGATGGTGATTCCACTTTAGGTATTTGAAATTATTTGAATTCCTTTCAGATTAGTTTTAGGGCTGAGATAAGAGTCTTGGGGTGCTTTTAGAGATGAACCATCTCCTAGTGTTATATATTTAAACACTTCAGATTTACACGATATATTATGCCTTTTATTGCAGTACTAAGATCCACCTACCAGGCACTTGTGTAAAACAAAGACTAAAGAGTTCAAACTACATGCTATTATTGGCTTGGGCAAAGTCTACTGCGTCCCATGATCCAACTAGGCAGGGATGGATAATGATAGCAAGTCAAATTTCTACCCTTAAGATGCTTTGGGTCCTTGCAGATTGCAAAAGGGGTGGGTGGGATGGGGTGGGGACTCAAAGGTGGCCCCATTTTGAAAAATGGTTGTTTTTTTTGCTATAAAATATTGTGGTGGTGGAGGTGGAGTGCAATCTATTCAAAAGGTGAATTGAAATTCCTGGGGGCCGTTTACATGATGAAAATGTCCTGGGAAGAATTCGTGTCGATCCCTGGCAGTTTACACGTACATCGGGTCGGGTACGTGATTTTCGGAAGGGGGGCCACCTTTAATCCCTCAACCTGCGGGACTTCCAGTCCCGCAGGTTGTGCCGGTTTTTAAAAAAGTCACTGGAGGATTCGGAAAATCGGAAATGTAAACAGCATGGGACAAAAAGTCTCGGTACTGGGATGACCGGAAATGGTGACTGGGGGCGGGCTTAGAGCCCAGGGACCAGAAAAGGAGGGGTCAGTCACCCGTTCAACAGATACAGCCTCACCAGCCGAAAACAAAGGCATCCCTTCCAGCTGCACGAAGGTTGATGTGTGTGTGTGCGCGCGTGTGTACTCAATTACCTTTTAAAATGGATTTCTACACTGCAAACCCTTCAGCTTTACCTTTTCCTCAACTGCATGTTACAGAGAGATCATAGTAGCCTGGTCACCTCCCTGGCACATTAAAATATTCAAGCCTCTGAGCGAATTAGCACCCTTTAATTCCCCCTCTCTGTGTTTGTGTCTTTCAAAACGCCTGCCTATAGCCATCTCTGCAGCCAGCTGTAGGGGTTAATATTTTAAAAAGGCAAGAGGAAAACCAAGCGCTTGATTTCAAAATGAAAGCACTCAGCTTGCTTTCAAAGCACTCAGCTTGCTTTCAAAGCACTCAGCTTGCTTTCAAAAGGAAAGCCCTGCGTCTGAGCGAAAGATCTGTCTGGATCTTTCAAAATGCTTTCTGCCTCTTCTGATAGGGTTAAAATGTTCAAGAAGCAAGGGGGAATAACAAACCTCTGCCCCCCCTCTCTCCCCCCCCCAGCCAGCCAATAGCATCGATCGTGGCACGGAACTCTAAAGGAAGTGCGTCACCGAGGTTGTGAAAACACGAGTAATCGCATCTTTGATTGACAGCCAAAAAAAAAAAAAAAATTTAAACCTAAACAAAACCGGAACTATGGATGTGTAAATATCAGTCACGGGACCACCCGGGATATCCAGATCAGAGACATAAATCGTATAAACAGCGAGGGGCGGATTCGTGATCACTATGTCACGGTAGGCAACGCGACAATTTCTGTCATGTAACTGGCATCCTGGAGAAACAATTTGCCCTTTTCTTTGGCAAGGGAGAACAGATGGTCCTTGGTCTCTGGAAGGGTTGCAGGCTTTTAAGAACTGCCTAGGGAATCCCACCGTGTTCACCTTTTCACGGCAAGCAGGCCAGCTCAGAGAAACATCTGACTACATCTCCATAGTGCTAAGATCTGCTGAGGACCCCAGCAGATCTCAGCACTGATGTCTTCATTTTGCACCTGGCTATAGGGTGCAATCAGATTCTTCTCTGAGTGCCTGCTGACTGTGAAGCACGGACTGTCCATGTGGCTTCAGGGGCTTATCAGTAAGTTGGGAGGGGGACTTTGGACACTACAGAGGGAAGGAGGGAGGGAATACCAACCCCCATAGAGCCCAAGAAAGGACATCTGCATGCATAAAGGAAACTTATATGTGTGGTTGTCCTTAAAAGAATTCCAGCCAAGGTGTGTTGGAGCACAGTGCACAATTATGTAAATCTAAAATAAAAGCACAGCATAAAACTTTTGCCTGAATAATCCCCATGCTCTAATGCTAATCACTCTTGCTAGGCTCTCCTGAAAATTAAGAGCTGTGCAGAAGTAGAATGCATGTATTATGTGTAATTAAATTAAAAAATCCAAAAGTGAGTATGCTGCAAGCTACACTGTGCACAGTTTGTCACCAAATCTTTAATCCCTAATGAACAGCTCAGTTGCTGATGTACTACCCTATTCCCTTCAAATGCCACAGATAAGGAATTCATTCTTAGAACTGAATAAATAAAGTAATCAGGGTGAAGAGAGATAGCTCCATAATATATCTGATGTGTCGTAACTGCCATTTCAAACAAAATTAGATCGACAAGCCTATGAGTCTCAGCCCTGCCACTTTTCACAGATTCACACTGGATATTTATAAGATGCCTACATCTTGTGGAAGCTGACATGTTTATGTTCCTTGGGCACACTGGAAAAACATACTCTGGGAAGCCATGTCTGGCTGAAGCATTCTCTGATGGGGGAGGGGGCAAGACACGATAAATTGGGGACAGAAAATAAAATGGGTATCTGAGTGATTGGCAGTAGATTGGCAATGGGCTATGACAAGTGGGTGAGTAGTAAACAAATTCTGAACACATTCAGGTACTTTTGACCTTTTCCTGAGTGCCTGTCTTTGGGACTCAATGTTCATTTGCTACAAAGAAGGAATAAAGAAGTTTGCTTTCAGCCTGTTGTTTTGAGCAACTCCATTGACCGGTTTTTAGAGTTTTGTATTAGGAGATTATCACAAAGGGTCCTAAAACCCGACCCTGTTCCAGTACCAGCAATCCTGCCCCACTCCCATCCCTGTACCACTTTTATTTAAAAAAAAAATCAGATCTACCTTGGAGCCATGACAGAAACTGCTCCCCCTCCCTCCGGCAGTCAAGGAACTAAATACAGCTTGTGCGGAGCTATATTCCCTTCCTTATTTGAAATCCCGGGGCATTCTCGCGAGAGAACGAGCACGCAGGATTTTTTTTAAAAAAATAAAGTGAAGTAAAGAAATAAAAGTGACATCAAGCAGAAAAATATTTTAAAAAATATTTCAGCTTCAGGGGCTTATCAGGGGGAGTATATGGCTCAGCGTAACAGAGGTCCACAAGTGGATATTTATGCTATACTGAGGGGATGTAAGACAAGGCCTCATTGTGTTTTCTGCATTGCTAGATATACCAGATCTGTACTAGAAGGAAGTGATGACAGTTCAATTCACTCAAGGCAGCCATCCATCATGGCAGTGATAGGGGGTAGGTTCCATGTCAGTAAGGGGATGAATCCACGCTGGTTTTACTTCAAACTATAAGGAAGCTATCCTAGGCACAGAGCTTCTTTGGGGGATAGGCTCCAGCACCGTGGATAGCTCTTTTAAAGTCTGGACTAAAACCTGGAATAGATTTGCAGCCCCACTGACAACCCCAGCAGCTACCATGGTGTGTCTTGTAGAGTGATTACATTAGGTATGTGTGAGAATTTTGTTTGTTTGTTTAAAACAGTTTTTCAAAATTTTCAAGTTAAACTAAGGGGTAGTATAGTGAAAATACTCCTCATAGAATTTGACTAGAATACCTTTTGTCCCAACACGCTGAGAACAAGATTCATGGTGTTCAGAAGGGGGGGGCAAACATCCATTTACTACAGGGGGAAAGCCTCCACTGATTTTTCCAAGGTTTTTCGAATAATTGCATATTATCACACATCTGAATATCCAGTTCAGAATGCTGCACATTCTCAGTGAGGGTGGAAGTAGAGAGCAGATTGGTCTGCCAAGCAGGTGGTGGGCGGGCTTGCCAGCAAGGAAATGGCTGGAAGTGCCATTTTTTATTTTTATGTTATCAAGTGTGTGCTTTTTCGCTGTGTTGAGATGACCAAAAAGCTTATTTTAAGTAGAAGGTTCCACTTGCACACCTTTCGTTTACGAGTACAATGTTTTTTACTGTGCGGCAGCTACAACATGTGTGGAGAATAATAATATTCTGTATTCTCAGTCACCATCTTGATTCTCAGGCATGGCTGCTATGTGTGCACTTCAAATGCTTGTAGCTTCGCATACAATAGATTTTGCCAAAGACTGTGGAGACAAATGAGTGCTGCTGCAAATTTGCAATCATGCTCGTCGATCTGCATTATATCTTCTAGTCTAGACAAGCCCTGAAAGAATTTTAGATTTTTTAAAAAATCATGTGAGAGAAAATAAAGCAGACAGATTTGTCCATATAGGCAGAGGATTTTGAGCCTTTGGTTTAAGGACCAGTATTCCACATCAGCTACTCAGGAGATTATCACACGACACTGTTATTCCAATTTAACTGCTAGGCTGCTTCTTATGGAATCCTGGGATTTGAAGTTTAGGGAGGGGCATTTAGAATTCTCAGCCAGAGAGTTCTTAGGCCTCCCTAAACTACAAACCCCAGAATCCCACAGGAGACAGCTATAGCAGTTAAGGTGGAATAATAGCACTATAATAGTGTAGTGTGATAAAATCTGTAGTATCAATTGTGTATACATAACAGTTACTTAGTTCTACTCATCCATAACTGTCCCGTATTCACAATCACTACTTAGGACTTTATCAGATGCATGAAAAAAATGTGTCATAAGAACACGATGAGAACACAAATGGGCAAAATCATCCAATGATGTTGTAGTTCAGCCATTCCAGGGATGTAGCACAGGCTTGAATAAAGTGTCACTTTTTATTGATGGCTTAGCCCATCAATAAAAAAGTTATACCTCATCCGCACCAGTGCTATGCCCCGGGAACAGCTGAGGACACAGGCAGCTGATAAGGTCACCCTTTGTGTTCTTGTCCCATCCTTATGACACAATTTGGGATGTGGTTTTGTGCCGTGTTTCCCCACAACTGATAGAGTCCTTAGTCAAGATTGTGATACTATTGTCATGATCATAACTCGCTCTCCAACCTACTTTACCAGGCATCAGCTTCATGGAGAGAAGGAAGTCCATTCTGCTGACAATTGGAGTGCAGGTGAATGACATTTCTGTCAGATTTTGGAAGCTGGGCCAGGAGAGGTTACTTAGGAGATTATCAGATTGTCCCACAGTCTCCAGACCCATCCCTGTCCCGACACAATAACCCTCCCCATTAGAGTTACCTTACCTTCTGTCCAAAGGCAGCACAGGAAGAATGGAGCTCTAACAGAGCTCTGTTCACTTCCTGGACGGAAATCCTACCCGTTCTTGCAAGAAGACATGAGTGTGGGAAATTCAAAATTAAAAAGAACAATAGGTTTTCCATGGTTTTTTTCTGGGCTGTGAGGCCATGTTCTTGAAGAGTTTCTTTCTGACATTTCACCCGCATCTGTGGCTGGCATCTTCAGATAATGGTTGGGTAGGAGTGTGTGGGGGGGTTATATTCTATGAACCCCTGTTGGGGAGAATATGTAAATTTGTGTATTTGAATGGCTAGTTTCTGGGTGGAGATATGCAAGGAGGATTAGTGTCTGTTTGGCTAATGGTCCATTGTTTGCTGGAAATCACCCTGTCCCTGGGTGGAGTTCATTTGCATGTGTTGAGTTTTGATTTTAGTGTTTTTCAGGACTGGAAGCCAGAGTTTGTTTACTTTTAGGGTTTCTTCTTTCCTGTTGAAGTTGTCCAGATGTTTGTGTATTTCAATAGCTTCTCTGTGCATTCTGACATGATAGTTGTTGGCCTGGTCTAGAATTTCTGTGTTTTTAAATAACATTTTGTGTCCAGGTTGGTTTATAACATGTTCTGCTACTGCTGATTTTTCTGGCTGGCACAGTCTGCAGTGTCTGCAGTCCAGCAGGTGAAACATCAGAAAGAAACTTTTCCAGAACATGGTCTCACAGCCCAGAAAAAAACCATGGAAAACCTATGGATGCTGGCCACAAAAGCCTTCGACTTCACAAAAAGAACAACACACACACAAAAGTTCACAAAAGCATATACACACAAAAAATAACAAGTAACCGTGTGTGTGTGTGTGTGTACAAAAAAAAAAAAAAAAAAAAGGTTGTCTAGCTTGTTCTCGCGATCCCACCCAGAAGTGTTCTGGTGGGACCACCCATTGATGTTGGAACCACTCCAGCAGAACAGGGCACATTTTCACACACACTAAAATCAGGAACACAAACACTAAGGGAGATCAATTTTTGACTTCTCCCTGACAATAAAAAAGAACTTCCCCATAATAGCAGCAGAACCCTTGTAGAACACTGGGGCACAATGTCATCTGATAAGGAAGCCCTTTTGCGATCTCATGGCGTTGTTATAACGCCATTTTTGACACATCTGATAATCTCCTTAGTATACTTAACTAAGTAGCTGAGCTAGAATACTGCCCAAGACTTTGGAAAGGTTACTTTTTGGACCACAACTTATAGAACCACCCAGCTCCTGGCTCTGTTGGTTGGGGGAGTCTGCGAGTAGTGGTCCAAAAACTCCCAAGATGTATGGAATTAATAATCTGGGTTTGCATCCTGTGTATTAAACCATGTTTGCGGTGCTGAATTAGGGCTGCCACCTATAACATGGCCAACTGAATGTGACCAGTGCAGATGGGTGTGAATTTTGTTTTGTTTGTTTTGATAATTGAAAAGAATTTGAGATTTAAAAGAATTACAACAGTCTCTAGAATACTTACCGACGGAAACATCAGATATTACACTGTTCATTAGGTGACACATTTTGGCTGCTCAGGGAGAATGGAAGTGTCACTGCAAATGGAAGAAAGTGATGGGAGGAAATTGATGGGAAAACATCTCTTTTAGAAGGAACTGGCTAGAGTAGATTAAAGTAGAAAAAGAAATTAAAAAGAAGAGACTTGAGGAGATGATAAAATGCTAGGCTTCAGTTTCATTTGTAAACACTATCAGTCAAAGATTCTTTGAAGAGCTATCCCGGGAAGATGAGGAGGTACCCCAGGAAAGCTGGAAGAGTCTATGGACACATTCAAATTAATATCAAAAGCACAGGAAGCCTGAAAAAATAATTTTAATTGAGAAGCTACTTTTTTTAAGAGCAAGGTTGATCATAGTGGACAACATATTGGGTTTTGAGTGTAGGCATCCTTTGTGAATATTCCTATAGTTAGCATAAAGCTTTAGGCAAATTGCTCTCTCTTAGGGCTTTACCCCATCTTGTCCTGTCTTGGATCCCTGCAGTCCTGATGATGCAGGGTTTTTGCCCCATTTTGCCTCTGGGCAGTCCACATGATCCCCGGGGCAAAGACGGGGCTAAGATGGGCTAAGGCCCATTAAAACCTTTATTACCCCCTCCCCCCCACGGTTAACTCTGTTTTAGCAAACAAAAACAGATCAGGCCCTGTGTGACCGTAGGAGCCCGTCTCAGCAGGCCGGCCTATTGCTGCAGCTGCTGATCTGCTGTCAGTCTGCCACAGCAGGAAGGAGTCCCACAGTATGCGACCAAGGCTGGTCATATGCAGGGGGGCATTGGTCATATGTTGCGGGTCAGTTTCCAAGCTTCTGGGAGAGTGAGGGAGATTGTGGTGGTGGCGGTGGCTGCAGCAATGGATCTGCATGCCTGTCTGGACTTCATCCTGCTTGGTAATGGTAACGGGGGAAGAATGGGCAGGATACACCAGCAGGAAGCTGGCATATCTTGGCCTGTGTGGATGAGCCCTGAGTCTTACTTAATGAGTTACTAGAGCAGTAAATTGGGTAGGGATTCATGAGAACTTGCATTTGGGATAATGGCCATTTAAAAGGTATGTTATGTCGCTTTTTTGCCATCTTCTCCACTAGTAGAATTAGTCTTAATTCATGTTTACAGCTTACCATTGAGTGTATCAGATGTCCAGTCACAAGTTTAATCGTTGCAATTTTCACCTTATTAAGATACAGATCACACTCCCTGCCTTCAACTCTGAAATCTAGATACAGCACATATATTCTTTATTTAAAACCTTGCTATCTTTCAATTCCATGGTGGATTTTAAATGTCTTTATTTAATGTCTTACTACCTTTCAACTCCATGGTGGATTTTAAATGAAGTAAATGCATCAGTTCATGCCTATTTTAGCAATTCTATGCATATTTACTGAGAAGTAAACCTTGCCCTCCTAAATTCCATGGAAGGCACTCTCTAATAAGTAAGCTTGGGATTGCAGTCTTAAGACTAAATCCAATTGTTATCACACTTTCAGCACTGAAGAAATGGGATTGTTAAATCAATATTCATATAAGTTTGTTGTTGCTGTTAACTGCCGTCAAGTCAACTTCAACTTATGGCAACATTATGAATGAGAGACCTCCAAGTCACCCTATCATCAACAGACCTGCTCAGCTCTGCAGACTCAGGGCTGTGGCTTCCTTGATTGAGTCTATCCATCTGGAATGTGGTCTTTCTCTTTCCCTACTGCCTTTTACCTTACCAAGCATCATTGTCTTCTCTAGTGAATCATGACTTCTCATGCTATAACCAAAGTATAGCAGTCTCAGGGCTTGTCTATACAAGGCAAAAAAATGTGGGTTGTTCCGCAGTAATGGCAATTCGCAGCAGCTGCTATTTGTCTCAACCTTTTTTTGGCAGATTGCAGGCATGTGAAGCTATCTACATTTGCTGTGCAAACAAGCATGCCTGCAAATCAAGATGGTGGCCATGAGTGAATTACTTGCATTTTTTACTTCAATTTGCCACCGGCAGATGTTTTTTTTTTTTTTTTAAATATCAATGGTGCGAAAGAGCAACCTTTTGGTTTAATAAAAAAAGCAAACAGAAAAAAAAAACATTTTATTGTCTTAGTGCTCATTTGCTAAGGTGAAAATTCAACATGGCACCTCCGGCCACTTGCCTTGTTAGCAGGCTCCACCCCCTGCACATGTTCAACTAATCATCTCTTCATGGTGGGAAAGCAAATCAATTTGGTCACTTGTCCCAATGAACACGAATGTGCATTTCATGTGCTGTTTTAAAAAAACATAGGAAAAGCCGCAAAGGCTTTTCTCTTGTACTTTTTGGCATTTTTGCCCCCCCCCTCCTTCTCAATATGGTGGAGTGATGGGGAATCCCATTGACACAGGTCATATTCACCTTGCATTCTGTGAGGAGTATTTTCACCATTTAGTCATCTTAGCTTCTAGTTTAGTCATCTTAGCTTCTAGGAAGAGCTTAGGCTTGATTTGCTCTCGGGTCCACTCATTTGTCTTTTTACCAGTCCACAGTATCTGCAGACCTCTTCTCCAGCACCACATTTCAAAAGAGTTGATTTTCTTCCTATCTGCTTTCTTCACTATCCAGCTTTCACAATCACACTAGAAATGGGAAATACAATGGCATGGACAATCCTAACTATAGTATTCAATGATATACCTTGACATTTGAGAATCTTGTCTAATCCAATCATAGCTATGTTTCCAAGTCCTAGTCTTCTGATTTCTCAACTGCAATCTCCATTCCAATTAATAACTGAGTCAAGTTATGGAAAATCTTGAACTATTTCAATGTCTTCATTGTCTGCTTTTTTAAAAAATTAATTTTTAATGTTATCATACATATAAAATATATATTTACAAGGTTTAGACAATAAAGTCATATTTTCTCAGCACATTTTACATTAACAATTTGAATCCTTTTACAACATTCACAACTTTTATACATAATACTACATATCACATATTTTTTAAAGTTAGTATATATATGGTTCGTAACTTAAACAATTTATTTTGTATCTCTGAAACCAAAGTGTATATTCTTTGTCTTATTTGTACTGAGCTTATTGTATTTTATCTTATACACTTCCTTCCTGGAGATCTCCTGATGTCACTGATTAAAGAAGAAGTTACTGTACCACGAAAAAATGTTTTAATTGCTTATGGTTTCTATGATTTCTCCCAGGGAAAAAACCCTTTTGTCATTACAAAGATGCTTGCTGTCAAGTGTTGACTTATTTTTGATTGAAGATCTCTTTCTTTTATTTGTCCTTGTCATTTCTATTATTATTGTTATTGTTTTCTGAAGATTTCTAGTTTCCTTATACTGATGATCATTGTCCTTTTCCCCATCTTATCGCCAAATATTTGGCTGTCTTTTGCCAGTCCTTTGTATATTTTCCCATATCTTTTCCTTTCAACAACATTGTTAATTTGTCCATATGTAATGTTTCCTGAAGTTTCTCCAATCATTGGTCTACTGTAGGGACGTCTTTATTTTTCCATAATTTAGCAAAAATAATGCGTGCTGCGGTTAGCATGTAAAAAATTATTTTCCCATGTTCTTTTTCAATGTTTTTTTCTATCATGCCTAATAGAAATGTTTCTGGCTTTCTTTGTGTTTTAATTTCTAAAATGTCTTCAATTGTTTGATGGATTTGTTTCCAATAGCTGGTAGCTTTTTTGCAGTTCCACCATGTATGATAGAAAGTTCCTTTTTTCCTCATTACACTTCCAGCATAAAGCTGATGTTCCTTTATACATTAACGGCAGTTTATGTGGTGACAAATACCAACGGAAATACATCTTATATACGTTTTCTCTTATACTTTGGCTTAGTGTATAATTTATCTGTTTTATCCACATGTTTTCCCATTTTTCTAATTCTATTGTATGTCCTAAATTTTGTGCCCAAACAGTCATGTTACTTTTAATTTGCTCATCTTCTGTGTCCCATTTTAAAAGAAGATTATAAATTTTTGATATCATATGTTTATTGTCTCTTCTAATAATCTTATCCCATTCTGATGTTTCCATTGCAATTCCTGTCAATTTTGTGTCTATCTTATACCTCTCCTTCATCTGCATGTACAGGTACCAATGGCAGTCTATATTTTCTTTTTTTAATTCTTCTTGAGATCTCAATTGTTGGCAGTTTCCTTTAATAGTTAATAGATCACTGTATCTTATCCATTTTTTAGTCAGAATTCCTTCTCTGCTACAAAACACTTCATGTGGAGAGGTCCATATTGGTAACTGAGGGAATAATCTTGTTTTATATCTCTTCCAAGTTTGTATTAATGGATTTCTAATTGTATGTTTATAAAAGTCTTTATTTGTCAATTCCTTATTATAAAAGAGGTAGGCATGTCAACCGTACCAATTTCCTTCTCCTTCTATTGCCAACAACTTCTCATTTTTTAATGAAGTCCACTCTTGAATCCAAACCATACAGAAAGTATCATGATATAGTTTCAGATTTGGTAGGCTTAATTCTCCTCTTTGTCTGCTATCTTGTAAGATTTTCATCTTAACCCTTGGTTTCTTGTCCGACCAAATGAATTTAGCTAAATCTGCATGCCATCCTCTAAATGTTTTTTGAGATTGGACAATCAGAATTGTTTGAAACAGGAACCTCATCCTTGGTAAAATATTCATTTTGATTGCATTTATTTTGCCCAAAAAGGACAGTTTAAGATGTTGCCAATTTTCTAAATCTTTCTTAATTTGTGTCCAAATTTTCCCATAGTTATTGTGAAAAAGTTCTGTATTGTTGTTTGTAGTGTTGATGCCCAAATATTTCACCAGTTTGACCTCTTTAAATCCTGGTTTTTCCATCAAATCGATTTTTTCTTCTTTTGTGAGATTTTTGGACAGTAATACTGTTTTGTCTTTATTTGTTTTAAGTCCAGAAAAAATCTCAAAATCATTCAAGATAGTCATTAATGGAGTTATTTCTTGTTGGAGGTCACCAAGAGATATGACTAGATCATCAGCATACATTTTCAGTTTAAACCTGTGGTTTTTTTTATCTTAACTCCTTCTATTTTATCTTCTCCATTAATTCTTATACTTAACATTTCCATTATTATTATAAATAGCAGTGGTGATAGGGCGCAGCCTTGGCGTGTACCTTTCTGAATTGGAATGGATTCTATTTTTTCGCCATTTATTATTAATTTTGCTGATTGATTATAGTATATTCTTTTGATCCAGTTTATGAATTTTGGGCCTATATTTATCTGGTGGAAAATTTCAAACTCTATGTTCCAATCTACATTGTCAAAGGCCTTCTCAATGTCTAAAAATATTAAGGCCAATTTTTTATCTCTACATTTTTCATGATATTCAATAAGGTCCAAAACGTGCCTGACATTATCTTTAATATATCTGTCTGGAAGAAAGCCCCTTTGATCTTCTCCAATCCATTCTCGTAATACTTTTTTTAGTCTATCAGCTAATATTGATGCAAAAATTTTGTAATCGACATTCAAAAGTGAGATCGGGCGATAATTCTTCGGGTCTTGTGGGTCTCTGTTTTCTTTGTGTATGATCGTAATGAATGCTTCTTCCCATGTTTTAGGATATTTTCCTCTTGTAATGGCTTCTAAAGTACTTTTATATGGTAGCAATATTTCATCCTCCATCACCTTATAAAATTTAGCGGTAAAACCATCTGGACTAGGTGCTTTCCCTTCTTTTAACTTTTTAATAGTCTCCACTATCTCCGCTGCTGTTATCAGTTGGTTTAAGATTTCTCTTTGCTGGTTTGTGCACTCAGTAATAAAGTTTTCTTTTAAAAACTTTTGTAAATTGTTGAGTTTCGTTTTCCGTTTTCTATATAATATTGCATAATAATCTTGAAAAATTTGTTTGATCTTTTGTTGATCTGTATAGATATTATCACCCACTCTGATTTTATTAATGATATTCCTTTCTTTTTGTTTCCTTAATTGATATGCCAACCATTTCCCCGATTTATTCGAAAGTTCAAAATTTCTTTGCTTCAAAAACTGTAATTTCCTTTGGATTTCTTCTGTAGCCTCTAGGTTTAATTGTTCTTGCAATGCTTTGATTTCTCTTAAGAGCTTTTTATTTGTTGGATCATTTTGCAAACTTAATTCTTTTTCTTTTAGATTTTCTTTATTTTTTTCTGTTCTTTCCACTTTTTTCTTTTTCAAAATATTATTTTGTTGAATAAAGAATCCACGCATCACTGCCTTGAATGTTTCCCATATAATAGTTATATCTGTGTCCTTTTCCAAGTTGGTTTCAAAAAACCATTTTGTTTCTTGTTTGGCTTTTCTAACTATCTCTTCATTTTGTAAAAGAGTATCATTTAATCGCCACGAACGATCTATCCTCCTCTCTATTTTTAATTCCAGTAAAACGGGGTTGTGGTCTGACCAGATTTTTGGAAGTACTTCAATTTTATGGATAGTATTGGCAATGTTTCTTGATGTCAGAAAAAAAGTCTATTCTAGAAAAGGATTGGTGACGTTCTGAGTAATAAGTATATTCTCTTGCATTTTTATATTTGAATCTCTAGCTATCCATTAAAGATAGATTTTCCATCATTATTTCAAATATTTTTGGTAACTTCCCTTGCTTCTTTTTAATTTTCGTTTGGGATTTTCTGTCTAAAGTGGGTGAAATCACCCCATTCCACTCTCCCAGTAGAATTAGTCTGTCATGGTCAAATTCTAAAAGCTTCTCCATTACTTTTTGATAAAATATGTTTTTGTTGTTCTGTGGTGCATACAATCCATGGATCAGTGTTCTTTTTTGTTGAATATTAGCTTCTATTATCACAAAATGATCTTTTGGGTCCTTGTACAGTTCATGAGCATGAATTCTATAGTTTACATAGATTACCACTCCCTTCTTTTTATCTTTTGATGCCGATACATATTCTTTTCCCAGTTTTTAATTCTTTAATAGTTCCACATTTTTAGCTCTAATATGAGTTTCCTGTAGACAGAAAATGTCATATTTTTTCTTACCTAATACATGATATATTTTTCCCCTTTTTTTCTGGGGAGTTAAGTCTTCTAATGTTCCAGGTCAGAATTTTGTAATTCATCTTATATTCAAATTTTATTTTGTTTTAGATTTTATGAGTCTGTAAGATTACGTCTTCTATTATTTTTTTCCCTATACTTCTTCTTCTGGCTGAAGGTCTTCTATTTTTTCTTCTTCAGTTTCATCTGCACCCAAATCTGTTCCTTCAGCGCCTTCTTCTTGGGGTCCTTGATCCTGTTCCTGTTCTTGTGTTTCTTTGTAACTTGGTAATTTTAGGTCTTTTATATATTTCTCCAAAAATTGTTCAATTTTTTGTGCTGATGTTATTCTGAATTTTTTCTGTTTGAATCTAAAGGATATTACTTCCAATCTTTCCCATTTATATCAAACTTCATTATGTCTTAACAGCTGCATTATTTCTCTGTAAATTCTTCTTTTCTTAAGAATTCTCATCGGCACATCCTTAAGTAAGAGAATATCAGCTCTTTCGATTGTAAATTTGTTTTCAAAATTTTTCTGTAAGAACAAGTCTCTGATCTTTTTCCTCACAAAATAGATCACAATGTCTCTGGGTAGATTTCTCTGTCTTCCAACTCCTGACAATAATCTATATATCTTGTCAATCTCCCATTCAAACTGAGATTTTGTTTTTCCCATATATTTTGCAAGTTTAGGGATTAAATATTTATATAAGTCTTCATCTGGTTGTTCTTTTAAACCCCGTATTTTTAAACAGTTCTCCCTCCATCTTAATTCTTGGAGGGCTTGATCATCCAATTCTCGCTCCTTGTCCTCTTCTAAAGCCACTGTCTTTTTATCTATTTCTTCAATTTTACTTTCTATGGTGTTAACTTTTTCTTTTAATTTCTTTGATTCTTCTGTTACTTTATCAATGGATTCTATAATGTTTTTGAGTTCTCTTTTCATTTCCTGTTTGATTTCTGTTTTCATTTCTCTTAGTTCCTCTCTCATTAGTTTTATTTCTTCTAGAATAAGATTTTGATTAGGTTGGTTAGCTTCAAAGGAAGGTCTTCTGACTGGCTGTAATGTTGTTTGGGTTGTTTTCCTCATTGCTTAGTTTATGTATTTATTTATTCTTTAAATTTGTTTAATTTATTTTCCCTCTTTGTTTTCACCCCTTTTTTAAACTTTCCAATATAGTTCCAATTTTGATTATTTCAAAAGTTTCAGTTGTGTTGACGAACAGTTTCAGTTTTCCAAATTTATTTAAGTACTTTCCTTTGTCTTGCTTTCCTTTTTTTTCCCTTTCCTTTTCTGTTTCTCTAAACTTCTTTCTCCCTCTACAATTATGAAGAATAAATTGCGGATATCCTAAGTTTCAAAAATTCAGGTTAATTTTCTTTCTTAATATCTCTGCTTTCCAAAATTCTTTCGTTCAATACATATACAAGTTATGTATCTATATAAAATCTATTTCAGAAATTCGGAAATTCACAATTTCACAATTCAAACAATTCCTTTTTCAATGTTAGTATTCTCTGCACTTATTAATGCAGTTTTCTATAGTTTATCTATAAGTCATATATGTTAATTCAGCCTTGTAGTCAATTTGTCAATTTATAGGTATATTGATTTTACCTTACCACGTCCCCCAAAGTAAGTATAAAACTCAAATATTAATTTCAGATATTTAGATAATTCAGTCAATATTGTTATACCATTTTTGTTTTTGTTTTCCACCTGGTAGCTGAATAGTATCAAATTAAGAACCCAGTAATATATTGTCAATAATATCAAATTAAGAACCCAGTGATATATTGTCAACACAGAAGATATTCAACTAATTAACTCTACAGCTCCAGCATCCAATTCATAAACAGTATAGTTGACTATTATATTTCATATATACGTTGTATTATAGTTAATGTGTGCAGTCTAATTGATTTGGTAAATATCCCTTCCCCAAACTCTTCTACTCAAAGGTCTTAGTTATGAAAATCCACCAAATATATTTCAGTATGCCCCAAGTCTATGAAATTTCTCCACAAATTCAGTTAATATGTTGTGTAAATGAGTAATAGCAAATATGAAAAATTCAAATTATGTATCAGCCCCTTGAATCAGTTCAAATTAATTAAGGTCCTTCACCCAATTCCTGGACAATACAGTTGATTAATGTATGTGATATTATGTAATATACTATAATGAGTTAAGCAAATTAATCACATAAATTGTTTAGATAAGTTTCCCTCTTATTTATATAAAGCTACTAATGTTTTCTTTTTCTCTTTTACTATTCCCTTCTCTCTCTCTCTCTCTCTCTCTCTATATATATATATATATATATATGTCTTTTTTCTTTCTTTCTTTCTCCCCCCCCCAGTAGTCAGGTAGTAGCTTTCTCCCGTATCTTCCTCTTATTAATTCCCCCCTTCTTTTCATCAGCTTATCTCAGTCTCTCAGTCTCTGTCTCTCTTTTCCATCTTTCTTTTCGGTGACCTTGTCCTTTCAGCTTATCTCCTGCTTTCCCCCTCTTTCGCTCCCTCCCTTTTCTTTCGGGTAGAGCCTCCACCTGGATTCGTTCTCTGGAGAGAAACTAAAATAAACGGGTTAGAGGAAAAGAAATAAATCAACATAACAATCTAAAATAAAAAATAGATACACCAACAAGACACAGGGGAGATTGAACATACAACATAAGATGTTGAACATTAGATTTCCCACATTAGGAGAGGGTGACAGAAAAAAGAAAAATCCCGATAGAACGACACAGGACACACTTGGAAGTTAGACATACAGGACTCCATTCTCCATCTTCGTTTCTTCTTCCCCCTTCCACTTCGGTAACAGTATCAAAATTTCGTAAGCAATCTTTCAAAAGGTACTTTCCACTATATTCCACTTTTATAATTTATAGTTTAAGATCTATGCAGGATCTTCATTTCATTTCAAAGATTATTTTAAAACAAGCCATGAAACAAAAAAGCAAGCCGTGAAACAAAAAAGAAAAAAATGTGTTTAGCTCAGTCTTATTGGTATATGTTAGCGTCCACAGGGAGAACTCCCTTTAAACAGCTCCTAGTCTCAGAAACCCTTTCTGTCTTGCGTCCCTTCCTTATCATCAGAGACCCAACCAGGAATATTTGTCAATCTTTACTTTAAACAAGTGTCTCTGTTAAACTTTAAACTTTAAAAATTGATGGCGATGCTTGCTGGGACCCCCCAGCTGCTTAAACATGCGCGGTGGTGGTATCCAGCTCCGACCCACTCTGCTTGGCTCCATGCCATGATCTCCCTCTCGGCTCGTATAACAACTCACCGGGCAGCAGGAACGGGTCTTTGAGAGCCCCCTCCGATTTCCCCCTGTTTTAAGGGAAAAAATTCTGATCTGCCTTGGATCCCCAAGTTCGATCTTCTCCCCCCGCGTGGCTAGACTTCACGGAGCTCCCTCAGTGAAAGTCTAAGCGCACCGCTATTGCCAACCGGAAGTCCTTCATTGTCTGCTTTAAAGTTACGTAAATAATCTGTGGTCATTATTTTTGTTTTTTTAATATACAACTGTAAATCTGCCTGTGCACTTTCTTCCTTGACCTTCTTCAGTAATTGATCCAGGTCTTTGCTATTTTCTGCTAATCGTATGGTGTTGTCTGCATATCGTAAATTGTTCATGTTCTTCCTCCAATTTTCATGCCTCCTTCCTGCTTTACATATGATCCTCTTGCCAATTGGAAACTATTCCGTTCCTCTGTATTCTGTCCTGACAGTAGCCTCTTGTCCTGAGTACAGGTTCTGCATCAGGACAATCAAATGTTGTTGCACACACATTTCTTTAAGAGCAATCCATCGTTTTTCATGATCTACACAATCAAAAGCTTTGCTATAAAGCACGGGCTGATTTTCTTTTGAAATTGTTTGGTGTGCTCCATTATCCAATGTATGTTTGCAATATGATCCCTCATGCCTCTGTAGCAGAAATCAGGGACAGGGAGCCCATGGAGGTTGGAAAAAGAGTTTTCTTTATTGTAATGTCAGCGGGTCAAAGGCTGGAATCAAAGTGCCAAAAGCCTTGAATAAGAGAAAAACAGTTTCTTATATAGACACACACTCCCCAGCACCCCCACACGAGCCCCCCTCCTCTCGTTGCTTCACCAAGTTTACAGTACTCAGCCCTTCCTTCTCGAGCAGAGATGTTTACAGAACAAGAAACCTTTGGTACACTCTGACCGTTATTGTGGTAAGACATGTTTTTGGAACAGGAACTCTTATCAGTACATTGGCCCAGCTCAGGAGAAATTGAAAAAGAACTTGCAAAGAGAATTAGCAAAGACATAGGGCCGTTTAGTCTGACCCTCTATAGTAATTGTAAAAGTTCATTATAATGAGCATACAGCTATTCAGCCTCACATGGCTACTTCACCTCTTCCTTTCCTGAATCCAGCTTGGACATCTGGCATTTCTTGCTTCATATATGGCACTGTTTCTTAACCTGTGGTCCACGGACCCCCCAGGGGGCCACAATGTCCTCACAGGGGGTCCACGAAGGGTTGAAGGCTGCTCAGCCCATGTGACAGGAGCCAAGGCAAAGGCTGGCTGGCTTGGCCTGTGCACTGCTGTTCAATCTGCTCCACCACAAACTTGCAGGAAGAGGCAGGAGAAAAGTCTTCCCTTCCTCCTCTGCTGGATGAGGTTATACTCTCCTGAAATCTCATGTTTGCAGCATAGTTCTTCAGCTTGGGCATAGTCCTGGATGCAGCCCTGAGACTGGAGATCCAGGTTTCACTGGTGGTCAAGAATGTGTTTGCACAACTAAAGTTAGTGCACCAGCTGCAAGAGTTCCTGGAAATGTCAGATCTGGCCACAGTGAGACATATCTTGATTACATCCCATTTGGATTACTGTAACACATTTTGTATGGGAATAACTTT
This sequence comes from Gambelia wislizenii, assembly GCA_030847615.1. Taxonomy (NCBI): domain Eukaryota; kingdom Metazoa; phylum Chordata; class Lepidosauria; order Squamata; family Crotaphytidae; genus Gambelia; species Gambelia wislizenii. Next base: position 52,702,122 of record JAUMIR010000001.1, on the reverse strand, counting down.
GGAAACAATTTGGAAATTTCTGCAGGTCCAAAATGCTGCAGCTTATACCACTGACAGGACCTGGTTACAGGGAGCATATAATACCCTTGTTGAAACAACTTCACTGACTGTTTGTTTGTTTCCAGGTACAATTAAAAATGCTGGTTGTGACCTATAAATCCCTATATGGGTTGGGTCTGGACTATCTGAAAATCCATATCTCCCTATAGGAGACTGCCTGAGTCTTACAATGTGTAGAAAAGGGCTTACTCTTGGTCCCACTACCCTCACAGGCTCATCTGGTAAGGGCAAAGGAGAGAGTGGTTGCTCTCACACTTTGGAATTCCCTCCCACAGATCATTTGGTTGAACCCCCTTTGCTGCCTTTCTGCCATCAGGCAAAGAACTTTTTATTTTATTAATTTATTATGGCAGAAGAAATTAATGGAGTATGTTGCAGTTTTATCTTTTTCTTGTGTTTTAAATGTTTTTAATTGTTTTAATTGGATTGATTAATTAATGAGTGTTTAATCCTTTATACTCAATGTTGTTTTAGGTATATTTTGTTTTAATTTGTATGGTGAGATGCTCTGGGTCCCATACTAGTAGAAAGGTGTGATATAAATTAAATACATACATACATACATACCTTTTCAGGAATTTGTATGTCTGGACCAAATTCTAACATGTTCCTATTGCATGGCTTTTACCTGGCATTGCCTAGAATACAACATCAGCTGTATTTAAAGTGGTGGTCCTTAGACTAGTTTAGGTCCTTGAGCTATTGTTTGCTGTTTGCTGACGAGTCTTCAGGAATGAAAAAAAAAAAAACTATTGTAGCACAAATGGGCACAAATGTAGTGCTGGTTCCTTGCACTATGAATTTTTTTTTTACAGATCTCCCACATCAGATAGCCTGCAAAGCATTTGCTTAGAATAGATGGTGAGGCTGCAAAGTAATTTCTAATTCAGGCAAGGTACATGTACTGTATTTTTTGATATCTCATGCACCCATGGGTGAGGGGGGGCTGATGAGAAGAACTACTTCATGGGAAAAGGTTACAGAGACTTTGTTACCTGCCCTGATACTCCCCCACTCTTCCAATAATTCATCAATTGGCTATATTGCATAAATTGGCTTATTATTGGCACTCCACATGATTGGGAGTAGACCAGGGATTCCCAAATACAAGACTATAAGGTTTGCTCAGAAAGCCTAAGGAAGTAGCCATCCCAAATTTCTAAAAGACACACCAGAGTAGTAATTACGCGGACCTCCCCTTTAACTGATGAGTTAGGGAGGAAATGGGCTAATTCTGGATGTACATGGAAGTGAGTCATTCATTAATTCAATCAAGGTAGCTGGACACTCATTGCAAAGCTGGTTTTTCTTCGCACCTTTCCTAAAACAATAGAGAGTTCCAATGTGTGAGCCATAGTGATTGTTAACACATCCGGATAATCCATTGTTTAACCCTGAGAAACTCCGGCAGACATTGTATTGCACCCAAAACACCCCTTCAGGGTGAATTCAGGATCAAATATAAATATCATCCCAAAACACCACCAAAGTGTGCTCAGTTTCTCAGAGGCCATCACTGTTGGTTTGCTGGGTTATCTGGCACATTCAGACATTCTTATTCTCTGCACAAATCACTGCTCTTTGGACAGGTGTGGCATAGCCCATCACCCCAAACTCTATTCCTCTATCCCAATCCTTCCTACTTTCTTCGATAGCCTTCTGTGAGTGCTTGAAGCCCGAGTGTATGTATGTGTGCATTCCCCTGATTATTTTTCAATGAAAGCATTTTTGTTTTATTTCTTGGCTGTGAGTCTCATCAGTTAGAACTTATATACATAGGTCAAAAGATCCCATCGTTGCCCAGCCTCTTGCTGCCATATTGAGCTAATTAAAATGCCCCATATTAATATTTGGACACATGTGGGGTTCCCACAAACCCCCTGTAATTCAGATAAATCAGAAATCATCTAGAAATTTGCAGCACAAGAAGAAAAAGGTGATGACAGCTAAGATACTGATGTTGTATAGTTTAATCATTTACTCTCTAAAATGTCTTATTAATTGATTTCCTTAATTAGCAATGCCCTTGGTAATTACACAGAAAATTGCTCTAGTGTATTAAAAGGCCTTTATCTGAAATATGTATCACCATAAAACTTTTATTGGCAGATTTTAGTGTTTTTCAGTATTGGAAGCCAGATTTTGTTTACTTTTAGGGTTTCTTCTTTCCTGTTGAAGTTGTCCAGGTGTTTGTGGATTTCAATAGCTTCTCTGTGCATTCTGACATGATAGTTGTTGGCCTGGTCCAGAATTTCTGTGTTTTTAAACAACATTTTGTGTCCAGGTTGGTTTATAACATGTTCTGCTACTGCAGACTGGGCCAGACACAAAAATCAGCAGGGGAACCAATCTTGTTACCCAAATTGCTGGGGGTCCCTTGGGGCCCACTCATGACACTAAAATTATGATATTAAGTTGAGGAATTTTAATTAACTCAAAGGTATGGCTGCAACAGGCTGGGTAACTTACGGGACCTTTGCACCTGTGTATACCAGTACCACTGACAAGACTACAAGCCATAATGAAATAAAAATGATTTTTATTGGAAAATAATCACGGAAACATTCTCCCATGCATATACACTCACAAGACAACTACACAAGACTAACAACGAGTCAAGGCAGAAATACTGGGATGGTGGAACAGACTACCTGTCCAAAGAGCAGAGATTCATGCAGCAAAGAAACTCAGACTTGAATCTGAGGATGTAACAGCAGTCAGGTAGAGTGATGGTACGAGAAGAACTACACACAGATGGCTATGATTTGGTGGTAATATTTATACCTTTAAGGGGTGTTGTGAGTGTGAAACAATGCTTAGATGAATTTCCCATAGTTATACAATGGAAACTCTGGCTTTGCTGGTTGACGTGAATGGTTGAGACATTAAAGTTAATGGATTTATGTCCGCTTCCATATTATGGAAAGGAAAAGGTGTGAAGGAAAGATATTTTGTGGATAATGTGGATTCTGGTTATTGTTTGTGTTGGAGGGGAGATTAGCCTATCCCACCTTAACTACTCTAACTAAGAGGTTCACTTAATCCCATCCTGGGCGTTCTTGTTTGGGGAATTTCCAAGACAGCTTCACTAGGACTTTGAGTGACCTTCACTTGAACCTAATTGAAGTTGGCCCTGGTCTACCTTAGACCTCGCAAACTATCCAATATTATGAATTATTGGGGGGAGGGGGTGTTAGGCTGAGTAGCAATACATTACATTGGCTGGGACAAAAAAAAAACCCTACCTGATGGCAAAAATCATTGGACTTGTTTGAACAATTTTTGTCCCAGGTATTTTTGATGGTGGTGGTAGGACCCTGTGCATAAGAAGTGGCTGATATCTGGGGAAATTGTTCACAACTGTTTGCACCTATTCATCTGGCAATACTGCAGAATGCCTACAATACAGTCTAGTTTTGTGCAGATTCTGTAACAAACATGTCTGTGGAAGTTTCCTAGTGCATGAGGATTATATAATGCCCATAAACATATGAGAACAGAAAGCCTGCTTTCAATAGTAATAATTATATGGTAAGCTTTCTCATATGTCTACAACTGATCCTAGTAAGTCCATCCTGATGCTAGTATAAGATTAATTTTAATTCCTATCATATAGACTTTATAAACACATAACACTGTAGCAATTTTGTTGTTGTCATGTGCTTTCAAGTCAACTGACTTATGGCAACCCTATTATAGGGTTTTCTTGGCAAGATTTATTCTGAGGAAGTTTGCCATTGTCTTCCTCTTGGGGGGGGGGACATGACTCGTCCATTGTTGTTAGTTGACCTAGGAGGGATTTCAACCTGGTCTCCTAGAATCTTAGTCCAACATTCAAACCACTATAATTATGTCAATGGGCACAAATATGATACCAGTCCCTGAAAAAAAATGCTGGCCCCAACATCAGATAGCCTGAGAAACATTGCTGTAGACCACCTGCTGCATAATTTTCTACCAATAAAAGTTATCTTTTAACAGTGGTATGTGTCAGTTTTCAGCCCCAAAAGGAGTCTTGAGGAGGCTTGGAATGGCAGCCAATTCCAGCTCAGGACAGGTAGCTGTTGCCTGTTTGGAATTTCTCCAATTATCTCATCTCATCTAAGTTCTGCTCTCCTGATTCCATTTTGAATTTAGTCCTGTTACATATTGCTCATGAAAACAGTGTAAGCATATTGAAAGGAGTTGCATGCTTAGGCCCCTTTCAACACATTATTTAACCTCTGGATACCAAAGGTGGATACCAGTAATGTGTTAACAGTGCTTTTCTCTGCATCTCATAACAATTGTGCACATTTAAATAGATGAACATATATATAAACATGAGGAATGTCCAGGAGTAATAGGAAAAAGGTCATTAAGATCTTAATTTTGCAGCTTGAAACCTCCTCTGTGCCTTGACAGTGGCAAAGGTAAGAATACCTAAATCTGTGTGCAGTATTGTAGCCTACTTAATATAACAAAGAGAGCTAACTTTCCTAAATACAAACATTCAAAATTGACTCAGCTGTACTGTAATTTTTAGATGCTGTTGTTTGTAAAAAACAGCCTGATGAAAAGATTGGATATCACTTGAGAAATACATAGGCACAGTTCAGACACTGCATCAAGCTATAGTTTGTATTCACCACAATTTGGAGCCTAAAATCCATTTTTATGCCAGCAAAAGACTACTGCCCAGCCCCCTGCACTTACCTTGCTTTCCTGGAAAAGGCAGCTCCGGCAATGAAAGAGGAAGCAAATGGAGATCCATTCACTTCCTCCTTGGAAATCCAGCAGAATATCGTGAGACTTCATCGTGCAGGAAATTAAAAACAACAACAAAAATAACGCTAAAAAGGTTTCTAAAAGCACAAAAACACACTTTAACACTTACAAGTAACCTGGAGAGAGTCATAAAAAGTGCATCACTTACCTGGATGTTGTGATCTCACCCGGAAGTGTTTGTGCTGGACTGGCCACTGATGGGGTAAGTACAGTAAAAAAAAGACATAAAGTTTCACACTCTGGCTATGCTGGCAAAAAACAGCAGGGGAATCAATGGATGGCTTAAGATGTCAATTAAAAAGTAGGGGTTTTTAAAGGGACATAACCATGAAAGGGCAACATTGTGTGGTATGTGCACCCTTTTGCAGTTATGTGGCATCATTATGATTCCTTATTCTGTGCGTCTCATAAAGTTCAAAGTCTCATCAAATATAATATTATGCAATTAAGATGGCTAGATTGTGCAATGGGATAGGCATTGTTTTGCTTTGTATCAAACAGTAGTTGCTGAGATTAAATCGGGATTAATACTGTACACAACTAGGACTGAATGACTGAACACTGATACTTGACCATCAGGGGAGGTTTTTCCCCCAGTACATGGTTGAAATTCAGTAAGTCAAATTGCTGGGTAGAGGATGTGTGGAGACTGTAACTTAACTACAGCCTTTCTCTATATGACATCCTCAGGCAGTGTAAAATTAATGAACTTGTCATCTAGTGAGATAACACAACACTGATCATTTACAGTTCCACTAAATAAGATATTTTAAAATTAATCATACAGCCTTCTAGTGAGATTAGGTCTGGCTGGTTCTTTTTAAAACTTGGATTATCATGTCATGGTGGCACAGATACATTTTATTTATTGATCTGTTTTGCTTTCTGATTTTTGTCTTACGTATTTTATATATGGTCCAGGCAGCACACAATAAAATCTCTTATAAAAATGTATCAATGATTACAATTAGGCCTAAAATCTCCAACTAATATAATCAAATGCTTGCCTAAATGAACATTTGTTATAACCACTGTTTTTTTCATGTGGAAATGAACTAATATGTGTAAGAAGAAACTGACCCAAGCACCAGAGCATGGAAAAGGTTTGTTGTTGTTGTTGTTGTTGGTACTTTACTGCAATACATAAATGCTGGCTGAAGATTCTAGGAACTGTAGCTTGAAAGTAATCTTTTCAAGCTCTGGTTTGCCCTTGAAACATGTCTGCACAGAGATTAAGAATGTAGACTCCAACATGTCCTATCAGTATACTCTGTTGATCAAGTCTATGGGTCATGCCTGTGGGGACCTTATGTGCGTCTGCCTGTATACATGTAGGCTCTGTGTATCTAGGACCTTGAATACCTGAAGGTAAGTGATAATGGCCAGAGGGCATGACAGTGATCCTCACTTTGAAGCACTCATTTCTGCATAGATAGCGTACGGCTGAACATGAATAGGGCTGCAGTGTCTTCTGAATGTCTTGAAAAATGATCTGCAGCCCAGGGTGTTTTCATGTAGTGTCAGTTACCACTAAGAATCCAGGAGGAATTATAAGAAACAACTTCATTTAAACAAGTTTGTAATCTCACAAATTCCAAGACAATGGGACTCCAATAAAATTTCAACTTGTATGGAATGGGTGGAGAACGTGATGGAAATGGCATTACTACATACATTAATGAATTTAGTAAGAAGAAACCTATTAGAAATTTTTATGAATACATGGGAACAATTTATAAAATATCTTAAACGAGTAAGAGGGGATACTTGTATTATTGGGTTTAACAACTAAAGATTATGATCACTATTATTAATATGTTATATGTTTCTTTTTTTGTGGATATTAAGTAGGAATGTGGAATTTTTTAATATGATAATAATTACATTAATTAGGAAGAGTAGCAGAGAAATGGAGGTCTCTCTCTCTCTCTCTGGCTTTTCTTTGCAAATGAAGATTCAGGAAGGACTCATCCCGCGTTTTCTGCAAGCACGCTGATGACTAAAAAGGCCAATCCGAGATAAACAAGTCCGGTTGCAGAAAGACAGCAGAAGGTCTCCTTGGGTGATGTTTCCGGGTTGTGATTCTTTCTGCGTTGTCGTTTCTCTTCAAGACTTGTTCGGCATTAGTTCTCAAATAAGGCTGCAGCACTGGGGATAGTGCGTCTCCATGCCTCTCGATGTGAGGCCAGGGTGGACCATTGTTGGTGATCAATTTGGCCGAGCCTGAGATGTTGTTTCGGGGAGTCCTTGTATCGCTTTTTTGGAGCGCCCCTCTTACGCTGACCCATGGCAAGTTCACCATAGAGTACTATTTTTGAGAGGCGATGGTCCTCCATCCTAGAAATGTGCCCTGCCCAGCGCAGCTATGTTCTCAATATCATGGCCTCAAAATGGAGGTAGAAATAAAGTATAAGTAGTCAATAAAGTAACTGGAAAAATGTGGAAAGTCATATTTTAGGGGCAGGTATAGGGTAGTTGTAAGTATATACTCATAGGTGGATTATTTTATATTCTATGTCATTTTTATTTTTTATTTTATGTTGTATATTAGATGGTAGTTATTGTCTATATTGTTTGTTTGTTTTGTGTTGATTTTTATGTGTTAAATTGTATAATAAAAATTATTTTATATATATATTTTTTTAAAATGAACAAGCTTGCAGTCAGCTTCTAACATTCTCTGTCCTTCCTGCTCTGTCTCTCTACTGTTGTGCATCACTTCTGGGCATCTGTTCCCTTAATCTGAGGGCTCATCCAGACTGAGCAAAAAACCCTGGGATTTAGCTTGGCTTGTTACTGTACTAATTAGGGGTCTTTTTTGAAGGTCCAGATGATGCTCTTCTTTTCCTGGTCCTTTGAGGGTGCTTTTGTGGAGCCAGCTGTGACTTTTTACACCCAGGACAGGAGAAGCTTCTTTTGAAACCTCTGGGAGCTTCTGAGACAGATGGCCCAATTCCTTATCTGGTTTCTTTGTCTTGGGACTTTATCAGACTAGTCAAATATGGCATCATAAGGATGCCTAATGATTGTGAAAGGGTGTGCGTATCAGATAATATCCCCCTTTTGCAATCATATATTGTTTAAAAACCATCCTATTTTATTGACAGCCCAAGCCGTCAATTGATCCCCCCATGGCGATTTTCTGCTGGCATTGCTGGCATTTGAATCTGTGTACCATTGTACTCACATGAATGCAGCGTCAATGGGCAAATGCTTCCGGGTGATATCAGGACATCCAGGTAGGGGGTGCTCTTTTTATGAATCCCCCCCCCCTGTTTACTTGGCAATTTTAAAGTGTGTTTTGGTGCTTTTCTGAACATTTTGTTTCTTTATTTTGTTTTGTTTTTAAATTCCCGTGCTAGCATCTTCTCGCCTGGGAAGCCTCTTTAACACGAGCAAGGCAAGGTCTGGTGTGTGTGTGTGGGGGGGGTTCTTTTGCCAGCACAAAAATGCCACAATTTATTCTGGCAAAAGAAGTTTTGAGGAGGCTGGTCTAATAAAGTCCTTGGTTTCTCTACTGTACTTCTTGGTGGTCCCCACTGATGACACTGATGGATGGGGGTGTGCCCTTTTCTACTTTTCCTCTATATGCACCTGGGGAATATGTATATGGAATACAGTCTCTTCTGCCTCAGGCAGCAGGACCAATCCTACTGAACCAGATCTCAAGAGACAAAGTTGTCCCATGTGTGAGGCTTCCAGACCAAGCCTTGAATGCCTTGTAATCACATATTGCACATCAAAAGACCCCCCCCCCAAATGCCTCCTCTTGATCTTTATGTTCTAAGGGTGCGGCTATACGATCATAAAAAAATCCGTATGGGAGGCAAAAAATACGAACAGCCTGTCATTCGTATGCATACGAACCGGCTATACGATTTTTTAAACCCCTAAACTTCGTATGACTCCCTCTTCCCGAGCAAGCCAAGTGGCTTTTTTTTTTAAAGGTTCCTGGTTTGCGGACAGTTGGTTTTCTGTATTTACAATATAAAATAAAAATAAATAAACATATAAATTCACGGACTTACCGGACGCTCGCTAGCTGGGAAACCAACATGGCGGCCGCTCCCAATTTCCCTCCATGCTAGCCCTGCCCCCTCTACTTGGCCAGCCAATCAGATTACACAGCCTGTTCGTATGTGTGCGAACGGACCGTACAGACCCGTCAGCCATCCGAACGGCATACGGATTTCTCTTTGCGATCCGCTTTTCCTCTCAAACGCCGCGTGTGCGTATTTCAGGGTGGAAAACTGGGCCCCCCTCTTTTGCATTTGTGTGCATCCGAACGGCCGTTTGTACCGAAGTGCGAACTTTCGCACGCCGTACGTATTATTTAAATCATGTAGACGGGACCTAAGTGTTTTTAACTGTTTTTAATCATTTAAAAATAATATTGTTTAATTTTTTTAAGTTTTGTAAATTAATATTTTAGCTTGATCTTTCTAAATTATTGTAAGCCACCTTGAATCCATCTTGGGAGAAAGACAGGATATAAATTCAATAAACAAATGAATAAATAAAATCTTAAAAGATGTGGGTGCTTATATGGGGACTGAGATGGAGAGAGGGACTCCCAGACTGTTTGGGATTTTATTGAAGATGGGCATCTTTCAGGAAGGCTATGATTGTATACCAGGAGTTTGGACGACATGGCCCTTGGTGCCCCTCCAAATTCTAAAATTGTGAGATTATAATTGCCTTTCCCTTTCCCACCATACATTTTGAAATCATCCAGAATGCAAATATTGCAGCCTACTTCACCATACACATCATTGGGGGAGTGACCCAAAAAACC